>CM053583.1:326795693-326815093 GCA_028627135.1 Pseudochirops cupreus
ACTTTAGTGGGAAGTATCTTTGTGTGCGTTTTGGAGTTCCAGGATTGGTTTAGAGTCCTATTTTATGGGTATTTTGGGGTGGCTATGTGAGAGCTGCGATGTGTTGCTGCTTCTACGCCGCCATCTTGGCTCCGCCCCCTAGGTTCTCAATTTTAAAAAAAAATCATCATTATGCTTTTAGTTTGTTTGACAAGTTTACATAAGCTAAAATGAATTTTGGCCATAGAAAGAGTTAAATTAGGAAAATTTGATATTTTGATTATAACTCAGTGGCTTTATCAAATGTTATTTTGGTGAGCATTACTTTTTTTTACCTGGTGCTATTGTAGATTGCTCCTGCCCTGGTACCCTAGCTTTTAAAAGTCTAGGACATTTGCATCCTCATGTTACAGTATGCAGTTAGCTGGCCTTGGAGTCAGGAAGGCCTATTCAAATTCAGCCTCAGACACTACTGGCTATATGACCTTGGGCAAGTCACTTAATCTTTGTTTAAGTTTCCTCAACTGTAAATTGAGGATGATAATAATAGCACCTACCTGGCAGGGTTGTTGTGAGGACCAAATGAGAGAATATTTGTAGAGCACTTAACACAATATTAAGTGCATAGTGGACACTGTATAAATGCTAGCTGCTATTACCATCGTCGTCAACAACAACAAACAACTCTTACCTGAAAGCTACTTCTGGGTAGCTTCTGTCCCTTCCTTTTTCCTTTTGGTACAAGAAATATATTTCTTGAGCACCACCATGTTTTATTTTGATGAGTTTTAAATGAAAAAATAAGACAATTTCTAATACTAAATAAACTTTTTACCACAAACCTCATTTCTTGCCACTCCCCCTCCCTCACTTTCATTGGTGGTAGGATGAGCAAGTAGAACCAAAACCTATCACAAGAGGCAGCTAGGTGGTACAGTGAATAGAGCACTCACCCTGGAGTTAGGACCTGAGTTCAAATCTAGCCCCAGACATTTGATGCTTACTAGCTGTGTCACCTTGGGAAAGTCACTTAACCCCAATTGCCCTGCCTTTCTTCCTCCAAAAAAACCTATCATAAAAGTAACTTAAATAAGTGTTATCAATTTCATGAATGCTTATAAAAATTAAAGGTATTTTCCTGTTATTCTCCATTTCCCTATAGAATACAACAAAAGTGGATTCTTATCAAAATAATTTGACTAACCATTTAAAAAAATTCTTGATTTAGAAAGGTAAACAGGCATCTAGAACAAGCATTAGTGAAACTTAAGTATTTTTTTTTTACCCCTAAAAGAGCTTTAAAATAGATGAAACAGTTTGGGACTAGACTAGAGCCAATGGCATAGTCATTGACCTAAGAATTTCCTTATAGAGTGAGTCAAAAATTTCCTGCCTTAAGCTATATTACCTTTTGAAATTAAAGAAAAAAAGCATTTTCACATTAACATTTATTTTCATATGAAAATCCTTATGCATTGTGATTATTTCCAATATCACAATCCATACTCAGCTTTAATAACTGGATATTTTTGTATTAACCCTATAACATTTTTACCTTGATGCTTGGCAAAGTAATCTAATTAAATATTTATTTTTATTTTTGTTATTTTAAAGGCATAGCTGTTCAGCCATAAATGTTTTGTGTAGCAGCTAGCTTGTTGTTGGTACATAAACAAAATACTTGTTTTTGTATTTTTCAGATGACATGAAACTGTCAGAAATTGATCTTCCCATGGGCAAAAACAGGCTGTTAAAAAAAGAACTGCCTTCTAAAGATGTACAGAAGACACTGCCTAAAGCACTTAAACGACAGTACAAACAAAATAGTTTTCTGGATGATAGCACAAAAGAGCTTTCACCAAGGAAGAAAGCAAAACTAAGCACAAATGAAATTGCAGTTGAGAACTTAGAAGGTGGTATGCAGGCTGACTGTTGTTTGAATGAGTCCAGGCACACAGAGCTACCATCTCCTGAAACTTTTGCCCCAGTAGACTCAACCGCATCTGCATCCACTTTCCTGAAAGGGACCAAACCTATTCAGGCTTTGCTTGCAAAGAATATTGGGAACAAAGTGACCTTAACAAATCAGCTGCCAACTTCCATAGGAAGGAATGTGCCTGCCTTGGAAAAAACAGTTACATCTTCTACAGAAGCAAGCCCAATAAAGCCAGCATTGACCTGCCAGACCAGTACCAAGGGTCCTTTACAGATGGTGTACAAAATGCCCTGTGGCCAGTGTGTGCCAATAGATCTTCATAATAGTTCTGTGAAGATTCAGATGCAACCTGTGACAGATCCTAAAACAGGAGAGAAAGTCATGCAGCAAGTTCTTATTCTGCCTAAAAATTTTCTGATTCAGCACAAAGAAGGAAAGGCTGTTGTTGCAAAAGAAATCCAGTCATTTCAACAAAAGTGTCCAGAACAGCATTGTTCATCTTTCCCACAGACAACAAATGTAAACTCTTCTTTAGCACCAGTTCTTGTAAACCCAAATGGAAATATTTCAGCGCAGCTGTGTAATACAATTTTCAACAAGACTATTACAACTTTACCAAATGTGAATAGTTCTAGACCACAGACTTTGCCCTCTGTAACTTCAGCAGGTAATTTAGCACTACCAGTTAAAACAAGCCAAAGTGAAACTGGAAAAGTTAAGAATGTAGTTTCCACAACCACATTCCCCCGCCCTGTTGCTTCACCCACCATTTCCTCCATGGTTCAGCCTCTAATATCAGCAGCAACACTAAGTGGATCTACAAATGCTAATGGTTCTCTTCATACTCTAGCCTCACAGCCAACTACTGACTCTTCTGACGCAAAGCAAGAACTTAAAACTGTGTGTATAAGAGACTCACAATCCATCCTTGTCAGGACACGTGGTGGAAACACTGGAGTTGTAAAAGTGCAGACCAATCCAGATCAGAATTCACCTAATCATTTATCTCCAAATTCAGTGTTCACATTTACTCCTCAGCTTCAGGCATTTCTGGTCCCCAAATCCACAACATTGACGTCCTCCACTTTTTCACCAGTAGCAGGAGCAACAGCTACATCTTGTCTCCCTCCTTTTGCCCAGTCTTGTGTTTCTGGGTTCGTTCCCCCACCATCTTCTGTTTCCATTCCAGCCCTCCCTTCCGGCTTTAATCAAACAGCAGGGAAGAACCTCAAACTTACTTTAGGCCAACCTTCCTGCGGTAGTAATTTGGGTCAAATGGTAGATAAAACTGTACCAGTATCCTCTTCTTCACCCTTCATGCCTTCTGTTTCTTCTGGCCCCCTACTTCAATCAACAACAAGCAATTCAGTTAATGTAATTAATATTTCAGCAGGAAATTTTGGACAAACCAACACAAGTATTATCCATACTCCAGCTACACAGCAACAGACAGATTATAAAACAAAGAATTACCCTGTTACCCCACCGGAGTCAACTACAACAACAAATGGAGACATGATCAATGGTGCTCCAGTTCAAAAACTCATGCTAGTCACAACTCCATCTATTCTTTCCCCTTGTGGTAGTGCTGCAGTTAACATGGTGCCTACACCAACGTCCACAGGTGTTTCCACCCAGAAATTAGTTTTCATTAATGCTCCAATGTCCAGTGGCACTTCAACTCCAACTATAATTGCAGAATCATTAAAACAAGCCCGACCTCCCTCCATGAGCAAAACCTATGTTAAGACCACAGAACAACCTCAGATAGTGCTAATTCCGTCTTCAGTGGGAGCCCCAATAAAAATAAATTCATCACCTACTGTGTCTCAAATAAAAGATGTAAAAATTGGACTCAACATAGGCCAGGCTATTGTAAATACTACAGGCAGTGCACCAAATGTACCATCAATTAACATATTGCAGAATGTAACTTCAAAAGGAGCAGAAGAAAAAGGCAGCAAGAGCTTTATTTTGCCCTTGTCAACAAGTGGCAGTTCAGTTCCAGTAAGCTCAAGTTTTATGAATCAAAATGTCGTACCCAATAATGAACCAGTGGTTTCTACAACAAGAGCAGTTAGCATGTTTTCGGTAACAGCAAATACATCTTTGACTTCTCTTTCAACAACATCAAGTTGTGCTTCAGTTGGGACACGACCTACAGTTTTGGTTAGTGGAAATGAAGCTTCTTCAAGAATTATGCCAATTTTAACAAACAGACTATGTACATCAAATATTGGAAACACTGTGGCTATTTCAACTGTGAAAACAGGGCATCTTGCATCATCTGTACTGATTTCAACTACTCAACCAACAGTGTCTCCTCAGTGTTTAACATCAGCTTTCCAGATACCAGTTACTGTTGCCTTGCCTCCTCCTGTCACTGCATCTCCTAAAATAATCAGCACACTTCCCCATGTGGCAGCAGTTCCAGGTACCACACATCCTGTTCCCCTCCCTAAAAGACAATCACAGAGTTTTGTCCAGTTTCAGTCACCAGGGATTTCAGCTGCAGTGCCATCAAACGCAAACACAAATAAACCTCAGACTGTATTACCATCTGCTTCACTCAGCGCAGGTAAAATAATTAGTTTTTCCAACTTTGCTTCTCTGCCAAACCAGCAAATGCCTCCAACTCTAGTAAAATCAGCTCATACGTACAGTTGTGCTCCCGGTGCCTCTGCCATTCAGACTGCTACTGCACCTTCAAATGTGACTAGTCTGGTAGGGGGTCAGTTAAATGAACCTTGCATTCAGCAAAAAATAGTTATCAATACCAGTACACCTTTGGCACCTGGGACTCAGATCATGATTAATGGCACCAGGTTTATTGTTCCTCCACAAGGTCTTGGAGCTGGCAGTCATGTTCTTCTCATTTCTACAAATCCAAAATATGGACCTCCTTTAGCCCTTAACAATGGTCAAGGTATTCAGCCTACAACTCCTGATAATCTTGTGCAGAAGATTACATTAGCACCAAGTAATTCTTTAAGTTGGCAACCTGCAAAACATCCCCTAAAAAGCTCTACAAAAATTGTGAACTCTCTTGGGAATGCAAGCACTGTACCTGTTGTACATGCAACCCCCCAAGTAGTAAACACAACTGCTAAAGTGTCTGCTCCAGCCCCCGTACCAACAGTGTCATTGACTTCAGTAATAAAACCTCCTCCATCTACTCTTTTAGCTAAAACTTCTTTGGTTTCTGCAGTACATGCTGCTAACCCTCAGCTGCCAAGTAGTGCATCAGTATTCCATTTGGACACATCAGTGAAAAAACTGTTGGTTAGCCCAGAAGGAGCTATTTTGAATGCCATAAATACTCCAGCATCTAAGGTTTCTTCACTATCTTCATCTCTTTCTCATATTGTAGTGTCTGCTAACCGAAATTCTGCCACTGTCTTCCCTACTTTTCCGTCATCTGGCTTAGAAAAGCCTGACACAGCTGCATCTTGAATTTAGACTAAATGAGCCAGTTTTAATATTGGGGCATTGTTTTGACTCCCAAATAAATTTTAACTGTTTATTATACTGTTGAAAACATACTATATACATAGTTGATTTTTTTCCTGTATCTTTTCATTAGTAGGGTTTTGTTTGCTTGGGGAGGGAAAAAATATGTTAAATTTCACTCAAATGTATGGGTATGTTTTCAAAGGTTGTTCGTTTAATGAAGGTCGGGAATGACCTGTCTGTTAACATACATTACACAAGTCAAGTTTGACTAGTTTAGAATAATCTACCCTTTTGCACATTTGCATTGATCTGTTTCCTCTTGAATTTGAACTGTTGCAGCGTGTCTACAATATGGTAATCTGTGTCTTTCATTTGTGAGATCTTATTTTTGTTTCTGTAAAATATATATATATATATATATTTATGCATTATAAAAATGCAGTCCACGTTGTAAAATTGTACATATTCCCAAATCCCTAACAATCTGTACTAAACTATATGTACAAAGAACTATGCTGTCTTATTTATGTTTTGTTTACATAATGTATAGTTTTTTAAGTATTTTAGTAATTTTGGACCAGTGTACTGTTAGCAACAATGCAGAAGAATCTGCATGTAATAAAGAGAAGTTGCTGTATTTCTTTGTTTGAATAATATTTCTAAACTGTGTGCTTGGGGCAGCTTAGGAAAAAAAACACGTATCTGGGGTGACAGACTACATAAATTTAAAAAATTCCTTAACAAACCAAAGTAACTAGAAAATTTGACTCATGTTTCTCCATGGTTTGTTTGAGATTGGACTCTGATACTAGTTAACATTTTCCAGGTTTTGGTTGCTTTTAAATCCAAGCTTAGGTTTAGAATCATGACATGCTGGCCAAAAGAAAAGTTCATTTTTAAAAGCAAGCTACTTTTCAGCCAGTTTCTTCACATTACAAAATATGTTTTAGATTTAAGACAGTTGGTCCCCTGGAAAACTAAAAAGCACATCAAAACTGCTTTGGATACAGAATGAAAGGGTAGTGTGGACACCAGGTGATTTTAAGGTTTTCGCTATTGCTTTTTGGAATTAAATAGAAAATCATTAAATTTCTTTTCAAACCCAAGTTGTTTTTTTTTTAATATCTGCAGATGTTTTATGTTTTACTTTATTGTGATGTTAGTAAAAAAAAAAATATTGTAAAGGAATGCTTTCCCAACTATGGATGAAAAAGTTTTAGGGCCATTATTCAAAATTATTTAAAATGCAATGTTCAGTCTCCCTGAAATCAGGGAGTATACCTTATGCATATTTGTATTCAGAGATTAGAATTTGAAAGGACCTCAGTTACTGTTAGTCCAACTCATACCCCACAAAGAATCCCCATAAAACATTCAATAAATGGCTAAACAGGCATTGCTTGCGGACCGTCAAAGAAAAGACCTACTGCCTCCTTATACAATCCATTCCATTTTTGGATAGTTCTAATAGGATTTTTTTTTTATAATCAAGTCTAGATTTGCTTCTTTGCAATTCCCATCCATTGTTCCTGGTTCTGCCCACTAAGGCCAAGCAGAACAAGTATAATCTCTCTTTCCTGTGATAGCCCTTCAAAAACTTAGAGAATCACAGGACCATACAATTGTAAAAAACTTTAGGATTCATCTAGTCCAGCCCTCTTATTTTACAGGTATGGAGACTGAGATCTAGGGAGGCTAAGTGACAATTCACAGTCATTTGATTACAGCCATGATGTCCTATCTAATACTTCTCCATCTTAAACATCTCCAGGTCCTTCAACCCAGTCTCATATGGATGGCATGGACAGAAGGCCTCCCATCTCCTGGTTGCCTTCCTTTGGTGCTTCCAGCTTATCCATATCCTTTCACATTCATATCCATGTCCTGCAGCACCCAGAGCTGAATCAGTGCTCCAGAGGTGGCCTGGCCAGAAAACGATATAGCTGTTACTTCCTTATGCCTAGAAGCCATGACTCAATGCAGTCCAAAAAAATCACATTTAATTATTTAGCCAGCACATTTAGCCAATTCATATTGAGCTTATAATTCATTGAAACCCCTAGATATTTTTTCTGACAGATTGCTGTCCAACCATACCTCCTCAGTCATATAGTTTGTGAAATTGATTTTTCAAACTGAGGTTTAAGAATTTGCATCTTTTTTCCTCATAAGTTTCACCTTTTAGATTCAGCCAATATTAACAACTTGTCAAGACTTTTTTGGTTCCTGACATTCAGTATGGTAGCTGTCTATGTTTTTTTTGTCATCTATAGATTTCTTTTTTTTTTTATTCCATAAATTAACCCATTTATTGTTGGACTATGGGCTACAGATATTTGGTAAGATTTTACTGGTCTTTCAATTCTTTCAGTCTTCTGATGGCAGATTTGACTGTGACTGCAGAGGTGGTATTGTAGGTCCATGCACCACCAGCTACTGTTTTCATGCAGGATCCACAATGCCAGATAACCACAGCCCATCTCTTCATTTTGGTCTTGCCACAGAAGGAGCAGGTAAACTTGGCATGCTGGCTAATTTCAATTTTCTTCACCATTTTTCTGAGGGATGCACCATAACATGTTCCATATTTACCAACAATTCTGACCTTCTTGGTTCGTTTAGCCATGTTAGCGGGGGTGCGGCTGGAGCTAGGAGAGGCCATCTATAGATTTCTTAAGAATATGTTATGCTTTTATCCAAGTTGATTAAAAATGTGAAACACAGGACCAAGCTCAGATTGCTGTAGCCCTGTCCTGAGGACCTTCTAAATTGTCCTCAGATTATTCAGCTCTTTGGCTATTCAACCCGTTATGAATCAACATGATTGTACTATTATCTAGTGGATATCTCTCCATCTTTTCCAAAAGAACAGCATAAGATACTTGAACAAATGCTTTGCCAAAATCTAGGCAAAGTGTATCTAAACAGCATTTGATATGCCAATCTAGTAACCCAGTCAAAAAACAAAGAACGGTTAATCTGGTATGAAGGATTCTTGATGAAGCCATACCCGCTCTTTGGAATCCCTGGTTTTTCTAGTTCCTCACCAACCATCTCTTAATAGTTTATTTTAGAATTTTTTCTAGAATCTCAAGTAAGCTCACTGATCTATAATTTGTCTTTTCTTTTTTTGTTGAATACGGGCATTTACCCTGCCATTTCATGGAACCTTTCTGATTCTCCATGACATTTCAGTTGACAATGGCACAACAATTCTGTCCTTTCTATAGAAGTACTTAGTGCAAACCAGATGGCTTGAATTCACCAAGGACAGCTGCTTGTCCTCTTATTATTTAAAATGGATATGAACTTCCAGTTACTATTTCTGTTCTGGCCATTACAATCCAAAGTCTCCTTGGCAGAGATAACATCTAGTAAGAATCAAGCAGTCATGTACTGTCTTTGATCCTCCTCTTTCCCCCAGTAAGTTTTTTTTTTAATTTTAAAAACCTTTTTGTTGTCTTTAAGTTTTCTCACCAACCTCGTCTATTCTGAGCTTTAACAAACTCCTAAGGCTATTCTTACAGGAACTTAACCATAATTTTGAAGTCATCCTCTGTTACCTTCCTGTCTCATCTACATGAATATAAAAACAATCCTAAATTGGCTGGTGAATTCTCTGCGTTCACAACAATTCTTCAAACAACTCCTCATTTTCCTTCTCATCAGAATTGCTTCCTTTTATTTCTTCAGAATGTTATTGTTTAGACTTTTCCATCCCTCCTGGGCTGATTGGCTCATAGTATGTTAATCCAAAAGATCATTCCTTTTCTTCCTCAACCCATTTAAGTATGCTCTCCTGAAAACTAGGATACATTTCAGACTACACCTAGATTTCCTTAATTGAAAACTCTGAAAAATACTAGTCTTTTTGCCTATCACTTCCAGCCAAGCAGTGGTTCTCTTTGTTAGTGAAAATCAGGTGCAAAATAGAATTCTCCTGACGGATTCCTCTACCTTTTGAAGTATGAGAATATGATGAAGGCACAAGAAATTATAGGCATTTCTGCTTTTGACAGAATTCTAGCAAATGTCTGAATAATAGAAATCTGCTGTGCACCTCTGCCCCATCTACTATATTCTGCCTCTATTTATCATATTTCCCACACCTAAGTTTTCTCTCTCCAAGAGTTTTGTGGCATGAAAATAATTTTTATTTCTCTTTATATAAATGATTTCTACCATGTTCCCTGGATTTCATTACATTAGTATATCTTCTTAATGTGCAATATTAACTCTTCACCCTTTCCCCCTTTTAATCTGACTTCTTTCATTTGAATAAGGCATACCTATCCCGGGGATTTCATCCCATCAAGTCTCACCAATTATCTGTGAGGTCAAATTTGCCTATGTGTAGTAGGACCTCTAGTCCTACCCTCACCCCCCATTCCATAGTACCTTTTTTTTAAAGTGTATGTTAGAGCAGGATGAGGGGACTTTAGCCCTAATTTCATCAATGTGGGAAGCTTTTTGAGTGTGGGAATTCCTTCTACCAATGCAGATCAGCAAATCCCATGTGTGGTACAATCCTAGAAAGTGACTATAAGAGTCCCTGAGAAGTTAAATGAGCTGTCATACAATTAACTGGTGTCAAGGGTAAGATTAGAATTTGGGTCTTCCTGACGCCAAGACTAGCCTTCTATCCACTACACCACACTGCCTTCCACCCTACATGTATCAATAAGTATTTTGAAGATGAATTAGTATACTCAAATACCTGAATTTTTAAATGATGCAAAAATTTTGCCTTTAAACAGTCATTACATGTAGCTTATCAATTTTGTAACTATTCTTAAATCTTAGGCTAGCTTCCCTTCAATTTCTGAACATGTTCCCTGGGCTGTCTTTCACTTTTTAGATACTATATGGTAGGAAAAAAAGTACAGATTAGTTTTAGGTATTAGCGCAAGGAGAACATAATTAAGAAAAATATGTTATCAATATAACATGTTCTAAAAGCCAGTTTTAAAATTACCTAATGTTTGGGACTTATCACAGCATTTTCTTCACCCTCCTTTGATATTTTACCTCCTATAACACAGAAATTGAAGAACTGCCTGAAAAGCAATTGTGAAAATGAATTTTCAATCATTCAAGATTCTTACTAGTCATGATTGATATTAAAAGATCCTGGACTTCAGAGTGAATGTTTGTTAGCGTTATTGTTAATATATCAGACAGTAGATTACATTATACCTCCTAAAATTGAAGTTTCTTTTTAAAATGGCATTCTTCACACTTTACCAGATCTAAATCTATAACCAGTATGTTAATATCACGCAAGGGGAAAATAAGCAATAAAATCCTTTTCTCCATTCCAGGTTTAAAAGGATGATGTGGATTTCTGATATCTTGGATGAAGAATACAAATTGAGTTTTTTAGTTTTATTTTTATGGTACACAACATATTTTTTTAAAAGTCAGTTATCAGGAAAAATTAATCTCAATATAGCGCTGAAGTGAAAAGAAAAATTCTTGTGTATCGGAGTGGTTTTGCTTCTAAGATTTATGTAAAATTGGTCCTATTTTTGATGGCCAGACCATAAAAAAATTAAAGTTAGATTAAATACAGTGAATTAATATGCCTCTTCCCAATGTTTTTTCTCTTGAAGGATACTTACTATATTTTTCACATAATTGGGTTCATTTGACTGTTGCCTTTAGCAAACCTAAAGTTCTATCATTAAGGCATAAAAACATTGACTTTTATTTGTCAATAAGGTGTTTAGGTCTTATCCCACACCAAGACATCAGTTTTACTTGATATTTGTAATTGGAGTATTTGGAATGAGTAATTCCATTCCAGTGAGTAATTGGAATTGCCAGATAAGATTTTCATCATTTTAAATAGAGACAGTATTATATGTATATCCTCAAAATAATTAAAATGCTTTCTTGTTCAGGTAGGTCAGTTTTGTACAAATAAAACCAGGGGAAACAGATGTGAACAGTAATAGTACATGAACAACTCTTAGGTAATTCAATTTTCTTTAGTTGTAACCCAAAATGGCACCAGCTTTCCCCGTGTACAATTTAGAATTAATCTCCTGCAACTAAATCCTTCATTGTATCTAATGTAGCCACCTTCCTCATCTTTCTTCATCAATGATTCATTTTCTAATTATTTATCAGGTAAATAATAATTACTAGATGTCTTGGAGGAAAATTTGAAGTATTAGATACTCTCTCCTTATTACCGTTCTTGGATTTTAGTTATAGAAACTACACACAATAGACATACTATGAAACCAGTAAAAAGAACAGTTGCAAAGTAAAAGATTAATTGCTAGCTAATCAGTTTATACTGATTTGTACTCTGTGAGTGGGTCCGGACCTTTGATTCCATTTGTTTTGGAAGACTCCCTCTACAAATACAGATCAGCTATCTATCTGTAACTTGGAGTTTTAGTGAGTTGCCTGATCATGAAAATATTAATGGACTTGTCCATGAGCATCACAATCTAATATGTGTCAGAAGCATATCTGAAACAGATCTTCCTGACTGATACCCCTTTTACACATTCCATGCTACCTGTCAACTGCTACAATGCTCGTCCTCTCACAGTCTTTTTCCTTTCCAGGGTCCCAGTTTCTTTTTTGCTTGACAGTTATAGTCTAACAAGGTAACCCCCCAAGTGTTGGTCAGTGGCTTTCAGAAGTCCTGAGATCACCAGGACAACAGTCCCTGAGCAAAAGGAAATGTATCCTGAAGACAGAAAGTATGGGTGTGAGTGTAAGGTATCCATGCCAAATTCTGTTGTGCAGGTAACTTGGTTCATGAAGGCTATGTCAGCTTAGCCAAATCTCTAACAGTTCCAGTGATGGTTGGTCTAGTGTGCCAATTGTCCTGGCCTCCTACCTCTTCTTATACCTTACTTACCTCCACATAGTTCAGGATTCAGTGATGCTAACCTCCTTGCTGTTTCTCCCACAAGACAATCCCATTTCCCAACTCGTGGCATTTTTACTGGCTGTCCCCCCCCCTGACTGAAATTCCCTCCCTTCTCATCTCTACCTGATGGCTTTCTTCAAGTTAAATTCCCACCTTCTGTTATGAAACCTCTTCCTGATCCCCTTTAATGCTAGTGCCTTCCCTCTGAGATTATCATCTCCAATTTGTCTGGCGTGTATCTTGTTTGTTAATAGCTTGTTTCCTACATTAGACTGAGCTCCTTGAGAGGAGAAACTGTTTGTGCCTTCCTTTCTATCCTTAGCACTTCATTGCTGATGAGAAGCTAAACTTCTATATTCTGTACTACATTTTAGTGGTAGCATTTTTAGTCAGAATGCAACTGAACAGAAAGAACCAAAGGCCAAACGCCACTTGTATACTCCCCCAGGCAATACTAATGTAGGGTAGTCATGTTAAAAGCTGGAATAGAAATTAACCAGAATCAATGGTTTATTTATGTGTAAAATATTATTCATTGTAACATTGCATTTAATTTTGCCATTTAGTTAGTACCAGTAGCTGCACCACAAATAATCTGACAATTAGTTTTATTCCTGCTGTGTACTACTACGGACCATTAGCCTTTCATATGAATTGAAGCAAAAGCATAAGGAAGATCCTTTTAGGGCCTCTGACATTTCTTGCTGGGCTTAAGGAGAATAAGGTGGCGGGGACTGTTCTGCAGGATACTTCTCATAAGCAGGGGGAGCATCAGGCACCTGCGGGAATGAAAAAAGAATGTGTTTATCAGACCTACAAACTTCCATGCAATGGAATAAATATTCACTAATTCATCCATTTAGGTCATGTTCACACATTTTTCTTGGTTTTTAAGGAATGCAGCACTGACCTGGGAAGAAATATGGGTTCTAGTCCTAGCTCTTCCACTAATAATTTGTGTCATGATAAACAAGTTAGTTAGCCTCTATGTACCTCATTAAAGGTAGTGCAATAGACAGGGTATTGGATCTGGAGTCAGAAAGATCTGAATTCAAATAGCTTCAAGTACTTAGCTGTGTGACCCTGGGCAAGTCACTTAACCTCTGTGTGTCTCAGTTTCCTTGACTATAAAATGAGAATAAAAATAGTACCTGCATCCCAGGATTGTTGTGAATATAAAATGAACCAATGTTTGTAAAGTACTTAGCAAAGCTTAAAGTATATATGTGTGTGTATGTATGTGTATATGTATGTGTGTGTGTGTGCTATATATGCTATAGTACACATACTATTGTATATAATATATGTGTGTATATCCATATAGCTATATATATGCTAGTTAGTATTATTATTACTTCCTCATCTATAAAAATGGGGTTGTTGTACAAAATGACCAATAAGACTGCTTCCTCTTATAACATTCTGAGATTAGGGGAAAAAAAAACTTTTTTGTTGTTGAAAACCAAGGTCTCCATGATAATTATAGCCTGAGAGTAAGAGCTGAATGATCAGATTTAGAGCTAGAAGGAATCTTAAAGGTCATGTCATTTGATCTAATCTTCTTTCACAGATTTAGAAAGAGAGGTGTAAAGAGAGATGTCTGGATACTTTCTCTCTCTTGGTTTTCATGACCCTGTTCTCTCTGGGTTCCCCTTCCATCTCCTCAACTCCTCATTCTACTTTGCTTATCCACTATCCGTATTAGAGCTTCTAAAAGGAGGTGTTCCCACAGCTCTGTCCTTAGTCACCTTTTCTACTCTTTCTCATTCAGTGATCCTATCATTCAGGCAACAAGCATTTATTAAGTGCCTACATTGTTCTAGGAAGGGATCCAAAGAAAGGCAAAAACACTGTCCTTGCCCTCAAGGAGCTTGCATTCTAATGTAAGGAGAGAACATGGAAACAATTATGTACATAAAAAATATATACAGTATAAATGGGAGGTAACCTCAGAATGGGGAGGACCAGGAAAAGGCTCTTACCGAATGGTGACCTGAGATGAGTCTCAAAGGAAGCCAGGAAAGGCAGGAGGCAGATATAAGGAGGAAGAACATTCCAAGTATGGGGGAGAGCTAGTGAAGTGGCAGAGTTGGGAAATAGAATTTCGTGTGTTCACAACAGCAAAAAGTCCAGTGTCACTGGACTATATAGCATGCATGGAGGGGAGCAAAGTATATAAGACTGGAAAGGTAGAAAGACACCAGGATATGGAAGCCTTTAAAAGCCAAAGAAGATTTTATATCAGATCCTGGACATAATATGGAGCCATTGGAATTTATTGGAGGAGAGGGAGGGACATGGTCAGACTTGGACGTTAAGAAGATCACTTTTAAAAAATTTTTTATTTAGTATTTTATTTTTCTCCAGTTACATGTAAAAACAATTTTTAACATTTGTTTTTAAAATTCTGAGTTCCAAATTCTCTCCTTTCCTCCCTCTCCACTCCTCGTTGAGAAGGCAAGCATTTTGATATAGGTTATACATGTGTAGTCATGCAAATCCATCCTTAATAGTCATGTTGTGAAAGAAAACATAGACCAAAAAACAAACAAAAAGCCCCTCAAGAACAATGAAAGTCAAAAAAAAATAAGTATGCTTCAAGCATTCAGATACCATCAGTTCTTCCTCTGGGAATGGATAGCATTTTTCATCATAAGTCCATCTTACAATATTGCTCTTACTTTGTGAACAGTACATTTCGCTTTGCATCAGCTCATGCAAGTCTCTCTAGGTTTTTCTGAGAGCATGCCACTCATCATTTCCCAAAGCACAATAGTATTCCATCACAATCACATACCACAACTTGTTCAGCCACTCCCCTACTGATGGGCAACCCCTCAATTTCCATTTCTTTGCCATGAGAAAAGAGCTCCTACAAATATTTTTGTACATTTAAGTGCTTTTCTTTTTTGTTTTTTAAGGAAGATTACTTTGGCAACTGAGTGTAACACGGACTGTAACAGAGAAATTCTTAAGGTAGGGAGACCAGCCAGTAGGATATTTCAATAGTCATAGCGTGACATGATGAGGGACTGCACCAGAGTGGCAACTGCGTGAGTAAAGAGAAGGGAAAATGTACAAGATATGTTGTGAAGGTGGAAATGACAAAACTTTGTATATTTTAGATACGTGAAGTAAACACAAGTGAGGAGTTGAGAATGACGCTGAAGGTATGAACCTGGGCTGCTACTGGTAGAATGGTGGTGCTCCTGACAATGATAGGGAACTTTGGAAAGGGGAAGGGCTGAAGGAGAAAAATAATGAGTTCAGTTTTGGACATGTTGAGTTAAAGATGTCTAATATTCAGTTGTTGATATGAGATTGGAGGCCAGGAGAAAGCTTAGGGGTGGATAATTTGATTTGAGATTCATCTGCTTTGTTGTTGTTCATTCATTTCAGTCTTGTCTGATTCTTTGTGACTCCATTTGGACAGTGGGCAAAATACTGGGGTAGTTTGCCATTTCCTTCTCTGGCTTATTTTACAGATGAGGAAACTGAGGCAAACAAGGTTAAGTGACTTGCCCAGGGTCACACAGCTAGTTGTCTGAGGCCAGATTTGAATTCAGGAAAATGAGTCTTCCTGACTCCGGGGCTGGCATTCTATCTACTACACCACCTAATTGCCCCTATCATCTGCTTAGAGATAACAATTGAACCAATGGGAACTGATGAGATCACCAAGGGAGATAGGGGAGTGGGACAAGAGAAGAGGGTCCAGGACAGATCCTTGAGGGACACCGATGGCTAAGTAGTATGATCTGGAGTTAGATTCAGCAAAGGAGGATGAAAAAGAGGTGGTCAGACAGGAGAACTGAGAAAACAGTATCATAAAAACCAAAAGAGAGAACATCATCAGAAGAAGGTGAGTGACAATATCAAAGGTTGCAGAAAGTTCAGGAAGGATTAAGGTTGAGAAAAGGCCATTAGCTTTGCCAAGTAAGTTTATAGCAGCTCTTTTTATGGTAGCAAAGAATTGGGAATGGAGGGGAGTCCCCCATTTGGGGAATGGCCAAACAAGTTGTGGTGTATGACTGTGATGTAATACTATTGTGCTATAAGAAATGATGAATGGGATAGCTTCAGAAAAACCTGGGAAGACTTATATGAACTCATACAAAGTGAAGTGAGCAGAACCAGGAGAACACTGTACATAGTAACAGCAATATCGTACAATGATTAACTGTGAAAGACTTTGCTACTCTGATCAAGACAATTCCAAAGGACCCATGATGAAAAATGCTCTGCACTTCCAATGAGAGTACTGATGAACTCTGAGCATAAATTGAAGCATACTTTTTTAAACTTTATTTTTCTTGTGTGTGTTTTGTGACTAATTTCTTGTGCAACATGGCTAAAGTAGAACTATGTTTTACATGAAAAAAAGATTTGTCAATTAAAAGATCATTAGTAACTTTGGAGAGAGAAATTTCCCATGTATGTTATGGTCAGAAGCCAGCCTGCAAATGTTTTAGAAGTGACGGGGGGAAATTGAGGCACTGATTTCTCAAGGAAAATCCCTTTGGGCAAGAAAGGGAGAAGAGATATAGGTTATATATATGTGCAGTCATATAAAACATATTTCCATATTAGTCATGTTGTGAAAAAAAACACAGACACCTCCCTCCAAAAAAGAAAGTCAAAAAGAAGTATGCTTTGATCTACATTCCTACTCCATCAGTTCCTTCTCTACAGGCAGCATTTTTCATCATGAGTCCCTCAGAATTGTCTCAGATCATTGTATTGCTGAATATATCTAAGTCATTCACACTTAATCATCATACAATACTGCTGTTACTGTGTACAATGTCCTCCTGGTTCTGCTCACTTCACTTTCCATCAGTTCATGTAAGTCTTCCCAGGTTTTCATGAACTTGCTTTTAAAAAAATGTTAATAGGTGTATTTCAATGTAATTGTTTCCTTTATAATCGTATGTATTTTATGTGTTTAAAATCATACTTCTTCTATGATAAAATAAAAAAGTCTTCTATTTGACATGTAAAGCTCATTATAACCTCATCCCTTCCTACCTTTCCAGCCTTTTTATACCTTATACTTTATCTCTTCCATGAATTCTATAATCCAGCTACACAAGTCTATTTGTATTTCTTCAAACACAACAGCCCCTTCTATCTCAGTGCCTTTGTATTGTATTACCCCTAAGTCTAGAATGGTCGGTACCCTTACACTCCCCCTCCCCCACATGGTTTCTCTGACTTCCTTCAAGACTCAATTCAGTCCCTCCTTCTATAGGAATCTTTTCATGGACTTCCAGCTATCAGTGCCTTCATCTTTCAAATTATTTTCATCTACTCTGTATCATGCATGTACCTAATTATTTACATATTGTCTTCCTCATTAGAACATATGTATATTCTAGGTAGGTGGCACAGTGGATAGAGCACCAAGTCTAGAATCAGGAAGACCTGTGTTCAAATCCAGCCTCAGATACTTAGTAGCTATATGACCCTGTGCACCTGTTTGTCTCAGTTTCCTCATATGCAAAATGAGCTGGAGAAGGAAATGGCAGACCATTCCAGTATCTTTGCCGAGAAAACCCCCAAAGAGGGTCACAAAGAATCAAACATGAATGAAAACAACTGAACAGCCACAGCAACATACTCCTTGAAGACAGGGACTGTTTTGGCCTTTCTTTGTATCCCCAGTGCCTAGCATAGTGCCTGACACATAATAAGCACCTAATAAATGCTAATTACCAAATGACTTAGAGTAAGTGTCTTGCTAAGACTGGAATCTAGGTCCTCCATCTCCAGACCCAATTTTCTTTTCTCTATACCACTTTACTCTACCACACAACCCCTCCAAGAATTTGAATTTCAAAGGTACCCATAAATTGCCTATGTGGGAGAGGGATGTTTATGATGTTTTTCCATAGAACTATTTATCACTTAGCTTACTTAAGATAACAAATTACCTTTATAATAGAACTACAGCATTGTAATAGTGAATTATGTTTTCCCTTTTAGAGACACTAACTCAAGTTTAATCTTTATCATGACATGTGCACTAGTGACACACTTAACATTGACATTGGGCTACATTCATCATGTCTGAAGGAAATCCAAGGCAATTTAGTCATCGCTTGCCTAGCCTTCAATTGTGGCTTCTATGACAGCTGTACCTCATTACCATAATACTCATTAAAGATAACTATATCCTGAACTAGAAATGTAATACTTGATAAATTAGCATATTCTTCATTGTATATTGACCAACCATGACTTTTGCATAGGTGACTGTAATGTTTGATGAAGTATTTTAAAATCTTTAATTTACCCCACACACACACCAAAAATAAATTTCACAATTAATAACAGGATTTTAACTGACTTAATGTATTTTAAGTTGAATAAATTAATCATTCCTCGAATTTTTTAAAATTACATACCAAACATATACTAGGTAAGTGCTGTATATCAGCTGAATCTGAGCACCGCCAATCGGTTTCTAATGTTTTCCTATCCTCTCATATGTTCTTAAGTTTATATTATCTTCCATATTTATTGTATATGTCTTTACACAGTTGTTTACTTGTTGTCTTCCCCCTCCTCACCCTACTAGAATGTAAGCTTTTTGAGGACTTTCACTGTTTTTGCCTCTCTTTGTATCCCTACTGCTTACCAGTGTTGGTATTCAATAAAGATCTAATAAATGCTTATTAACTGACTGATTTAATGAGAAATAGGGGAGAGAATGTTTACTTCAAGATCCTTATGATATTCCTTTACTTAATTAACTTCAAGGACATCAGCTTTGATATATTTAGTTTAGAAATACCATGCTTAAAGAAAAAAAGGAAGAAGGAAAAAATACATGTGAAAACATAACTGGTAAATACTTACTATCCAAAATATGCAAAGAATTGCCACGATTCTTTTAAAGATGGTGCTAAGATCACGGATGAATAAGCATCCCACATAAACAAATAGAAACAAACTGATCACATCCCATTATATTCTTCCTCACCTTGGAGAACTCTTGTCCCTGCCTTTAAGAAACCCTAAGCAACATACTTGTTTTTTGTTGTTGTTTACTCACTTGAGTCATGTCTGACTTTCTGTGACCCTATTTGGGGTTTTCTTGGTGAAGATAATGGAGTGGTTTACCATTTCCTTCTCCAG
>CM053583.1:326815593-326856698 GCA_028627135.1 Pseudochirops cupreus
AATGAAAAAATAGAGGGCAACGTGAAATATCTCCTTGAAAAAACCACTGACCTGGAAAACAGATCCAGGAGAGACAACTTAAAAATTATTGGACTACCAGAAAGCCATGATCAAAAACAGAACTTAGAAAGCATCTTCCAAGACATAAAATTGAGAACCTACCAGAATCAAGATGTTCTTTCTCTAGAATATCCAAAGGGTCTGCTAATTCTAGTGATTTAAGGATTTCTACTCTAGGAGATTCTTTTCCAGGATCTCCGTCACCTTCTTCATTAGTCCACAGTTCTCGGGTAAATTTATCATGGTCTGGTTGTCTTTTGAAATCATCATAGTCTTTCTTCAGTCGGCTCCTAAAACAAAATATGTAAAATAAGACTTATTCCCCTCAACATTTTGGTTAAGTCACTTAATCTTATAGAGAGAACATGTAAAATTCAGACTTAAATTATGTCTCAAACACGCCTTAAAATACTTAGTGTTATACACAGTGACAAAACCCAGAAAAAAAAGGCATAAAGCTTTCTTTAAGTTATAATTGTAATTTCTGTTATGTAACAGGTTAGTATTAAGAATACTTCACTCTTGTTTCTCTTTGAAGACACCTCTATTAGGCCAAGTTTCCTCTATAAGTAACCTGTGGAATAAGGTATTCTTTTTTTAGCTATGTTGATTTAGTGTATGTGTACTGGTCAAGTTACTTTAAAAAAATTCACAAGAAAATCATATACAGACAGGCTTATTCTCAGAACAGCAACAACAAAAAAGCCAAATAAATTCTAAGTACCAGTATCTTTAAATCATGTGAATTTTAGTAAGAGAGTAAAATCCATTCTCAACTTCCTTATCCCAATATTTTAAACTGTAATTAATGCTCTCTAATTTTTTATCATCACACCATAATTTCTGAAATAGAAGAGAAAACTGAGAGGTAACAACTGGGATGATTTGCTTTACACAAGAGATGTGTTGCTGAAAATCTTTGCATAAACTGAAAACATTTTTCCATTGGCTTATTTCAATGATGTTTTATCTTCAACTGCTGCTTGAAGTTATGACTCCTAGCCTTCAGCTTTGAGTTCCTCTGTCCTTAAATCTCAAGCTTCATACTTAACTCTTTTTCAAGTAATGATCAACAAAGAAACTCTTACATGTATCAAAGAACCTCACTTTTTGTTTAATTCCATAGCAGATTTAAGAATCTTCTCAGCTCTGCTCTTTTCCAAGCCCACTTCAGCCCAGATTTCCCATCTTCTATCCTAATACCTATCCTCATACCCTATCCTTCTATCTTGTGACCTTTCAGATTACCACTGTATTCTCAACAAATCCCCTTATGTCCTAGAACTTTTCAATCAACATTATTCTACTTTACTGCTTTAACCAAAATTTGGCTCTTCATTGAAGATATCACATCTCTTCCACCCTTATCCATTGGAGGACACTGGTTTTACAGTTTCCTTTGACTTACAGTTGAAATACTCTCCTTTCCTCACTAGTGCTTCCAAGTCTTTACCACTATTCCTCAAAATCCTTCTTTCTCTCAGAACCCACACAATCGATTTAGGCCATTCATTTTTGTTTTTTGTTATTTACCAACCTTCAGATCCTTGGCCTTTTCTTTTTCTTCTCCTTGGCAAATCCTCATTCACTCTTAGTTTGGACTACTTCCAAGACTCTCAAGTGAAAACTACTACAGCTAACTCTCAGATCACTTCCTCTAAGTCATGATCTTTTCTGAGATTCAGATCCATATTATCACCTACCTATAAGACATTCCCGTCTTACATGATGACACTTCAAAGCTAAATTCATAATATTTTCCCCTTATGCTTTCCTTTCCTATGTCACTATTTCTCTGTGTATGATACCACTATTCACCTTGCCTCCCATATGTAGAATCTTGGGCTTATCTTTGAAAATGAGAGATTAGGGAGAGGTAAAAAGCAACTACCAAGGCCTATAGAGTCCAATTGCACAACATTTCTCATATTCATCCCTTCTCTCTATTTCTACCCCCATATGAAAGGCTCTCATTACTACCGACTGGACAAGTCCAATATGTGTACTAAGTTTTCCCACTTCTCCATGTTTCCTGTAATCTGTCCTTCTTACTATTGCCACCAAAATATTTCTTTTGTATGGTTTTGGTACCGTTACTCCCCTGCTCAATAAACTTTAATGGTTCCATACCGTCTACCAATTAAAGTTTAACACAGTGATTTGGAATTTTGGGCCTCTAGAATTGATATTTTCTTTCCAGCATTTTCTTATTCTATTATTTTCCACATATTTTATGTTCTAGCCTAACTTAACTACTTTTCATCCTGGACATTCTCTGTATGCCTTGTGACTCCATACTTCTGCTCATTCAATTATTCCTGTTAAAACTTTGAATATTCTTTCTTCCCATCTTTAACTATTAGGCTTTCTTTAAAGACCAAATCAAATGACATCTATAAAGGCTTTGCTGATTCCCCCAGTTATAATTTCCTATCTTGAATCTCATATGGCACTTTATCTTTCTAATACAATTACATAATGTTGTATATTATAGTTATGTCTTTGTTTCTTATCCTTCTACTAGACTGTAAGTTACACGAAAGGAAGTATAGTTTACTATATAAACTATATACTTCCTGTATAACTTAGAACTGTGGTCTATACAGGAAGCATTTAATTTGTTGAATGTAAACACATATCTCCTACTTTATGTTTTAATAAGCTCATATTTGTATACTGAAGATGCCTTGTGTAGCAGATAAAGTGCTGGGCTTGGAGTCAAGAAGACCCAGGTTTAACTCCTATTTCTAACATTTGCCAGCTGCATGACCCTAGAGATATCACCTAATCTCTAAATTCCTCAGGCAACTCCACAGAATTTAGTTAAGTCAAAGAGGGGCTATGATCTGCTAGAGTGAAACAAATTCCCACAACTGGAGTTTCCCACCCTGAAGAAATCACAGCTTCTTTAAGTATTTGTATATACTGGGTCTTATACACACATCTGTAGTTTGTCCCTCTGAAGTCCCGTAGCACTTGGTACCTCTTTAAATGCAATTCTCTATGTGTATATCACTCCCTCCATGAAAGCAGATACTTTCCTTTTTTTTTTTTTTTTTTGCTTTCTGGAGGGGGGAAGGCAGGGCAATTGGGGTTAAGAGACTTGCCCAAGGTCACACTGCTAGTGAGTGTTAAGCGTCTGAGGCTGGATTTTAATTCAGGTCCTCCTGACTCCAGGGCCGGCACTCTATTCACTGCACCACCTAGCCACCCCAGATGATGTCTTTTAAAAAAAAATTAAAACTCAAAACATCATTAAGAGTCTACCACATGGAAGAGACAGGGCTAGGTGTTAAGTGATACACAAATAAAATAATCTCTGCCCTCAAGAAATTTCTCTGAAGTTTTCAACATGGACCTATAAAACTAAATACAATGATCCAAGACAATTACAAAAGACTCATGATGGAAAATGCTATCCACATCCAGAGAAAAACTATGGAGTCTAAATACAGATCAAAGCATACTATTTTCATACTTTTTTGCTTTTAGGTTTTTGTGGCTTTTCCTTTTTGTTCTGTCTCTTCTTTCACATGACTAATGTGGAAATATGTTTACATGACTGGACATGTATAACCTGTAACAGATTGCCTGCCATCTTAGGGAGGGGAGATAGGAGGGAGAGCAGAAAAATCTGGAACTCAAAATTTTATAAAAAATGAACAGTGAAAACTACCTTTAAATTAACTAGAAAAAACAAAATACTATTTCCAAAAAAAATTATAAGGTACTGTAACAGTAGCCAAAATATCTGGGAATTTTGGTGGGGGAGGGTTGTAAAAAGGAGAGGAGATCTGGGACAATCACTTGAAGCAATGGCATGGTCAAAGGAAGGTTTTCTAAAGACATGGGAGACCCAGACATATCTATCCATAATGGGGAAAGAGCCAGTAGATGGTAACAGACGGAAGATGAAAGAAGGGCAGAGAATATTAAAAGAGCAGAGGATGGGACCAAGGGTACAAGTAAAAGGGTTATTTGCCTTAGCAAGGGCGGCTTCTCTTCAGAAAGCAGAGCATTGCTAGGACGCCTAACAGTACCTTCTATACAGTATATTCTCCATAAATATCACTAAATGAATGTGTTGAATGTCAAGGATATATTTATATATAAAAGGAAAATTATAATGGATGAAGGGTGGTGGTAGATATTCTCCAACTTCAAAAGTAGCAGTAGTCATGAGGAAAAGTGTTTGAAATTATAGCACTAGGGTTCTGAAGGAACAGGAAAAGAATATGAATTACCAGAATGAGTTACCAAAGGATATTTTCTTTTTTAAATCAAATTTCTTCCCAAAGAGATCACTAAAATTTAGAACAGATACCTGTCCACCTAGAGTAATAAGTCAAGTTCTCCTGGGAACAAATAAACAAAAAACAACCAAAACTAAGTGACCTCAAAATAGAATATTAACAAAAAAAAAATAATGAAATATTTAGCTCAAGATGAATTTTAAATCTTGTATTACCTGTTTCTTTGAAAAGCCTTCATTAGCTTTGGTTCCCATGGCAGCAATTCATTTAGGAGACGTATCAATGTACCATGCAATTCTTTTACAGCTTGCCTCCGATGATACCATTTTCCCTATAAATATAAATTTTTTTATGATAAGTTCTTCAAATTTTATGCAGGGGAAAATGAATGTTAGTTCTCAATAGATAAAATAAAATTTAAAACACTTTTTCAAGGGATTGCAGAGTATTAAAATATTTACCCTCTGACAAATCTGGTAGAACATATTCCTATTAGTTGTGGTAGGAAATACCTGAAGCTATTACCCATGTTTATTTGTGGAAACTATGCTATGTTTAGACATAAAGTCAAGAGATACAAATACCTTAAAAAATTTATCCCCAATTATGAAAGTAAAACTACTCTACCAAATCAACTTGGTATAAGTTTTAATAGAAAAGTCACACAAAAAATGAAAATTTATGAAAGCTTAACGTAAAAAAAAAGGATCAGTTTTACTTCTGTCCAATTCTTGCAATTTCTCCCACAAACTAAAAATTTGGAAACTGTTTTTAAACTTCTATGGTTTTGTTCTTATTCCAAAAAGGAGAATTTGGGGCATATAAGTTGCAATTTCATTACAATGTATTTAAAATTACAGAGGTACCATATTTCTAAAAGTTATTCAAGATAGAGAAATATCTTTTATACTTTATCTCACTGTTAATAATTAGCTAAAAATCATGCTATAGAAATTAAAATTTGATAGAATTTTGATAAATCTTTCAGCAAGAGTCTATGTTTCACACAATATAAAGAGAACTGATTTAAAACCATAGGAGCATTAAGTAATATAAGCATTCATTAATCCCTGGGTCATCACACAAAAGTAAATAAATTAACATTAGTGCGTACCCAAGTTTCACCATTAAGCACTGGTCAATGGTATGTTAAATTTTCTTTTAAAACAAAACAAAACAAAAAAAAGACAACATTAACAGTACATTATGGCTGACATTTATCATGCATAAGTCATAAGCTTCATCCCATAGCAACAGTTAGGGAGATCAATTTGCACATATACACAACAGTAAGGCAGGGAAATGATCACAACCTTTAGGAAAAGATATTCTACATAGTGTACAAGTTAAAATACTACGCAAAATATTATTTTAAATTTTACATATTGAAATCTTAACTGTCATATAAATTTATTCTTATATGTAATCCTGAAATACTGAATATCTTAATGCAACTAAGAAAAATCACATCTAAGACTTTAAAAATCAACTGATTCTACCTCAAAATAAACTAGCTTCCCATCTCTTCCAAAACTAGATCACCATTAGAAATGGAGCTAATGATTATGATTATAAGATGGGAGAGGGAGTATGTGTATGTGTTCACACTCAATAACAAAACAAAGGTTTAAGAAATAGTAAGGAGACATTTATTAATACTTCTGCACCCTCCCATTTGTACAACTTGAGTAAAAAAAACAGAGTATTATTAAAAATTCTAGATATTATACTACTCTACATATTATACTAAGCAACTCAGATCGAACCTTTGTCAAATGTTTTTTAAAAGTGAAAACAGCATATCATTTAAAAATAGAGTGTATTCTAAAAGTCTGTTTATGTTTGTCTGGATATATGCATTTTTTTTAAATAAAATCATATTTAAAAGGTGGTTATGTTCACATAATAATTTGAAATAAAAAATAACATAAATAGTAGGGATTAGACAAGAGACGGGAAAAACCCCAAGGTGAATAAGCAATCCTTCTTAAAAAAAAATTATCTTGAATGCTGGTGCTTTAGAAAATGCAGGTTTAATAAGCAGATTTGAGAAGGTAAATGGAAGACTTTTTTTAGGAGCTTCCAAGAAGGATTTCTGAACTCTTTCAAAGACAGCCTTACATCTTTAGTTTATCTAATAAAAATAAATAATTTTCCTTTTCCTTAATTATTGTATCTCATATCTATAATACTCTATCATTTACTTCGCTTGTTTTAACTTTTCACTTCGTTTACTTGTTTTAACAAGGTGAAAAATGATACTCAAAACTCTGTTGTAGAGCAGTGAGTAGCAGTGATATTATCATTCCCACTTCATGTAGGAGGAAATTGGAAAACAAGGCTTTCTACAAAACTACAAATTATCTCTAACAGCTAACTCTATTATTAGTCACATTCATTATGAAAGCTTATAAAGAGAATGGAGGGAAGGAGAGGGGAAAGGAGAGGTATTTTTCTGAGGTAAATGGGTGAGAATTTAAAAGGAGGGAAGAGGGTGTGTGAGGGATGTGTGAGGGGTGTGTGTGGTGTATGTGTATGTGTATGCATAAAGTATGCTGTGCTCAGTCTTTCTGGGGAACAGAGGAGTAGTTGAAAAATGTTATTATAGGATATATTATGTCAAACACTCTTCCATGGTGTTCACCAAATGTCACTGCTAGCCTAGAATTGTCTGTATCTCTCTGAAAAGAGGGGAGGAACAACACAACAGTCATAGCACAAGGGGAGAGAGGCAATATGAAATCAACTGTTCTTATTTATGGAACATCTGTAAAGATCTTTATTATACAGAGAGAATGTCCATATCAAGATAGGACAGCTTTTAATTCTAAATAGGAAAAGGATAAAAATGTTAGCAATGAAATGTTTGCTTATGTTTTTTTATTTCAGGTACTCATTATTTCAATTAAAAAGATAAAACATTTCTTTAACACTTCAAAATGCAGAAATATGTAGTTCTCAGCAACATTATGAACACTTAATAAATCTTAAATATTATTAACAACAAGTTTTTAGGATTTGGGGTTGGAGCGGGTCCAAACCTGTGATTTCACTGACATAGATTCCCAGCAGGAAAACACTAAAGTAGCTTGGCAATCATTAGTATAAGAAAGTCTTAGAAGAGTTCACTGGGGCACAGAAAGTTTACTTAAGTGAGCTGGTGAGGGGAGGGGGAGCACAGCCACTGTGTGCTAACAGAATTTGAATTCAGGTTTTTCAGATTCCAAAGCTAACTATCTATTAGACCACACTGCTTCTCCTTAACAAAAGTGCACTTCTAATCTTACTACGTTCACTTCACCACTCTAGATAAAACTTCCTTGTTTACATGTTCTCTTTTTTTATGAATTCTAAAAATTACCTTTTAAGTAAGATGTTTTGGTCATTTAGCAATTTGTAACAGGACAGAAAACTTATATTGTTTTCTGTCACATCAATTAATAAGCTTTTATTAAAGCATTTAGCACGCGACAAGCACTGGGTTAACTAAGCACTGGGGGACTACAAAGACAAAAGTTAAAAGTTATTTTTAGTGGTCAAAGGAATGGCCAAAGTAAATGGACAAAAAAGATGAAGTCCTCCAACTTGTTTTAAATGTTCCTACTTTGGTTCTAGTGCTTCTCTAACTCCAAAAGAATGAACACAAAGAAAAGAAATGGATTAAATTTCCTAAAGCAATCATATTCCCCCAAATAGTAGTAGTCTTGACGATTTCAATCTAGCACAAACGGGGAAAGCAGAGACTGCATCACTTCCATCCATGACTCCACTTAAGTCTGCTTAACTCTAAAAAGAACAGTATTTCAACTGGTTGGTGAATTTTTCCATCATGTTTATTTGCAGAAGAGACTCTCCCCTTTCCAATTCATGTTTCTCCTAATTTGGGCAGAAAAAAATGAAGCTTTCAAAATTTAGTATCCTGAGGAAATCCATTCAACACTCAAACAGTAAGTGCCTAGAGTTTGAAAGGCAATGTACTAGGTAAGAATTTTTAAATGAATGGTTCTGGTTCTAAAAAGTCATTATGACTTTTTTTAGAGTTGAAAGGGATATTAGAGATATTTTACTCAACCCCTTCACGACAGATATCTGAGAACACAGAACAAAACTCTAAGATTTGTTCCAGAAATAGCTGAAGTTTTGCCAGAAGCTTCATGATTTCCAGAAGCCTCAGTGATTCTCCTTCACAGCATGTGGTCCCTCTAGACAATTATTCAGGAAATCTACTGAAAAGGGATGAATCTCTCTGGGTTTTCAATGGCATGTTTTTAGCTAGGCTTTTCTGTAATACTATAATGAAAATAGAGGAGTTTTGTTTGAAAATCTTTCCAATGATACTGATCTATATTATGATTAATAATATTTAATTAAATTCAATAGGCATTTACCAAGCACCTACCATAAGTAAGGGACTGTGCTAAGCGCTGAGGATACAAAGACAAAACCTAAAGTTTTAAAATGAAATACAAGTAAAGTTCCCTTTCTTCACATGTGAAATATAAGTGAGAAAATGTTGGTTAATATGGGGTCAAGGATAAATTCTGGTAGGTATGTTGTGTAAAAGTCCAATGATCTGATACTATGCCTTAAGTAATGAAAAACATACTTAAAAACTTTATACACATACATTTAAGGCTTTTAATGTTATTTTCTGAACAAACAGGTGATAATGGGGACAAAATTCACAAATTTAAAAGAGAAAAACTCCAGTTATTGATGAAGGTACAGAAATATTTTTTTGAAAAATATCATACTCCATTGTATAGACTTGAGAATAAACATATATGTGCTAATGGCCACTTAAAGAAGAACATTGTATTCATATTTTATGTGACCTGCCACAAAGTTTAAAAAAAATAAAATTATTTTAAGATAGGTAGCATGCACCATGTAACCAAAGACATCCAATACAGTCTACATTTGAAGCTTACCTTTTATTGCTTTCTCATCCAATGTCCATAGCAGCTGCAGATTGCCAGCTCCCTCTCCACGGGACACCCCAGCCAGCATTACACAGGAGATTTTACAACCACCATAGGAAACTACTACAAAATGGAGTTGGTCTATAGTGATAAGGTAAGTTTTTTTCTTATATTATGCAGTTTTATAAGTTTTTTACATTTCAGTTTTATAACCACTATGGGATCTGTAAGAAAAATAATACTTTAAAAAACTTACAAAACCACACAATATTGTATAAGTAAAATAGTGCTTTTAAGTGTGTGAAAGGAATGGGGAGGGAGACTTACCTTATAACTAAAGGGCAGCTCCATTCTGCTGCAGTATTCTGGGATGGGTATGACAGCACCAGCATAATGCTTGCTGGGGTGTCGCAAGGAGAGGGAGTTGGCAATCTACTGATGCTGGGGACATTGGACACCTAAAAGAAAGAAAAAAAGGAAAACAAATAAGTTCAGGATGTATTAAATGTCTCATCACTATGGATGCATTCTGTACACAAACTAAAATCTTTGTATTTTTGTTAAACTTAGATGCAGGTCATCTGTATCTATCTGCCAGTCAGTGACTTATACAGATTAGTCCTGCAATGTGCTTTCCAAATAAATTAGTTATCAATAATCATTTGAAGAAAAAAGAATGGAAAAAAAAGTTTTAAGAAGCATAAATCTATAAAACTTTAAGTTCATTTTCTTATGTAAGATCAATGACTGATCACCATTTCTTTTTGGTAAGACTTGTGATTTCATAGGCAATCTGAATTTCTAAAAAGGGAATAGTCACCAGTAATGCAGATCAGAAAAGAGCTATGTAATTTAGAATCCCAGAGTTGCCTGTGGCTCTAAGAATGACATGACTAGGATTACCAGACCAAGGGGCTTCAGAATCAAGATATGAACTCAGGTCTTTCGATGCTAAAGGCAGTCTTAATCCAGTGTGACAACGTAGCCTCTCAACACCATTTATTTCCTATTTTTTAAATATTTGGGATTTTAAAATATACCAGTTAAGAATAGAAATATGAAAAAATTAGTTTGGATTGGCTAAGAAAAACATTCTTGTCATAGGCTTGGCTCCTAAGCATTTTGCCTTTCAAATGCAGCATATAAAACTTTTTTACTAAGGCCAAATGAATCACTACATAACAAAATTACATTTTTAAACACAAAGAAAATTTTGAGAATTCAGTTGTTGAAAAACAACCTAAAAAATAGTACACCATCAAACTGTATGAAAACCCACAACAAATACAACAGTGATTTAAATGGCACGGCAAATCAAACGTAGATCTTATTTTACCTTAGTGACACCAGATGAACAAAACAGTGTTATTCAGCATTGTGCACTGTCTTCTTTCATTTGGAGTAAAATGCTCAGCACATATTATTATGTTATTCTTTTGGTAAGGGATACCTAAGTCATGTACTTAGTACGATATTCTTATCCCTTAAAAGTGCATTAATTTGGTTATATGTTGAAATCAATCCTTTACTCAAATTAATGAGAAGGATAAAATCTACTTAAAATTAGCTAGTTCTTATCAATATACTGCACTGATGTACTAAGCTTCTACATGCATATAAAGTCTCTTGAAGAACTATAACTGTTAAATGGCTCAGTTCTAAAACACTAAAATTTTATACTCAATTTTCTTTTCAAATAAGTTATCATGTAAGGAAAACATTTTGTTCCATTACATTTTTTTCCCTTTTGAATGACTACTATTCATTAAGCACTTATTATGTGCAAATTGATTTGCTAAGTACCAGGGATACAAATACAAAAGCAAAACTATCTTTGCTATTACTAGAGCTCCAATCTCATAGCAGAAGTCTTTCTCTATACATATATATACACATATAAATATACATATAAAAGGTTTTAATTCCAAGTCATATTAAAAAGTCCTGTAATTCTTCAGCTGAGGTGGCAGAACAGAAGGTAACCAATCTTCTTTAGTGTTATCTCCACTGATAAGACAATAAGCGTTTACTAAACACTGACCACGTGCCAGTTACTGTGCTAAGTGCTGGCAACACACATGCAAACAAAAAGCCCTGACCTCAAGGAGCTTATATTTTAATGAGGAGAGAAAACACACAAAAGGGAGCCAGAAGGGGAGAGGAGGAGAAGGTACTTGTGGAGGGGCACAGTGACAAAGTCTGGAGTGACTGAAGCACAGCTAGGCGGGAGTGAAGCATGGTCAGTCTGGGTTAATCATCACACTGGAGGTCCTGGGAGGAACTCTACAGCTCCATCACTTTCTTAAACAGGCTTCCTACAATACAAAACACACTGGCATTTGACTTGCAACAGTTTTATAAACAGAAAAAAATATGGCCACAGACTACATCCCTGTCCTCAGCTATCCATTTCATTAGAATGACAGAGTATGTAGTTCACTTAGTGCAAAATTCAGTATAATCTTGGCACATTAAGATAAAGACACACTGACAGCTAATTAATAGTTCAATGTCTTCATTTCATCCTTTAATACATATGATAAGAAGATATCTTAAAGCAACTCCGAGTTAAACTTGTACTACAGTAATACGAATCACTGCTTTGTTATGTTAGCGAATATGACATTTCATATAAGTGAATTTTTCAGATAACTAATGCTTACCACTCTACCACAGAGCTTTATTTTAGAAAATTTTAATGTAAATATTTCTCAAATGTGTTACACATTTCTTTACTTCCTGAAGTGTATTCTTCTACCTCACATTATCATGCTGTCATGTGTCCTTTCTTGTGGCTGGGAATATGTCTGTCTATAGCAATGCCCCTATTTCCTAAAGAGTTCTCTGTTGCCTCCCCATTTAATGTTACTTGTAAGTACTATGAAAAAGAAAATCAAATAACCAAGTCTGTTAGACTATGCAAAACAATGGACAGAGATTCTGGGCAAAGTTCCTTAGTTTTTATGTCACATAGATATCAATTTTGACTTTTCTGAGGCAATATTCTGGAGGGTTCTTACACTAGCTTCTAATAAATGAGGTTGCCAGATGGACAAACTCCAAATAAACAAAGTGTTTTTGTACAAGATATTTGAGGATGATCTGCTATACACAATGGACACAATTTTCTTCATTATTTAAATTTATTATATGGGTCTTTCCTGAGAGTGAGCAAACAATTACATGCTAATGAAATGATGATAGGGAAATTTTGTCAACATTTAACGTTCTGTGGAGTTCTGGAATTCATAAGATTATTCTGAGATCTAAGGAAATTTTAAATCCATGAGAGAAGCTGAAGATGCTTTCAGACAACTGTAAAATTCAACTACCTCTTTCTCTGCTAAATGAACCACCTTACAGAGGTTATAAATTTTACTTCTACTGATACAGAGTAGCAAAGGCACAATTACACAAAACTACAAAACTGTAGATTTTTAAAAATTAGCTTTGAAAACAAGTTTGATATTTTACTTATGTTTCAACATGGAAAAGTCTGATATCACAGAAATTTACAAATGTTTAGGAGAGAAACAAACATACTGCCTACCTTCTCCTGGAAAACTACTACATTTTAGGAATGACATGACTTCTCTGAATGACACAAGATACTGAAGGTCCCAATCTTTCCAGTATGATTAAGCCTTCCCCAGCGTGGAAGGGGTAATCAAGTTTTCTGTTTTCAAAGAACTTCCTGCTGTTATAGGCTACATATCAAGTGAGAGTAAAAAGAAACCCATAAGAAAAGTCAATAAAAAACCAAAGTCCCAAAGTACTTGCCAGCAAGATGTATAGTACGTAAATAAGAATAGTTCACCCTTGGATAATCCACAGTTAACTATATCATTCAACCATTTGTATTTATGAAACTTAAAATCAGAGTGGCATTTCCTTTTAAGAGTGAGTAATTTTCAGTTAACAACAGATGAACTTCGCTAACTACTGGCATACTTTGTCAAATATCGCTAACAGATTCCATGAAAATAAGTTAGGCAAAATGAAATTGGAGGGCAGGGAGTTCCATAGGAACAGTTGAGTGAAGTAAAGCTGGAGCCACTTGGGAATCACACTGTGCTTGTAGGACTAGTGATGATAAGAGTCAGAGGCAAGCACTGAAATGAAACAATTGCGCAGAAGGGAGGGGAGCCAAAGTAGAGCCAAGCCTACCTGGTCTTGGACAATCAGCCTGATAGCATTACAAAATGGTTATGGTACTTGCCTATGACTTTCCAGTGTTACTGTGATAGGATACTGGTTGGGGGAAATGTTACAAACTTATCAACTTCAAGTAAATATAAACCATCTGCTAATGAGTCCCAACTTGTAAATATTCCAATTTGTCTATATTTTAAAGAACACAATTACAATTGCTTTCTTAAACTACCAGCCCTCCTGGTTTATTATGAAGTGTTCTATAAATCTCAAAGCAATACATAAATGTTAACTGTTTTTTCCTGACTTACATCTTCCGTTTCAATGTACATAGGTTATTTTCTTCAGAATAGGAGAATTAACTCATATTGGTGAACAAACAAAATTCATATTTTTATTAATTTACTGAGATACAATAATTATAGTATTCTGATGATTTACAGAACTAGTTTTATGTTTTGTATCTATATGAATCTGAGATAAATTCCCACCTGAAATATACATTTGTGTGTATGTATGTGTGTGTGTACACACACACGTATATATAAATATAAACACTGTAAATGACATTATGATCCTGTGTGGTTTTTGTGATAAGCCAGAAGTTGACTGACAGGGTAAGAATAACGGAGCAAGGAAACAAAGTATGGGGTACAAGACTGGAACCAAGAAGACAAAAATTATTAAAAAAAAAGTAAGTCAACCAAGAGGTAGCTGGCAGAGAAGTCAATTTGAGAAGCTATCATAAACAGGGAAGGCCCAAATGAGACTTAAGGATTTTCTAAGCACAGATTCATGAAGGTGATCAACCACCTCAGATTATGAGAACACAATGAGAAGAAGAGTTTTGGCCTGGAATTAGGCAGGGATCAAATCTTGAAGACAGCAAAAAACGGGCCTGTGAGAAATAATCATTCAGAAAGCACAATCCTTTTCAAAGACTCTAGAACACACACACACACACACACACACACACACACACACACACGAGATTTCTAAAACATGTAAAATTCAATCAAGAGTCTAATTCCAATTTTGCCAAATAGATATCACATTTAAAAACTACTCTAAAACAAATTTAATTGCTATAGTCAATTCTTAAAAATTTAAGCTGATATGGGCATAACAATGGTAGACTTAATCTAGATAAGTGCGATTTGCATGTGGTTATACCAGTTCAGATTCTGAGACGAAGCTGAGCATTTATAATTTGCCTGTCTGTAAGTGTGTATTATTTAAGTTCTTGTATGGTTTAAAAACTTTCTGACTTTTAATAATTTAGGCTGTAGGAATGTGAGAAACAATCCATATGTGGTATTTAAAGACAAATTGAATTTTCTTTCACAACCAATAAGGACATGAAATCTGTCTGCAACACAGAGTTTACCTTCTTGTCTACGATAGCCTTTTTTTTCATTTGTCACAGGATCTGAAATAAGAAAACATCATATGCCATGGTGTAATTGTCCTAAACTTTGTTTTAAATATTGTCTGGATTGTTTCTGTCATACCAACAAGCTAAGTTATCAAAATATAAAAGTCCACCAAGGACTTTAAGAAGCACCAATACACCATTTGTAACTCAGGATTCTTTATACTTGGCTAAAATCTATTTTTTAGACTCCAAATGCCTGGTAATCGTGTGTGTGTGTGTGTGTGTGTGTGTGTGTGTGTGTGTGTGTGTGTGTGTGTTGTTAAACTCAATATGGAGGTAATAATAGATGCTGTCCCAGGGCAGCTCTCTAATCAACAGAATTCCCTTTAATCCTGTGACTGCTGGCAAGAATCGACCAGTTGTAAAGGCAGGGAGGCCTTCTGTTTAAATGTACCTGTAGTGGTTTCATCAAAGAATTCCCCTTATGTGTTAGGATATATAGTGATATACTTTTAACAAGTTACTTTGACAACATTTGAATAAACTGGATGATATCTGTAGTACCACATCATCTACCAATCAAAATATAATAAAAGCCCTTTGATAAAAATTTTAGGGGACATGACCAATAACCTACTTAAAGGCTAACTTTTTCCTTACTGGGTCAAAAGTGCATACAGCAATGTCTCAGAGTACATGATCTGTCTTACAGTGTATACAAATATCAAAAGTGAGGCATTTCATAACAGGGTTCTACCATACTTGTTTTAATGTGTATGTATATTATTTATTAATAACTCTAACTTTTATAACTAAAGTGATATAGAAGCATGGTATAACAGAAAATATATTTGTAATATGAAAGCAGAAGTCATCTGCCTTCAAACACTGGGTTAGTTACTAACGACGTAATAGAGGGCAAGTCATGACTTTCTTTAGCCTTAGTTTCTTTATTTATAATATGGGAATCTTAACACTTGTATTCCCAACCTCAAGGAGCTGTTTTGAGGAAAGTGTTACAAAAAGTGCTACGTAAATGTGAGCTATTGCTCTGTTCATTCCCAAATATGAACTGAGAAAACAGACCTAATCCAACAATATAATGTATATCACCTTTATCTCTAAAGCATTACTCATATATAACTTATCTTTAATCTTTATAACTTCGAGAAAGTAAGACTCAAGAGTCAGGGGGTCCTGGATTCAAGTAACACCCATAATACATATGGTTAAGTGGCTGTGTATAAGTTACTTAATGTCTAGTGTCCTAGGGAACCTTCTAATACTGAGTTGAAGAGCAGGTGCTGATCTGGTATTGGTTAAGGGAGTTTCTTTACCAATAGTTCTTTACACCAATGAAATCATGGGTTTAGTTCTATAATCCTGCTCCAGTCTCTAATCTCTTCTCCAGACCAAAAAACCTCTATAACATGACTGTTAAAAAGTAGACAGGGAAAACATTTACAAGAGGCCTTAAATCATAATGAGTAGAGTGGGAAGAAAAAGCTCTGAAAATGAGGTCAGGTATTTTAATTTAACTTGTGGAATCAAGGATGAAGATTAGGCTCACTTATAAATTCTCCAAAGAAAAGGCAAGATTTGTCTGATTTTTTTGAGAGCTGTTAAAATTTTTTCCCCTAAAATATATAATTTGTGAACATAATAAAACACTTATTTACAGCGACTTTGGTATGTAGTTTGACTGATTTGCATTTAACCTTTTCTACCATATCCAATTTTATTTTCTCCCACAAGAGGTAGTTGGTAAGCAGAAATAAGCAGTATGATTCAAAGGAAAGGGTACAACAAACTGTAGCTCTATCTTGGAAGCTTTATTTTTCTCATACAGAGTAAAAAGTATCTAAGAAGAATCAAGAAATGAGAAGAAAGCTTAAAACAATTTTAAGCAAACAGAAGGTTATACATACTCTTATGTTTGGGAAATAGGAGAGAGATTGCCCTATGTTCTATTTACCAAATGACAGAAAATGACTCTTGGCTCTTACTCTGGCCGTGATGCCACTCTCTGTATTTATACAAGGGTACTTCCAAAAGGCTGGGAGTAAGAAATCTAGGTCTTATTTTAAGCAAACTAAGACTGGTCAGCAATATTGGCACAATGGATAGATAGCTGGACCCAGAGACAGTTCAAATGTGACCTCAGATATGAGCTATGTGACTCTTGACAAGTGACAACCTCTATTTACCTCAATTTCCTCATGTGTAAGGTTGTTGTGAGGATTTTACATATATACATATATATTACATATATGTATATATGTTTGTATATTATATGTGCTAGTTATTTTTATTACTACTAACAATAAATATCATAAAATATGAATGTATCAGAAAATAATATTGTTACTTTAATTTCACAATACCAACAGGTTTTTATTCTATTAGTCACATAAACTCCAAAAAATATTGGTACAATGCTACTGCTTCTTTACTATTAACATTTTTCACAGAATCTTAATCTCCCCCTTTTATCCCAGTGAAAAACAGAATCATGCTGAAAATTTGAATTATAATTCTATGCAGAAAAAAATTAGCAAGACACACTAAAATATCATGCTTGCTTCACTCAAAAGGCAACATGGTGCAACTATGTGCTAAACTGGCAATAAGGCAATCTGGGAATCTTAGCTCTACCACTAATTAGGTACATGACCTTGAGTTTCCCCCAGAAAAGGGGCTCGTAAGCAAGGATCCATGAACATGATCATATTTTTAAAAAAATTATTATAAGTCTACTTCAATATAATTAATTTTCTCTGTAATCTTCTGTATTTTATTTTATGCATTTAAAAACATTATTCAGGGGAGTAATATATAAGCTTCAGACTGCTAAATGAGTCCATGACACCAAAAAGGTTAAAAACCTCCTAGAGATTCTCTAAAATTTATGATTCTTTCTTTAAGTAAACCTTGAACAATCTTCCAGTATTAGACAAGAGTTACAATTAGAATACATTTTAGTTCACTGCACCAACAACTTGACTCACAATAAAAGTCCCTCAGGCCTTCATTTATTTCTTTTATACATTATTATAAGTGTTTCCTAGCCCATAGTACAATGGCAAAAAGAAATCAGAGGTTAGAAGATACTAATAGAGGCTAATTTACTGATAGCATCAAGAAGTGACATGACAAAAATAAGACAAAGAGCCATAAAAAGCAAGCAAAAGCATGAAACATGCATAGTAGTATAAAGTTATTTATAGGGCAAAGGAGCCCACATATTTTGATAGTCCCTGAGAGGACACTGCTAGAGCATAATAAATAAGATTCATAGTAAGGACTCTGGGGCATGAAGGAAGGGTAAAATGATAGAATCTCAGAGCTGGAAGGGACTTCAAAAGGTATTCAGTCCAACCCCACCTTGAGTAAGAATTCACTCTACTACATGTGACAAGTGGTCAACCAGACTCTACTTGAAGACATCTACAAAAAAGGAGTTCTCACTGATTTTTTTAGACGCCAGTTTTGAACCACCTTTAATTGTTAAGAAGTTTTTATTTATGTTGAAGCAACAATCCACAATGTAGATAATCAGACATGTGAACTGAAAGATAACTTCATTAAATTCTCTATACACTGAATGTCAGTGCTAGAAGAGACCCTGGAAATCACCTAGTACAACGTCCCTCATTTTGTAAACGAAGATATTGAGGTCTAGAGAGAAGTAATTTATCCAAGGGCATACAGATAGTGTCCTGATTCCTAATTCAGAGTTTTTTCACCTGCTTGTGATCTAATCTCTTCTAGACAAACACATTTTTTTGAACTTTGGCTAATGTGGTACTCATAAGAGAATATAATGCTCTAGATGCAGTCTAACCAAGAGAAAAGTACAGCAGAGAGATTAAATAATGTTTTAATGTTTAGTGAGTCTTTACTAATCTGAATATACTGGAGAACTTCTGATTATAGAGGAAAATATAACTTACCTCTAGCCAGAATTTTCCCAAAGTGTAATTTCAGACACAGCACCCTAGAAATATATATCTAGAAAGCATATAGATGATTGTCTCCAAAAGGCATATAGAAAATTAGCTATACCATAAAATAACTTTTCCCTAAGTAATTTAAAAAAAAAATAAAAAAAAAGCACTCCACTGTCTATTCCTTCTACGATACAGGCTCAATTGATAATGGTAAAGCCTGTCTATCCATGTGAAGACAGTTTCACAAAATTACTGGCATTGTTTTATAAAAACCCCTTTCTTTAGTCATTTCAATCATTTTCCTATGAATCAGAGCAGGAGCTTTTATCCAAATTTTTTTTGTCGTCATGGACCCCCTTTGGCAGTCTAGTGAAGCCTATGGACCCTATCTCAGAATAATATTTCTAAATGTACGAAATAAAATACATAGGGTTACAAATGAAATAAAAGGTCAGTGAAAGTAAAGACATTTTTTTTCTCACTCAATTTCACAGACCCTCAGATTAAGAGCCCTTGAATTATAGTATAGCTTCAGTAATACCTAGTCCTTACAGGTCAATAGGCAATCCAGATCACCAGAAAAGAAAATGAAACAAATGAAGACATCAAAAAGAGAAAAGTAGTTACAGAATAAAAGTAAAATATATCCAAAGTCTGCTCTATTACACTCCATAAAAGTCACTGGTATTTCCTTTCTTGTCTACTGTCACTGAATATGAAGTAACACTATGCAGAAATACAAAGAGAAAAATTTTTCTTACAAAGCAAATTATAAAATTGTAATGATTTTCCCTTCTTTTTGTTGTTCTAATATCCAGCTGTCCCTAGAAAATGGACAAAGGAATCTTTTAAGCAGGCATTCCACCTACTGAAGAGGAACTGTTGTATATATGATGCTCCCTTATTATAAACAAATGTAAGAAACTTTAGATATTTGAGTTTTAACATCAACTATCCATATCACTCTGAAAGAAACTCTTGTTTATTTCAAAGGTGGCCAAATTCCTAAGGAATTTTGGCCGCAAGTACTATGGCTTTAAAACAATTTAATTTAGAGAGGGCCATTTTAAGAGTTTTAGATGGCTGAACATTCTTTTGTGGTCTTTTGCTAGCTCTAAGAAAATAATCAAAAGAATTATGCAATTTTTCAAGAGATGAAAGGGACAACACAGCTAGTAAGAGAGTGCTAAATCTAGAGCCCATGTCTTCTGACTTGTAGTCTAAGGTCTTTTCGATTCTCCTACACAGCCCACCCCTACCTTCAAAGTGACATCCAAGAATGATAAACTGAACAATACAGAGCCAAAAAGTATTAATTTTATTTCATTTGAAATTAGAGGATATAGGTTACAAATCTTAGCACTGTTAATTAGAAGATGTATTTACTTAATTAAGTCATTATCACACTGGCCTTCAATTTCATCTGTAAAATGAGACGGTTGGACTAGATGATCTTATCTTCTAGCTCTAATGTTCTAGGCATCTATGATACCACAAAGGAAAGTCATCTTAGAAGGAAAGCAGCATGGTCTACCGGGAAAAGTCAGAAGAACTGAGGCTTGGTTTTGCTACTAATGAGCTTTGAACAGTCACGCAGGATTCTCAACCTCAATGACCTCATCTGTAAAATAAGGATATTTTCTGACAACTTCAGAGGTTCTTTTAAGGATCAAATGAGAATATATAAAAGTTTTTTGAAGGTGTTATTATTAACCTGATTCAAATGGAACAGAAAGCATTCCCAATATTTGTACCTTTTTCTTTTGGCCGTATAATTCAATGGTGAACAATTCAAGAAAAAAATGAAAACAAAAAGAGGTGCAGGCTGAATGACGGTTGCTTAATGGGTAAAGCTAGGAGGTATTTCATCCCTGTAGGTTTAGGGTCACAAACAACTACTTATATAAAATCTGCTTTAAAACTACATATAAAAATCACATGATGAAAATTTTGTACCAAATAAAACAATAGTCTAAAAACATGGAAATAGTAGAGAAGGGCTGTAAGCAAATTCATAAATCAAGTTTCTATCAGTTCTACTAGGAGAATAGGAGGATAATAAAGTCTATATTAAGATTCCATATCTTGATAATAGGTATCAGTAAAATAAAGTGCTGACAGATCAGCTTTATGAAATGAAATGTAAAATGAATGCTTCAACTCAAAACAAGTGATTATCTCCAAGAAAATAAATATAGAAGCAACTTACTAATTGTTCTTCCTTGCTAAAGACCAGCACTTGCTCTTTAAATAATTAGTAATCTTATTCTATACATAATTCTAAGTACACAAGTTTTAGATTAAGGCCCAAGGGTGGCTCCATATGACTCTCTTCCTCAATGTTCACAAGCATTTTTTTTTTTGCTCATTCCCAGGTTCCTAGTTGTATTCCAAATGGTTGCTGGAAATCTGAATAATGAGATGTTACTACATCTAGTAATAAACATAAATAATTATACCAAGTTTTTATTCTTTATCCATGTCTTTCAAATGTAATTAAGATAAGGGTTAATTGTAAATTGACAACATGTAATGCAAATTCTTAGGAAAAACTTAAGTGACAAGGCTGATGAACTTAAAAATAACACGTCAAAAAACCACATAGATCTACATAAAATGGGGGAAGGAGGATTATAAATCTTTCCATTTTAATTCATTTACAATTATTTATGGCACATAACTAATATTTAAGTAAAAAATTCAATTCTCAGCAAGGCATTTAATGATTTTAAAATACCAAAACAAAAAAAAAAAATAAACTCCCTGAAAGGCAGGTATTAAACTATAGAGGCGATTTAAACTCAAAATATCAGGCACAAAGCAAGTAACCAGAATATTATGCAGTATCCAAGGTTTTATCTGATATACTTTTAACTATTATTAAAAATTAAAACAACATGCTACAGAAAAAATAAAGAGAAATGATGTTTCCAACTATTTTGCATGATAAATTTTCATGGAATCCAGAGAGAGTAACAAGTTTTCTGTCTTGTTTTGTTTTTAGTAATAAAAAGGCTTTAGAAAACAGCAGGAATAATATTTGAATGCTGACAACAACAGATAGAATGTTTGGATCAACACCTACCGATTTTTTCCTACTGTTTTCCAGATCTTTGAGTTCATTCTCGATTTTTGTGATTAATTCCCTGAGTTCATCAAGATTAGTGCAAATAAGCTAAAATAAAACACAAAAACATAGCTTGATAACATGTAATATAAAACACCTAAAATGTGGTAATAAAAGATGTCTTAACATACATTGAATCTACAATTAAGTTTTTTAATAATAAATAAAAAGTAAGGAAAAACCCAGATATTAATTTTGTAAATTTTCTTATAAGTTTATAATTTATAACCTTCATTATAACTGGGGAAGTTAAAATTTTAATACTAGTAGCTGTATTCTTCATATCCCCACCTGTTAAGAGTTTGCTTTCCAATCTGGGTTCTTTCTTATTCAGTTTTCAGCCTCATATGACAGATCTGGAAACCTGCCCTAGTTTTCAGTTTTCTGAATCACCATTAAAAAAATATTGCATCAGACAGTCTTTTAGTAGGTGAATAAATGCTGTAATGAATATATAGCTTTTCAATTTAAACTTCTCTGTCTTTGCAGCTACAAAAATTAGCTAGACCTAGTCACAGTAATCAAGGCTTAGAGAATAAAGATTTATACTACATGGCAGTTATTCAAACAAATTGAAAGGAGATCTTTTCACACAACTTACTGTAGAGTTGAAGAGAAAGGACCTCTAAACAGTATATTGTTTTCCTGATTTCTTTTCAGAGTTTTTGATAGATCCTCTACATAATGACAACAAATGAGTAAAATAATCTGTCCTAATTAACACCCCCAAATTAATTTTCTATTTCCAAAGCTATAGACTTTTACATTAGTTCTAACTGGTGTCAACTATAAAAGTTTTATGAAGGTAGCTGTCAGAACTACAAAAAAAAACATCAGCAATTCAATGGAATTTTTTCCCTCTAGAAGTTACACTCTAAAGACCCTTTCAATGGATTTCACATCAGTTTTTTTCTTTAAGTATTTAAATTTATCGAAAAAAATTACTTCTAACTAAAACAATTTGACTATTTCTACAACAAATTGCAATCAAATACAATAGGAGTCATCTATGTTCTTGTGGCAATGTTAACAACAACGTGGTATTGGATAAAACCTTATTCCTTTCTAATACTTTTCTATTTATCTTAAGGAAGCTAATTTACTCTTTCTTTCTATAACCTCTATCCCCATTAGAATAATCTTAAACTATTTCTTAATTCTTATGTAAGAAAATTAAGATGTTTCCCCAAAGGCCCATTATACTTTAAGAAAAAGATTTAATTAAAAAAAATATTACTATGGCTTTCAACTCCAGAAAGAAAAAGGTGACCCACTGTCCTTTATTAAGATAAGGCATTATTATTACTGTTGTTGTTAAGATTACTTTTAGCAGATTTAGCCTACATAATTTCAAATTTTTAGGACTGATATATAATCTCAAACTTAAAATTTAAGGCATTTTCCAATTAAAATACACCATGCAGTAGAAGATGACACCTAGAGTAACATGAAGCTCAGAATTAGTAACAAGATATATTTTTTCAGACAAAAGAGCAAATGTCTAAGAACTGAATATGTACAGAATAGAGAACTCGGCATGAAATTTTGACGGTCCAGGGGAGAAGACTGAATTCACTGTCTGACCATTTAAGCACATATAGGAAGACTTGTATAATTCCAAATAGCAAGTTGTGCATATCATAGACAATAAATAGCCGATAAGGGAAACCTGCTGTCTTGTGCATATAAGAGAGGAAAAGTAAAATGTTAGGATGGTGACTAGACCTTTAGTAGCTGAAAAATTCCTATTCTAGTATAATATGGTACTTCTAGCTCATTTCAATACAACTTGGCTACAAGTGATGCTTCTTCTTAAAAACAAGTTTCCTTTACAGATGAGATGGAAGAGATTCTGACACTTTAATATGCAATACTGAAGACAATATAATCCTACAAAAAGCATAGTTGTTATTCTTAAATTCCACTTTCTTCTCTTATTTGACTTACAAATTTGAAAAATAAATCCCTGGAAAAAATGTTACCAATTAAATGAAAAAGAAAACTTTTGAGGAGCTCAGATTATACTCTGGCTGTTCTACTAACATTCTGAAAGAATACTTCTGGTCAAACCAAATCAAGGATGCAGTAAAAGTTTTATAACATACTGGGGATCTTCTCCCAAGTTGTTACTCACTGCACCTTGGCCTAAGGAAGGACTCCCTGGAGAATGTTTCTTTGGATCATCCATTTGCTAAAACAATTGATTGAATAAGTAGATAAATGAAAGAAGCAAAATGTTTAAGTCCCTACAGTAAAGCGTTATTAGCGTAAGTGGAACTGAGTTGTAGAATAAATACATAGGCTATATATCATTCTTCACTTTGCCAATATTATTAAAATTACACATAAGGTTGTTGAATAAAAAATTCACTTTTGCATATTTAAAAAATTCTAGTATAAGTCAAATTACAGTTAGATATAAAAAGACAAATAAAACAATAAAACATTGCCTTAAAAAATATCAAAATTTTATGTTACATTTACGTTGAATATTATTTGAACTACAATAATATATACCTATAGCATTAAAACTTAAAAGTGACAGGCTACCACATTAATAAAATTACATACTTCCCCCCCAAAGTACTACATGGGAAATAACTTTAAGAAAAAAAGGTTAACAATAAGATTCCATTAAAAATTCTCCTGGAAGTAAAAATTAGACAATCACTTTGAAGTATATCATAACTTCTTTAAATGGCACAATCATATGAACAGAACATAATCAAGTGAAACAATTTTATTTCAGGTCTAATTTGCAGAATATTCAATTAACTATGTTAATTATGACTTAATTTTTCTGGGGAAAAAAAGAACAAAAAATAGGAAAATGTTAATTTTGCAAAATTATTATAAGAATTAATGAATAAGAGTCTGCATTTGCAAAAAACCCTGTACAAAATAAACAGCTGTAAATAAGCCATTCTAATAATCTTTGGAACAAATCACACCCTTTGCACAAAGTCTAGCATACAGCACATGAAATTTTATGTGTACTCGGAGCACAGGTACAATCTTCAATATTAAGTTGTTTAAAAAATAAACTTATTTTGTGACCTGATTTTCAAAGTTCTAAATATGGTATTTTCCATGATTTTTTAAAACTGCTAATAAATCCAATTTATATTGTTTTTTCTTTTAAAAAGCATTAAACATTAAGAAAAACAGACTTGAAAATCAGAAAAAAGCATGCTGAGGCAGCATTTCCAGATGTCAGGTGGTTTTTCCCTGAAGATGGGCAGCTTTGTAGAGTTAACTGTGACACTCTGACCATGAAACAGATAGCAACTGATCTTTACATTACATTTATATGAAACACCCCATGTGGTGAGTTTCTGGTTACACTTAAGAGTCTCATTTTTCATTTGGCCTTTCTTAAGGTCACAAGCACTATTCCTATAAGAAAAAGAAGGCTTGAATGCATTTGTGTAAAAAAGCATATTTGCATATGGTTTATGTAAGCCTGTGATGCTCTCAAGTCAAAATTTCTTATATTCCCTGTCTGCCCTAATGCTGTGCCTAGTTCAGAACTCTATTCTGGTGTGTATTTCAAAGTGGGCTGGGCCCATCATACAAAGAGGTTGAAGAGATGGGGAACCTGAGCTGATGGGGGAGAGAGGGGTTATACTGTAAGAGCCTCATTTTAGCACTGGGTCCTAAGTGAAAAATACACGCACACGCACACGCACACGCGCACACACACACACACACACACACACACTCTGACACTCACAGGGCATACTAGTATTAGGAGGAGTGTCCCTGGAATTGATTCAAAACATTCTGGGGTTAGTTCTACTGATTTGCTCTTTGTGTCAATTCATTTGACTTTCCTGCCAAGTGGCCATCATAAATTTCACTTTGAACATGATGTAAAAAAAGAGAGAAAAATTATTTAACCTGAACCAATTATATTAATGTTTTATATTAATACAAATGAAAGCAGAACATGGTGGTGCATGGCTGTAATCAGTGCTACTAGAAAGAGCTCGCTAAGGTTGGTCAATCTCTTCTTCAATTGGGGAGTTCTGAGCTGCTGTGGGTTCTGCTGACAGGTGTCTGTACTAAGTTTGGCATTAATACGGTGCCACCAGGCTGTGCAAGGAGAGGCAAACTGACCCAGCTGGAAAGAGCATAGGTCAAAACTCTGATGCCAGTAAGTTGTGGGGTTGGGCCTGAGTTGCCCCTACATTTCTAGCCTGGGTGAGATGGGGAGACAGATATACAGATAAGCGCACATGCACGTACACGTACATGTACACACACACACACACACACACACACACACACACTCTTTCTCTCTCTCTCTCACTGTCTCTCTCTCTTAAGGGTGGAGAGATAATGCAGAAAAGTGATAGATTCTGACAGGAGCAAGTAATGGCTGACAAGAAAGCAAAATCTTAGAAGGAAGATATTGCCAGAGTGGTTGATGACAGAAACCAATCCACTGCAAGTTTGACCCTCCTGAAGATCAGTACCAAGATGAGCAGTACTCACTCCCTGGTAACCAACCACCTGCCATCAGGCACTCACCATGAGACTATCATAAAGGTTCTGCTCTCACTATGTCTCACTGGAAGAAGCAAAGGGGCGGGGGGGGGGGGGGGGCAGTTTAAAGGGATGAGATTGCTCCATCTCCCTTTATTTAGTCGTCTTTTTAGAACTGCTACAGGGCTTCCTCCAAAACAGGCTGAAATAGTCCCACTAAGGTTTCTCCCTGCCCAGCAAGTCCTAAATTGTCCCAGTCTTCTTGTACTACTGGTTATTGTTTTTAAATAATAGAATTTTGGAGCTTGAAGTGTCCTTAAGGGATTATTTAATTCAATCATGTCATTTTATAAATTAGGCAAACTGAAGCTCAAAGAGATTAAATGACTTAACATCACACAGTTATTAGGAGAAGTGAGAACAGAACATTTGACTGCCAATTCAGTGCTCTTTCCTCCACACTGCTTCTTCGTATTGGGGTAGGGATTTCAAATAATAATTCCCCAACTATTTCTGAAGAGCAAAACTTTAACATTGATTTTCCATTTAATAAAAATTATGTGCTTACATGGCAAATAACTTCTTCATGGGGATTTAAATGGCATGCCTAAATAATTTTTTGAGTTTCCTAGTAAACTGCCAATCCATTTGAAGCAAATGAACTCTCCTTTGATAACCGGTCACTTTATTTTCTAGTTAAAATCATAATGCCCCAAACACAAAGAATATGTCATTTATGATGTATGTCATATACACATATACATTATATATTTCTCCCCAAATCTTAACATAATGAACCTTTTTTATTTACCTTTAAAATCAACCCAATCTGAAAAATATTATCTTAAACTAAGACTATATATTAAGTTTAGATTAGGAAAACAAAGAACCAGTATTTATTAAAAGGGGCTGCCAGTTACCATAGTGACTTGGATTTAAATTACAGGCAAGAAAGATAACTGCATGATGGGAGATAATGTCTTATGCTTAAATTTTATGCCAAAGTGGTAGAATGTGTACAAATAAGAGTAGTGAGAAGACTTCATACCTATAACCACTCTTATTACAGATGAGAGATAATTAAGATCATTTCATTTAAAAAAAATTCTGGAAAAAAACTAGAACTCTGTTAAAAAAAAATTCTCCCTGAATTAACAATGAGAAATAAAATATGCCACTGTCTTTTAATATCTGTATGTGTGTGAAACAACTGGGGTTAAGAGACTTGTCCAGGGTCACACAGCTAGTAAGAGTCTGAGGCTGGATTTAAACTCACACCCTCCTGACTCCAGGAGCAGCGCTCTGCCCACTTAACCAATAATCACAAAAAGCTGCACTTAAAAGTTGAAGAAGTTATGAATATCAGAGTCTTTCCCAATCGTTTGGCAGACCGCCGCCCCTGCTCCCACGCAGGTCCGATCGCCGGCACCGCGCGGAGTAACTGCTGTCTGCATCACACCTGCGCTGCTGAATACTACACTCCGTTTGTATTTGCATCAGGGACTATTTACACGCTAAGTCGTTCCATACAAACGCTGTTAAGATTTTTAATATCAATACTTGAAAATACATTAAACACAAAAGAATATCTGAAATTCTAGAAGGAATATCTCAACATGCCTACAATGGTATGAAAAAATTCGAGACGCGTTTATTAAATTAGAGACTCATTTTATTAAAAATCATGGGCTACAATTTCTTGGAGCTCACCAACTTCATGAGACACAACTGTAAAAAGAAAAATTCTACTTTGAAAGCTTGAAGCAAAGTTATAGCATTTACCTGAAACTCTGGTACAGTAGGTGACTTTGTGACAGCTTTCCTCTTCTTTGTGATTGCTTTTTTAGATATGGATTTTTTTCCTTGCAAGATTAAAAGAGAAAAGCTTCATAATGATATTTATTACACTTCACAAATAAAAGCCAAGTTACAAAGAGCCTTCAGAATTAAATTATAATAGATGGATGTGGTTAAGTCAAATGAAAATGAGGGCTCAAAATCAAACTAGGTGAAAGCCATTAAACTACAATTATTTGTGTAGAACAAGTATATTCATAATGTTATGTAATGAACACAGCTATTATATCTTCAAATGTATTGTATAATGTAAGATTTTACTATAACAAACTTGGAAAAAAATGTACTTTGCCATAAGGATAGTTGAAAAAAGTCACACACTTAACCTAAAATATTAACATAAAAGAAAAATTAAACTTACCTGTGACACTAAATTTCTGCAGTTAGTTTCTGGTATAGATCTATTTATTACTTTGGAATTTAGGTCTCTGGTTAGCATAATATAAATTCCCACTAGTTTTCTTCTACTACTATTAATACAAAGCTAATCCCATTGTCCATCTAAGGGTAGTGTTATTGGTAGTAGGCAATGCAATATTTTTTAGAAAGTCAATACCTTCAAAGTACATAGTTGTGCAATGATAACTTGTGGGAAGATTCTACTCAAAACTAAAGGAAACCACTTCATATCTGAAAACTAGTTATTAAATTTTGTCATTTTAAGCTAACAAAAATTATATTCAGCATTTTACAAACATGAGCTCCATTTTAAATATAAAACACTATCTGGTACAATAGTGTATTGATTTGAATCATCAAATTTTTAAAAATCAACAAATATATAGAGAGCACACCCTACAAGACTTCATGACAGTGCCACCAGGGAAAACATAAAATATCATCCCTGCCTTTCAGAAACTTACAATATTGTTTTTTGTTAAGGGTCTGGATCTATGCCTTCATCAGCATAGAATCTCCTGATGCAGATGGCTAACTCCTCTATAACTTGAAGTATTGAGAGGTGCCTGGGACTTTGGGATGTAAGTGACTAGCTAAACATAAATTTAGTATGGGCTAGAGTCAGAACTTGAGAGGTCTTCCTGACTTTAAAGTTGTCTTCCTAAACACTTTATCATGCTGCCTCTCATTACAAAGAAAAATTCATTAAAATATTTCTAAGTTCAGTTTTACAGCAGAAAATGAAAACATACTCTCCCCTATCCCTTTCAGGATATAATAAACTTGTCTCTTTATTTTTCTTGGAGTAGGGGGAAAATCACAAGTCTTCATAATGCTTCCATACAACCCCTACTGTATAATCTGGCGTTTTCTTAAAATTTTAAAACATAGATGTTTAATTCAATTTTACATTTATATTCTCTTATGGGCAAAGAGCTACCTGTGAAGGCTATAAAATGAACATGACATAATCCCTACCCCAAGTTGTTTAAAATCTGGCAGAAGTAAATGTATATGTAAATACCAGGAAGAGAGGTATAAATAAGGAGCCACAAGCGTTTCATAGGAGGAAGAGATGACATGTTGGGGACATCAAAAAAAAGGCTTGCTGAAACAGACAGCATATCAACTTATTTTCACATATGCAAGATTTCAATCCTTGGAGTTTTTTTCCGAAGGGGCAGGGAGCAGTGTCAGAGGATATGGAAAAAGTCCTGGATAAAAAGAATATCATTTGTGAAATCAGGCAAGTATTGGGTGTGTTCAGAGATCAAAGAATAGCTTCACTTGAGTGAAACATAAGGGAATGTAGAAAAGTCAGGTTGTGATCATAACGGCTAGTATTTATGTAAGCACTTTAAGGTTTGCAAAGTGCTTTACAAGTAGCATCTGTTATTATACTTCTACAAATTAATTTCAAATTAATTGGTGGGAATCCATTAATTTCTTCTATAATGGTGAGGGAATACTGTGCTGAAGAATCTGGACACTGCTCAAAGGGCAATAAGGAATGACTAAAGATTTGAGAAAGGGGAACCGCAAATATGAGCTCAGTTTTTAGAAGATTTATCTAGCAAGTTGATGGACTGAACAGGGGGACATAGAAGGAAGAGAATTAGGAAATCATTTCAACAGTATGGGTGGTGGCAGTAGGAATAGATCGTAAAAATAATGTAGGTGTTGTATCTACAGGGGTCATAATTTGAAGAGTTTTAAAAGATTGAATCAAATATCCAAACTTGGATTGAATGGGATACCAACCAAGTGAACTCTGCACAGCACTAAACTGAGCTAAACAAAATCTTTTACTTTTTTTCACTCTTTCAATTGAACACAATGTATTTATACAAGTAACCTTAATTTATACAAATACCATATTACAATATTATATATTATATGTTTTAAAGTTCACCAAAATTATACTACAAGAGTCCCAAGACAGACATTTCCTTTTACTAAGACTTACAGGTGCAATGTATGAACTATTACAAATTCCAAATGTATCTTACAATAATAGGTAGAGGGTAAATACATAGGTAACATAAATGTTCTATACTGCCCCCTTGTGGTACTATGCAAAGTCTCCACCTTCATTGATACCTCATACTCTTCCCTAAAATCATCAATATCCTATATTGCTAAAAATGATCATGGGGTCACAGATTTGGAGCTGGAAGGGATCTTAGAAATAATCTAGCTTAACCACCTAATTTTATAGATAAGGAAACTACAGCTGAGAAAGGCTGAATAACTTGCCTTGGATTCTGATATATCTGGTTCAAGTCTAGATTAATAAAAAAATCATTCTGAACGCACACAAAACTTCACTCCTTTTCTAAAGTTTAAACTTTATGTGTATAGAAAGCATGTCGCTGTGAGTTTCAGGATAGGCCTGAAGAACAGAAACCCTACCTCTTACCCTTAAAGTTTTGAGTGCTACAGCAGATGAAACTCCAAAAACTTAACAGAATTCAAATAGTCAAGAACCTCTAACAGCCCCAATCACAGAGATGAGTCAATATGGAAACTGGAATTCTCCCAAAAATATCATAATTGAAACAGCACTCTAGTATTATGGAATAAGGAAAATGATACTCTAATGTACAAAACTGAGATGTGAGAATCAAATGGAAAGGAAGGGAAAAGCATTTATTAAGTACCTGCTATCTAGTAGGCTCTGTGCTTTACAAGTATTATCTCATTTGAACTTTGCAATAACTCTGGAAGGTAGGTACTATTATTTTTCAAATTTTACAAAGGAAGAAACTGAGGCAGTGGTTAAGTAACTTGCTCTGGGTCACAAAGTCAGTGAGTGTCTGAGGCAGGATGTGAACTCAGGTTTTCTTGACACCAGGTCCAGTTTATCCACTGTGCCACCAGCTAGGAAAAGGTGATAGAGATGTATCTATCTATACAGCTGCATGTGTATACAAATGTGTGTCTACATACATATATAAAAAATGTCTAAGTGTGCATACACACATGCATATGTGCATGTGTGCATACAGTAACACAGCTTTGAGCTATCTGGGAAGTAAAATGACTCATCCGTCTGCCCTGCTTCCACCTTCATTCTGCCCTACAGATTCCTACTAAAAGACACCACCTTTGTCTTTATTCTAATGTTCCTCTCCTCCTCTACCCCACAATCAAAATTTCTATTTCCTTACTGCCTTGCACTCAGCAATCCCATGAACAAATCTACCATATTATTCACTGGTGTCAATTGTTGGGCCAAAATGAACACAAGCAGTAAAGAATTGCTCCATACTTTGCTGCATCTCAGCCTCAGAGGCTGCACTGAGTACACAGTCATCTGCCAACAAAATGTCATGCATCGACTTTTTCTTTCTAAATGACAGAATTTCAGATACATTATGGGTAAATTTCGTGGTAAGCCCTAACCCTTAAAATCATATCACTCTTCTGAATATCTCCTTCGTAGCTCAGTCTCATATGGCATTTTGAGACACTTCTGACTGCTTTGCCCTTTAAATTGAACAAGCAATTGAAAAAGCTACTTACATTCCTTCTATAACACGGCACTAGAAACAGTTTCTCCATTATAGCAGGTGGCACTGTCATCTTCAATACATTAAGCTAAGAACTCCTGGGCAATCTAACTTATTATTTCATTTACTCTATACATTGAACTCAGCTGACAGTTTTTATTTTTTTCCATTTAACTACCATACTTATACAATGCTCTTATTTTATTGTTAACTCTTTATGCTTTAGCTCAAAGACTCCTCTCTTGCCTAGATTATTTGTTGTGCTAGACTATAAGAACCGAATCCTTCAAATTTCTCACTGTCACTATCAAAACTGTTTTGTTTATAGGATTTGGAGTTCAGAGCACCTGGGTTCAAATCCCAGCTCTGCCACTTACTGCTGTCTAATCTTGGGCAAGTGTTTAAGCTTTCTGAGTCTCTATTTTTCCTCACTGGCAAAAAAAGGTTTTGGCCTCAGTGACCTCTAAGGTCTCTTCTAGCTCCAAATGTATGAGCCTATGAACTCTTCATCTTGACCATGCTGGCTCCCTTCTTAAAGCTCTCAATTGGCATCTTAGGTGCTCCATTTTCACAAGAGCTCAAGATCATAATCCCAAATTTATAAATCTCAGTTCCCTTACCACCAAACCCCCTAACCACATCCCACCCCAACTCTCCCCATCTATACATCCAACTCTCCCCATCTATACATATCAACCCATTCCTTCTACACACCATTCAGTGTCTTACATATCTGACATAAGCCCGCTTCATCTTTTCAATCAACTTCTAAATTCAAATCTTCAGAACAGCAATAGATGTCTAGAATGCCACTCTTTTGGCATCTTTAATTATTTAAAATGCTCCTAAAATTCTAATTTCTCTGATTTAAGAAACTTCTAGGGAGATTAAATTAGCTCTAGTAAAGCTATTTTTTCCACTGTCTCTTAAACACACTATGCTCATTCCTGCTTCCATTTATTCTTGCTTTGTTTATGCTGTTACTCATCTAACCAAACCTCCATCTAGAATCCCCCCCCTTACTATTTAAATTCTCCTGTCTTTCATATACTCAGTAAATACTGGTTAAATTTAACAGATTGTTTTCACTTACACTGATCAATATGGACATGGAACTCTCATGGATGCCTTAACCTGTGCCCCTAAAACACATGTGTATAACATATACCTTACTAAAGAAACATTTTTATTTTATTACCTACATGAGAGGATGGAGACCAAGTCTATCTTTGTAAAACATCTAAAACTGTATTATAAACAAATACTATAAAAAATGCTTTGTAAATGATGGGTGTAGAAAGTTAGAACTCTAAGCTAAAATTAATTTTTCAGACTTTCCCACAGATTTCACATTGTTTATTCTATTATGTTTTTTTTTTTTAGTTAAGAGTGATAATTAAGATTTGGTGATAATTTGAAGTAGTTGGCTAGTAATCAGGCAAATGGAGAACATATCTTTTATTTTATCAAGATCCTATTTCAATATCTCACTGGAGTATTAATTCTTTAAAGTTAAGCATAAATTCTGTCAGGTTCTAAACAGGATTCAAGTATGGGACTTGGTGATGAGATGGCTAGGACCTAACAGAACTTGTGCTCTTCTGATAAAGCTTTTATGAATTCAGGATTACTTCCAATTTACAATGAGGCACTTGAATTGAGCTAAATGAAACAGAAGTTAGATTCTCATGATCACTTAAACAGTCATTTATTTCAAAATATAACCAAATCTTAATTATCCCTAATAATGGCAGAACAGGAATGAAAGGGACAACTGAAATCTACAATTTTTTAAAAAGGTACACCAATATTCATTTTAGCTTATAGTTCTAATCTTATGCATCACTTTTTTTTCCTATAAAACCATTAAGTAATAAATAGGAAAAACTAACTGGTATGGGATTCATCCTATATTCCCTCTGCACACTTAGATGAATTGTTAACAACCAGCTAACCAGTAAATCTGACTAGTAAATATTAACCAAACAGGAAAAAATGGGGCCTTTGACAATAACAAAGAAGAATGATTAATTTCTGAACAACTCACTTTATAAAATATTTAAGTTAAATGTTAGTAATTTTAATCATAGACCTTTAGCAGTAAGAATTAAATAAATCTATTTTCACTGTAAGATAAATGTACATATCTTGCTTAAAATGCAGCAAGTTTAATTAGATGACAGAATAATTTCATATATGAAAAGTTTTAACACACAGAACTACCTTAGAAACATATAATACAAAGGTGAATTTCATTTTGTGACTTACAGCTTCCCAAACTAGCTGATAGAATATCTTGGAAGTACAACTCGCTTGCATTTTTTTCAAAACAGTACACCAGCTTACCAGATTTGTGCTTCTTGTGTTTAGCTTTCTTTTTGATGATAAATAACTTGTTCTGGATCTCAGGTTTGTAAGACTTGAATGTAAGAGAATGAAGACCTTCACGTTTTCTCTGTAAATTTTCATTTAAGACATCTTTCAATTTCTTTTTTTTCTTTTTCTTCTTTTTTGCCCGTATTTTACTAAGTTTGAGTTTTTTATGATTCTGCAGTGAATGTTCTAATATGATATCTCTTGTAACTTTATGGCAGTTCATGTCTAGATTATCACTGTGACTTCCATTTACATGTACTTGGCAAGTTTTAAGGGCATTCTCTTTTAATGGACTAGGCTCAGTTTTTATTCTAGAAGCTTCACCATATTTCTCCCTGTTTTCTATAACCCTCACTTCACCTGGGCTCAGAGGTTCCCCAAAGCCAGTAACTTCCCCTGGACTACTAGGTTTCTCTAAATTTTCTTTACAGCATCCCATTTTTTTACTTTCACAGGGCCTGTGAATTTTAATTTCACAGTTATTTTTAATTTCTTTTTCCATGGAGATGCCATGATTATCCAAATGGATTTTAGCTGGGCAGCAAACAGTTTCCATATTGATCTGTTCTCTTTTGGAGGCAGAGGGTAATTCTTCTCTGCTACCACACTTATGTTCTCCATTGCTTTTGCTAGCATATTCACTCTTTAATTTCTCAAGCTTAATCCGAGGTACTCTTTGTATTTTAATAGGTGGAACTGGAAATTCAGGTGCCTGAAAGGGTCTCTGTTTGTAAATGCGTACATCTGCCCCACAAAACTGTGGGAAATGTACATAAGCATTCTCTAGGTAATCATAGCCAAGGATCACTTCCCTGCATTCATGGATGGGCTGTCCCAGTACAGCATCTTGAACTTCTTTTTGTGTTTCATACACAAAGTCACAGAGGCCCTTCAGTAACCAAACTTTCTGGTAAAATGGAAGTTCGTGAAATGGTTTGTCCTCTAAAGGGTTAACTTCTCCAAGGACTTTAAAAAACTGAGGGCACAATCCAAGCTTCTCAGCACAGCCATCAGGATTCTCAGTCTGCCCAACAACAGTGTACCACTGCTGTACCTTCTGCCTCAATGCTGCCTCCCAAGTTCTATAAGGCAGAGTGGGTCTCCTATGTAAGGTAGGTCTGCGATGAGGAGGACTTAACAAAGAAGTCATTATTTTTGACAAAAAAGCATTACATTGAGGCATCAGGAGACAACGTTCCAACTCATAAAACACTATTTCAGGCAAGTTTAGAATGTGCTGGGCTAAACAAAGGAAATGCCCTATAGCTGGAATTTCCCACATGGTCTCCATGCAAGTTGGAGCAGCCTGAGCCAGAAGTTTTCTCTCCCATTCTTCTATTTCTTTTTGACTAGCTTCTTCTGCTTCTTTTCTTTCTTGATCCCGTATCCTAAAGAAAAATTTAAAAATTTAGAAAACCAGTTCTGAACAAAAGAACACTACAAAATACAAAATTTAAAATATAAATGCTACTTAATGTCTGTTTTGGAGGAAAAAAACTTCACCCAACTACTATTAATTGTGTTGGTCTTTAATAACCATATTCATTCTATTCATTAGATAAAAGCCCTACTACTTTCTAAGCATGTCCACTTCCTCACTAAAACCATAAAAATGGTTGTCTAATAAAGTTAGCTAGGCCAAATATTAAAAATAAATTTAACATTCAATTTAACAAACATTTACGAAGCATCCACTATGTGGCAAGGAACCAACAATACTTCAACTGAGTGCTATTTTCCTGATAAGGTTAATAGGCTGATATCTAATGGCTCAACCAAGATATAATGATGGGCATCCTTATCAGATGGGATAGTACCAAATTTGGACTATATCATACTCATAATATTTATTGAGGTCCCTATTCATTAACTGGGTATATTGTTACAAGGTAAACTTTGCCCTAATTTGCAAATCCAGTTTATACATGACTACTGCTCACATTTTGAGAATGCTTAGGACTTATAACTTTTGCTTATTTAAAAATTAACAGTCAATATTGTTTTAAGAACAACTTTGAATTAATCATTTTGATTGTTTTAAATACCCAAATTAACAACAAAGGATATAAGAAGATGCTATCTGCCTCTGGAGAAAGGGATGATAAACAGAAGAATGTATAGAATAATTTTATACACACACACACACACACACACACACACACACTCATTTGCTTGTGATGGTAGTCATCTCTAGGCTGGAGATGGAGAGGTAAGAAAAAAAGAAATTTACATAACTTTATTATATATTTAAAAGGAATAGCAAGTTGTACATAACAGATCTACAGTTTCATGTGCAGTTTTTTTTCTTATACTATGTTATGAAAATGCTTGTTTTATTCCATAAATTAAAAATTAAACAAAACAAAACAAAGCTTAGTAGCAAAAAATCCCAGCCACCCCCATGAAGTGGAGTGGTCTATATAGAAGAAAGAGCAATGAATTTGTAATCAGAGGACTTGGGTTTGATTATCCCTTCTACTTACTATGTAGCTTCTAACTTCTCAAATGACTCAAATGGGGGTTGGAGGGGAGTGGAAGAGAAAAGAAGGAACCACTTCCAAGATTCTATCCTTTTCCCTCTGCCACACTTCCTCTCAAGTCTCTCATAGCATGCTTTCCTGCCATCCTCTCACCTGAGGATCTCAGGCTTCAAAAGAAGAAAATTAATATCATATCCAACCTAACATGTACTCCTGATCCCATCACCTCCCATTTTCTCTAGCAAATTATCTCTATTAAACATCCCAATCTCCCAAATTTTCGATTTTTCCCCTATCTATTAGCTCCTTCTATTCTGCCTACAAACATGCACAGGAACTATATGAACGCAATTACAAAATACTCTTCATACAAATAAAGACAAAATCTAAGTAACTGGAGAAATATTAATTGCTCAAGGGTAGGATGAGTCAATATAATAAAAATGACAATATCATCTAAATTAATTTACTTTTTCAGTGCTATACCACTCAAACTATCAAATAATTACTTTATAAAACTTGAAAAAATAATAAACTTCATCGGTAGGAATAAAAAGTCAGGAATATCAAGGGAATCAATGTAAAAATTGGAGAAGGGAGTCTAGCAGTACCAGATCTTAAACTACTCTATAAAAGCTGAAATCATCTAAACCAGCGGTACTCAACCTGTGGGTTATGCTCAATTTGTAACAATGAAAATACATCCTGCATATCAAATAGATTCATAACAGTAGCAAAATTACAGTTATGAAGTAGCAACGAAAATAATTTTATGGTTGGGGGTCACCACAACATGAGGAACTGTATTAAAGGGTCTCAGCATTAAGAAGGTTGGAAAAAACCACTGATCTAAACAGTCTGGTACTGGGTAAGAAATACACTGAACAGTGGGACAGATTAGGTACACGATGTACAGCAGCAAATGAACAAAGTAACCTAATATTGAATAAACCCAAAGATCCTAGCTATTGGGACACAAACTTGCTACCTGGGAAAAACTGTTGGGAAAACTGGAAAGCAGTCAGTCAATAAACATTTATTAAGTATCTACTATGTTCCATGTACATATTTCAGTCTGACAGAACCTAGGCACAGATCAACATCTTGTGCCATATACCAAGATAAACTCAAAATGGCTACAAAAACAGTGACATGAGCAAATTAGTGGAACATGGGAGAAACTACTTGTTAGATCTGAATAAGAGAAAAGGTCATGACCAAAAAGGCAACAGGAAGGCTCAAAGGAGGTCAAATAAGTAAATCTTATTACATAAAATTTTTTTTGCACAAATAAAAGTAATGCAATTGAAATTAGAAGAAAAGTAGAAAGCTGGGGGGAAAAACTTTGTAGCAAGTTTCTGTGATAAAGATCTCATTTCTAAAGAATCATTCTGGGGCAGCTAGGTGGTACAGTGAATGATGCACTGGCCTTGGAGTTAGGAGGACCTGAATTCAAATCTGATTTCAGACACTTAACACTTACTAGCTGTGTGACCTTGGGCAAGACATTTAACCCCAACTGCCCTGCCTTCCCCCCTCCAAAAAGCCAAAAAAAAAAAAAGAACATTTCCCAGTTCATAAATGGTCAAAGAATATGAATTGGCAATTTCCAGAGAAAGAAATCAAAGCTTTCAACAGCCATGTTTTAAAAATGCTCTAAATCACTAATATAGAAATGCAAATTAAAACAGCTGAGATACCACCTCAAACTGGCTATGACAAAAAAATTAAAATGATATGCTGGAGGGGATGTGAGAAAACAGGCATACTAATTCACTATTACTGGTGGAGCTGTGAACTAGTGAACCATTCTGGAAAGAAATTTGAAACTATGCTCAAAAAGCTATTGAACTATACATACCCTTTGACCCAGCAATACTATTATTAGGTTGATATCCCAAAGAGGTCAAAGAAAGAGGAAAATGATTCACGCATAAAAATATTTATAGCAGCTCTTTTTGTGGCAACAAAGAACTGGAAACTAAGGCGATGCCCATCAGTTGTAGAATGGCTAAACAAGTTATGGCATATGAATGCCATGGAATGCAATTGTGCAATAATTAACTTTAAAAAAATAATCAACTTTGGCTACACAAAATTCCAAAGGATTCAGGATAAAACATACTATCTCCCTCCAGACAGAGAGATGGTAGATTCAGAGTGCAGACTGGAAGCAGGTTTTCTTCTACTTTTTATTGATTTTTTTTTTCTCCTTGGGGGGTGGTGGGGCGAGGGAACACAGTTAATGTGGAAATGTGTTCCACTTCACAACATATATTTGTTATGGGTTGTATTTTTCCTGCTTTCTCAAGGTGTGAGGGAGCGGGGGAGATAGAGAATGTGAATTCTTAAAATTGAATTTTTAAAAATGAGGGGAGTAGAATCAGGAGAACAATTTATATTAGGACAAAAGCACTAGAAAGAAAAACAACTTTGAAAGACTTAAGAGCTTCAATCAAAGCAGCAAATAAATAACCATGTCCCATGAAGACATATGAAGATGATGTTACATACCTCCTGACAGAAAAGGTATTGGCACAATTTACAGAGACATACACTTTTGGACACTGGCATTACTTGGATTTGTTTTGCTTGACTATGCTTGTTTCTAACAGCTTCCTCCTCCCCTTCTCTTAGTTAATGGGGGGTGAACTGTTAAGGAAAGAGGCCTAAGTTAGCAACATGATTTTAAAAAAAGAGGGCCACTGAAACTTTTTTTTAATGTGCAGATGAGAAGGAAGATCAGTAGGATATTTCTGAAAGCAGTGTGTAACTCAATCAACACTTATTAAGTGCTTATGTACCAGGCACAGTGTTAAGAGCTGGGGATGAAAAAAAGAGGCGAAAGAGAGTGCATGTTCTCAAGGAGCTAATGGAGGAAACAACCTACAAATGCGTATGTGTATACACCCCACCCACACACACCCACCAAACTATAGACAGCATAAATAGGAACTAATCAATAGAGGGAAGGTGCAAGGAATTAAGAGGGGTTGGGGAAGGTTTCCAATAAAAGGGATTTTAGATGAGTCTTAAAGGAAGCCAGGGAGGTCAGTAATTGGAGCGGAGGAAGGAGATCATTGTAGGTATGGATAACAGCCAGAGAAAATGCCTGGAGTGTCTTGTTTTTGGAATAGCCAGGAATATATTATCACTGGATCAAAGTGTAATATGGTAGTAAGGTATAAGAAGACTGGAAAAATAGGAGGGGATTAGGTTGTAAAAGGCTTTGAATGTCATATAGAGCATTTTGAATTTGCTCCTTGAAGTCACAGAAAGCCACTGAAGTTTACTGAATAGGTGGGCAACACGGTTAGACTTGTGCTTTTGGAAAATCATTTTAGTGATTGAATGGAGGATAGATTGAAGTGGAGAAGAGACTTGAGGGAGGCAGATCCAACAGCAAGCTATTACAATAACCTGGGGGAATGATGATGAGGGTCTGCACCAGGGTTCTAGGATTGTTAGAGGAGAGAAGGGGGCATATTTGAGAGATGCTGCAGATGTGAAATGGACAGACTTTTGCAACAGACAGGATATGGAGGGTGAGAGACAGTGAGGAATTCAGGATGATGTTTACTCACTACTCTCTATTGAGAAGGAAGGGAAGGGGGAGGGTTTAGGGAGAAAGATAATGAGTTCTGTTTTGGACATGATGAGTTTAAGAGTTTAAGATTGAGATGTTTGAGATGTCTGAGATGTCTGAAAGGCAATTGGAGATGTTAGTCTGGTAGCTAACAGAGAGTTTGGGGTCAGGATAGGTAGACTTGAGAGTTATCAGCATATAGATGGTAATCAAACCCATGGGAACTGGTGTGATCATCAAGCAAAGTAGTATAAGAGAAAAGAAAAGGGCCTAGGCCAACAGTATGAAATGGAATTCACCATTTCATATAAACTACTATTTTTGCATTCTGCTTTATATATGGAAATGTCTTTTTTTGGAATTAAGATCAGAATTTTAAAATTAGATTAAGAAAAATATAAATGCTTACTGACCAACTTATAGACTGACAGTTGTTATGGGAATCTGAAGATCTTCCCTGCCCCTAGGCCCTTTGCTAAAGTGGCTACGTGACTCTGAGGACCCTTGGATATTTGAAAGTATACTCTGTTCCCTAATAGGCTGAATGTGGTCACGTGGAGCCTGTGGC
>CM053583.1:326857198-326888889 GCA_028627135.1 Pseudochirops cupreus
TTTTGAGTTGCTTTCCTTTAGAAAAGCAGATCTAAGAACCTGTGCTAGTAGCTGCCCTAGGAATGCTAGGGTGCTTGCTGATACAACAGTAAAGGAAAAGCCAAAGTCATTATAGTTATAACCATGGGCCAAATCTAGACTCAAGCCTAGCTGGGCAGCACCCTCGTACGCCTCTCTCTCACCTCTTATTCCAACACCCTGTTCCCCAGATAACTCCAGAGGAGAAATAGGAACAGTTGAATTTTTCCTCTCCTTACCTGTTTTCATCAATTTTCAGCCTATAGGAGCACAACTAGCTGAAGCTTCAATCTCTCATTTTCTCATCTTTGTCTTTCTCAACCTTACTCCATCCCATTCCAACCCTTCCCTCGAAAATTCTTGTTCCACTATGCCAAAAGAGCAATCAAATTGTGCGTACCCTTTGATCCAGCAATACCACTACTAGGTCTGTATCCCAAAGGGATCATAAAAAAGGGAAAAAGACCTACATGTACAAAAACATTTATAGTAGCTTTTTTTGGTGGTAGCAAAGAACTAGAAATCAAAGGAATGCCCATTAATTGAGGAATGGCTGAACAAACTGTGGAGAGGGCAAAGCCAAGATGGCAAAGTAAAAGAGCTAGTACCCCAACCATGTAAAATATCTCTAAAAAATGACTAAACAAATTTTAGTGCTACAGAACCCACAGAATGACAGAGTGAAACAAATTTCCCACTGAAAGCAGACTGGCAGCCCAATAGGAAGGGTCTATTGCACCCAGCTGGGAGCAGAGAGCAGTCCTGTGTGGGCTGTACCGGAAGAGACCCCAGGGAACTAAATCACTGGCAGCTGTGGTGGCTTCCAGACTTCTCGATCCATAAATGCCAAAGAAAGTAAAAGGTCACTGGGGAAACTCTGTTGGACCTGGGTAAGAGAAGAGCACAGTCCGACTCTGGCCCCTGCCCCCAGGGTGGTGGAGGTGGCTGCAGCAGTGGCAACAGCTGTAGCAGCTGTTTCTGGGGCTCCAGGCCCACAAATAGTGGGGGCACCAAGCGGCTGACCAGAGAGCAATTGCAGGAATCTCTGCTGGCACTGAGGCAGAATTCTCTTGCTTTGCCCTGCTTGGATCTGGGTTTCAGTCTTAGGTGGCAGTCCTAGGGTGAGGAGTGCTGGCCTGGAAGAGCTTGTTGAGGCTGTGGAGAGGCAGTCCTCCTCACAGTTTTGAGGCAGGTGCCTAGAAGAAGCTCCAACAATAGCTGCACAAAACCCCAGAAATTTGGGACACAGCATTCTCCACTCTGGAAGCAGAGTTCTACTGTGGCAAAGAGCTCAAAAGTCAAGTAATTGGCTGCCAACATGAGCAAACAGAGGAAGAGAAATCAGACTATAGAAGCATTCTTTGGTGACAAGGAAGATCAAAACATAGAAACAAAACAAGACAACAAAGTCAAAACTCCTGCATCAAAAGCCTCCAAGAAAAATATGAATTGGTCACAGGTCTTGGAAGAAGGATTTTGAAAATCAAGAGAAGTAGAGGAAAAATTGGGAAGAGAAATGAGTGATGCAAGAAAATCACGAAAAATGAGTCAACAGCTTGCTAAAGGAGATCCCCAAAATATTGAAGAAAATAATACCTTAAAAAATAGACTAACTCAAATGGCAAAAGAGGTTCAAAAAGCTAATGAGGAGAAGAAAGCCTTAAAAAGCAGAATTGGTCAAATGATAAAGGAAGTCCTGTGACATAAAAATGAAAAAGGATGTTCAAACGCTCACTAAGAAAATAATTCCCTCAAAATTAGTTGGAGCAAATGGAATCTAATGACTTTATGAGAAATCAAGATATTATAAAACAGATCCAAAAGAATGAAAAAATAGAAGGCAATGTGAAATATCTTGCTGGAAAAACCACTGACCTGGAAAATAAATAGATCCAGGAGAGATCATTTAAAAATTATTGGTCTGCCTGAAAGCCATGATCAAAAAAAAAGCCTAGACATCATCTTTCAAGAAATTATCAAAGAAAATTGCCCTAATGTTCTTGGAGGAACTGTGGTATGTGGTTGTGGTGGAATACTATTTAATGAGTAGGATACTCTCAGACAATCCTGGAAAGACTTCCATGAGCTGATGCAAAGTGAAAGGTACTGTGTACAAAGTAACTGTAATATTATGAGAAGATCAGTTGTGAATGACTTAGGTATTCTCAGCAATATAATGATCCAAGACAACTCTGAAGGATTTATAATGAAAAATGCTATCCGTCCCCAAAGAAAGAACTGATGGCATCTGAACACAGATTGAAGCGTGCTTTTTTTTTTACTTACTTTATTTTTCTTGAGATTTTTTTTTAATGTTTTCTTTCACAACACAACTAATATGGAATTGTTTTACATGACTACACATGTATAACCTATACTGAATTGTTTGCCTTCCGAATGGGGGAATGAGGAAGGGAGGAAGGAAGAGAATTTGGAACTCAAAAGTTTTAAAGACAAATGTTAAAAATTGTTTTTACATGTAACTGGGGAAAAATCAAATACTAAATAACAAAACAAACAAAAAAAAACCTGTCTTCTTCTGCATCCTCTTCTAGTCATGGAAAATTAAAGTGGCCCTTTTCTTTGCCAAAGCTAACCCTTGTTTATCTTTGCTCTTAATCCCACCCCTTCCCATGTCCTTTCCGTCATGGTCAATCTCTCCAGGCTCTTGTCCTTCTGTCTGCCAACATTTTTAGGTTTCCTCTATCTTAAAAAACAAAAACACATAGATATACTTAGGACATGATAGCAATAAATCTTCACTTTGCCATCCACTTATTTACCACCTCAAGACTTTTAATCTAGGTTTTATCTTACCACTCTTGGCACTGGTCTCTCCAAAGTGACTCAATAACTTCCAGACAAATAGAACAGCCTCTTGTCTTCTTTCAATTCTGCAATCACTACTTAAGTGCCTACTATGTGCAAGACTCTATACTAGGTTTGGGTAATACAAAGACAAAGAGGAAAAAAAAAATTCCTGCCTTCAAGGAGCTTACAAATTCCAAAAGGAGAGAAGGGCCAAGAGATGACAATACTTTATAAGGAAATACAAAATAATTTGAAGAGGAAAGGAACATGAATTTATGGGACCAGGAATGACTGAATCTTGACAGGGATCCTAAAAAGTCAAAATTTATGAGTCATGGAATTCTAAGTTCTAGTAACAGCAAGGAGGTCACTCTGGCTTTGAAACAGGGAGCATAAAGCAGAATAATATGAAATTAGCCTGAAAAGATAGGCTAGAGTTAGAGTACTAATGGTTTTAAATGCCAAACAGAGGAGTTTGCATCTTACTCAGTGACAAAAGTAAATATGAGAGACCTGTGCCTCTGGAAGATTTTTTTGACAGTTGTGTGGAAGATGACCTATAGAGAAGCGAAACTACAAGTTCCAAGTCCAGGTAAGACAGTGGTCATGAGTAGAGAGAAGGGGATGAATTAAATCAAGAGACACTGGGGAGGTAGAACTGATGAGAAATGTCAATTGACTAGATATGAAATATGGGGGTTTTAATAAAGAAGGAAGAGTAAAGGAGGTTACAGACCTTGGTGACTATACTGAGAAGGGAAACACTTCTGGGTAAGAAAATAATTAGATATGTTCACGCAATATCCTGCTGGAGATGTCTAACAATTAGTCAATCAAAAGGGTATTAACTATCTACCTCACAGATACTTTACTAAACTCTGGATACAAATGAGCAAAACATTCTCTGTCCTGAAGGAGTTTATATTCTACTGGGGTAGACAATATAGATACATAAATATACACAAAATATATGCAGAATAACTGCAAAGTAATTTTGATGGGAAAGGTACTAATAGCTGTAGTGATCAAGAAGGCTTCATGAAGAAGGTGGGACCTGAGCTGTCTTGGAGGAAAATAGGGATTACATAGGAGTCACAGGTATTGAATAGGAAGTAAGTTTCAAGTATGGAGATGGAGATGAAATATGACATAAAAACAGAAAAAGTCTGGTTTGGCTGGATTGTAGAGTATATAAAGGAGAGTGATGTATAATAAAATTAGAAAGGGAGATTGGGAACAGGCATAAAAGGCTGGTTTGTCTGGAATGTAAAGAATGCGAAGGGAGTAATGAATAATAAAATTGGAAAAGGAGTCTAGGGCCAAGTTGTAAAAGGAATATCTGAAACCAGATTTGAATTCAGGTCTTCCTGACTCTAGGCCCAGGCAGTGGGCCACCTAGCTGCCTCAATCATACCTATATGCTGAATGAATGTTCAAAATGATGATCCTGCATCTCTAACTGTATGATCTTGGATCATAAAAGACCAAATTACTTTCAGACATTCATTGCTATATTACATTTAAAAAAATTTTTAAAAAGAAAATGTGTACTGTAATTAATCCTGAGTTAACCAGAATTTGACAGGAAGAAGAGAGTGGGCTGGATTGCCTTTGGGAAATTGTACATTGCCTTTAATGACTCTAACTGGTTCCTTAACACAAAGGCCCATCTCTTTAACAATAATCTATTTCTGTGGAAGGCTAAAGGGCTGTGAGTCCATGAATACCAGAGTCTCCAAAAAATTAAAGTTGAGGGTCACCTACAGGGCAATGAAGAGGAACATGGTGGGGATGAGTTCAGTTTGTCACATAACCAAATGTGTAAGAGAAGCCAAAAAAAGGATGTTATTAAAGAAAGCAAAGACCAGAAAAGGTGGGTTGCTGGTGAAGAATGAGACAGAATTAACTGATAGTCTGCATGCTGTATTGAGATCCAGAACAACAGAGAGGTCCCCAGGGGGCTTTCTGGGTGTTCTATTCAGAATCTCTGGGAAGGTATGGGTATAGTGTGCTCTCTATCACTGCAGGAAGGACCTACTTTGATGAGATCATAAATCCATCAAAACATGAAAATAACACCCCAAAATAAAGTCAACTTTAATGCCCCACTTCCCAGGAAATCTAGTCAATCAAAACTTTATGGCTGATAGGTAACATTATGGTTTAGAGCAGTGGTTCTCAACCTGTGAGTTATGTTCAATTTGTAACAATGAAAATACATCCTGCATATCAGATATTTATATTATGATTCATAACAGTAGCAAAATTACAGTTATGAAGTAGCAACAAAAATAATGGTTGAGGGTCACCACAATATGAGGAACTGTATTAAAGAGTCGTGGCATTAGAAAGGTTGAGAACCACTGGTCTAGAGGAAGCTAAAAGGCACAGTAGACAGGACACTGGACTTCGAGTAAGGAAGACCTGAGCTCAAATATGACCCTGGGCAAGTAACTCAACCCCTGTCTGCCTTGGTTTCCTCAACTATAAAACAGAAATTATAACAGTACCTACCTGTTGTGGCTGTTGCAAGAATCAAATGAGATAGTATTTATAAAACACTTAGCATAGTGCCTGGCAATAGCAGGCACTATAAAAATGTTATTCCCTTCCCTTAACTATATGAACCTAAATTTCTTTTTTTTTTTCCCTTTTTGGAGGGGGAAGGCAGGGCAATTGGGGTTAAGTGACTTGCCCAAGGTCACACGGCTAGTAAGTAAGTGTTAAGTGTCTGAGGTTGGATTGGAACTTAGGTCCTCCTGACTCCCAGGCCAGTGTTCTATTCCCTGTACCACTTAGCCGCCCTGAACCTAAATTTCTAAAACAGATAAATTAGGGAAGGTGATTCACTTTACAAAAGTTCTTTTCACTAATAAAGCAATTCTTCACTAATAAAGCAATTTTCCTCTAATAAAAGTTTATAAAAATTTCATCTATATACATCTTTCAGAAGGTATATAACCTTGTATTGACAGGTTCTGGGGAGTATGGAGGTTAGTTGGGACAGAACTGTGACTATCTCAATGTAATAAAAGTGAAAAAAATTCTGACAATGCAGATCAGCAATAGCTCTGCAACTCATTTTCTCAGAGAACTGCCTGGTCCACTAAAAGGTTAAATGATTGCCCAATGTGCATAGCAATTACGTATCAGAGACAGAGCTTAAACGCGAAAGTACTCCTGACTCTAAATGGTTTCTTTAACACTATAAACTTGGAAGAAAGCTTAAAAATGGTAAATGAATGAAAAACTTTCATATATGCTTATGAAACTTAGATGTTTCCCTTAAATATGCTATGGTATCTATTTTATTGTAAATAGCAGTCACGGAAAGAGGGGAAAAATGTATGATTGTTTCTACAGCAATTTTATCCTACAACACTTAATGAGATAGTATTTGTCAAGCACTTAGCACAGTGCCTGGCAACAGTAGGCACTATAAAAATGTTATTTCCTTCTCTTAACTATATGAACCTAAATTTCTAAAATAAGATAAATTAGGGAGTTATTACTGAAATTACTAAACTACTGAAATGAACCATAGCTTTTATAATCAATAGTAATTCATCCTTTAAAGATAAAGCTGTATACTAATTTTCTCAGATTACTATATTTGGACATTTGTTAGTGTTGATGGAAACTAAAAGAAAATTTATCAGTAACAGCTAAGTGATGGTAAATTTCAAAATGCTCAAAACATTAATACATAAGAATGATTTGCAGGTTTTCTACACAACAGAAAATCTTTTCCTTTGTATTAAACTGTCAAACTATTTGAAAATTTAGAAAAAAATGGCTCAGAGAAACTATTCTGCCCTTGGCTATCAGAAAGAAAAAAATAAACTCTTGTTGAGAAAAAGAGTCTCAAAGTTGAGCCATAAACTCTTCAAAAAACAAAGCAAGTATGATTCACACCTACATGAACAAGATAAAAGTTTATAAATCACCCTTTAATAGCATAAGCAGCTCCCTGTGGCATCAACAAAAATTCTTTAAATAGCCTGAAATCAAGGAAATTCATCTCCCTGGAAGTTGGGAAACGTCACTTTTGGTCTCAAACCTGGAATGACTGGAGTGGTCTTGGTTTTTACTTAACCTCTTGGGCTTTTCACTTCCTTATCTATACAGACCCGCTAAACTCTAGAGACCTCCACAGCTCTAAAATTCTACAAACTGTGCAAAATGTTCCATTTTAAAAGTGTATTCCATCCATAAACACAAGCTAGAAAGCCTGACAACATTCTGAAATTCAGTTAGTGTATGGTTTAGTTTTTTTTTTGGTTGTGAATAAAATGATTTTGAAATTTTAGATGCTCTATTTCTATATAAACTTCTTTGTGCTGGTCCATTTCAGGTATACATTCCAGTGAGAATAAATTTGGGCATAACACTAAGATTTGGGCTCAAAACTTTGGTGTGGATATATATACCACAGAAGTATGTATCTAATTCTTCAAAAGGAGAATCAACTAAAAATTTGAACATATATTCACCTAAGAATTTATTTTTCTATTTACCTTTTCTCTTCTTTTGCTCTTAGCTGTTCTTCCTGTCTCAAAACTTGAACCATTATAGACTCAAAAACTCCACTTGTCAAGCCTGCCAAACTTCGAGGTGTAGAGCGACGCCTTGTTGATGTACATGCTGCTCCTTTCTCATCCTCTAATCCATAATAACCTCTGGATGTAACTGCTATTGTTGTCTTTTCTCTCAAGTGCCTGGCAAAGAGAAATTAAATTAGTTCACAAGAGGACACCTCTAAGGTCAACAAAACTTCATCCCTCTCTTTTCCTCATCACACAACTACATGTTAAAAATAAAACCCTTCCAAGCTAACAGCTCAGAAGGAATTCAGTTAAAACATAAGTATAGGGTAGGATTCTCTATCTTCCCTATGTATTACTTTCTAACTTTCCTAAATTCTGCCAAGATATCACAGATCAAATCCTACCTCTTTGTTTTTGAAATATATTTTAACTCTAAGGTTCAAGTTAGGATGACCTCAATGAAAATTTAGTTTTCTTCAACTTTCTAAAATTAAACAAGACATCATCTCTTCAACAGTCAGAAATATTTTTCAAGTCTATCATGTTTCTCAATGTACTCGTACTAACAGATACAAAATCACATAGCTATACACTACTAGCATTAAAAGAGGAAAATTCAAATACAAACTTTTTCAAAGAAATTATAAGCAAATTAACTAAATTCTACAAACACGTAAAATATAGTATCATGAATAAAATTATCTGCCCAATTTATAAAAATGAGAGCCAAATGTGAAGAAATAGTCTGATTTCCTCCTACCTCACCACAAATGCCTTGATAGATTTTTAATGGATACTCTGGAACTCTAATCTGATTCTGCAAGCAGTCTTATTTTTTGACAGTTTTTAAAAATCTGTCTATTCTAAAAAATGTTAATTTTATGATAATTGTTAAAGTTAGACTGAATTTTTGTCTATGTAACATCTCACTATGAATTAAGTAGGTGTTACTGGCAACTGCAATTTCAGAAAAAACACAGTATTTCTGACTGGCAAACTGAAGATATTAGAAATCTCCGAAAGAAAACATCTGTTTTGTTTGTTTTTTCCTTAAATAATCTATTCTACTTGGATGATGTACATTATAATTTCTGGGGTTTCCCCCCTGGCCCTTTTTTAACTTTATTTTTTTCAAATATTTGATTTTTTACAATTATATATAAAAAATTTCTTTAACATTCAATTAAAAAAATTTTGAGTTCCAAATTCTCTCCCTCTCTCTCACATTGAGAAGGCAAACAATTTGATATAGGTTATATATATATGCAGTCATGCAAAACATTTCCATATTAGTCATGTTGTAAAAGAAAACAGACTTAAAAAAAAAGAAAGTTATAAAAAAAAGCGTGCTTCAATCTGCAGTCAGACTCCACCAGTTCTCTCACTGGAGGTGTTGGAAAAAGCTAAGTCACTCACAGTTGACCAATGCTGCTTGTTACTACAATATTTATTCTGGTTTTGCTCAATTCACTTTGCCATCAGTTTGTAAGTCTTTCTAGGTTGTTCCTGAAAGTTTCCAGCTCATCATTTTTTAAAATAGCATAATAGTATTCCATCACGATCACATATCACAACTTGTTCAGCCATCCCCCAATTGGTGGGTAGCTCCTCAATTTCTGATTCTTAGCTACTACAAAAAGAGTTGCGATAAATATTTTTGTTGATATAGGTTTCTGTAGTTTTTTTCAATGGCCATTTCTATACTGGCAGTTTCTGTTCTAAGAGAAGACTCCAAACGAGTAGAAGATTCCAAATGAGTAGAACAAAATTTCCATAATTTAAAACACAAACAATTTTCTTCCCTTCTCAAAGAGGCCAATTTGTATAAAATCAATTTCAACTTTACTAAAACAAGACCAGTCCATCTTACTTCCTCTACTCTCATCCATAATGCTTTACTAGTAAAAAGTTATAGAGGAGCTTTATGACAGTAATTTCATCAATAAAAGGGTCTCAAAACCAAGTACACTACGAACAATGAATTTTCTTTTTTTTAAATTCTAACATTAATGCCAACTAAAATGAGTACTCCCATATATGTCACAGAACTGAAAAAGCCTATTATACAAGAAACTAAAAATCTCCATTATGTATAGCTTGCTTTTCTTTTTTAAGAATATAACAAATTCAACATATAACCTTTAAAGTTGTCCTGTATGTCTGTGATTCCTTCTGGTTTTCCTCTTTTTTTTTTTTTTACTTCCATCTAGGAACGCAAGCTAAAAACCATGATAATATTCTCAAATTCATCTATTCAATGCTTTCCTTTCATCTATAAATAAAAATGGTTTATTTAAAAAAAAACTAGAATAACAAATAAATTCAAGGACTGTTCCTTTCTGGCAAGTTACTGGGCATCTCCAGATTTTTAGGGAATAGCCTGTTTTTAAAAATATATAATTATAAATTTCTTAAAAGTTTTTCTATCCAAAGAAATAAGACCCAATGATCTCATTTCTACTTTGCCTTAGAATTTCACTCAATATAAATTTTTCATAGCTATGTGATCTTCTCAATTAGGATTTCTAATAAATCAAGTCCTAAATGGTTTTTGTTTTTACATTTTTTCAAAAGATGACTCAATGATTTCTCCCTTTTTAAAAAAAAAACATGACTCCCTTTCCTTTTTTTAATAATCCAATTCCTAATTCTTCTTTCCTTCACTGCCCCCAACTGAATAAAAACAAAAATAAAATCTACCTTAAATATGCCTAAAGCAAAATAAATTCCTATTTATTTTTATGCCTGAAAACATACTTCATTTTGCAACTTGAGTCCAGAAGTGTTGGAATTACTGTGTTAAATTTAATAAATATGCTTTCTTTAAAAAGCTATTTATAACAGATTCATGGTATCTATACATTCCTGTGTTTCTGTTCTTTACATAAAAAGAAATATTCATGTTTGCAAGTTCATAATAAAAAAAGGAAGATTTTTTTTAAAAAAAGGTGAAAGGACTTAGAGGAATTCTATATTTGGTAAGAATATTTCCAAGGCCAATGAGGCAGGAAAATCAGGAATTATATAGCCAATGCTATTTCCTCACCCATTTTCTAAATTACATAGGGGGATGAAACTAATGCTTCACCAGATGACGTGAATCCCTACTAGCTGCTACACAAACTGGTGCAATTTGGTACTGTAGACTTTTATTCAACAATCATCAAGGACTTCTTATACCAATGCATACAGCAGAACTTTTCAAGATGTTATACTGTTATAAATGGGAAAAGCACATAAAACAGGAGGAACCAAGTTCACATATATATATCTTTAAGTAAAATTCTGCAGGAAATAAATGCCATGGGAAAACTGCTATGTGCCATTATTAATTTAACACCACCCCCTCCCCCCCCAGAATAATGAAGGGTTTAAAAAGAGGCCACATGTCAAAATGCCATCATATTTTACAGTTAAGTCGAATGACATCTTGATAATATTCATATTTAAAACTGAACATTTTTACTCCCAGGTAAAGAACAAATTATAACTTATATCTCTAAACAAGGAATGATTAAACACCATTCTTGAACAGTGATTGTTTAATAAAAGCTGATTTGACTAACACAGGATGTTCTTTATAATTCCATTTTTAATCTTACTAGCTATTTTGATGAACATCAAATAGTCAGCAGACTGAGTCACTTGATTCCGGTAACTTAATGATTTTTGTCATTCATAAATATAATCCCTCAATATTTCTTGTAGCTACATATATTTATTCCCACTAGAATTAAACTAGAACAAGAAACAGCAATGCAACAGTCATTATAAAAGAATAAGGAAATGCTTAGTTAGCTTGAGAGTATTGACAATGTTACCGTCATAAGACTATGCTCCAACTGTGCATCTAAAAGCTGCTCGTCTAATGATCAAATATAGTCCTGTCAGACATACATGCAAAAATTCTAAGATCAAGTACCAAATTTGCAACCTCAATTTTAATAAATAGGAAACTTGACAATTTAAACATACTAAAAAAGTCTAGAGATAACTAAGTTTTTCTTTCTTTTTTTCTATTTTCCTTTTTGGAGGGCTGGGAAGGTAGGGCAATTGGGGTTAAGTGACTTGTCCAAGGTCACATGGCTAGCTTTGTATTAAGTGTCTGAGGCTGAATTTGAACTCAGGTCCTCCTGACTCCAGGGCTGGTGCTCTATTCACTGCACCACCTAGCTGCCCCCTAAGCATTTCTAATCCTAATAACCTAATCCTGTACAGCCCAATAAGAAAGGTGACATTTTTAGCTAATCAAAACAACTCTTCCCGTTCCCCCTGCTTTCTGCATGATGCTATCCCCACTCTTTAATTTTTCTGTTCTTTGTTTCATGGTGCAATTGGATATTTATTGAGTTCTTTGTCAACAATGATCTTCATTTATAACATTATTTTAAACTTTTATTTTGATAATCATTCAATATTCATATTCCCAGAATCATAAGTTTTTAATAGGTTGGAAAAAGCATTAAAGTCCATGCTTATATTTTTGTAATCAATTATAACGATCTATTTTGTCTGTACTGTGTACGAATTAGTTTAATAGTATAGGAAGAGAGTTTGGTGACTATAGGATAGCAAGACAACAGTTGCCAAATTCAATCTGCCACTTTAATCTTGCTAAATGAAACAATATGCTGGGGTGTTCTATGTGTACTTAGACTGGCAACTGCATCTATAATAGGCCCAAAGACTTAAAATTGTAAGAGACCTTAGAAATCATCTAGTCCAAACCCCTCATTTTACAAATGAAGATACAGAAGCCCGGGTTGGTTAAGTGACTTGTCCAAGGACACATGTATTAAATGGCAGAGCACATTATTTCAATTCAGGTCCTATGATTCCAAGGTCAGGACTCTTTCCCATTATACCACTGAGTCTACACTGGGGCTTGAAAAGAATGTGCACAACCTAAGTCAAAAAGTAGAATGAGCACAAGAAGAGGCAGCTCCAACAGAAAGCAAAGAAGTTCAAAAGAGAGAGATTTAGTCTTAGCCCAAGAATTTTTGCTGATTGCAGCTGGAGGTCTGACTCCTACAAGAGCTGAAAACAGTCACTACAACTATGAACCCAAAAGAGCTGAGACCCTAACTCTGTAGGGAGGAGGTTAAATAGCAGCTAAAATTCAGCAGAGTACTTGCAAATAGCCAGTAAATGGAAGCCTAGAAGAGATAATATAATAATTTAGCAGAGCACCAATAGCTTGCAGCACAGCATACAACTCCATGACATTACCAGATCAACAGATGATATAAGCAGTAAACAGCAGTGTTGAGTGTAGGGAAGAATTCTAGCTTTAAAGCAATTCTAGGAGTATGAATTTCCCAGGCCACAGATATTCTCTCTCACTAATGCTGTGGAAATCTGAGAGACAGAACAGGAGATACTGGGAGATGGGAAAGCGTCACAGTGGTATTTTCCATACCATTTATTTATTTTGCTCTTTCATGAAAGTTAAATATTAAATTAAAGTTTACTGGTTAGAAATAAAAAAGAAGTGCAAATAAAAGAGAGAATATGAGAGTAATCAGGGAAACCATCACAGCAGATGTAGCTTAAGAAAAGAGTTAGTGACTGAGTAATGTTACAGAGGTTATAGAGGATGAATGCTGAAAAAAAACCCATTGAATTTGGCAAAGAGGTCAGTGACCATCTTCAAATGAGCAATTTTTAGTATGTAATTATAACCATATTAGGAGAGCAGCAATAGGACAAGGACAATTCATACCAACCCAAGCACACATTGTAGGCAACATTCCTCCTCTACCTCACTCCCCAGCTTCGTAAGAGGAACAAGTGGGAGAGGCATGTGCCCAGCAACAGCTCTACTTGGAGACTATGAGCTTCATTATAAGTCTGCTACCCAACTACTACCACAGAACAATCTCCCACCACCTGTTGCTCTCCCTACTCTGAATAATAAATCACCAGCCACACAGAAGCACACTATCATCAAACTCTAACCCATCCATGTCCCTCTCCAATCATGCCAATCCTTTCCACTAAGCTCTCCAGGATTCCCATTATATAGTAAACAAAATACCCTTTGTTTTGGTCTTCTTTTTCTCATACTCCATCTATCAGTCTTCACTGACCTAAGGACACTACATGCCTGGCCATCCTCTCAAGCATATGTTGTACATTCATCCCATTCCCTCACAAACATAGGTCCTTATTCTCCCTCTAGATCAGTGATTCTCAATCTTCCTAATGCCACAACCCTTTAATACTCGTATGTGGGTGTATCTGCATGTGGGCAGATCCACCTGGAAACGGATAGAGGAGTGGTGTTTCGGTTCCTAAGACCATCAGAAATATGTGATTTCCGATGGTCTTAGGTGACCCCTGTGAAAAGGTCGTTAGACCACCAAACCAAAAGGGTCGCGACCCACAGGTTGAGAACCACTTATCTAGATTCTAGAAGGAATCAGTTCTCCTTGCATACCACTGCCACCTCCACACTCTTCCTTTACCATCAAGCAGCAAACTCTCCTTTGAACTTCACAGTATCAAAATTTTCCATCCAATCCAGTTCACAGTGGTTGCTGTACACCAGCACCCAACTCATTTTCAAAGTCAACACCTAGCTTACCATCTTCTTAACTTCTGTTCTTATATAAGGGTACTTCAATATCCTTACTGATTCTTCCACAAACTCCCAGAACACCCAATTCTCAGTTTCCTTGAATCCCATAACCTAGTCCTTCATGCCACACTCCATTCACATATTAAGATGGTCACACTCTCGATGCCACCATCACAAGTGTTCCACTTCCTTAATCAGGAACTCTTGACATTCCTCTATTGACAATGCTCTCCTCTCCTATCATTCCCTCTCTTCCCTATGCCTCACCCCTCCTGAATCAATTCTTCAGCCATAGAGACCTCCAATCCCTCCACCTTTTAATACCTTCTAAGGCTGTACTCTAAGTTCATGTCCCTCCCTTTCTTCTTAACCATTCAACTGTATGCTGTCCTCTACTCTCAAAACCTGCACCAAACCACCTATATGTGACAGAGCTGTGATTGCATCACCCTGAAGAAGCCCTAGTGTGGGAACTCACTCTTACCAGATACAAATCCAGCTATTATTTGGGAGATATGGCAGGTAAATTCTAGGAGTTGCCTGAGGCACATAGATGTTAAGTGACTTGAATAAAGGCTGAGGGTGACACAACTAGTTAAGTGTCAAAGGCATCATTTGAACCCAGATTGTTCTGATCCCAAGTCCAACATTATAATCACTAATGCCCCATTACTTCTATAAAAAATAAACATTTTAAATTGCATTAGAACTTTTTGAAGACCCCACATATTTCTTTCTCTAAAACATGGAATGGGGAAAGGGGAAGAGGAGTGTTTATATGTTAAGTGTCATAAATGGCCCCAAACCAGATTATTTTTACATCATTTGGTACTAGTATTTTAAAAAGAAGACTACGACTAGATTTTCTAATTTTATTTGTAACTTTCTCAAGTGGGTCTACTTAATTTTTTTAACATGGCATCAACAATTAACCTTACCCTTTCCTAAAGGACTTCGCCTTATTTTTATGTGTTCTTTCTCATTTTCTCCCTTTTTGAGGCTGAAAAAACAAAGAAAACCAGCTACTTCCCATTATGAAGAACCCCCCCACCGACATAACTTTTAAGTCCTTGTTCACAAAGAATACTTCTTCAGATAGTCTTTCAAGACATATTGCCATCTACCAGAAACAGCATGAACAAATGAAATCCATTATGTACCACATCTATATGTAAAACTAAATTATTTTTTAAAAAAGATTTCTATACATTTAGTACCTTCAAAATTTTTCCAATACAACTTTTTATAAGAATTGTAAACAAGTAAAAACTTGGCTTGAATGTTAAAAGTTACCCCTTTTTCCTCACCTTAAAATGGTAAAAAGACAAAAAAGCTGTCAAAAGGCTATTAGGAACAGAAACCAGAAACGTTCTCAGAACCTTACATTACAGATAAATATATAAACCCAGTATAACCCATGGTAAAAATTTTCTCTTACACACCCTAATAATCTCTCAGTAGACAATTAGCCTGAATGAATGTAGTTTTACATATGTTGTTTCTCTAAAGTCAGTACCAAAGGAAATTAAAAATTTGAATCTATTATGAAAGAGCTGAATAAGCTAAAACAGATAACTGTGACAAGATCCATGCCCTCAGTCTAATAGTAGAAATAATAACATAAGGTAAAAAATATTCTTAGAGTACAGCAGAGAGATGACTAGCAGCTAGAGTAATTGGGAAAAACTTCACAAAAGTGGTGGAATTTGAGTGGTGCCACAATGGATTGGATGTTAAGAGATATGTTAATGGAACACAGGGCAGTGCTGTAAATAGTGATCAGCATGAGAAAGGCAAGGGGTCATCTTAATACAGGGCCCAGATAAAGTTATAAATGCCATCACCAATGATCAAAGCTGGGAAGAATAACAAATAGTCTAGATGATAGAATCAGGATCCGAAAAAAAAAGTCTTGGCAGGCTAAAAAAGTCAGGCTGCATCTATTTTGGTGAAATTCAATAGGGACCATAATTAGTAATGCAAAAACCAACAAAGGTTCTGGAGAAGGGACAGTGAAATAAATCCTCAAAGCAGACCAGTGCAGGGCTAACAGCATAAAATATCATATACATTGTCAAACAGCTTTTAGAGTCACAAATCACCATTCATTGTCACAACTGAGGTTTCAATGGGGAGAGTGACTATGATGTAAAGACAAAGACATTCACAACAAATTTAGAAAGAGAAATTTAATAAGAATAAATACCAAGGGGCCTCTAGGTGGCACAGTGAATAGAGCACTGGCCCTAGAGTCAGGAGGACCTGAGTTCAAATCCAGCCTCAGACACATAATACTTACTAGCTGTGTGACCTTGGGCAAGTCACTTAACCCCAATTGTCCTGCTTTCCCCCCTCCAAAAAGATAGGTAAAAAAAAAAAAAGAATAAATGACAAGTTCTTAGGCTCAAAAAAATTGGCTGTACAAGTACAGGATGGGAGGTACATGACTAACCAGTTTGTATGAAAATTAACTGGTTGTTTTTGTATGATATTACAGTCAAAAATGCTAATGTAATCTTTGACTTTAATAATAAGAATAATGTCCAGGGAATAGATGACAGTCCCACTATATTATGGCTTGGATGCTACACTTTAGGAAGAACATTGACAAACGGTAGTATGTCCAGAGGAAGACCATTAGGATGGTGGAAGAGACTAGAGATAATGCCATATTAAGATGTATTAAAGGCATTTCTATCTGTGAAAATGACATAGAAAAACATTTGCAATATGATGTGAATTTTAAGCTATTAGTCTTTTGTTGAAAACCCGATAAATATCTGGGTTTCTCACAATATTCTGAGGGACGAGGAAAAGTATGGAATAATGAAGATGGACTGTTTCTTAAAGGAAAAAAAAAGTAAACGTGACATGACAATCTCTCTTGTTAATTTTCTGGACAAGGAGAGAAATGTGGGCTATGTTGTAGTAGTAGTTGTCATAGTAGTAGTTTGTTGTTGCTGCTGTTGTTGCTAGCTAGTAGATGAGTTAGACTATTACAACAATTCTCTATTAGTGGAAACAGGGAGGAAAGATACTGCGTAGTAGAACAGGATTTGGCAATTGATTGGACAAAGGAAAGTAAAGGAAAGAAGAGTCAGATATGACTGTTTCAAGTATGAAAGACTGGGACAATGATAGTGTCATGAACAGAAATGGGGGGGAAAGACCTTATTTGGGAGGAAAAAAAATATATTTAACTTTGATTATACTAAAGTTGAAGTGCTGACAGGACACTCAAGAGAAGAGATACATTAAGGCAGTCAGAAACACAAATCTGGAGCTTGAGAGAAGTGAGAAATGATGATATGGACTTGGGATTTATACAGAGTTGAAACCACAGGAAATGGATGGGACTGCTTAAAGAGATGGAGTTTTAGAAACTATCTACATAAAACAGTTATGAGGTAGAACCAGGAGAGTACATTTTTAAAAAAAATTTATTTATTTTCTTGTTTACACCATTCATTTCCACGAGATTTTGAGTTACAAATTTTCTCCCCATCTTTCCCCCCGCCCACCACCCCAAAACAGCCCTATCCCACTGTATAACTCCTCCCCCAATCTGCTCTCTGTGTCCTCCCCCAACTCCCCTCTGAGCAAGATGGATCTCCCTACCCCAGTGCCTGTAATATCTTAATTCCCAGTTGCATGTAGAGTACAATTTTACAGAAGCCAAGGAAAGAGTATTAAGAAAGGTTAGTAATTTTATATGGTACAAAGAGGTCAAGGATGAGGAAAATTGTATAAAGGCCACTAGATTTAGTACTTTAGAGATCATTTATGACCATTGAGAAACCAATATCAATATGGCAGGGGGTTGGTAAAAGCCAGATTAAGGAATGGGTAGGTATTAAAGAAGTCTTTGCTCCAGTTGTTCCCAAAATTTATAAGGGTCTCCTCCCCTTCCACTCTTTTGAAATACTACAATATCCATGCCAAAAGTAAAATGTCACCTCCTCCATTAAGCTTACCTGATCTTTCCAACTAGAAATTACTATCCTTTCCCTAGATCTCTCAAATGCACTTTGGAGTTCTCTTACATACTTTTATATTCTACATGTCAAAGACTGTACCTTACTTACATTCAAATCTCTCCCAGTGCTCCACAAATTGCTCTGGCACCACAAACTCTTAATAAATATTTGCTAAATTGAATTCTGTTGTTTTTAAGTCTATATCCTAATCTCCATCTATTCAGTTTTACCCAGGCTTTTGTGAAAATTGTTTTCACTTAAAATTAAGTTTACAGTTATAGTATAGGGGAAAAAAAGTATCCTCAGTATTCCCCACATATTTTTGAAATTTGTTCATACAGTGGCGAACTCTAAAAACCTCTCAAATTCTATTTGTTCAGATTTTTATTCAGCCACGGGTAGAACAAATAACTTTCATCATTTGTCTTTCCTCCAATAAATGTTAAATAAGCACATTTAGCTTATGTCACTTGGTCCTATTAACAGGAGTACTGGAAATATATTTTTGTTTCTAAATCATATAATATTTTATAAGGTGAGTTTTAGCTCAAGGGAAAGCAGAGTATCCTGCTGGGTTTGAGCCATTGAAAGTAATGCTTCTAAGCACTTTGAAATTTTTGTCCGTTTCCATACATCCCACTACCCCCCAGTATTAATCGCAAAAATGAAACATTTGCTAATTGACTAATTAGCATCTCTCACTTTTCAACACTTTTAGGTATATATTCATCTACTCATTTCTGGATCTCTTTTCCTCATCTGTAAATTGATTGGGGGCGGTAGAGATATTGGTCTATTTAAAGTTCCTTACAAGTCTAGGGACCAATGAGTCTATAAAACAAAACTGGGAAGTTATATGACTTGCCTTAACTAAGCAGTATGTTGAATAAGCACCAGATTTGAATTCAGAAAGACTTGGGTTTGAAATCTACTCTGCTTACTCTCTGTGTAATCATGGGAAAGTCCTTTTACTTCTCTGGTCCTCTGTTTCCTCATCTACAAAATGAGGGGATTATAGCAGATCAATTCTATTGTCCTTTCCAACTCTGAATCTTATGATCTTACCCAGACTGGTATGGCAGCTATGACTAGAGCCCAGGACTCCTGACTTCCAAAATTCAGTTCATGTTCTACTATAAGATGCCACCATGGCTATTTTGGAAAATGAAGGGACATCAAGAAATACAATTTCTTTTTTTTTTTCAATCTATAATACTTTCTACAGAGAAATAAAAGAAAAGACATCATTATTTCAAATTTTTCTGGAAGTTTCTTTTAAGAAGCATGGTCTATATATGCCATTCCCAAACCTTTCTGAATACCTAGAAAGCTAAACAAATGAATGAATGAACAAGCAAATAAATAGTTTATTAAGGGTTAGCATACTGCTGCTACAACAGGTTAACTGAAAACAGAGACCATCTTAGTTAGGAAACAATCAATCTCCTAGCTAAACAGAGATACAACAGCCCAGTATTTAGAACATATGTTTATTTACAAAATATTGCAAGGGAATATGTCAGAAGAATATGAGCAGTATTATCTTAAGAAATGACGAAAAAGTGTTGAGAAGGAAAAGTTTGCTAGAGACTTGGAACAAGGATGGAATTAAGCTAGATTATTCTAAAAAAACTTAGTTGAAGAGACTCCACCCCTCCCCAAGCTAATAAACATATGTAAAACAATACAGAATTACACCTCTTTTTCAGTGATTCTCACTCGTAATGATGGGGTAGATCCACTAAATGTGGTCAATCACATTTATGTTCCATGTAAAGAAATGACAACAGCACTTAAGATAAAATCAGAAGAGTAGTTAGACTTGACCAAGTACATACATATAAAATCAGTATTAGAGGCATCAGTTTTAAGCACTGAGAGATCAATTTTTAAGATCTCAAAAGTGGAAAAGATTCCAAAAGAATGTAGATGATTTAAAAAGGAACTGAGAAAACACTGGCAGTTATTGATCCCATTTTCATCTCTATACAATCTTTATTAGAATTGTCTATACATGCATCATCAATGGAAACAATAAAAGAAATTCAAAAGCTTTTGTAGGAGATTTTCAACAGAACCTTTACGATCATCTGAGGGATAAAGGAAACAAGATCTCTCTGCTTTAACAACTGTTCATTTTAAGAAAGTAGGCTTCAAAGAGTAGAAAGGCAAAAAAAAAAAAAGAGTAGAAGGCTCTGATAAGGTAAGGTGATTCTCATACATTCATCAAAATCAATCAAGATTCCATAACAGAGAGGCCGGCTAGGTGGTGCAGTGAATAGAGCACTGGTCCTGGAGTCAGGAGGACCTGAGTTCAAATAGGGCCTCAGACACTTAACACAAAACTAGCTGTGTGACCTTGGGTAAGTTGCTTAACCCCAACTGTCCTCAAAAAAAAAAAAGATTCCATAACAGATGTAATTGTAAAGATAATTTTATTCAAAGATCCCAATTTTTTTTTCATATCAAGTGAGTTATTTAACAGGGAGGTGTATATTAGTTGAATGCATTCACTAATGTCATGAAAGATATACTATATAAGGTCAAAACCAGAAAAAAAAACCTTTTTCTTGGTAAGCTTTCTAAATGCTGTTATTTGTAGATTACATAGCAGTCAATCAACTTCCTTTTAATAATCTAATATAATATAAGAGATAGCTCTAAGTATCATCCCTGGAAAAAAATAAGAAATTAAATATACATGCCTCAGATTATGACATATGTCATTAAATAAGTCCATCAGTAAGTATACCTTGGATAAGCAGTGCAAAAGGATGAGGCAATGGGCCTAGAACTGAACATGAAGAGATGAGGTCGGACTTCATTTGGGAAAATGCAGCAAACTTTCAATCACGCTTAACTGCCTGGGACAAACATCTGTCAACCACCTATTATGTGCCAGGCACTTTATTAGGAGCAAAAGCTCACCCTTTACATTGCCTTAGTGATGTTGCATGTTTGTAAATAATGGAGAACTATAATCTCTAAGGAATAAAAAGCAGACATAAAAGAACACTGCAAAGGTGCACAGTAGGCAAAGACAGGCTACATGTTATCAACAACTTGCATGTAAGTGGCATAGAAGACACTACATAAATACGTAACTATAAAGAGGTGAAACAAGTCATGCAGTAAGAATAAAACAAATGGCACATATAGTATATTGATAATGCCAAAATATTAAAAGAGAAAAAAGACTCTAGCATGCTGAGTAGGTACCCTAGGCAATATTTATGCAAAAATATGCATAAGAATCCTACAGGATAACAAGTGTTGTATCTGTAGAGAGAATAACCACATCAATGAAACTGTGTATCCTTCAAAGTATCCACAAAGTATTATATCCAATACATTAGTTTTAAATATTTCAAAGTTATGATACAGTAATATTTTATTTACGACACATTAAAATGACAATATTATCATTATCTATAGTAGACATGCTCATTTTACAAGCCAGGAGATAATATGGTAGAAAGGGCAATGGACTAGTGGTCAGTAGACCTACCAACTACTACCTCTGGTTCTGCCACTGATTAGTAATATGACTTTGGAAATCACTTATTTCCTCTAGTCCACAGTTTCCTCAGTTATAAGTGGAGAAGATCACAGGATTTTGAGCTGGAAGAATCAGGCAAACATATATTAAGTGCCTACTATGTGCCAGACATTGTATTAAGTACTAAGGATACAAAAAAAAGTATCAGGCTATGCTCAAGAAGTTCACAATCTAATGAAGGTAACATGAAAACAAGATATATATAAAATAAAGTAAGGATTGTCCCAGAGGGAAGGCACTAACTAGAATTAAAGTGGGAGAGAAGGAGGATCAGGAGAGGTTTCCTACAGAAGGTGGGATTTCAACTGGGACTTAAGGGAAGTCAGGAGGCAGAGATGAGGAGGGAGAGCTTACTACATATGAGGGAGAGTCAGCAAAAATGCTGGGAGATGCCTTATATGAGGAACAGAAAGGAACAAAGTTAGTAGGGAGAGTGTACAAAAAAAGACTGGAAGGGGGGGGGAGGGGAACCCCACGTTCCAAAAGCCTTTGAATACCAAAAGAGGATTTTATATTTGATCCAGCAGGTGACAGGGAGACACTGGAGTTCTAGGAGTGGGAGGGTATAGAAGGAGTAAATATATTTGGACCTGTGCTTCAGGAAAATCACTGGTGAGGAGCAGCTAGGTGGTGCAGGGGATAGAGCATTGGCCCTGGAGTCAGGAGGACCTGAGTTCAAATGCAGCTTTAGATGCTTAGTAGCTGAGTGACCCTTGGCAAGTCCCGAATGCCTCCTTTAAAAAAAAGATAAAAGAAAAAGAAAATCACTGGTGGCTGAGTGAAGGATCTACTGGAGTGGGGAGAAACTTGTGGCAGGCAGACCAACCAGCAAGTTATTATAATAGTCCAGGTGTGAGGGCCTATACCAGGCTGGTGACAGTGTTAGAAAATGAGCCTTGGTAAGAGATAAGAAGGTAAAATCAAAAAGTCTCAACAGACTGGATATGTTAATGGGGTCGGGTGAGAATGAGAATTTGACATGCACCTAAGTGAGCCTGGATTACTGAGAGTAAAAGGGAAGTTAGGAAGAGTGGAGGGTTTGGGGGAAAAGAGCTTACTTTGGGCATGCTGAGTAAAGATGTCTATGGAGCAACCAGTTTGCTATGTACAACAGGCAGTTAGAGATGTGAATCTAGAGGTCCAATAGATCAGGGATGGATAAGTAGATTTGAGAATCATCAGCACAGAGACGATAATTGAATCCATGAGAGCTAATGAAATCATCAAATGAAACAGTATGGAGGGAAAGGAGCACAGGACAGGTCTGCAGGACACCCAGGGTGAGTAGGTGTGACCTGGATAAAGATTGAGCCAAGGAGATTGAGGAATTGTCAGATAGGTAGGAGAACCAGAAGAGAGTGGTGTCACAAAAAACCTAGAGAGAAGAGAATAAAAGAGAAGACCATGATTGGTGATACATAGTGTTAAAAGCTACAAAGAGGTCAAGAAGGATAACAAAAAGCCACGAGATTTAGCAATTATGAGTTCATTAGTTTAACTTTGGAGAAAGTGGTATCATTATTGATTATTCTAGTTCAGCACACTCATTGTGCAGGTGTGGAAACTGAGTACCAGAAAGGTTAAGTGATTTGCCCAGTGTCACCATGGTAAGGTGTTAACAGACTCAGGATTTAAATCAAAGTCATCAAAGAACTTCAAATCAATTACCCCATGTGGTTCTGGACCAAAGTCACTCACTGTCCAAGTATTATTAACTGTATCCAATGTTCCAGGCACTAGGGACATAAAGAAAAAAAGGAATAATTCCTGTCCTTTTGGAGCTATAGTCTATTCAGAGACATTTAAGATCTCTTTCAGCTCTAAAATTCTATGACTATAATTTGGGCAGAATTTTAGTATTTTAATCATTTTAAAGATCATAGCTTTGTTATTGTGAGACATATGTTAGACACAATATATCTGGGAAACACTGTGTGGAGAAAGAGGAAATTGCCTATGCTGTACACTGACTTAAGCTCTTTGAGAAGGAAATAACAAACAGGGCTGAATCTGTGATTTTATTGGTATAAAGAACTCCCAGGTGAGTAAACTTTCCCTACCAATGTAGGCAGGTACCTTCTCTGTGACTTATAGTCTTAGAGAATTGATTAAAATGCTCAAAGGTTAACTGACTTGCATAAAATCAGGATAGGTCACAGGTGAAACTCACAGGTCTTCCTGGCTTTGGGGCCTGTTTGGTTCTCCTTCCATTATGTCATGTTGCCTTAAGAGAAATACTAATAGTATATAAATGTTGAGAAAAACAACTCAAAATAAAACTTAAAAGATAGACAAATTAGGAGCTAGACATCTCATGACAAAAAGTTTCTTTCCCTTAAAGCAGAGTTTCTTGAATATTTAAAAACCTAACAAGTGCAGAAAAACTTCCAGTGTTAAGAATCATTGCCAATTAAAGATAAGAAATAAAAATCTCTCAAATAACACGGCCTTACACATACAAAAGGCCTACATATAATCCTTCAGGCAATATCACATTTTCAATTCCAGTTTTCTAGCTAATAATGTTCTTAGCTTTCCATTAATGAGGAAATGAAAATTCAAATAATTTGTTATCTTCAACAGTTTTCTGACACTACAGAAGAATTCTAAATATTAGTAATTCCTAAAATAGTTATAATCTAGATCATATCAAAGATGCTCCATTCAGCGAGCCAATCCATTACCTAAATTTGATTTCAATCTGATTATGCTACAATTTTATCTCACACTCAGTGAAAAGCAAATGTCTAGAATCATACAAAGAGCCTACCCTACCTAATGGTACTTCTGGTGATTAGGAAAATGGTGGCATAAACCAAGTGAAACGTGCTTTAATATGGAATAAAGGGTTAGGATTTATAAACTAATACGCAGTCCCCCACCCCCACTTACTATACAACAATATATTACATTAGCAAATGATTCCTACTCATCTATGATGCAAAACTTCAGTTTCTTGAGTTAAAAAGGAATGTAGGGGGGGAAGAGAGAAGCAGGCAGGATCTGAAATAAGCTTTTACTCTTCAAGGTACCGCATTCAAACCTTTGATCACAAATGAGTAGCAAAATCCTCGAATTATCTAACCACATCTCTTACCAACCAATTTCAATCCCAAATGGTCTAACAGCTGTGGATATATCTTCCTGTTCTTTTGTAGCTCTCAAAATGAACAGCCTCACCTATTATCTTAACACTTAATTTATTCCTATGTGTTCTTGGCTACCTAGGTCACCAGTTCCAGTTAAAATAATACATCATGAACTCAATCTAATGCACACTCCCTTCCCTCTCAAGGCCACTACTACTCCTCCTCCACTCCTCGTACAGCAGGAGCAGACATTCACCTATCAGAGACGCCCCCAGCCCGCCCAGTTTCTGGGACACGTGTATCTCACCACAGTGTCAATGAGTCTAGAGGCTGTACTTACCGGGAGAGGAGCGCCAGCTTCTGCTCCAGCATCATCTCCAGTTTTTGACCCTGCTTGGACATCCAGTGGTCCACCCCATGCAGCCGGTAACAGGTCTCCAGCATCAGCCTGAAATCCGCCACGAACTCTGTGATGCCTCCGTACTGGCCACTAGAGAACTTCTCCTCCATCTTCAGCAAACACATGCCCAGTCCCGGCTGCGAGAGGGGGCGGCTCCCGCTCCCCGTGCCTCGAACCCCACAGGCCACGGCCTCCTCTTCCTCGGCGGCGGGAGCGGCGGCAGCAGCAGCAGCGGTAGTAGCAGCACCACCGCCTGGGGGTTGCAGGAAAGGGCCGGTCAGGCCACGGTGCTTCTCCAGCAAAAACTCGCCCAGGATGCGATAGCCCTGCTTAAGCTCATAGGTCAGCTCTTGCTCCTGGCCTCCGCCCTCGACCACCACGACCGCCTCCTCGTCCTCCTCCAGAGGCGACCTCCTCACTCGGGCGGGCGCCGAGGCCAAGGCCGTGGCCGTCAGCGCTGCTGCCGCCGCGGTCTCCAGCCGCTGTTGCTGCTGCTCCTCCTCCTCCTCCCCAGACGGCTCCATCTCTCCGAGCGTCTCGAGCACGTTCATGTCCCTGGCGGGCCGGGGCTCCGCCGCAGCTCGAGCCTGGGGTACTGCAGCGGGTGGGAAGGGGCGCGAGGCTGGCCTCCTCAAGGCCCCGCGGGGAGGCGGAGCCCCCTCCGCATAGGCGCCGGGCCCCCTCCGGGCTCTCTCTCCGACAGCTGCCCGGTGCGCGCGCGCGGAGGGGGGGAGGTGGCGGCAGCGAGCAGGGGGTGTTGTGGTCCGGGGAAAAGGAGGGGGGGGTCTCGAGCTCGAGGCGGGGCGGGGTTACATGGCGCGCGGGTGGGGGGTAGGGGGGAGCGGAGGAGAGGCCCGAGTGCCCTCCTCTCCCCCCACCCCCGGCGCCAGAGCCCCCTCCGCCTTAACCCTCCACCTCCTCCTCCTCCTCCTCCTCGTCCTCCTCCCAATCCCTTTTCCTCCTTCTCTTCTCCCCCGCTTCACTGCTCACCACCGTCGCCGGGGCCTCGGGCGCCCCAGCGTAGGGACGTGGGGGACTGGGGACGGGGACAGGGGAAGGGGGGCTTCTCCTCCTCCCTTCCCCGGCGGCCCTGGCCGGGCTGGGCCGCGGTGGCCGCGGCTCAAGGCTCCTCAGGCTCCGACTCCTCCTCCTCTTCCCCACACCCCCTCCCGCCCCTCTCTACCTGGGGGAAGGGGGCGGGGGGGACCCTGGCAGGAGAAGGCGGCGCGCGACGGCGCGTGGACAGGACCCCGGCGACCAACTGTCAGTTAGCAGCCCCGCCGGGCGGGGGGAAGAGGAAGGAGGAGGGGGTTTAGCCCTCCCTGGCTGGGGCGAGCCAAGAAAACCGGCAGAGAAAGAAGCGTCGCCGCCATCCCAGCACGCATGCGTAGTAAAACAGGTTTCTCCTCCGCCTCCCACCACCACCTTTGCCCTCCTCCCACCTCCGCCGCGGCTTCGGCACTGCTACAGGACCGAGAGGCTAAGTAGGCTGCGCGCGGAGCAATGACGTCATCAAATGGCGAGCTAGAGTAGAGGGCGGGGAGGGGAGAAGGGGGCGGGGACGAGACGAAAAGGCGCATGCGTGGAAGGCATTGCTAACCCTCCTGCTTCACCTGAGAAGGTGGCAACGTCTACGTGTGTGCCCAGCCTTGGTGTAGGGGAGAAGGCACCCGGTGGTGAAGAATCGGGCACCCACTGTCAGGCCTTAAGAACTAAGGCTACCGAGGAATCTTTATCGATGACAGGTGGTTAAAAATATTGATATTCCTGTGTCTACTCTGCTCAGCTCCTTGGTTCCTTGCAACCTTAGTAAAAATGCCACCTCAGCGTTTTTACTTAGGCCACCCGCCGTTCTTGTCAGAATGCCCTCCCTCCAATCCCCGTTCCTTGTAAAATCTTCCTTTAAGTTAGGCTCAGGTGCCACTTTCTACTAAAGAAAACATTATTAACTCCTCCCCTCCCCCTCTCCCCAAGTTGTTTCTGTTATTCCCCATCCTCAAATGATGCCGCATTTACTTCTCTTTTTACTTGCATCCACCCACCTGTCGGAAATAGGCTCCTTGAAGGCAGGAATTTTTCGATTCTTGCCTTGGTATCCCCAGTCCAATGCTAGTAGACACTTGATAAATATGGTAAGTATAGGATCACAGATTTACAGAAGGAACCTGTTTAATTGAATTTGTTGAACTAAAAGTGAGTAGGGCCGGGCCAAAACGTGCTTTTACATTTCCTCAGTGAGTAATTAGATGTTTGAGATTCCCTCCAAAAATACAAAATCATGAAATTCTTATTTTTCCTTTTTAAACACTGTGGAAGTGAGTTAGACTTTCAGTAGAAGTATGTGTTGACAGTTTACTGTAATGGAAATGGTGCTGGTTCTGTAATTAAGGTATGTGTTTAAATTTTGACCCCAACACTTCCCATTTGTAAGGCACTTCTTTCTGGCTACTCAGGGATTTAGAGCTGGAAACCAGTGAGTTCAACCCCTTCATTTATAGATGAGGAGACTGAGTCTGAGAGGCTAAGTTACTAGAGTCATACAGCTAATAGGTGTATAAGGCTGGATTTGAATTTAGGGCTTCATAATTCCAAGGCCCTGTCCCTCCTTTCTTTCAAAGCTTAGCTTAAAGACTACTTCCCATATCAACCTTTTTTTTTTTTGGATACTGCCTTCCTCCAAAGTGTATACCTCTTCCTATTTCCAACTACTTATCTATATTTCCATATTGTTTCTCCTACAGAAGGTAAGCTTCTTGAAGGTAGGAACTATTTCATTTTTGTCTTTGTGTCCCCAGCATCTAGCACAGTTCCTGTCTTTTGTTGTTGTGTTAAATCTTCTATAACACTTTTGTGGTCCCATTTTGGGGGTTTTCTTGGCAAAGGTAGTGGAGTGGTTTGACATTTATTTCTCTAGATCATTTTACTTATGAGGAACTAAGGTAAACAGTTAAGTAACTTGCCCAGGGTCACACAGCTAATAAGTGTCTGAGTCTAGATTTGAACTCATGGAGAAAAGTCTTACTGATTCCAAGCTCAGTACTGTAGCTACTGTACCACCTAGGCACTGTAGGTGCCTAGGACAAGTTCTTAATAAATGCTTATTGATTGTTTAATTGCAGCAATGCAGAGCACAGCCCATCCTGGTTTTCTGTGCTACTTTTGTCAGTGTTCTCCTGTGTGTACTGTGAGGAAAGTCGTTGTAAATCTTAAAGTTCTATGCAAACGTAAATGGTTATACTAGGATTTTAGAACTGGAAGATACCTTAGAAATCAGCTAACCCAATCCTCTCATTATAAAGGTACAGAAAGGTAAGGTGACTTACCTAGTCACAAAATTAGTAATGACAGGGCCAGGACTCAGTTTTAGGTGGTCTCCTGATTCCAGATCCCTTGCTCTTTTTATTATACTACCTTCTTGACTCTTGAGAGCTGTCCAAATGAAGACAAATTACCAAATTTGAAATTACCTTTAAATGGATTTTTCAATGAAGAACCTATAGATATCAAAGGTTAGTTGGAGAATCATAGATTTAGGGTTGAAAGGTACAGCAAAGATCACATCATCAAATCTCTTATCCTTTCATGTTATAAATGAGAAAAATGAGGTATAAAGATATTATAAATGACTTGCCCAGTGTTTTGGTCTAAGTTTAAGCTTATTCCTCCAGTGGATGTTGTGTGTATTTGTGGAAAGGAGTGAACCAGGTTTTTGGAGAACATTTTGTTTTAACTGTCTTTACCTTCTTTTCTATGAGTATATAGTAGCTGCCCTCTGTGGACTCAACATGCCAATTCAAGTTGGGGAATTCTATTATTATTTCTTCTTGTTCTTGTTCTTTTTCTTTTCTTCCTCCTTTTCCTCCTTCATCTTCTCCTCCTTCCCCTTTCTCTTCTCTTTCCTTATCTCTTCTTTCCTCTTTCTCCCTCTTCAACTTCTTCTTCCTTTACCGTATAAGGTCACTTTTGCCTCCTGGGGCTCCATACCCTTACATGTGGATGCTCTGTCCATAGGCATTTAGTCTTTGGTCACTTGTATTTTGTAAGTTTGGGGGGCTGGATTTTTTCAAATTATTTATTTTTATTTTTTCAAGAAACTGGAACAATTTACTTTTTGTCCTGTGAAGTTTTCATTTGTGATTTCTTAAAATACAGCTCTAGAAAAACAGGCTTTAAAAAAGCCCATTGTGATTCAAATGGAGCTACCTCACTAACCTTTAAACCCAAATCACCCAACTTTCATTGAATGATAGTCCCCAGCTATGCTTCTGTTGCTCATTGCTTAGGTTTTGGTGGCTTAGAATGAGTATAAATAGCAATTGTTTTCTGTTTTGTTCAGAAACTTTTTAGATAGTAAAATAGGTCGTCTCAGTTTTTACCTAGCCTTTGGGTGCCATCTCCAGTCATCCTGATCTCTATCTTGCTACTGGACGCAAATGGCTCTGGAGGAGAAAGTGAGGCTAGTGACTTTGCATAGCCCTCCCCTTCTTAAATCCACTTTATTTGCAAGTCATGGCATCACCTTGCTAATGTCATGGTCCTCTTCAAGAATGAAGGATAAACAACCACTACCTAACCCTTAGTCTTTGAATGTGTATTGCCTTGGATAAACTGACAACCTGGGGAAGACCTAATTGAGAACGTTTAGGGTCAGCTACTGAACCCTGGGCCATTCATTGACAGTTGTCTTGATTCTCGTCTTTCCACTGGCCTCTGCTGACTCTGCAGGAGATGGTGAGGCTGAATACTTTAAAGGTGAAACCCTGCTTCACTTTAATCTGAATGAAGAGAAAGTCATTGGTGTCCTCTGAGAATGAAGGAGGAACAACTGTGGAAAAACCAGTCATGCAGTTTGGACCAGGGTTGGTCCAGGGGAAGCCTGGCCTCTGAGAAGGTATCTAGGCTTCTTTTTTATCATATTCTTTGGATGATTAAATCCTACCCCAGTACCTCAGGGGAAAATTTCGTATAGTTTACATTATGGTTCATATCTAGAGTTTCCCTAAAACAGGGTAGCAGAAAAGTACTCAGTGTACAATATGGGTCAGATAGGGGACTAGTATTTTATTCCTACATGCAAAAGAAAAATGAAACACAAGGGATTTGCAATATACATTAATAGGAAAATTCAGCGTTTAACTTATAGATATGATCCTCTAAGAAACTGATACTTAAACATCATCAACAATTTGAAGGGCTGTTGATTAGGCAGTTTACATTTCACCTCTGTTCAGTATTCTCCAAACAGCTCTAGGCACATGTCTACTGGTAAAACAGGTTGCTCAGAGAAACAATACAATATTAGCCACACTTGGGAGTCTCTGGAAGCTGTGTCTTTTTAAAATTGTTCTAGCATTTCACCAGGGGAAAGAGAAGATGCAAAGTTTGCTACATCAAATCAAAAAGCTAGGTTCTTTCAGTGCTAGGTCACCATCTGGCTAGAAGCATGCCCTAAGGCCCCAAGGGGTAGACCAGAACCAGGAAGGGAAACTCTGGGAATGCTTCGTAGGATTGGTCCTATAGAACAATTTTCACCTTTGCCAAACTAGTTTGTCTCCAAATTCAGTTGGCTTCCCACTAAACCACATTGGCCAATGAATTCTAGTAAAGCACCTAAGTTTCTGTTACTCGAATTGCAACAGCCTGTGACAGTCACAGTGTAATTGTTTTTGAAGATAAACATTTTGAAGAGTGACTAAACATCGAAATCATTCTAGCTAATTTGATAATGGAAGTATTGTAGAAGTTAGTGGAAATAAATGGGGAGGAGAGAATTGATAACTGAAAAATAAAGGTAACAGTATTTTTCCTTCAGATGAGAAGGAATCATGTTTTACTTTTATTCTTACATAAGCTGAATACTCTCATGCAATTATAAATCATTTATAAACCAAGCTATGAATCAAGGAAATGAAACATCTTATACATTTGAAGAAACTGAGTAATGTCAGGTAAAAAAAAGACATTAAAATTATTAGGACAGTAAAATTATTATCATCCCAAGAAACATATGTAGGCAATTTATATGTATGTATATATATATATATATATATATATATGTATACACACACACACACACACACACACACAGATATACATATACTCAGATAAACATTATAACCTTGTTCATTCAGGTGACTGGGCTCCAAGAACCATAAATACCCCCAAGGTATTTACACTATTCTGATTCTGGTGACTACCCTGCAGGCATACCCTACAGTTGGTAGTGTTGACCTGTTTCAAAGGTTTGGTTAAAGGAAACAAACAATTAGTAATATAAAATTACAACATTTATTCATTATTCCCCTAAGGCTAGCTTTACTATATGTACATGGAGTGCAGGACTAGAGTCCTGATTGACAAACAAAAGAATGAGAGAGCTTAAGTACATTTTAGGACCATCCCAATTAGGGGTGGCTGAGTTACACAAATTTATGATCCCCATAATGGTTTAATCAGTGTATGAGAAAAGGAATTTCTTAATTGGATAAATGATAAATACAGAAAAACAAGAGAGCTGACAAAGTGTCAATTGAAATTACAATTCAGAACATCTGTGTTTCCTTTACCATTAACATTTCATAATAAGGTATATGTTCAGAAAATCTTAAGAAAAAGTCCCGTTACTCAAGTTAATGCCTTGAGTTGAGGGTCTTGTCCTTAAGGGCCATAAAGTAGGCCTCTTCTGGTTTGTTGACATAAGAAGAGGTATT
>CM053583.1:326889389-326908490 GCA_028627135.1 Pseudochirops cupreus
CTTCCAGTCAGCACCGCACGGAGACTAGCTTGGTTCCAGCGTTCTCTTGCTCCACCCCTTCCTGCTACATCAGCAAGCTCAAGGGGCGTGGAAGATCTTCAAATCCCAGTATCGTTACAGGTCCCCACACCCTTTGCCCAGAACATGATCCTGGCCTGTTCTGAGATTTTCCAGTTCCCCCTTATCCCATGACCTACCACCTTGTTCTGGAAGGAGCTGACTATACACCTGCTCTTCTGAGGGACACCTGAGTCACAGGAAGATTGCACCCCTGTATCCTTGCACCATATTCCAAAATTAGCCCTGAACTATAGATCTAACCAATGGCTGTTCTTTGCTTCTGTACGTCATGGCTTCTGCTAGCTCCCCTCCCTGATTGTGGTTTTTGTGGTTTTAGCCTTTATAATCAAAGTCAGTACCCCCAGTGGGTACTACCGATTTGAGTGAACACTCTGGTAGTCGCGTGCTTGCTCAACGAATCCACACCTAAATTTTACTTTGAACCCAGTTCTTGGCTTGCTCTTATTCTCTGCACAACACTAATGTGATTACCAAATGAAATAGTATAGAGGGAAAAAAGAAAGGGACTTAGGAGGGAGCTATAGGTGACACCCACAGTTAGTGGGCATAAGTTGGATGAAAATCCAGCAAAAGAGGTAGACAGGTAGGAGAAAGAACTGTGTCACAGAAACTTAGAGAGAATATAGCATCAAAGGTTGTGTGACCCTTCTTATGGTCAGGGAAAATGAGGATTGAGAAAATGCCGTTAGATTTGTCAATTAAGAGATCATTGTAGACAGCCTTCTCAAGTTTAGTCACAAAAGGGAGGAGAAATGTGGAATGTAGATAAACTAATAAAATAAGAGGTTTTTTGAGGATGGAGGAGGCATCTGTATGATTGTAGGCAGTAGGTAAAGACAAGAAGATAGGGAGAAACTGGAGATTAGTGATAGTAGAGATGATAGAAGGAAGAAATCTGAAGAAGATAAAATGGAATGTGATCACTTGTAAATGAAATAATAGCTAACATTTACGTAGTGTTTATATCTTATTTGATCCTATTCTGAGATGTTGGTGCTATTACTCCCATTTTCAGATGAGGAAACAGACAAAATGAGGCAAAAGTGATTTGGCTAGACTCTTATAGGTAGGAAGTATATGAGACTAGATTTGAACTCAGATCTTCCTAACTCCATGCCCAGCATGCTATCCACTGACCCATCTAGCTGTCTCAGAGTGTAACCAGTATAGTAGGATTAGTTTTGGTAATGGGAAGAACTACTTATTTATGTGAGACAGGAGTGAAAAAGGAGATAGTGGTGGAAGGCATCTGAGTGGTGTGATATTGAGAAAGAAGGGATAAAAATGAGCTCTTAGTGAATGGTTTCAGTTTTTCAGCATAATGTAAAGGAACATTCTCAGCTGAGATGGGGGGAAGCTACTCATGAAAGGTTTGAGGAGGGATGAAAAGGTGCTATGGTAAGTGAGATAGTGAATTGGTTAGGGAGTTGTAAAACAATTTTGTACAATTTTGTGCAATTACATTGAACTGATTGAATGGATGGGTTGAAATAGTAGTCAGTCTGCAGAAAGGCTTCCAGTGGAATGCCTTAGAGATTGTCCTTAGACCTTTGCTGTTCACTATTTTTTAATCAATAACTTAGATAAAGACACAAATGGTATGTCAGATTTTCAGATGACACAATACTGGGAAAAATAGCTAACACACTAGATGTTAAGATAAAAAAATAATCTTGACAGGATAGAACATTGGGCAAAACTTAAGGAGAGGCAGCAAGGTGGATGGAGGTACAGGGGATAGATCACTGTAAAATGGGGTAATAAAAGTACTTACCTTAAAGGGTTATTAGTGTCATTGAAATGAAGTAATATTTATAAAATGCTTAGCACAGTGCCTGGCACATAGTTGTTATGGTTCAGTCATTTTTCAGTCCTAACTGACTCTCTGACCCCATTTGGGATTTTCTTGGCAGAGATACTGGAGTGGTTTGCCATTTCCTTCTCTAGCTCATTTTACAGATGAGGAAACTGAGGCAAACAGAGCTAAGTGACTTGCCCAGGGTCACAGCTAGTAAATGTCTGAGGCCAAATTTGAACTCAGGAAGATGAATCTTCCTGACTTCAAGCCCAGTGTTCTATCCATTGCTCCACATATTTGCCCTCTGGCATATAATAGGTGCTATATATATGTTAGCTATTATTGTAATTATTAAGATAAAATGTAATGAGAATACATCTAACGTCTTATTCTTTGGTTCAAAACATCAACTTCACAAGTGCAAGTTGGGGCAAAGTCTGAAGTTTATCTGAGAGATAAGAGAGCTGGGAATTTTGGTAAACTCCAAACTCAGCATAAGTCAAAAGGTATAATATAGCAGCCAAAACCACTCATGGGTTGCACTGAGAGATAAGCTTCTACCAGCAAGATGGTAATAGTTCTAATGAACTCTGCCCTGCTCAGCTTATACCTGAAGTCTTCTGTTCAATTCTAGGTGTCACATATTCTCTTCCTCAATCCCTGCATTCAATCAATTGACAAGTTTTGGTAATTCTATAACTCTATAACTATAATTCTGTAACTCAGTTTCCTCATGTGTAAAACGAATAGTTTGGTCTAGGTCATTGTTGTCAAGACTCCAATAGAATTGGGGGTCACTAAACCATATATAAAGATCCTTACAAGCTGCGTATCCACTCAGAAAACCATATATTAATATTTTCTAAGCTTTATTGTATTCTTATTTATTTTAAAAAATATTTTACAATTACATTTTAATCTGGTTCAGGCCACACTTGGGAGTGTTGTGAGCTACATATGCCTCAGAGTCACGTGTTTGATACTTAGGGTCTAGATCAGTGGTTCTCAATCTTCCTAATGCCACGACCCTTTAATACTCGTATGTGGGTGTATCTGCATGTGGGCAGACCCGCCTGGAGACAGATAGAGGAAAGGTGTCTCGGTTCCTAAGACCATCGGAAATATATGTTTTCTGATGGTCTTAGACGACCCCTGTGATGACCCCCGTGAAAGGGTCATTTGACCCCCAAAGGGGTTGCGTCCTACAGGTTGAGAACCGCTGGTCTAGATAATCTTTCAAGTCTCCATTACCAAATGGCAGCACTCTTTGTAAGAGCAAAGACTAGAAACAAAGTAGAGAGGCCCATCAACAAATTATGGTATGTGAATATAATGGAAGATTATCGGGACATTACATATATGTGTATGTATGTATGCATGTATTTTATGTGTATGTGTAAAGAATTCAGAGAAGCAAAAGAGACTTAAACGAATTAATGCAGAAAGATGAAAGCAGATCCAGGAAAACAATCTTCATAATCAATACAGTAATGTAAATGGGAGGAAAAAAAAACCCTGAAAATGAATGATATACAATTATAATGACCAAGTTTGGCCATAAAGAACAGATGTGAAAACGTGCTTTGCTCACTGCTTTATGGAAGTGAAGGCCTATGGGTGAGGAACATTACAAATACTGTCAGACTTGGCTCACGTGTTAGTTTTCCTGAATTGTTTTCTTTCTTTCATTCTTTTTTGTGATAAGGGACAGCATGCTAGATAGGAGAGAAGAGTAGAACATATTTGAAAATGACAGTAATGTAAAAACAAAAGATATTAATGAGAATTTTTTTTAAAATAGGCACATACTGTAATGCCAAGATCAGTAGGAAATGAACCCACTGATATATATGGTTAATGAGAATACCATTTGCTTGTGGCTTATTCTGCTATATTTTTTAATCTTAAAACATTAGCAAAGAAACATATTAAAATATTATACACTATTGTAGAACAAGTTGAATATGTACCAGCAATGCAGGGTTGGTGCAATATTAGGAAAATTATGGATCCAGTTGAATACACTGATTATAACATAACAAAATTAATATGATTATGTATCAGTAGATGCAGAAAAACCTGTAAACAGACTGCAGCAGTCATTTCTGTTAAAAGCACTAGGAAACGTAGAACTAAATGGACCTTTCTTTAACATAGAGAGTAGTATATTTAAAACTAAGAGCCAGTGTTATATGTAACAAGAATATACTAAAGTACTTACATTAATATCAGGGGTAAAGCAAGCTTTTTCATTGTCATCACTACTATTTGATATAGTGTTCAAAATATGAGCTGTAACAATAAGAAAAGGAAATTGAGGAAATGACTATACCCAAAGAAGAAACAAAATTATTTCTTTTTGTAGAAGATGTAATGGTATATTTAAAGTAACTTAGAGACTCAACTGAAATTGATTGAAACAATAACTTCTGGAGAGTTTCAGGATTTAAAATAAGTCCATATAAATTATCAGTAGAAATTCTGTTTTAAATAACTATAGAATATATAAAGCACTTGAGAGTCCACCAACAAATATACACAGGAACTTTATAAATACAACTACAAAATAGTTTATGGAAATAAAGACAGACCTAAATAACTGCAGGAATGCTAATTATTCACATATATACCAAACCAATGTAATAAAATAGCAATTGTACCTAGATTAATTTACTTATTTACTACCCTACTACCAAAGGATTATTTTATAGAGCTAAAAAAATAATGAAATTCATTCAGAAGAATAAAATGTCAAAAATTTCAAGTGAAATTTAAAAAAGCAGAAAAGAAGGGGGCCCAACAATAGCAGGTATCAAATTATAATACTAAGCAATAAACATGAAAGTAATTTGGTACTATTTAAAAATTAGAGGGATCTATTAATGGAACAGATTACATACACCACAACATATAGGAATAAAGAAAGTAGCCTAATGTTTAGTAAACCCAAAGAACCCAACTCCTGGGGGAAGGACTTACTATCAAATAAAAGCTACTGGGAAAATTGAGTTAACAGTCTAGTAGAAATTAAGTTTAGACCAACACCTCATACCATATGCCAACATAAGCTCTAATTGGTTGCATGACCTAAATACATATTGTCACATCATAAACAAATTGAAGGAGCAAGGAAGAAATTACTTTTCATATCTGTGGATAAGGGAAGAGTTCATGACCAGAAAAGATATAGAAAGGATTCAGAAGATAAAGTGGACAATTTTTATTACATAAAATTGAAAATTTTTTTTGCACAAACGAAACCAACTCAGATAAGATTAAAAAGGAAACAACTGAGGAAAATCTATGTATCAAGTGTCTCATTTTCAAACTATAGAAAGAATTGATTCAAATTAATTAAGTACCAATCAATTAATGGTCAAACAATATGAACAAGTAGTTCTCAAGGGAAGAAATCCAAGCTATCTATAGCCATATTAAAAAAAAAGTTTAAAATTACTAATAATCAGAGAAATACAAATTAAAACAACCCTGAGGTGCTACTTTACATCCATCAGATGGGTGAAGATGACAGAAAAGGAAAATGAAAAATGTCAGGGGGACTGTGGAAAGCAGACACATTAATTCATCTTTGTTGGGTTCGCGAATTGGGCTAGCCAAGAAAAGCAGTTTGGTACTATGTCCCCCAGAGTTACTAAACAATGTATACCTTTTCACTCAATAATACCCTTTTATCTCTATACTCCAAAGAGAGAGAGAAAAAAAAGAGGGAAATGACCCATAAGTACAAAATGTTTATAGCAGCTTTTTTTTGTAGCAAAGAACTTGAAACAAAAGGGGTGCCGATCATTTGGGGAATGGATAAATAAAGTATACCATATAATTCGAATATAATAGAATACCATTGTGATGTAAGAAATGATGAAGAGGATAGTTTCGGAGAAACCTAGGAAGACTTGTATGAATAAATTGATGCAGAGAGGAAAATTTATATTATAACAACAACATTGTACAAACAAATAATCTTGAAAGACTTAATATCTCTGATCAGTGTAATTATCAACCATAATTCTAGAGGATCAATGGTGAAGAATGTTACCTACCTGTGGACAGAGAGATGGTGAAATGAATATGCAGAATGAAACACATATTTTTATATATGACCCCTGTGGGTCATGTTTATTTTGCTTGGCTATACCTATTTGCTAAAAGGGTTTTGTTTTCCTTTTTTTTTCTCATGGGGGGAGGAAAAGGTGTGAAGGAGAGAAAATAAATGCTTGTTAATTGAAAAAAAATTTTTTAACTCAGCTAAATGCGTACATGCTGTCTCCCATAATAGAATGTGAGTTCCCTTGAGGACAAGATGTGTTCTGTTTCTGTCTTTGAATCTCTGTTGTCTAACACAGTGCCTGGAATATTGTAGGTGCTTAATAAATACTTATTAATTCCCTGCCCTCTCTCTTTTTCCCTTCCTTTTTTCTTTTTACCAATACATTGTTTTGGCACAACACATACTTCCCAACAAACATCCAAACAAATCCCCCTACAAAGTCTGTTGCCTAAAAATAGTTAAGAAAAACTACCTGATAGCATATCACTTACTGGTTTTATAATTTATATAGTCATAAAAGAAAATAAGTATATGCACTTGAATAAATTGCTACCCAGCATGCTTACATTAACGAGACTGGTTTTTCCCTCCAAGTACCAATCAAAGTGAAAACTTGTTGCCTTGAGAGGAAGTTTATTATCATAATTTGAGGGCCTGCCTTGGAGTCAAGAAAATCTGGGCTCACATTCTTTCTCTGAATCATATTAGCATCATGACTAATGGTGAATCACTTAATTTCGAGGAAGCTAGCACAGGGGGTAGTGCTGGGGCATAGTGTCAGGAAGACCTGAATTCAAATCTGGCCTTAAACACTTACTAGCTATGTCATTGTTTTTGTCCTTTGTTCTCAAAGAGGACTATGACATCAGGGAGGTGATGACATGACATGCAAATGAATTGGATTTAAGTGAGTGTAATAGTAATGGGATTCTGAAGATCTTCCCTGCCCCTTGATAGGCTTAAGTGAATGAGAACTTTCCCTGATTTGAAAATATACTCTGCCCCCCTAATAGGCTGAATGTGGTCACATGGAGCCTGTAGTGGGAGGCTTGTTTTTCAGGAATGCCTATACCTTGTTACTTTGCGATTGGGCAGTGGGTCAAGAGGGTTTTGACATTCTCTGACCCAGGAGAAGGCATATATACATATACATATATATATATATTATATATATATATATATATATATATATATATATATACACACACACACACATACATACATATATATCCTGATGTGAGGTTTTGCTTTGGGGCTCACTTTGGGAAGAGTTGTGTGATTTGGCCAGATGAGACTCTGGGCAACCGTTCACCTCCCCTTCCCCCCCACAGCCCTGGGCTTTGAAAACCCAGATGTTGGTGCTTCCCTCTCTGGTAACTAACTAGGTATGGATGTAATGGTCAGACAGCTGGAAACCCTGTCTGCTGGTCTGTTTCTCTATTTTTTTGTCTGCTTGTAACTTTTGTTTATATTCTCTGAAGTTCAGGGTGCTAACTTTTTCCCCTGAACTAGGTAAATGATATACATTTGATTAAAGTAAGATTGTTAACCCATTTTGAGTAGTTTTCCTTTAGAAAAGCAGATCTAAGAACCTGTGCTAGCAGCCATCCTGGGTATGCTAGTGTGCTTGCTGCTATGGTGAGGGAGGGCTGTGCAAAGTTACCAGCCTCCCTTTCTCTATGGGCTTTGTTAACATTGCTTACATTGCTATAGTCATTATATATATAGTTCTTCTGTCTCTTTCTTCTAGATTTTTTGCTACTGTTGACAGAGGACCTCTCTGATCTTAGTGCGATATTTTCACATAACTCTACCTTCACGGATTTCCTATAATCCAGAACAAGGTAGCCTTTATGGTATCCCACCTAGTGGATCAGGCCCTCACTGAATCCCTGCCTACATCAGGGAAAACATCCCTGCTCTGAGTAAAATAGAAAAAGATTTCTTTAGAAACTTAAGGAGACTTTTGACATTCTCTTCAGAAAAGGTCAGATGACTAACCTAGTGCACTCTCCAGCTTCAACAGGGGCAAAGAACCTTGGTAGACTATAGCAGCTCCTTTGTTGAGACTTGGCATGGAATACCCTTGCTATGAGAGATTAAACTTTGGAGGGCTTAAAGGGCCCATTCATGATGAATTTGGTCAGGTGGATATGGCTACCACCTTTCCCACATTTATCTGAAACTCTGTATGCATCAGATTTCATATTTAATTGTGAACAAAATTGTAATGCATTCTACCACAATCATCTCACTATACAGAATCATTTATATTATGTGTGCAACTGGATCAAGAGATAGGTGTTGTAATCTGCCTACCCCCACCATTTGGGCATAGCCAAATTCACACACAGACTGATCAATGTGTATGAGGGTGGCAAAACCTGCCTTCTGCTCGTCCTTAGACTGACCATTCCTCAAACGTTGTCCCATGCCTCACCTATTTCTGAAGTTCTAAATTGGACTGTCAGGGTCTCAGGTATTGTGGGACTCAGCTATGGTGGACTTAACGAGTGTCTGTAGGGGATTTCTGAATTCTGTTTTGACTGAGGGAGAACAAGCACTCCAGTGATTCCTACTTGCCTCATTTGAAACAATAGGATATTATTTTGGGTGGACACATGTTCCTGTGAGTTCTACTACCATGATATAGTAGAAGCACAGAAGCTGTCAGCTGAGAGATCATGGAGTAAGGGTCAGAGGAAAAAGAGGAAAGTAGTAGTGTTACTAAATTCCTACTCAAGGTTAGTGAGATTGCTATTTGTTGCCCTGATAACAAAAAAAAGTCTGTAGTCTTAGCACAGCATGTATTCAAGACAAAACAGAACTACCCAAGATTTCCCAAAATGGATAACAATTATTTACTTCTGATGATTCATGAGGGCACAAATGGTATTACCTGGAGGTGCCTAAAAAGAAATGCCAATCGTTATGGAACCTCTGGATTTTATTGCGTTGGAGGAGGTAAGGAATTACCACTTCTTCCTAAAGTTTGTAATAGAGAAGGGGAATCCAAGCATAGTTTGACACAGGCTTGCACAACCTGTAACCTGTGGGCCACTTGAGGCATACCAAAGGATTTCAGGCAGCCCACGAAAAATATAGAGGATATTTTCCTCTACATTTTTCACCAGCTGTCTAAAATTCTTTGGTGGGTTGCAGGTTCGTGCGGACCTGGTCTAATATGTAGCTTATGTATTAAGGAAGGAGTTTAAAAAGTACAGTGGAAAGATAGGTAGCATCACGTGGACTAAAATACTGCAGAGGAAGTCAGGCCAGAAGTGATGGGAAACGGTTATGACTGACATTCTGAAGATACAAAGAAAAACAACTATGATAAAGAGTAAGAATGGAATTTGCCTGAAGGGACTAATATTAATGATTTTTTGAAAAAGAAGCTGTATTTGGAGAAAAATTAAGATCAAAGAAAGAATAGGCCATCCTGTTGGGGTAAATGGGATGATAATAATTGACAACAGAGAAAATACAGAGCTGTTCAATTATTTTGCTTCTGTTTTCTCTGCTGAGGAGGATGACCTTTTTACTAGAAATGACAGAACAAACACGACTAACAGAGAGTTCATATTCAAGATAAGTAAGGAGAGAATAAGAGAACTTAGTTGCAGTTTGTGAATTCAAGTCACCCAGCCCAAATGGACTCCATCTTAGCTATTGAAAGAAATGGCAGATATAATTGCTAAGGCACTGACAGTAATATCTGAAAGCTTATGGAGAACTGGAGTAGTATCACAAGATTGGAGAAGAGTAAATGTCCTAATTTTCCAAAAAATGGAAGAGAACAGAGCCTACAAACTATAGGCCAGTAAACTTGACATTAATTCCTAGACCAAATTTAGAATGAATGCTTAAGATAGTCTGTGAGCACCTAGAAAGGGAAGTGGTGATTACAAAGAGCCATCATGGCTTCATCAAAAACATGTCATATAAAAGTAACCTCATTTTTTAAAATACATTTTTAAATTTTAAACTTAAATACAAAATGAAAAGAGGAAAAGAAAAAGGAATGTTGCCATGTACACAGCAGACCATAAGAGGATTCAATATAAAACAATAAATTTCCATTTCAAGAAAACCTATATAATAAATATTACATTGTTTTCAAAGCTGCCCAGCTTTTCTTTGCTTCCTTGTTGATTTTCTTTTGTTTTCTGCTGTGTACTTTTTACTTTATTTTTTTTTCCTCTCCCCACCTCTACCTCTATAGAAGTCCACAATTAAGTGTGGATATATGTACATATACATAGATATCTGTAAATGTAAACATATATATCCATGTACACTTATACACACATCTGTAAGATGGTACTATGCTTATTTCTAACTGTCATCTGTTTCTCCAAGTGGATAGCATCTTCCTTCATAGGTCCAATTCTGTCCATGTTTTTCTAAATCAACTAGCTCATCATTTTGTGTATCATAGCAGTATTCTAGCCATTCAAACCCTATTCTGTTTTCTCTGCCGAGGAGAATGACCTTTGTACTAGAAATGACAGAACATACATATATATACATATGTGAGAGATTGTCTATGAAATTTTTACCCCCCAATTTTCTGTATTCCTTCTATTCTTGGCTACATAGATTTTATTTAGACAAGAAAATTTTAATTAAAAGTAATAAAAATTATCCTTTTTAAAATTTAACACTGTTCTCCCTTATAATATAATTTGAGGTCTGATACTACTTAATCTACTTCTTTTATATCTTTTTTCCTGGTTTCTTTGAAGTTCCAGACCTTTTGCTCTCTCAAATAAACTTTATTTTTTTCTAGCTCAGTAAAATACTTTTTTAATAGTTTAATTAGGATGACATTGAATAAACAGATTAGTTAGATAAAATTGTCATTTTAAAAATTGTATTGGCTTTGCCTACTCATGACAATAAACATTATTTAATTATGTTGATCAGAGTTCATTTGGATAAAAAGTGTTTTATGTTTATGTTCATATAGTTCTTATGTCTGTTTTGGTAGGTATATGCCCAGGTATTTTTAATGTCTAGGTATTTTAAATGGTCTAAAACAATATTGAATAATATTGCTGATGCATAGTATAGTTTCTCTATTTTTCACTTTTGATTAAATCTACTTTAACTTTGTGTGAGATCATGATTACTATCCCTGCTTTTTTTTTGCATAATAAATTCTACTCCAGCTCTTTATTTTATCTTTGTGTGTATCTTATTTTTATAATGTTTCCTAAAAGTAACATATTGTTGAATTCCGAATTTTAATTTGCTATTCATTTTCATTTTAAGGGCAAATTCATTCCATTGACATTCTAAGCTAATTATTGTTGTTTATTTTCCTCTTTCCTATTTTTCCTCTCTATCCTTCTCACCCTGTTTACCCTCTCTCTTGTTACTCCTCTGCTTTACTTCTACCCCACCTTGCCCTCCTATTCCTTAACCTACCCACTCCCCTAAAAGGCCCTCCCTTATCCTCTTCCCCTACCCTATCCCCTTGCCTCTTATTTTTCTGAATTTAGAGGATTTTTATACATATATATGTATAAATTTATATATGGTAGGTATAAAGTTTATATAGATATACCCATATATATTTATACCCAAATTTATATATGTGTGTATATATGTATATATTTCCCTCTTTAACTCATGTGAGAATAAGGTTCTAGCACCCGCCCTTCCCACTACTAGCTTCTTCTGTATCAATTTTTCCTTTATTCCTCATCTGTATGAGATAATTACTCTTTTTTATCTCTCCCTACATAGTTTTATTTTTTTTCTAGCATCACCCCATCATACTCAGTTCAGCTCAAACCTTTCTTTCAAACTTCCCAAATAATGATGACAATCATGAGAACTGCTAACATTTTTACATATACAAAGTAAACTATTTTACCTTATTGAGTCCCTTATAATTGGTCTTTAATGTTTACCTTATATTTCTCTTACATGTTATATGTCAAATTTTTTGGAGTTTTTGTCATAGAAACCTGAAAGTCTTTCAGTTTGCAAAATGTCCATTTTTTTTTTCTCATTCAGGATTATACTTAATTTTGTTGGGTTAGTTACCCTTGGTCCTAACTCCAGCTCTTTTGCCCTGTAGAATATATTATTCCAAGATCCTACAGTCCTTCAATGTAGTAACTGCTAGGTCTTGTGTAGTCCTTATTGTAGCTCCCTGATATTGAAATTTTTTTTCTTGTTGCTTCCAATATTTTCTCCTTAATCTGGGAGCTTTGAAATTTGGCCATGATATTCCCATAAAATTTCTTCGTGGAAACTCTTTCAGGTAGGGATCAGTGGATTTTTATTCTACTTTGCCTTCATGTTCTAGAATGTCAGGGCAATTTTCTTTGATAATTTCTTGTAATGTTGTATGAAGAACCTTAATTGTAATTTTCATGTGGTCTGACTATTCTTATTTCTCCTCAATCTGTTCTCCAGATCAGTTGTTGTTCTGATGAGATGTTTCACTTTCTCTTCTATTTTTTCATTCTTTTGATTTGGTTTTATGATTTCTCAGTGTCTTAGAATATCATTAGCTTCCACTTGCCCAGTTCTAGTTTTCAAGGAATTTTTTTTTCCTTAAGTTTTTGATTCTCTAGTTCAATTTGGTTGACTTTCATAATTTTCTGGATTTTCTTGGATTGCTTTTCTTTTTTTCTAATTTTTCTTTGATCTCTATTATTTAATTTTTAAAGTTTTTTTTTACAGTTTTTCCAAGAACTCTTTTTGTGCTTGGGACCATTTGATGTTTCTCATTGAAAAAGGAGTGACTTTTTTTTTTTAGCTCCGTTATCTTCCTCTGAATATGAACCTAGATCTTCTCTATCCCCATAGTAAATGTCTATAGTTGTGTTCTTTCTCCTTTGCTTACTCATTTTTATTTCTTTACTTTTTGTTTTATTTTGCTTTTTAGCAGCTTTTGCTGTAATCAAGTTGTAGTCCTGAGGTGTGGGGAATGATGCCCCAAGTCTCAGGTCCTTCTTCTTCTTATTTTCTGAGGTCTGTCTTGGGACCCAACCTTGGGCTCTCCTTTTCACTCCTAAGTCAGGGCTAGGATCTCTAGCTGTACTGTCCTGTGAATGATTTTGCTTTCTGCTATCCCTCAGGTGGCTGTAAACTACAGCTGTCCTCTCTGCCCTGGAGCTCAGGGACTCAGTTCTCCTGCAAGTGCCTACAGCAACAGGTTCCTAAACCCTCACTACTACACTCACAAGGTGTGTGCTAGCTCCTTCTCAGTGCTGTGATTGGTGTCCCTCAACAGTGGAAGGCTCTTTACTCTTCATCTACTCAGCTGTCAGGCCCCCACACAATCTGCAAAATGAAAGTTTCTAAGACTGAGGCTGCCTTTTAACCAGCCGCCCTCAAAGGCAAAGTCAGCCTGGAGGTGTTTGCACTTCACTCAGACTGAGCCTCTGCCCCTGGAGGTCTTTCCTAGGATCTTCTCAAATTGTCTTAGGAGGATGCTTCACCTCCTGTTTCTCTACTCTAAGGCAATGTTCTGGGTTTTTTGTTTTTTGTTGTTTTTTTTTTTGTGGAAGAATTTTGGAGAGCTGAAAGTTTTCTGACCTACTCTGTTTGCCATCTTCCCTGCATCCTCTCCCCTCCTCATTTGCTTTTTAACAGGCTTACCAAGATGATGAATGAAAGAAATAATGTGGATGTAGCTTACCTATATTATAGCAAAGCTTTTGGTAAAACATTTTGTACAATTATTATGTAGATAATGAGAAGTGTGAACTAGATGATAATAAAATTAGATGCAAAATTGTTTGGATGGCCAGAAATAAGGAATAATTTTAACTATTTCAATGTCAGCATTATAGGAAGTCTCCAGTGGAATGTCCCAGGGATCTATGGTTGGCCCTACCCTGTTTAGCATTTTTATCTGTGACTTGGATAATGGCATAGATGGTAGGCTCACTGAATTTGCAGATGACAAACCTGGGAGGAATAGAGAGATAGACAACACACTAGACAATAGTTAGGACCCAAAAAGATCTTGACAGGCCAAAACATTTGGCTAAATCTATTAAGATAAAATTCAGTAGAGATGAATGTAAATAAATAGGGACAAAAGTATGGACCATGGTCAAGTCACTTAATCTGGGTTTCAGTTTTCTTATCTGTAAAATGAGGGGATTGGGCTCAATGTCCTCTAGAGTTCTTTCTAGTTCTAGATTTATGATTCCGTGATCCTATAAAATCTTATGCAAAACTCAATTCACAAGTACAACATTGGGGAGTGATAGAGTTCTGGAAGAGATCTGAGGGTTTTAATAGACTTTAAGCTCAATATGAGTCCTCAGTGTGACGTGGCAGCCCCAAAAAACTAACTAAGAGCAGCATAACTTCCAACACTAAAGAGCCCTATTGTCTTCTGCCCATCAGATCCCATCTGGAATATCATGCTTAGTTTGGGACACCACATTTTAAGAAGGACATTGATAAACTATAGAGTATTGCACGGATAGTAAGAATGGTAAAAGGCCTTTAGTCTATGTCACATGAAGATGGAAGGTTCTGAGGATGTTAGGTTAAAAAAGAGAAGACTCAGGGAAGATATGACAACTGTGTTCAAAGTATTTGAAGGGTTATCATATGGAGGAAGGATCATGTCTGTTTGGTTTAGTACCAAAGCATAGAACCAGAAGCAATAGGTGCAAGTTGCAAGAGGCTAATTTAGATTTGATGTCAGGAAAAACTTCCTAACAATTAGAATTGTCTAAAGTTGGGGCAGCTAGGTGGTGCAATGGATAGAGTGCTGGGCCAGGAGTCAGGAAAGCCTGAGTCCAAATCCAGCCTCAGACACTTACCAGCTGTGTGACCCTGGGCAAATCATTTAACCCTCTTTGCCTCAGTTTCCTCATCTGTAAAATGAGCTGGATAAAGAAATGTCAAACCACTCCATTATATTTGTCAAAAAACCCCAAAACAAACAAACAAAAAACCCAAACCTAAACCAATTGGGATCACAAAGAGTCAGATAAAATTGAAACAAATGAGCAACAATAACATCTAGGATGGGTTGCCTTAAGAGATGGTGGTTTCTCCTTCCTTGAAAGTTTTCAAGCAAAGGCTGGGTGACTACTTGTCAGGTATACTATAGTAGGGATTTCTTTTGTGTTTGGGTTAAACTAGAAAGCCGCTGAGATCCCTTCCAAATCTCAAATTCTGTGACTTTGGTTCAAATGGGGAAGCAGTTATTCAGTTTAAATATTAACTTACTCCTCCCTCTTCCTAATAGTATTGGAGGTCAAGTTGGAAGGTACTGTATACTTCAATCATTGTGTAGGACTCAGGGAACATTACTTTACCTTCCCAGGCTTGCCAGGCACATTGCCTGGATTAGAATAATTAGCATGCCTCATCAAGCCATAGCACCCAGCTAGATTCCACTGAGCCGGAGTATGCTTCCTAATACTAGGGCTGCTGAGATGACTTTAGTGTAGTTAAGACAGAGACATTTTCTTTACACAAGCTATATGACCAATCTAGTTCTCAGAATCCCAACCCCAACTGACTGGGTCAACTGGTGGGGTTTTTTGGAGATACAATGAAAGAAAGAATTCTCAGCTGGAGCCCTGCTGCTATTCTCTAAAAAGAAAAATGAAGAGCTATGGTTTTGTTAGAGAGAGCTATAGAGCCCTACATGTCATTTTGCCTCCATGATTATATACTTAATAAGAGAAACTGACAGTTATATAGTGCTCTATGTACATTGTCTCATTTGGGGCCTCACAACAATTGGTAAGATAGGTTTTACAGGTAATTATTATTCTACTTCTATATATGAGAAAACTGAGGTTCTGATAAGTGATTTACCCATGGTTATGTAGCCTTTTTAGCTCTGTAACAATATTTTGAAGCAACATGAGATAGTGACTAGAGAAGGTTGGCTTTGGAGTCTGAAAAACTTTAGTTTGAGTCTCAAAAAGCTTCAGCACATACTGTATAGCCATGTATATAGCCTCTCAGTGGCCCCCAGGCAATTCTATAAGACTACAAATTACAGATGGATTGCCCTTTTGCACTGGTGGAGTAAGATTTTTCCCTGGGAGTTCTCTACAACTAATAGAGAGCCAGTGGAAAGGCATCATGTAAGGGAGCTGCCAGAAGTGGAGTTTAGAAGAAATAAGGTATAGTAATATTGCATATATCCACACATATACATGTGTATATATACCCCCCCACATAATATCATGTATGTATATACACATACATTTGTCTGTACATATGTGAATGTGTATTTATGTGTATATATATATACATATATGTGTGTGTGTGTATTTTTATATGTATGTTTATGTATACACACAGTTCTGGACCCAATTCATCTGCTCTGAACTGTGGACCAAGATCCTCTGGCCCTTATTATCTACCCTGCCACTAAACCCTCCAAACCTTCAAGTGCTGCCATTTGACCCACCAAGGCTCACTTATCATCTCTGGGAGTTCCCATTTGCCTTGTAGTTGAACACTCCAATACATGTTATCTCCTTCAAGCAGAATATGAGCTCTCTAAGAACAGGGACTGTCTTGATTTTTGTGTTTCTATCCCCAACATCTAGCATAGTACTTGGCACTTGATACATATGTAATAAATGCCTTTCCTTCATTCTTACTTCTCTTAATAGCCTTGCTTCAGTGCCTTTCTTTCTTGCTCATGATACTCTTTGTATTGCTCTTTGAAACTTATCCAGTTCCTAGCCACTTCTTTTCTATTCTTAGTTATTCCTTCATTTTAATTATCTGCCAATCTCTGAGGCAATACCTTCTTATTTCCTGTCAGACCAATTATCCTGCAACATACCCTTTCCTCTTATTACTCAATATTCTTTTCCCATGATGGTCTTTATTCAAACTCCCACTCTTACTGGCAAATCAGATTCCTAGAATACCCCTGAGGGCTGGGTTATCTTTCTAATGTCATTAGATCAAGCCTCCATCCCAATGTCCCAATATCAGTCACCAACTATAGTTAATATTTCCCTTATATCATTGATGGATAACAGTGATTAACGATTAGCTCCCCAGTAACATTTAACCAATTAACATCAGTTAGGTTTTACAAAGGCATATTTACTGAGAAGATCAAGTGACAAACGAAAGTACAAACCCATTCTCTCAAACCAGGGGCATACTCCTTCAATCTCTGGGTGAGTTAAATTTTTTTCAAAGTTCAATTAATGTATTTTGTTTTTATATTATGATTACAGATTATGTCCACTCTATGAGAGGTCTCTTGTAACAAAATAAAGCAATTAAGCAAACTCATAATCCAGTGACCTTATATGAAAATATATACAATGTTCTGTTTCTATAGTACTTCTACTTCTCTATTTTAAAAAAATCACAACATTTTAAAAAACAGAAATCTATTTTATCTCCCACTGGAAAAAAAAAGAAAAACAAAATCTTGGTAACAAATATGTATAGTCAAGCAAAACAAATTCCCTCATTGTCTGTATACAAAAGTAAATGTCTCATTTTGTGCCCTAGCTATTGCCTCATCACCAAGTATTTGATATATTCTGTAGTAATTTTAAGTGGAATTTTTCTTCTTGCTAGGTTTTATTGGTATTATATAGAAATGCTGATGATTTGCATGTTTTTATTTTATATCCTGCAAGTTTGTTGAAGTTATTGTTTCAATTAATTTTTTTTAGTTGATTCTCTAGTGTTCTTTAAGCACTACCCAATCAAAATAATTGTTACCTAGAGACGTCCCTGACACTCTCCTCTCTTCCTCAGTGAGTTCAGTACCTGGCTCACAATCCATCTTTGATCCTTAATTTCTGCCTTCATACTAGGAGAATATTGAATCTCCCTCAAATGCCCTAAACTCACAGTTCTTCAATGTGTTAATTTCTCATGACCTATTCTTCCACTCTACCTCAGCCATACAAAGAGATGGTCATATCTTTGATTTTGCTGTCACCCACAAATGCACTTTCATGTTCACTGAACTCTGAAATGCCCTTATCTAAACATAATCTGTTGTTATTCCACTTCTTCCTCTACCTTCCAATACTAAACCCTGCTCTTCCTCCACACAGTGACCTTCAATCCCTTGACTGCTCACTTTCCTCCCAAGCTATTGCCCTTACCCTAGCTACACTTTCTTCCTTTCCGCTTCTTGACCCCTTGGTGAACCAGTCGAATTCTACACTGTCCTTTTTTTTTCTTGAGTCTTTTGCCCTTTTATCATAATTCAGATTGTACCCTGCCAAGCCTTAGCCTTGGATCACTCCATTATCACTACTTTAGCTTTCTATGCATATACTATTGAATGGAAGTCCTGAATGTGTCCACTGCAAATTTATGTTACATAAGCGAAACTGGGCCCTCACTGGGTTTACAGTATAATTGTTTGCAGACAACATAGAAAAAACTATGTACAAGCAAACTATCCACAGGGTAAATAGGAAATAATCAATAGAAGGAAAGTATTATAATTAAGAGGGATTTGGAAAAGCTTTCTGTATAAGGTGGAATTTTAGCTGGGATTTAAAGGAAGCCAAGAAGCAGAGATGAGTAAGGATGGCATTTTATGCATGAGGGCCAGACAGTGCAAATGCTTGCAGTCTGAAGATGGAGTGTCTTGTTTGAGAAATGGCAAGGAGGTCAGTGTCACTAGATCAAAAAGTATGTGAAGGGGATGTGAGGTATAAGAAGATTTAAGAGATGGGGTGGGGAGAGTGCTAGATTATGAAGGACTTTGCATGACAATCCAAAATATTTGATTCTGCTGGTAATAGAGAGCCACTGGAATCTTTTAGTAGGTTGGTGACATAGTTGGATCTGTGCTTTAGGAAAGCAATTTGGTAGCTAAATGGAAGATGGACTGAACTTGTGGTAGTCAGACTAACTAGCAAGCTATGGTAGTAGTCTAAGTGTGAAGTGAGGAGGGCCTATACCAGAGTAGTAACAGTTTTAGAAGACAGAAGGTGGGATATTTGAAAGATATTACAGTGTAATGCCATGCACCAGCAGATTCCCAAAGGAATGCTGCTGTGAACAGCTTTTAGAGTTCAGATTACAAAATATAGTGAACACTCTGTTTATTCTATTACAAATCAAGACAAACATTCACAATATATTACAATATAATTTTCACAACATTACATTTTATAACATTACATCTTGTCACAGAAAATGG
>CM053583.1:326908990-326949419 GCA_028627135.1 Pseudochirops cupreus
TTCCCATAAAGCCAACACAAAAGAATTCATATCTTTTACTGACTAATTATTCTGGTCATAGAAGTTTTGCTATAGAAATAAAAAATAAGAATATGTGACTTAAATGTAGTCTTATATGCTTTTTATTTTAAGTAGCAATTTTTCACTAATTCACAGCTCATATCCAATTACATGTTAATTTTATTCCCATGGAACTGTAATAAACAATAAAGATTTACTAGGTCCCTCATACTCAAGGAATGTTATTTAACATTTCAAATTTAAACTTGTCCTGGTGTAAAAGACAATTGTTAGAAATCCTTTCTAATCTTTTACAACTTCTTAGCAAGTTGGGTTCATTATTTAGGAACTACATATCCAAAACAAGTTCCTTTTCCAGGCTGAATGACCTTGACTATAGAAATAGTTTTCAGGTGTATTGGCAGTTTTACAAAATAGGAATACCTGAGAAGGACTTTATGGAGGGGCTGGTGGTGATGCCCCTGCTTCAGCAAATCTCATACATGCAGGAGGAATGGTCTGAATGGGCATTATCAATCCAAAATAAAGTTTTCACCTAATCTCCTCCTTTCTACATACAGTAATTAATTAACAACCCTGATAGCCAATTTTTTTTAGCTGTAACTTCCTCTTTAACTATAGGTAAAAGTGTAAATACCTGGTTTCCTATATGGCATATATAAACATTATAAGTTGTAAGTGACGTAACTGTTTTTATATAAACTTTTCCTCTATTTTTTAGTTTTTCAACAAAATTCAGATTAAAAATTTCCTTATCTAACACTATTTCTGGCTGACAATGATCCCTCAATTTTCACTATATAATAGAATTTTACTACAATTTAAGAAGACCACAACAACACAATGACACCATGACATTAATTGTATTTCCATGTTTTCAGCTAATTTAACTTGTACTTCAGTAAACTTCAGTGCTATCTTTATTCCTAAAAAATTTTAAGAAAAAATTTCACTTTAGAAAGTAAAAAAGCTTTTAACTTGCCAGTTAGAGGGAGTGGGACTCTGGGAAATCCCCATGGTGAACCTTGTCCCCTCTCCCCCGAACTTGGGAGTTCAAAGCCTTCAACTTTTAAATGTTTCTTATCAGATCTTAACTCTATCCCAATTTGCCTTAGTGCCAAAATATTATAATAAATTCTGACTTATCTTAGCATCAAATTAGGAGCAACATTATTCACTTTTTACATTCCCTAAAATAACTGGAATTAGTTCAATAGACTTTTGGTTGCATTCTGATACACAAAATTTTTCTCTTAATAGGTGAAGCAGGAAATGGTTAAATGCTTGTCCATTTTCCTCTTTGATCTGAGGGGGAAAAGTCTCTTATCTTATCTCTTCTTTGGCACTCAAACTTGGCCAGAGTTGGAGTGGAAAGGAAGAGATTTTCAAACCCCCTCTTTTTTTTTTGAATCTTAAAACTTCTGTTCATACTTTTAATGCAAATAATTTATACCTTTCTTAAACTTCCTACCCAGCTCCTCTCTTTGCCACATGCTTAAATTTCTTTCAAATTCTGACCTGGCACTTCTCCTACAATCTTCAACTTGCCAATGCCATATAATACTTTTTCTCCTTTTTCCTCCCTCCCTTCCAGCCTGCCTCTTGTGTTCTGGCAGGCAAGAAGGGAGGGAGAGTGAAAGAGATAACAACATTCCAAGGAAAGTCCAGCAGTCCAGCTGCATTTTAAATCTTATGGAATGACAAATTACTCTCACCTACTCATTCACACAAAAACACATAAACAAAGAAGAGAGATACAGAAAATGACAGGAAGAATACACTCATAGAAATTGTTAAAGATCTGCAAAAAATCAGACATTTATTTTGTCCTCTAGAATGTCAACAGAGGCCCAGTAAGATTTACTTTGAAATTTTCTTTTTCTAATAGAGACAGCTGCATCACACTGAATTGTTCGAGCCACCTTTGGCACTTTCATTTCTAATGTTAAACATATCTTTAAAATAGTCCATAGGAAAAAGGCAGAAATGGGGAAATGCTGGAGTCCCTCCTCCATTAGTCTCTCATCTTCCTCTCTCTCCCTACTTTTTTCCATTTCTCTAAGTCAATGGTCCCTTCTTGGGGAAACCACAGACAGCATGTCTCTATAGCTTCTAAAAATGCCTGCTAGAGATTAACAAGCCCCTTTCTTTTACTAACCTTTTCAACATCTTTAGATAAAATGTGCAGTCTCTGCTCCCTGATTGCACCTGCCCCATTCTTGGTCTTGGCTGTGCGTTTAAAATCAAAGGTCAAGACTGAGTGGCAAATTGAAAGTAAACCAGAGTGTTAATTTCTCTCAGTTCCTGTTGCTTATCTATCTTTTTGCTGTTGCTATTTTGTCTGTTATTTTTTCCTAACACATACTGGCATTTGTCTGGTGACCATGCCAACCTGAAGACTGTGCGGGTGTATTCTGTCCTGATGAGACGGTGTATTTGCTGGACTATATACCGTGTATTCTGTCCTGATGGGACTTCTGTCCTGATGAGACCATGTAATCTGTGTGTGTCTGTACTTCCAGTGACTGATCATCCCCCTTACCTTGATAAGGACCTCGTTCCACTGATAACATGAGGGTTTTTTCTCTAGAGCTCCAAGGGGCCACTGTCCTCGAACTGTCTTTCGTGTCCCTGTTTTTGGGCACTACTTGATGCCCACATCAACGAGGCACTGCATGAGCAGGAGAGTGTGCAATGATGTGAGCCAGGTGGAGATTGGAAGCATTCATATGTTTATTGCATGCATGCTAAGCAAGTCTCAACTAAGCATCTGAGGGTCGAAGTTTATACACTATAGCTAAAGTACTTACATCATACTTTCTCATGGGAAACTTCATGTAATTTGCAACATGAGGCATCTAACTTGCAAATTTGCCAGAGGCTACTCCCAGGGGACACTTCCTTGCTTTCTTATCTCATGCGTCACTACTTTTATCTATATCGCTCAAGTGGCCAGGGTTTCAAGGACAACCAGAATGTTCCAAACCTCCCTTGTACTGGGGATGAGAAATGGGGAATGGTGGTGATGGTGAGTCAACATCATGAGACCATGAGCCTGGGTGGGGGAAAACAAGGCTCAAGGGGGTCCTTGGCCTGGATTCATGCCCATGGTAGACCCCTCTGAGCTAACCCTTGACATTGCCCCCTGCAAAAAAGTATTTATTTGCACAAAAATATTTATAGCAGCTCTTTTCATGGTGGCTAAGAATTGGAAATTGAGGGGATACCCATCAATTGGAGAATGACTGAACAAGTTGTGGTAATAGATCTCATATAAGAAATGATGAGCAGGATCCTTTTAGAAAACCCTGAAAAGACTTATGTGAACTTATGCAAAGTGAAGTGAGCAGAACCAGGAGAACATTGTACACAGTAACAGCAATTTGTACAATGACCAACTCTAAATGACTTAGCTGTTTTCAGCAATATAATGATCTAAGACAATGCTGAAGGACTTATAATGAAAAATGCTATCCACTCCAGAGGAAGAATTGCTGGAGTCTGAATGGAGATTGGAGCATACTTTTAAAACTTTCTTTATCTTTCTTAGCTTTTTTTTTTTTGGTCTGTGTTTTCTTTCACAACATGACTAACATGGAAATGTATTTTTTGTGCCTGCACATGTGTAACCTATATAAAATTGCTTTCCTTCTCTGTAGGGGAAAAGGAAGGGAGAGAAAGAATTTGGAACTCAAAATTTTAAAAAAGAATGTTAAAAACTCTTTTTACGTATAATTGGAAAAATAAAATGTTTTCTAAAATAATAAAATTATTATATTTTGAAGGCACTGGAAGAGACTACAGACCACCTCATTAACTGTCATTATATATAAAATGAGTGGCTTAGATTAATCACTAAGGACTCATCTAGTTTCTGACATAATGTAATTCTATAGACACATAAATCTGAAGTTGTTTTTGAATGATTCAGATAGTGGATAGGAGCATAGAGAATGGATGGATAGAATAATGAAGACAAGACTTAGAAGTTATGGGATAGGGTAAATTGCCAATGCAAAACTTTTAGCCAACTGACCTGTCATTTGCCAGGAACTTTTGAAGTGTTTCTGCTTTCTACTTCTGCAATTTCATTGCAGAGATAGAAATTGCACTTTTGCTCTGATAGAGAAAAATGAAGATTTCTTTAGTTATATCCTAAAAAGTTTTGCTATGCTATTTCATTATCACTTTCATAACTATTTATTGTTTCTATGATTTTTCTTTGATCTAATCATTTTTCAGAATGTTATGTCTTAGTCTTCCATTTCTTTTGCTCATATTTCCCTTTATTCATTATTAGTTTTCTTGTATCATATATTTCTGTAAAGAGTATATTTACTGCAATTGTCTTTTAAATTTTGTTTGATTTCTTTATGCTCTTGCACATGATTAGTCTTATAAAAGTGTTATGTGTTGCAGAAATGTGTGTATTCTTTAATATTCCCATTCAGAAGTTGCTACAGATCTGATGAAAAAAACGATTCAGTTTTAGGCTAGCTTTATTTTGCAAGGAAAGTTGAAGATAATAGATTCATAGTTCTATCCTTGCCTCTTTAAATCTAATTAAATAAGAAGCACAAAACCATTTCAATTAACCAGAGATGCAGTAGCCTGAAACCTCAACCAGGTGTTTGTTTTTTCTCCTCCTCAATCCAGTCCAGGGTTGGGCTCTTGACTTTGCATGAATTTGGGTTCATGGAAGCATTCTGATGAGGTAAAAAGGGCTGAGAGCCAGTGCAAGGTTTAGTTCTCTTAAGGGAAAAAGAATATTTCTGTGAGAAATCAAGAAATTCTGAAAGGATTGATGGTGTGGGGTGAGAGAGGTCTATGTTGATATAGGGAAACGGAAGTACTTCTAGAAGCCAAATTGTTTCAAACTTTTTTTTTGAGAATCATAAATTGGCATTTATTATTTAAGTTCAAGAATAGGCTATGACAGGTATGTGGGGGGCATATTCAGAGTGGAGTCACCTAGGAGAGGGGGGAGGAAGGAGGAGACAAGGAGACCAGAGTCTCTCATCTGTGTCTGTTCTAGACAGGCTTGATCCTGATTCCTGAACCTTGGTCCAGGGCACACAATAAAGCCCACAATAAGATGAGGTTCCAGGGGAGGTACAGGTTTAGGAAAACATCAAGGGATGACCAAAGTTACACATTCAATCAAAGGTGAGGCCTGAATTCTCCTTGGATTAGCAGCACCGCTTCCTTTTACAGAATCAAAGCATAGAAGTTTGATAAACTCCATCCCACACAAGTCAGCTCTTATGAAACCTTCTTGGAGTTAGTCTTTGTGTGAACAGATTATTTCATCACCTCTCTAACTCCTTACGCTTTGCTTCTAGTTTCTTTGAATATGCATCCAACTTGTAGGCTGCCTGCTCTATTAAAGTGTTCTGATCCAAATAAGATTGAAGAGCTACAAATTTCTGGTTTGGTTGCTACTTATATTTGCTGGAATATCTTTCATTTCTAGGTACTTCAGGCTTGTTAGTTTGTTCACATTTTCCAGATTTATAATCTTCACTGGTGGCTGTCAACTCAACTGCCAGATATGTAGCCATTTTGGAGAATGTGTCTTGGCACAACCCCATGATGTCCTCCTCAATGGGCTCAATGGACTCCTGGGCTGTCTTCACCATTGTATCATCTAGGCCAGGCAAGGGAGGAAGGAGAAAGGATGGTGGGAGGGTCATCTGAGTTAAGAAAAGGGGGTATTGAGGGCTTAAGGAGAAAAGTGAAGCTGATAGAGTGGGTTGTGAAGGAAGATGTGTCATAGCAGAAAGTTCGAGTGGGGAGTTAAGACAACTGATTTAAGCTTGGTCCAGCTCTGCCAAAAGATAGCTAGGTTATCTTAGACAAATGATGTTTTCATTCGCTTCTCTCAATCACAGTTCTCTAACCTGTAAAAAGAGGAAGGTGGACTACAGAATCCTTAAATTCCCCCTTCCACATCTAACATTCCATGAATCTATCTAAGCTCCTAGGAGAAGCTGCCTATTGGCAAAGTTATGGCTCATGAATCTGTAGTGGGACAGACGAGCTGTCCCTCAAGGTACCCCCACCCCACCCCCCAAAAAAACTCCCTGTCAAAGTATGGAAGTGGAAAGAGAGAATGGTGGGTGAGATAAAGCCAAGGCAGGAAGTTGCAAGTGGGAGATATGTATGCAAGATGAGAGATTCTGTGACTTTATATAGGATATTACATTTTTAATGAGGTGGGAGGAGAAAGAAGAAAGGAGAAAGAAACTGTTAGTGAGTAGTTTTCTGTTAAGCAACAACTGAGTGGAAATTATATTCTGTATTTTTCTAAGGGAACTTGGGAAATTTTTCAAAGAAGTCGATAAGGACTGGAAGCAATTCACACACACACAATCACTCAAACACACAGTTACTCACATACTTTCTCTCTGTTTCTCTCTCTGTTTCTCTCTCTCTCTCTCTCTCTCTCTCTCTCTCTCTCTCTCTCTCTCTCTCTCTCTCTTTCTTCCCTTGTTTCCTTCCCCCACAGCAATCTTTACACTACTATTCATGCCTTCCAAGGAAAACCTGGCTCTCTGACAACTCAAGGGTGATAAATCCAGCTGTCTGAAGCTTTTTTCAACACAGATCTTCAGTGTGTCGGAGGATAAAGTAAGTAGGATCCAAAGGTAAGTACTAAGAGAGATTTTCATAGCTTTCTAGGGGTTGGAAAATAGATCTTAGTTACTTTCAGAGCTACCATTTATCTGAAACAATGGGAATCTCTGCCAAAAAAGAGAGGAGAAAACAGATCCAACATTGAATCTGGTAATGCTTGTTATAAGGTAATGTATCTTTCACAGATTCAACTCATTTCAGTTCAATTAAGCAACTATTAAGTATCTACTAGGGGAAAGGGGCTATATAGTCATACCAAGGATTCTATATCTTTTTTGTGTCTTTGGCAGTCTATTGAAGCCTTAGGACTCCTTCTTAGAATGATGGAGAAAATTCATAAATGAAGAAAATTCTAAATTTCATTTGGAAATCAATGAAAATAAAGATGTCATGTTTTTCCTATCCAAGTTCACAGAACTCTTCTCCTTCCACCCCAAAATCTATATACTTACCCTGCTGATTTATATAGAACTTTGGGGAGAACAATCTTGGACAGAAATTATCATCTGGAAAATTTATCCTGTGGGATTCCTTACTGTCTTGCAGATTTCATTAGCAAGTTTGATACAATTACAGTAAAAATACTATCACATTTGGAGTGCACTAATGATATAGTAAGTATTCAGTATTGCACACAGAGGTGTGAAACAACAATAAAGAAGGAGAAAACAATAGTCTCACTTCCTTGGCTGGGATAAACATGCTTGTAATAGGTGACAAATGAGTGATAGGAAAAAGGGCACAAAGGAAATAAGGATGAGATGGAGAAAAGAGTTAAATGAGAAAATTAGGAAATTATTTCCTAAAAGAAATATAGTCTTAAATATAATGTCACTGGGCTCTTCCTCCAAAGTGATGGTCTTTCCTGTCAGGGTCTTCACAAAGATCTGCATGCCACCTCTAAGATGCTGGACCAGATATAGGATGGATTCTTTCTGAATATCGTAGTCAGACAGGGTATGGCCACCTTCCAGCTGCTTGCCTGCAAAGATGAGCTTCTGCTGGTCAGGAGGGATGCACTCTTTGCGTTGGATTTTGTGGAGACAGGAGGAGCTTCTACTATTAAACATTTTGTTCCCAGATCAGCATTGATGATATTAATTGATGAGAAATTATTCATGTGAAATGGAAATCCTTTAATTCCTCCAATTGGAAGATAGAAGGGAAACACATAATGGAGGAAAATTTCTGAATGAATGAGTTTTGTTCCCAATCAGCTTTGCTGTGACTGAAAAGAACACTAGATTTGGAGTTGTAGGATATGGATTTGAATTCTGATTTTTCTAGTTACTTTTGTGCAAAGTGGGCAAGTCACTTCCCATCCTTGTGACTTTAAGGAGCATATTATACTTGTTTATATAGTATTGGGAAGTAAAGGGTATGGAAAGCATTTTCCTCCTGAGCCAGGCCTAGAAAGAAACTTTTTTCTTTCAATTTTTGCTTGTTTTTTTAAATACATTTTTCATGCCTCTGATTTTTATATCACAGTCATTCCAACCTCTGCTTCCAGCTCCCCTTGATGTATTGCCTTCCTTTCTTAGATTATAAGTATTTGAAGTCAGGGAACATCTTTCTTGCTTATGTTTGCATCCTCAACATTTATCACAGTGCCTGGCACATAATAAGTGCATAATAAATGTATTTTCCAGCTAGCTAGCTAGTAAGAAGTCATTCATAAAGATCCAAGGAAAAATAGACAAGTAATGGCAACTAGTGACTCTCTCCTAAGGAGCCCAAACCCAGTCATTTTTGATCTGGTATTCTTCTGTTTTCCGGGAATCCAAGGTATGTAAGAGAACCTCCCCAAACTTGTCAAACTACTATCTACTTCTAGTGACTCATGTGGGCACAAATTATACTGGAAATAAGAAATCTTTAAAAAGTGGTATCAAAGATTATGAAATCTTGGGTAAGAAATTAAAAGCATTTAGCTCACAATTGGTATTTTCACCATTTATATCAATCAAAGGCAAGGGTATCTGAAGAGAAAGGTAAATTCAGAAAGTAAACATTGGGCTAAACCGTTCAGCAGTGCCAGGTACTTCAGAAGCAACAACTTTCTTCTTCCAGTCATTAGTATCAATAACTGTGGCTGCTGAGGAGGCAGGAGCTATAGCACCAGCTGGCTGGTGGCTCAGTAGTTGGAGGTTTGGATGGTGGTCTGATTCCCCTGGTACATGCTGCCCCTTGTCTCTCCTGCAAGTGGACCTTGCAGCTTTAACTAGATGGAGAGCTTTTGTGTGAAAACAAATAGAAGGAGAAATCAATCACTTAAGCATTTACATGTTAAGTGCCTGCAGTGTACCAAAACCTTTGGTATATAAAGTAAAAAATTCCTTTCCTCATGGAAATAACATGTACATATATACGAAAGAGATATAAAGTGATTGGTTGGGGGCAGGGCATTCTCTTGGAGTTGGTGGGGGGTGGAGATCAGGAAAGGTTTCATTATAAAGATGGTATTTTAACTGAGTCTTGAAAGAGACCAGGAATTCTATGAAGAAGAGGTGAGGAAGAATTCCAGACATGGGAGATAATCTATGAAAAGGTACAAAGATAGAAAATAGAATGTTGTATAATATGAAGAACAATTAGAAGAATTATTTGGACTATAGGGAGATGGGGGAGTAATGTGTAATAAAGCTGGAAAGATAGATTAGGGCCATATTGGTCAAGACTTTAAATGCCAAACAGAAAAATTTATATTTGATCCTAGAAATCATAGAGATTCACTGGAGGTCCAATCAAGGAAATGATATGATCAGACTTGTCCTTTAGCAAAATTACTTTGGAATTATGCAGAAAATGTACTGGAGTGGGGATAGACTAGAGACAGAGACATTGATCAGAAGGCAACCATGATAATCCAGGTAATAAAGGCCTGAAAAAGGTAGTAGTCATGTCAAGAGGAAAGAAGGGGATATATTTGAAAGATGTTGTATAGGTAAAAACAATAATATCTGAAAACCAAACAAGATATATGGAATGACTGAGAATGAGGAATTCAGAATGACCCTAAGGCTCTGAATCTGAGTGACTAGGTGATGGTGACTTGGCAGAAATAAGGAAGTCTGGAAGAGAAGTGGGTTTGGAGGAAAAAATAATGACTTCAATTTTGGATGTATTGAGACATCTATGGAACATCTAAATGTTCAGTAGGCAGTTGGTAATGTAAGGCTAGAGCTCAGGAGAAACTAAAACTATGTAGATAGATCTGGGAATCATCTTCACAGAGATAATATTTGAACCCAGCTGATGAGGTAATCAAATGGAATTTATAGAGAGAAGAGAGTCTAAGACAGAGTCTTGGGGAACACTCACAGGTAAGAGGCACGACGTGGATGATAATATGGCAAAGGTGACTGAGAATGAGTAGTCAGACAGTAGAACAGCTAGAATCATGAAATCTCAGAAGGGAGATAGTATCCAGGAAAAGAGGGCAGTTAATAGTATCCAGTGCTGCAGAGAGATCAAGAAGGATGAGATCTGAAAAAAGATCACATATATGGGAATTAAAAGTTCAACGGTAACTTTGAAGAGAGAGCACTTTCAGTTGAATGATATTGCCAACAGAATACACAGCAGACTACTTAGAAAAAAAATAGATGAGGAATTTAGGGGACAGATAACAAGCCTGATATAAAGACAAATTATATAATATTGACATACCTTCCCCAAGTTTTGAGGACATTCTCTGATAACCATGGGTCGTTTTATATAAATTTCTTCTGAAACTTTTCATTTTATTTGAGAGTTATAGAACTTGAGATCTGTAAAGTATAAACTATATAACTTGTATTTTGTCAGAGTTAAGCTTCTAATCCAAGTGTCACAGAATCACCAAACCCCAGAGTAGTCTAACCTGTAGCTAAACAGGTATTCCCTCCAGCATCGCCCTCGACAAGCCATTCAGGCTTAACCTAAACATCCCCAATAACAGGAAACTTGCTACCTCCCATTCTCCTTTTGAACAGCTCCAGTTTTTAAAATGTATTTCCTCATAAAAACCAAAATTCATCTCTTTGAAACTTCTGCCTACTTTCCCAAGTTCTGCCTTTTTCTAAGTTTCTGCCCTAAGCAAAAAATGATTTAGACCTTTTCTTTGCCCTTCAGATTTTTAAAAACAGCTATCAGTCTCTTCCAGATTATGAAGGATAAAAAAAGAAGCTGCTGGAATTATTGGAAAACTATGGTCCAGAAAGTTAGAGTAATTTTTTAAAACATTCCCATTTCCTTCAAGTGAGCCTCATATTACACTGCATACACAGTCTTGATTACTGTTCTTTGGATTTCCCCCTTTTTATATTTCTGGATTCCTAGAATCCCCTGCTTCTCCACTATTGATGCCACAGTCCCTTAATCTCCTCCTTTCAGAGAAATGTTGAATCTGGAAACACCTTGCTATCTTACACATTTGGGGTTTTTAAATAATATTTTATTTTTTAATTACATATAAAAATAATTTTTAACATTCTTTTTTTTTCAGTTTTAAGTTCCAACTTCTCTCCTTTCTTCCCTTCCCTCCCTCTTCCCTGAGATGATAGTAGTTTTATATAAGTCATTCATGTGCAGTCATTGAAAACATTTCTGTATTAGTCATGTTGCAAAAGAAAACATAGACCAAAAAAAAAAAAAACCAAACCAAAACCAAATCCCAAAAAGTTAAGAAAATGAAAACAGTATGCTTCAATCTGCATCCAGTCTTATCAATTCTTTTTCTGGAAATTGATAAAATTTTTCATCATGAGTCCTTTGGAATTGTGTTGGATCATTGTATTGCTGAAAATAGCTGTCAGTGATAGTTGAGCATCACACAATATTGCCGACATGATGTACAATGTTCTCCTGGTTCTGCTCACTTCACTCTATGTCAGTTCACGTAAGCCTTTTCTAGGCTTCTCAGAAAGCATCCCACTCATCATTCTTAATAGCACAATAGTATTCCATCATAATCATATATCACAACTTGTTCAGCCATTCTCCAGTTGACGGGCATCCCCTCAATTTCCAATTCTTAGCAACCACAAAAAGAGCTGCTATAAATATTTTTGTACAAATAGGTTATTTTTCCTCCTTTAAAAAAAATCTCTTTGGCATACAGACCTAGTAGTAGTATTGCTACATCAAAGGGTATGTACAGTTTTATAACCCTTTGGCCATAGATCCAAATAGCTCTGCAGAATGTTTGGATCAGTTTACAACTCTGTGTTTTAAAACAACTGTGCCTTTGCGTTCTAATTTTCCCACATTTGTCAAACATTTGTCATTTTTTTCTGTCATATTAGCCAGTTCTATAGGTGTGAGGTGGTATCTCAGAGTTTTATTTTGAATTTCTCTAATCAATAGTGATTTAGAGCACGTTTTTCATGTGATAGCTTTGATACCTCTGTCTGAAAACTGCCTTTTCATATCCTTTGATCATTTATCAATTGGAAAATTACTTGTATCCTGTAAATTTGACTCAGTTCTCTATATATTTGAGAAATAAGGCCTTTATTTGCTTGAAATATTGTTTCTCAGCTTTCTGTTTTTCTTGTAATCTTGGCCACATTGGTTTTATTGTGTAAAAACTTTTTGATTTAACAAAATCAAAATGATCCATTTTACATCTTATAATGTTTGCTGTCTCTTGTTTGGTCATAAATTCTTTCCTTATCCATAGATTTGACAAGTAAACTATTGCTTATGGAATCAACCTTTATGTTTAAATCAAAGCATTAGCTATCCAAATTACTTCTCTTTAAGCTTACTATAGAAATTGGATGTTTTCTGAAAGCATTTGATATTACTAGATATCAGTCCTACTTTTATGTGAACAAGGTAAATTTATAATCAAAATCTTTAAGCTACTACTAGCCTGATGGTAGCTGACTCAATTCAACAAACATTTCTTAAACAGCTACACACACACACACACACACACACACACACACACACATACACAACACACATGTACACAAAAAAATAAACATTGCCTCAAGGAATATGCAACAACTGCAAAGTAATCTGAGGAGGATGCAAGTACTAACCAGGAGTTTTAGGGAGGATCAGAAAAGGTTTTGTGTAAGATGTGGCACCTAAAATAAGGGGGGAGGGAACAAGCACTTATTAGGTACCTCCTATGTGCTAGGCCCTGTGCAAAGTGCTTTCCAGATATGATCTCATTTGAAATTCACAACAACCTTGTGAGACAGGAGACAGACAGTGATTGAGTGACTTGCTTAGCCAAAGTCGCACCACCAGTAAGGGTCTGTGAAGGCAGGTTAAAGGTTCCTAAATGAGAAGGTGAAGAGAGACTATTTTCCATATATGGAAGACAACCAGTACAGAGAGGCATACCCACTGGAGATGGATGATGAGGACCAACTGCAACATAGAATATGTGAAAAGGTGTAGTGTGAACTGTCTAGAAATGCAGACTGAAAGCAGGTGAAGGGGGGATTTACAGACCAGGTAATTTATTTCAGATGCAATAGGGAACCACTGAAAATTTTCAAGTAAGGGAAGTGACATGGTTAGATAAATGTCTTAGTATGATTATTTTGGCTGCTGTGTCTAGATGGGCTGGAGAAATTAGAAGCAGGCAGTCCAAGGGAGGGGTGATAAGGGCTGGAACTAGGGTAGTGGCCTCATGTAGTGGACAGGTCACCATCATCATCATCATTCAAATTTACATCCAAGGTTTACAATGCATTTTAAATATATCATGCTAAGATTCAGTGGAAGTAGAATGAATAGAACTTGGTAACTGCTTCGGGGGTGAAGAACCTGTGACCTTGAGGCCACATGTGACCCTCTTGGTCCTTAAGTACCTTTAATGTAAGGCGAGGTAAAGGGACATTCTCAAGCAACTAGATAGCAACTTGCCTGTAGCAAAGGTTGCTACCTCTCTCTCTACCCTTGCCCATTTAAATTTTTTGGTGATAGACTTCTGACTTAATCATTGTAGGGAAATCCTGATGTAGGAGTTTCCTCTACTAATGTAGATTAACACCTCTGCTTTCACCTGTAGCTTATAGATGAATAGTACTGAGAAGTATACAAATGAACAAAGGAATTTTGAAAAGCATTTCTTAAGTGCTTACCATGCACCAAACACTATGCTAAGCTCTGAAGACAGAAATACAAAAGCAAAGACAGTCTCTTCCCTTAAGGAGCTTACATTTCAACGGAGGCATTTAGGGAAGAGGAACAACATCATATATAGAAAAGTGGTAGCCAAGCTGGGGCATTTTGGTCCAGAAAGTTATGAGGACATTGAATGGGGCCATTGGGGAGGGTATGGGCACACCTCATCCAAGACCAAAGGCTGTTGCACCCATGGTCATATAACTAATAACTGTCAGAAGTAGAACTTTAACCTGAGTATCCTTGACTCCAAGGTTATGCTTCCCCCAAGAAAAATCCAAACAGCCCTATGTAGCCTACTAAGTCTAATTACTCTTCGTAGTGTTTAACCTCTGTTCACTGACAGCCACAGCCCATCTAGGAGGGCAAAGTTCTTAAGTAACTTAAGTAAGTTCTTAAGTATTTAAGTTCTTAAGTAATGATAGATATTTAGGGTTTGAAGAAGCTTCATCTAGCCCAGACTTTTCATCCAATAGAAGAGGAAACTGAGGCCTAGAGGAGTGGAGGGAGTGACTTGCTCAAGATCACATTGTTAATTAGTGGAAAAAGCTGAACTACAACCTGACTTCCAAATCATTATTCTTTTGACTACACTACCTCCCCTTTAAATTACAAGGTGTTCAGTCTATTGGCAAACAGTGTAGAAATTTGGCACAATTTTATTTTTGGAAACTTAACTCTCTTCAGGGTGTGGGATAACTTCATACATTTTTACTATAATGGATACTTAAAAATCCCTTCTTTACTCTATCTTCTAGAACAGAGGTTCTCAAATTTATTTGGTCTCCTGCCCCCTTTACTTGGCACCCCCTGGACATCTACTTTCTTTAACCCTTTAATGGTTGGGGGTTTTTTGTTTAATTTGCATCATTAAAAAAATTTAACTTTTTTTTAAAATGATACATCTTAAATTTAATAATTTATTGTAAATTGTGGGGTTTTTCCCACATTGAAATTTTGATGATGCAATATTATGTCATGTAATCATATAGTATCGTATTGTAAACAAGTCATTAAACACACATATTCCTGCCAATACATGCTGAACTTTCTGACAATATGCCACACACTTTTGGCTGCCAACATTTGATGTTAAGACTTATTGGCAGACTTGACCACTGATAGGTCATAATTTGCATTTTGTGTGTTTATTTGGAAAATAATATAATCACTACAACTTTATCTGTTAAACAACAGATGAAACATGTACGAACGGATTTTTAAAATTTTCTTCTTTATGCTTCCACTGCCCCCATATTTTTATTCAACGCCCCCCCAATTGCATTTGAGGCTACTACTGCCTCCTTTTATCATTCTAGTGCCTCCCAGGGGGGGCAGTATCTCCCATTTTGGGAACCTATGTTAGCATTTAAATGCTGCAGTCATTAGGATGCAATGATACCACTCATTTTTAGAAACATAGATTTAGATCTGGAAGGGATCTTAAATTATTGGTCATCTCATTCAACCCTCTCATTTTATAAATGAACCTGAGGCCCAGAAACAGAGTGATTTGCCCAAGGTAACAGAAATAGCCCTTGGTGGCCAGAATTTGAACCCAGTCTTCTTGCTCCAAATCCAGAACTCTTCACTCTACCATATTTTATAAGTAGGGATAAAGGGATATCCGACACTATTATTGCAGAGCAAAGCAAGTGTAGAAGAGAGAAATCTATTTGGAAGCACTTACGATGTGGCTAATGATCAGGTCACAGAACAAAAGGACTATCAGAAGAACACATCAGTAAGGCAGAATGGAGCCTGTCATATGTATATATATATATATATATATATATATATATATGTGTGTGTGTGTGTGTGTGTGTGTGTGTGTGTGTGTGTGTGTGAGGAAAGAATTGGATACATAAGGACATCTGAAAATATACACAAAGAAAAGCTATTGCTATTCCCACAATGTGAATTTGCTCTTAAATTACTCAGTCTTGAATTAGTTAACAGAGTTAGAGATAAAACCACACATGATTCACAATCAAAATGGAAAATTTGCCCCTAGACCCAGACATTGTTCTTTGGTTACAATATCAGACATAATCATCTGGTTTCTTTATGTCAGAGCAATTTTATTTGACCACAGGAAATGAAATAGTGACCTGATATTTAAAGTGGAATGCAGTACCCTTATCTTCATTTTCCTGTAGAATCAAAGGTTGTTTGCGGCATGCTACGGTTACCAATTTGATATGAAAAGATTGAGGGGTTTGAAAAGAGAGATCTGGGTTTGAGTCCTACCTGCTCTACTTATGACCTGTGTGACCTTGGGCAAGTTAATATCTTTGAGACTCTCTTCCTCATTTGTAAAATGAAGGGATTGCAAAATGATCTCTAGGGCTCCTTCCAGTTTTAAATTTAATAAAAGGAGTAAGTTTGAACAATAAACCTATGGAAAGTAGGCAATTCTTTCAGTTACCATAAAAAGAAGAGCCTTAGAGCACAAATAAGAAAAGACTTATTATCAGAACTGAATGTTGATGTTGCATTTTCTTCGTAGAATTCATTCAGCAACCTTGCCATAGATGTCATTGTTTTTAGAACCAGAAGGGGCCTCAAGAGTCTATTTTGTCCAGGCTCCTGGCTTCAAGCAGATAAGTAGATGATAGGGGAACCAAAAACATAGATTAGGGGCCAGTTTGATTCTAAAATTATGGATCATGTTTTAAAGTCAGAGACTCTCCTACAGACACCTAGAAGGATAGGATGTACTCTCAGATCAATCTCCTTTACAAATATTCAACCTATACCTTAGCTGAATTACTATACTATGATAATCTTATGACTTTAAATCAATTGATTACTGCTCTTGGATGAGTACTATTGAGGTCAGAGTCAGTGGAGCAATTTGGGTGTGAAAGAATTCACTTGGACCTTCTCTGTAGCCATTGGACCCCAAGAATGTTGGGAATGCTACTTGAAATGATGAGGAATAGATATGTGGGTCCTTGTGTCCAGAAAGAATTCACTCAGACAGTCTCCAAGTTCAAGAAAGACATTTATTGGGGTGATGCACCCAAGCAGGTGAGGCAGAGCTCCCTGTGAGGCAAAGCCCCAGTATGCTCTACTACCCATGGGAGGCAGAGCGTAGGTTGCAGGCCCTGTTTCCCTAAGGGAGCAGAGCAGTACCTGCTTCCTGTAGGAGGCCAAGGTGATTAACCAGGATAAAGGTATGGTTTAAATACAATTTTATGGAATAAGGAGGAGACAAGAGAATGGGAGGACAAGCATGGCTCCAAAATGTTTGGGAAGTGCCTTTATTATACACATAAGCAAGAGAACAGGAAAGGGAAAAAGGACTTTAAAAGGCCCTCAAGCTCAGGAAGTGCCTCACAAACTACTGGAAAAGCAACTCTTAATATTCTTTAACTCTTAGGGCACCATTTGTATCCACCTCAGTACCAAGCAAAGCCATAGTAGATAAGATTGTTTGGGGATGGGAAGGAAAAGAAACAGTACAATCACCTTCTCCCCACTCTACCATTCCAGCAAGTAGGTTAGATCAGAATGCACAATAAAAAAGATAATAATAAAGAAAAGTCTTCAGTAGACCCACAAAAGTGCAACTGTTCCTTTCCCTCATTCATCTAACCTAAGGCAACAGAATTGAGGCCAGTCTTACATTCACTAGTGATATCAACTGCACCCCCTTCACTTTAATATATTAGCTAAACCCCTCTTCTGTGTACTGAAATGGCATCATGACTGATTATTTACAGTTCTTGGGCTACAATGGACTCCCCTAGTTTCCTAGTTAACATTTGCTGCCAAAACATTGCTTGGGGGGGAAATACTTTCTTTTCTCAATGAATTCAGACTGTACGATATCACTGAGAGCCTACTATGTGCCAACAACTGTGCTAAGACTCGTGGGAAATATGAAAGAAGTAGTAGACATTATTCTTGTCTTAAAGGAATTGATATTCTCATTGGGAAGAAAAGACCAGTGCACATGAATTAATTAGAAAAGAATACAGGGCAATTTATAATTAAGTACGCTTAAAATGATATGATATATAATTAGGTTTAAGATTCATGACTGTAAGGTAAGTGCTAAAAGATTGAATTGAGAGAGGAGAGAGAGCTCAGTGTTGGAATAGTCAGAGGCCTTACAGAAACTCAGTTATTAAAGTACTCTCAATTTCAAAGGTTCAAAGCAAACCTAAAATCTATTATCAGGTTCAAGTTGCTATCAGATGCTTATTCTCTTGTAGAAAGGAGATTCCTAATCTGTGAGCTAAAGTCTCCTGAGGAAGCTGCAGTTATTGCAAAGAATTAATTTCATTCAGCAAAAATACCTTGTATAAAATGGATAAATAATATGCCTTGTCTATTATGATTTTTCAAATGTATCTATCTCCTGTTTTGATAAATGAAATGCAAATTCCTGTTAAAAAAAAAACTTTACAGAATTCCTACTGCCTTTTTTTCATTATGTACTTTCTCCTTCAACAGATTTAAGTTAGTATAATTTTTGTGATATGGGGTAGGGTCCAAGAATTTTTCTGACATTTAAAAAGGGTCCTTATGCTCAAAAAGACTGGGAGCCACAGCCATAGAACCTTTGTTTTGTGTATCATTGAGAGCTTCCTGTCCCCACATAATAAATATTGCACTGTGTGCCAATATATCTATTTTTATCAGAGGCTTTTTTCCCCTCCAGAAGCCAAATCTTCTAGATGCTGACACATAGAAAAAGGTGGTCAAACCTGTCGTTTATCAATGTATCTTTATATTTTGTGTTTTAAGGTTATGACTCACCTTGATTCACTATCACTTAATACACCTTCTTCCTGTTGTGATAAAGTTACAGAGATAAAAGAATGGCTTGGTCCAAAATGCTGCCCATGAATTTGCAGATATAGCTCTTGAGAAATGTTGGGAAAGTATGGAGGAAAGAGCTAGCACTATTATTTACCCAGAATTGGGTGAATAAAGAAGTATGGTATTGTGGAGTTAGCACTAGAGAAAGAAGCAGGCTCTGATATTTCCCATCCATAGGATTTTGAGCAAGTCTCTGTACATCTTTGAGTTTGTTTCCTCGTCTGTTGTAATACTTACATTAGGTACCTCATAAGGCTACTGTGAGGTCAGTGATTCGTAAGCCATAAAGTACTCTTTAAATATGAGCTATTACTAATGCTGGGGGAAGGAGAGAGGGAAGGATGAAGAGAATCAAGACATAACTAGGATGAGGCAATGGAAATTTGCCTCAAGATGTGAAATTTATGGGGTGCTGACAGCCTTTATGCTCCAGCAGAGCAGAAACAAATTTAGTACCTAATTATCAAGAATAATTGCTAAAAACAGGGAGCTAACTGGTGGTACTTCCTCCTCTGATCCTAGCAGTGGTCTCAGAGTATCCTCTGTGACTTAAAAAAATCTTCATGAGTTGCCTAAGGAACTAACAAGTTAATATTTGGAATATGTACTAAATAGTGTTGTTGTAAAGAAGTGCTTTGTTCGCCTTATGGCACTACAGAAAAGTTAGCTAGTGTTGTGGTTGCTATTAATAATAACAGTAATTGTATGACTTTCATATCACTTAATCTTTCTGAAACCGAGTTTGTTCATTTATCAAATGATTACAAACATATTCCCTTCCTAACTCACAGGGTTCATATGAAGATCAGCTAAGGTAGTCTCCCTGCCTTAAGTCTCTCCCTTTTCTTCTACCTAATTGCCAAAGTGATATTCCTAAAGCACATGTCATTCTCCTGTTCAATAAACTCCAGAGGTTTTCTATTATCTTAGAATCAAATAAAAATTTCCCTATCATTTAAAGCCTTTCACAGCCTGGCTCCAACTTACCTTTCCAGGTTTATTACAGTCTGGCCAAACTGGCTTTCTTGCAATTCCTCACACACAACATTCTATCTCCCATCTCCATTCTTTTGCTCAGCTTGTGCTGCATACCTAGAATGCACCCCCCTGACCTTGACCTCTTGGAAAACCTAATCCTCTTCCAAAGAGCATCCCAAATGTCACCTACTACATGAGCCCTTTGCTGGTTTTTTCCAGCTGCTAATGCCTTTCCCTCAAAATAATCTTACATTTCTTCTGTATACACTTGTTTGGATATATGTTGTCTTTCCCGATTGTCACTGAAAGGGTGTTGCCTGAGACAAACTGAGACCTGGGAAAGACCTTAATTTAGAAAGGCTAGGGTTACCCATTGCATCCTGGGTCATCACCAGTCATCTTGAGTTTCACCTTGCCACTGAACTCTGAAGATTCTGGAAGAGAGTGAGGCTGACCACTTTGGTTAGCTCTGCCTCACTTAAATCCAATTCAGTTAGGGCTTTGCCCTTCTGCATTAGTGATGTCACTGCCCTCTTCAAGAACTGGTAATAAACAACAACAGCAAAGGGTCTAGCATGAGGCCTCTACAAAGAGAAAAGGACTTTCAGAGCATGTGTGAGTTAAACCTTTGTTACACCTGTTTCTCTCAATGTGTGTCACTACTTATAGTCTAAGTTTAAACTTAATACAATTTTCTATCCAAGGAATTAAGGAGCCAGGCAAATCACTCCCTTTTGTTTCCGTATAAAATATTGTAGTATTGAATTCCACTTAGCTGGCAAAGTCAAGTCACACCCTTCATTTCCTTTCCCATGAATCGGCCCGTTTTCTATTTCATAAGCTCAGGCATTTATTTGGTATGTCTAAATAGGCAGTACTAAGTGAGTTTGTCTTCTCCTTCTCACAGGAAGATCCTGCCTCTCAATCCACTACAGGTAAGGCATTTGGTTTGATTAATTTTCCCAGTAGTATGATGGTTTTGCATCAACCTATCCATAGTCTTTTAGAGTTCCTGCATTTAAACCAGGGAATGAATGCATTTTGGGGACATATGGATGAGGTCAAAGTGAAATTTATGGCTATGGAATCATGCTGGCTTTGGAAAAAGCACATGATAGAGAGATCTGGGTTTCAATGTTCTCTCTGACGTTTATTAATGGTATGACCCTGAACAGGTTACTCTCTCTGTCTGGGAAAGCTCAATTAATTCATTTATTTAAAAAAAACCAGGAATGATAATATTTGCTTTACATATTGTTCATGGCTGCTGAGGAGAAAGTACTTCATAAATTAAAGCCTTATGCAATAGGAAAATAATTACATAGAGACAGTATTATATGATAGAAAGTGGGCAAGACTTGAATCAAGGGGATCTGGGTTTGGTTCTGAATTGGATGGCACAGTGGATAGAGAGCTGGGCCTGGAGTCAGGAAGACTCACTTCTTTGAGTTCAAATCTGGTCTCAGACACTTAGTAACTGTGTGACCCTGGGCAAATCACTTAACCCTATTTGCCTCAATTCCTTAATCTATAAAAATGAACTGGAGAAGAAAATGGCAAACTACTCCAGTATCTTTACCAAGAAAACCCCACTGGGGTCCCCAAGAGTTGGAGAAGACTGAAAAACTGTTCAACAACAAACACAATCTGATGATTACCAACTATGTATCAATGACAAGACACATAATCTCTGTAACTTTGACTTTCCTCCTCTGCAAAATGGGCCTATTAATAGCATCATGGTATAGTAGGAAGACACCAGTTCTGAGGACTTGGGCTCTAGTTCTGGCTCTGCTATTTACTCTGTCTGTCTTTGTGCAAGTCTCTTACCGTCTTCAGTTCTTAGTATCCTCATGTATAAAATGAAGGGCTTAGAAAAGATGACCCCCATGAGTGAGTCTTACAACTTATTGTATTTCACAGAGTTGTGATGAGGAATCTCTGAAAACTTGAGCATTCTGCAGAAATATGAATTATTACAACAAGACAAAGCTAACAATTGCCACCCTTCCTGGTATCCTCTGGCATAACACTAACAATAAATTAATTCACTTCATACAGTTAGCGTAGTTAAGATGAAGATCGTCTTAAAAAACAATAGTCTTTTTTTGTATATTGTCTTCCCTCATTAGATGGTAAGCTCCTTGAGGGCAGCAGTTGTCTTTCTTTTTCTTATTTGTATCCCTAGCACTTAGCACAGTTCCTGGCACATAGTAGCCACTTAATAAATGTTTATCTTATAGTATCATAAATCATTATTCATGAATATGTGAAAGATAGGAGATTTCACTGGTGGGGGAAACTGCTGGTGTGTGCTGCTCCCCAGTTACACTCAGCTCTGACTTAGTAGATAAATTCTAAGGAGTGGCCTGGAGTTCATAATGTAAATTGTCAGGGTCACAGAGTAAATAAGTTCCTTAGGTAGGAAATGAACCTGAGGTTTTCTGAATTCAACAACTATGGCAGGCTGCCTCTAACTAGCCATACTATGGCAAACATAGGCTGCCCTTTTCTTTCAGATCTGGCTGACTTGCTCAAGCCCCAGTAGGGCAAATTTGCCAGGACTCAAAGGACCTGTGATTTCCTTAGGCAGGGAAACTCTTGGAGTTGAACCTTCTTGCACCAAAGTAGATTTCAGTAGTCTATCATTGGATCATAGATTTAGAGCTGGAAGGGACCTCAAAAGCCATCTACTCTAACCCTCTCACTTTACAGATGAAGAAACTGAGGTCAAGGTAGATTAAGGGACTAAATTCACATAGTAAATATCAGAGGAAATCTTTGAACTCAGGTAATCTGACCCCTGAACTGGGGCTCCTTCTATTGTACCAGACTGATTCCACTTAATAGTTCTTAGGAAGTTACCTGAGGTATACACAGACTAAATTACTTTCCCAGGATTATGAAGGGCATTCTTAATGAAAATACAGAGGAAAGACTATTTTTTTAAGACGATCTTCATCTTAACTATGCTAACTGTATGAAGTGAATTAATTTATTGTTAGTGTTATCAAAATAATCTTAAATGCATTTTAATTTAAAAATTATTATCAATAAACTTATTATAAGATCATAGATTTAAAGCTGGAAGAAGTTCTCTAGGTTATCTAATTCTAATTTTACAGATAGGGAAACTGAGACTCACAGAGGCTAAATGGTTTGCCCAAAGCCACAGAGGTATCAAGTGGTAGACCTAAGATTTGAACCTGCGTCTTCCGATTCCAAATCCAGTGCCCTTTTCTGCATACCACACTTGTGTATCACACACCAAATATTTTCAGTACATTTGATAAGCATGGGTTGAGTTAGGTGGGAGAGGAAAGGAAGGGCGTCGGATTACATATGGGGAAATGTGCAGCATTTTTAATGATTCTTGGAACCAAAAATCCCATGTTTGTTTGTTTTTTTTAACACCATTGTTCCTCATTAAGCATGCTGTTGCCTAGTGAAGAGATTGTTCATTATCAGAGGTAACATGGAATAGTGAGTGGATAGAGTTCTGGGCTTGGAGTCAGGAAGACCTGGATTAATATTCATCTCTGACACTTCCTGGCTGTATAGCTATGGACAAGTCATTTTACCTTCATGTGTCACAGGCAACTTTCTAGAACTTTTCTACCAGTTTTAGAGCTGGGTTGCAATGTGCCTCAGAAGAAGGAGTTTCCACACTAGGAGTTCCCCAAGCTGATGAAATCATCCCAGATCCTGCTCATATTTGTTTTCTTCCAGTAATGCCATATGGATGTGAATCATGAAATACCACAGTTCTATACATTCAGTCACCCAGGGGGTGATGGGTAGGCATATTATTGTGCTGATCAAATGAGATAATAATTGTAAAGCATTTAGTACAGTTCCTGGTACACAGTAAGCATTCTATAAATATTAGCTACCATTATTATCATTAAATTATGGGCATAAATTGGTGATGGCATATTGCAAATGGTTTATGACACAAAGCAATGAAAAATATATCATCAAGGAATGAATGAACAGAAAAGAAGTTAGGTTAATCATAGAGTGAGAGGAATATATAAATATGGATAGCTTTTGTACTCCATTTACATTCATATGATGTCAAGAGATCAAGACTTACCATCACTGTGACCCCCCAAAAGACTCCCTTCTCTGGCCATGGCTCCCCTATATGTACTGTCTCCCCATTAAAATCATAGTGATGATAGCTAAGCATTTATGTAGTACTTTAATATTTGCAAAGTGCTTCACAAATACCATCTCATTTTACCCTTATAACAACCATGGGAGGTAAATGATTTTATTAACCTCATTTTATAAGTGAGACAAATAGATGTTCAGTGACTTGCCCAAATTCACACCCCCGGTAAGTGTCTGAGATCAGATTTGAATTTGTGCTAGTAACACCTAGTTACCCTGTAACTGTAACGTTCCTGAGGATGGGGAGCGTCTCATATTTATACTTATATCTTCAACACTGAGCATCATGCCTGGCACACAGAAAGCAGTTAAATGCTTTTTCATTCATTTATCAAGAAGAAGGTCCCAAGTGTGTTAAGTGGACCCTCTATGTATTAGTAATAAATGAAGAAGGGGGTGGTGGGCAAAGCTTAAAACTTACTATCAGTGGAATTGGTTTAAAGAGAGAATATACATATGTAAACACACATATACATATACATACTCAGTTGGGCATAGAAATCTATCTTAGTAGAGAAATAGCAGGGGAATGGGAAAAGATATAGGGAGGGGCTGATAAAAGGGAGGACAGATTAAGGGAAGCAGTGGTAAGAAGCAAAACAGACTTTTGAGGAGGGATAGGATAAAAAGAGAGAAGGATTAACAGAAGAAAATAGAATGGAGGGAAATACACAGCTAGTAATCATAAGTGTGAATGTGAAAGAGATGAGCTTACCCATAAAACAGATAGCAGAATAGATTAGAAACCAGAACCCAACAATTTGTTGTTTACAAGAGATACACTTTACACAGAAAGATACACACAAAGGGTTGGAGCAGAATCTTATGATGCTTCAACTGAAGTAAAAAAAAAAAAGGCAGGAGTAGCAATCACAATCTCAGACAAAGCAAAAGCAGAAATGGACCCAATTAAAAGAGATAACCGGGGAAATTATATCTTGCTAAAAGTACCATCTTTTTTTTTTGCAATATGGCTAATATGGAAATGTTTTTCATAATTTCATATGTATAGTTGATACAATTTTCTTGCCTTCTTTGTGGGTAAGGAAAGATGCAGGGAGAGAATTCGGAACTCAAAATTTGAAAAGAAAAAATATTTAAAATAAATGAAAATAAATTAATTTTTGAAAGAAAGGAAGGAAGGAAGGAAGGAAGGAAGAAACCATAGGACTGGGTTTCTAAAGATCTGAGTCTCAGCTAAGTCCCTGAGTTGCATAACTTTGGGCAGGTCATAACCTCTCTGGGCTTCAGTTTCCTCCTGTGCAAAATGGGGAGTTGGACAAAATGACCTCTAAGGTTACTTCCAACTCTGATAGTCTATTACTATGAATAGCAGTTTAAAGGTCAAAAATACACTTTTCTTGTAGCAACACCTGGACATTGGCATGACCATCATCATACCTCTCATTTCCAAAATGAAGAATCAGAGGTTTGGAGAAGTTAAATAATTTGTCCAGGATCACACAGTAATGAGTGTTGAAGCCCAGTCACAAACTTAGTTCGGAACTCCAGGTCCAAGGCTCTGTCCATGATCCCATACTGCCCATATTGTGTTCAAGTCAATGTTCTAGATACAATTCCAATATCTATCTAAAATAAGCTGAGATTTCTTGTTTACTTCTCAGGGAACCAAAGATAGCGATATTATAGAATTCAGAACTGAAAGAGTGCTTGAAGCTCATCTAGCCTATTCAGGGTTGGGCTTGAGTCTATCTGGTCTGCTAATTCAAGATCATGACTGGAATGAAATGATGTATTTCTAGACTGTCTAATGGTTAACAAAAAGAAGTTGATAATAATGTAGAAGGGATACTCAATATGGATATGGCATTGGTAAGCTCTTAATAAAAAGTTTCTCTCTCCCTCTCCACATCTGTCCCTCTCTGTTTTTCTCTCTGTCTCTCTCTCTTTGTCTCTTTCTCTGTCTCTTTCTGTCTCTGCATCTGTTCCTGTCTCTATATCTCTCTCTCTCTCTTTTTGTCTCTCTCTGTCCTTCTGTCACTCTCTGTCTCTTTTTCTGTCTCTTTTTCACTCTCTGTCTTTCTGTCTCTCTCTTTTTCTCTTTGTCTTTGTCTAACTCAGATGCATATCCCCTAATCCTCACATTTGTCAAGGTGGTATGCCTGGTCACAAGGGTATGTTGACTCATATGGTTGCAGAATTTGTCAAGTCCAAGTAGCTTGAATTCCTTGTGGAATTTTTATGCCTTAAGTGATTGGGAAGCTACATAAGTGGTGACAGCCTTAGTCCCCTGGACCAATTAAGCCTTAAGGCCAGTTTCTAGGCTTTTTGTAGAAAAGATAGTTTAGGCTGTGTCAAGATGATATTGCTCTTATCATGGAGTTCCTCCTGCTTGACTTATAGAGGAGGATAACCTACATGAGATACATAGAATTTAAATGACTTAACCAAGGTCACACATCCAGTAGGTGAAAATTTGAGAATTAAAACAGAGATCTTTTTACTCCACAGTCACTGTACTTTTCATTGCAAAAGTAAGGAAAAGATTTTTTCTTAAAAAAAAAAAAGTCTAATTCTGCTAAATTTCCCCTTATCTCCTTTTTCTCTCTTATAAGTTTGTCCTTCATTAGAAAAGTCAGGAGAGGGGAAGTACGTAGGAAATGTTTTAATGAACTGTTTAGAAATGGGACGCCAGGAAACGATTAATTCTAGAGGAATATTTATGTTTTGGGAGGGGAAACTCTGGTCTCACCCCTTCTCTTTCCTTACATTGTTGAATTTTTTCATCTAAAGTAGGCTGATTACTTAGATAGAAACATTGTGAGAAAAGATATGAAAAATAAACATTTGTCAGGGCATGTGTTTTTAGAATTTGACCCATCATTGTAGTGATACTTTTTCTATTAGGAATAAAATATTTCCACAAACACATATATATGTGTTTGTGGAAATATATATATATGTATATATATATGATATGCTATCTTTCAATGCTGTATTCCATGCCCAAATGCTTCTTTTGAGTTGTTCCTCTCACAAAACTTCTTTCAAAGATACTAATAGCAAGAGTAATAATAACAATGATAATCATTTACTTAGTGTTCAAGGTTTGAAAAGTGCTATATGTGTTTGCTAATATAATTAATTTGTTAATTTAGTTTGCTAATGTAATTAATAATAATGGCATCATTAACATTTAAATAGCTCATAGTTTGCAAAGTGATTTCTATAACATTATTTCATTTGATCCACATACAAAAAATGTGTTCTATAAATTAGTGCAAGGATTATGAAAGTCATTTTCTGAGTGAAGGAAATTCACCCTTTACAGAGGGGAGTGTCCTGAACTCTCAGTTCCCACAGAAACAGCAAGTGTGCCTATGTGATAGAAACCCAGCACTCCCTTCAGACCCTTACCCACAAGAACGGATGTGCAATCACAATCATATCATCCATTTAGCCCAAGAAAGGACCACAATACCTAACTATCCATCCTGACCAGACAAGACCACAATAGCTAGCCTATCAGAAGACAGCACAACCAGGATGTAAAGCAGGATGCTTGACCACCTAACCATAGAAGAGACCTACCCTATGTTAGCACCTGTGCAGTGACAGTAAAGAACTGACCTAGAGTGAACCTATGATGTAGAGAGGATTATTATAATATTATTACCATATATACATACCTCCCTAACTGTATGCATTATGAGTAACTGCATGCACAGTTACACTAAAGCTGGGACCCCTCCTACATTACCTAATCTCTCAGCAAACTCCTCCTGCCTTTTTAATATTAATCATGTTCCTATATTCTATGTAAATTCTGATTACATAATCAGCATCATATTCTTTATAAAATTTTGTGTCTTGCCTTACTGAAGTTGCTAAATTTCTCTAAGGGACTTAGCCACTCACCAGAGTATGAAACTTCAAAACTATAATAAATCTTTCCAACTGGCTTGGAGTCAAGCTGAGTCTTTGTAATTCTTTATAGATGTCCCGCTGCAACTTAACTCAAACCCCATCACAATTAGAGTCACTTTTACTAGTTAGTAGAAGAGCTGAGATGGCCCTAAAAACATTCCAGAAGTATGTAGAAAACTATGAAAAAGTCTCACCTAAAAGAAATGGAAACAAATACAATTTGGTATTCTAAGAATACATGAAAGAGGAAGTATTAATATAAGGAGAAAAAAGGGGCAAGAAAAGGGATGAGGAAATTAATATGGAATTATGTTGCCAAGGAATGACCAGGAAGGACTCTCACAGTAGAATTCAATGTTCTTGGGATCCTATTAATAGATACATTTTTTTTCCACACATGATTTGATTCAAAAACTTTCTGTGGCTCCCTATTGCCTACCAAATAGACTTTAAACTCTTCTACCTGTTATTAAAGACCCTTCTCAATCTGGCATCATCCTTCCTTTCTAGTTTTGCCTCATGATATTATACTCCATTCAGTGCACTCTATACTCCAATCCAACTGGACATTCTCTTTGACTCCTGAAACTTCCTATCCCTGGGAATGTCTTTGCTCTTGTCTATCCCAATGCTTGGAATGGCCTCCCGTTGCCTCTTCATCTGTTAAATTCCTAAGCTCAATGAAGGAAACCTTTTCTGATATTCCTGCAGTAATAATCTCTGCCCTCTCCCCCTCATATAGTACCTTAGTTTGCCCTCTATGATATACTAGTCTTGTAATATTGTGTATAAGTTATCTATGTTTGTGTCTTAACTCTTTACTACACTATAAGCTTCATGAAGTGTGGGTCCATGATTCATATAATTTTCATGTATCTGTCATCCCTTAGCAGTATTTTCAGTGCATAAATATTTGTTGTAATAAGTGAATAAATTAAATGGTGAGAGTAGTGAGATGGCACAGTGGATAGAATGCTGGCTAGGCCTGAAGTCAAGAAGACTCATCTTCTTGAGTTCAAATCTGGCCTCAGATACTTACTAGCTGTGTGACCCTGGGCAAGTTACTTAACCCTGTTTGCTTCTGTTTCCTCATCTGTAAAATGAGCTGGAGAAGTAAATGGCAAACCACTCCAGTATTTTTCCCAAGAAAACTCAAATGGGGTCATGAAGAGTCAGACATGACTGAACAAGAAGAACAACAAAGTTTACTAATTTCTTAAACATCAACACCTATCAAGAAAGAACTCTAATTTTCCTTCCTATTCCACCCCCCACTCCAGAACCGTAGTCAAGAAATTTGACATCGTTATACAACTTTTAAATGCAAAAGAGACCAGAACATTTTAGACAGAAGATGAAGCATCTAAATGGAAAGCAGAAAAACAAAACAAAGCAAAAAAGGAGGAAGACTTCCCAGAAACCAGGTAAGGATGGTTCATTTTCCAAATCACTATTTTTATCTTAGCTGTTATCAGAATATTTGTCAACCTTTCTTCATAATGGGAAAAATTATTGTTTTCTTTTTATATTAATAACCAACTTTATATATGGGACCCAAAGATCCTCTTTTTGCTTTCTCATTCAAAGCTCAATCTCTCAAGGACATTTATGACTTTGCTCCAAAATTCACACCACCCAGATCATCTTATCTAGGTGGAATTCTTACCATAACTTCACCACTGTTCAACTTAAGTAGGACTGTGTGGAGAAGATTCTTTTGTGTAGATTGCAGGAGGTAGAATGATCTGGGAGTGCTGACAAGCCCCCAGTCCCTCATTAGAACAACCCCACCTCTATTATGATATTCGTTTTCTCATTAATTGTTAACCAATCAGGGACACTCCCTTTTCCAAAGTTACCTAAGCATTCAGTGACCTCTATGCGGGGTCTTTGGTTATAAGAGAGCCCACTGGCCTTGATTTATTGATTGTTTGTTAGCCTAATTAATGAATTGATTATTAATTACCCAGAAACTCTGTCTCTTGGACAAGTAATATATCATATGGAGAGTTGAACCAGTTGACCTCCATGGTCCCTTCCAGCTCCAAATGCTATGATCCTATGAACTTAAGGCTGAGAGACACTATCTGACTTGCCCATGGATCAGATAGCTAGTTACAAAACTGGAGGTAGAACTCAAGTTTGCCCTCATTGTTCCTTTCATTACCTCCAATGGGGTCAGGATGAAGGCACCAAGAATGCAACTCCAAAAAGGATAATCGCAGGTACAAGTAATGGAATTCCTCATTCACATAAGAAAAGATACTTCTCTGTAGCTACATGAGAGTATCTCTCATTGTCAATCATTCTGTAGTTCAAATCAAGTCTTACAAGAATCTTATTAAGTGTCTTCTCTGTGATAGTCACTCTGCTGAGCACGAGGGATACAGAGAAAAGGAGGCTGGGGAGGACACGACCCTGAGGAATCCACAGTCTAATAGGGAAGAAAAATGTGAATAATAATGTGTAAACAAGATATGCACCGGATAAATTGGAGATAATCTCAGAGGATAATCTCAGATGATCTCAGAACACTAAGGTTCGGGAGGAGCAGGAAAGATCCTTTGAATTGGGGAACAAAGGGCAGCTGCCTCCAAGCTGAAAATTCTTTGCACATAAGAGTTACAGGGACCCACTGTGGGACAATGGACAGAGCTTTGGACTCGGAGTCAGACACCTGGCTTCAGATCCTGACTCTGTCACTTGTTACCTCTGTGACCTTAGGTGTGCCCACACATTTAACTTCTCGGGGGCTCAAGTTCCTTGTCTATAAAATGAGAAGCTAGCTTTTCAGAGCCTTTGCAGTTATAAATCTATGATCCTATCAGTAATACGTCAGACCTATGTATTTATGTAGGTCAGGCTATCAAGATTTTAAGACTTGCCTATACTGAATTTCAACTTTAGTGGGGTGGGTCCATATCTATCATACAGAACAAGTGAAAATGTTATGTGGGCCAATAGAGCAATGATAACAATAGTTCACATTTTGCTAGCACTTTAAGGTTTACAAAGCATTTTCTTTACAACCCCATGAAGTAGATTGTACATGTATTTAAGTTCTCATTTTTCAGATGAGGAAACTGAGGTGTATAGAGGTGAAACAACATACCAAGGTCACACAGCTAGTATGTGGTAGAACTACAATATAAGTACAGTTCCTCTGCCCACTGGGTTACCATGCTGATGTCAGAGTTTATTTGGCCATCAGAGTTCTCTTTAGTACAGGAAAAAATGGTTATCTTTTTGTCATCTACTTTCTTGTCCAAGGGAAATACACACACTAATTTGCAAAATGACTACAGGAGAATGAAGGGATATGGAAATGGGGTTGTTTGCTATTGTGTAATAATAAATACTGCCTCCCATTATGATCTACTCTCTGTCTTGTGTAGTACTCTCAAATTCTGGGAAAGACTATAAGATCATATATAAGAATTTACGTTCAAGATGCATTGTGGAAAATGAAGCCTCAGTTATCAAATGTGAAATGAGAAGGAAGCAAATGGAAAACATGCAGTTTACTCCTAAGAAAAAGACACCTACCAGTTTTCCTCCAGGTCTGTCTTATTTTTCATCTTTCAATTATTTGTTCACTTTGTGCTGTAAGGGAAACACTGCTGGGTATGGAATCAGAAAGTGTGGTCTTGAACCTGCTTCTGCAACTTACTACCTGTGCCCTATACCCTATAAAAAAAACAGCAGTAAAGTTCTCTCTCAGCGTTTCTGGATCAGCAGTAAAGTCCTCTTCCAGGGCGGTCTCTGGATGCTTTTATTATAGACTTATTGTTGTTGTTGTTTGTCTTCATTCTCGAAGAGGACCATGACATCTGGAATGACGTGATGCCATGACTTACAAGTGAATTGGATTTAAGTGAGGGAGGGCTGTGCAAACTCACCAGCCTCACTCTCTCCTCTGGAGCCATCTGGGTCCAGTGGCCAGATTTAGATCAGCACAACTGGAAATGGCCCTGGATGCAGTAGAAAACTTTGGCATTTGCAAACTAAGGTCTTTAACAGGTCTCAATTTGACTGAGGCAATGCCCATTCAGTGATTAAGGTTAGGTAAGAAATGAGGCAATGAGTGGACTCTTTTACCAAGTCAAAAAAAAAAAAATCAGGCTGGTAGGGGAAGACCTTCAGGGCTTCTGGCCAAAACAGAAACATTTCCTACTTATGCTCATTCTGAACCCAGGGCCCACACAATGACCAAGTAAGACTTGGGCTGGGACCTATTGTTGGTCAATCAATAAGAGCCAGAGTGATTTGGGTTTAAGGCATGGTTCTTAAGAAAGAAATCTAGCAGGTAAAACCCAAGATATCTTGTGAGCTTCAGTGATCCAAAGTTTGTATTCCTTTGGGCAGAGTATCCACAGGTAAGGATATGATACCCTATGTGGGCAGAAGTAGAGGAGGGAAGGAAGGAGGGAAGGAGCTATCTTGCCCAATTGGAAAAGACCAGCTGAGTCCCCAGTGGGGCAGCTACTACTCCTCGCAGGATGCTGTTTGCTCTTTGGTCTTTAAGATGACTGTGACATCAAGAAGGTGATGCTATAATGTGCAAATGAATTGGATTTAAGTGAGGGAGGGCTGTGCAAAGTCAGCAGCCTCACTTTCTCCTTCAGAACCAATTGGGTCCAGTGGCAAGATATAGATCAGGATAAATAATTATCTTTTTGGCATCTACTTTCTTGATCAAAGGAAATATGTACACTAAATTGGAAAATGATTACAAGAGAGTGAATGGGTATGGAAATGGGGTTGTTTGCTATTGTGTAATAATAAATACTGTCTCCCACCATGATCTACTCTCTGTCTTGTGCAGGATTCTCAAATTCTGGGAAAGGCTATAAGATCACATATAAGAATTTGCGTTCAAGATGCATTGTGGAAAATGAAGGCTCAGTTATCAAACACAAAATGAGAAGATATCAAGTGGAAAATAAAGCCTCACTTTTCAGAGCTGAAATGAGGAGGTACCAAGTAGAAAATCGACCATATGCTGCTGATAGCCGAAGTACACTTAACATTTTTCCTCCAGGTCTGTCCTATTTTTCGTCTTTGAATTATTTGTTGATTTAGGGACTCTGTGCTGTAATGGAGAGACTGCTGGGAAAGGAATCAGAAAGTGTGGGTTTGAACCTATTTCTGCAACTTACTACCTGTGACCTTCAGCAAAAGCATTTTTCCTCTCTGGACCTCACTTCCCTTATCTAGTTAATGACAGAGGTTAAATAAAAATATCTCTATGGTCCCTTCTAGCTCTGAATCCTGGGTATAAATTGTCTTCTATTAGTTCTTCCTAAAAAAATGAGATTCCATCCAGAGAGTAGCAGGAATGTAAAGGAATTCCTTAATTTTGCTACGGGAAAAAGATAAAAACCTCCACTGTAGATAAACAAAGAAAAAAAAACCCAATCATTTTAACTGCATTATTGCCATAAACTCAAAGTAGATGAAGAAAGATGATAGAACAATGCCCCAGTATGCTGACTTTTTTGAAATGGCAACAAAATTTTTTGAAATAGCTCCTGTAAGACATAGTTAAGACAAATTAAAGACAAATCAGCAGAAGTCACAAATAACAAACATAGATTAAAAAAGCAGGGGACTCCTATTGCTAGAATGTGTAAAATTAGGTGTGAAAAGTCTTGCTTTGATTTTCAGTCCATGGTGAGCAAGTGGGAACTGAGGTTTGGAACTCATGGTTTGGGGAAGAGGGAGTCTGAATTCTTTTTTTAGATTTCCTCCTCAAAAATGATGGGCTCTATGAAGCTCAACTCTATGAAGTATTCAAGGGATGAAAAAAATTACTCTATTTCACTTAGGATCATGTTACAATTGGGGCTCTTAACCATATCCCTTGGGTCCATGGAACAGAATCTCAGGATAAATACCACATGAGAAACAAGCCTGGACTGCCTCTGAATGCCTTTAATATCTTAGCCTTAGAGGTTACTTAGAAACTTATCTCCTGTTAATGGAGCATTAAGCACAGCTACTATACACAGGATTTTGTATGGGAAGAAAAACAGAGGCACATTATCTTGCTCTCCCATCTGTTTTCCCAGGGATTAGCAAGTGGGGGAAACACACAGAGACGTGCCACATTGGAGAGATTTCCCTGAAAATCCAAACAGTCATATCCTTACCAACTCCAGGAGGGTTATCTGGAGTGGATCTTTATTCTGCATATGTTCCCTTCTCTAAAGCATGTACATAATTCAAAAAGCTTTCCTCGTGACAATCAGTGGGAGTAGAGAGTACAAGCATTTTTAATTCTCTTTTTTATAAATAAGGAAACTAAGTATCTGGAAGTTTAAGTGATTGCCCCATGATCTCATGGCCTATAATTGTCCAAAATGGTATTCGAGTCATCTACTGATACCAAGACTAGCTTTCTTCTTACCACGTTGCAACTGCATAACCATGTTCACAGAGCGTGTGGATGTGTGGAAAAGCACCCATTCTGATTTGTCCTGGGGTCATTAAAGCCTAAAAATGGCTCCTGACCCCTATTCTCTTCTAGGGACAGACTACATAACTCATGAACTTTCTGGATAATTTAATTAGAAGTTCCTTACAGAAAAGAGTTCCTTACAGTAAAGCTGTAAAAGGGCCACTTTGGACTCTGACTTCAGCAGATGTGTCAATCCTTTACAACCATTATAACAAACCAGACTTTACTAAGGAAGAGAGAAAAGTTATCCTGTGGTTTTCACCTCTCCATTAACCTGGGTCCGTTATGATGGTCCCATAGTTATTAGAGATGTAGAGTATTACATAATCATAGGATAGAAGGGTAGAAAGCTCTGTAAAGATCAGCCTTCCCCTTCATTTTGGAGGTAAAAAATTTGCTTGTTCTCTTTATTTACTCACTCCCCACTTACTTCTCAATCTTTTGAAGTCTGGCTTCCAACTTTACCACTTCACTAAATTGTTCTCTTCTACATTACCACCAGGGATATAGTGGAGTCAATTTGAACCAACTCTACGGAGCTGTTCTTTAAATTTTTGGTGTAAACATTTACACCAGAACACTAAAATCATGTGGCACATAACTTTAACATGGGGTCAGAACACATGTCCCCCATGAGGATCAGAGCACATTGGAGGGGCAATAGGAGGTGCCCCAATCCATCATGTTGAGAGGAAAGGGTTCTTGATTTCCTCTACTTCTTTTTTCTTTTAATCCCCAGGAATCCTGGTACAGAGAGAAAGCATGCCTCAGAATCAGTAAGCTTCAAGTACGATCTCTGACACAAACTAGACCTGTGCTTTAACATCTCAGTGCTTTGGGCAACTCTCTAAAATTATAATTTGTAGAACAGTGGCTGAGCTGCATCATTCATCATCAGGAGTACCCTATGAAATAAGTCTCCCCCCCAAAAATATTCCCAGAGCCTAGCACAATACCTCGTACATAGAAAGCACTTCATAAATGTTTGTTCCCCAGAATAATATAATATCTGCCTCAGGGAAATGTGCAGGAGGGTTCAATATATTGTTCTGATCTTATTCTTACTGGAAAAAGAAGGCAGATAAAAAATGTAGATTATCCAGATTGTGATATGCAATGGGATAAGTATTCTTTTCAGTTTATGTAACAATAATAGCTAAAATTTATATAGCACTTTAAAGTTTGCAAAGGACTTTACAAGTATTATCTCATTTTTTCTTCACAACAATCCTGAGAAGTGGGTGCTATTATCAACCTCCATTATACAGTTGAGGAAACTGAGGCAAAGGTTAAAGTACTTGGCCAGGGTCACATAGGTTAGAAGTGTCTAAAGACAGATTCCAGATCCAGTGCTCTATCCACTGCACCATGTAGCTGCATTATTAGTGTGTGTGTGTGTGTGTGTATACACATATTTATCTTGAATAGGTACTACAAATAAAGAAGCTGACCCCAGAACTGAGTAGAAAGAAATCAAACTGATTTGGAATGGAAAAATTACACAGTGCTTTCACTAATACCAAATTACTTACACTCACAGAATTCGATTTCTTTGACACCAGTATTCTCTTATTCATATTACATGGCTAAAACCATAGGTCATCACCTCAGAAGAATCAACACAAGTAACCCAATAGAAAATGGAAAGAGCATAGCAGGCATAAGACTGTACCATGTTACCATGGTTGACTTGAAGTTGAGAAGGGGTAGCATTAAAGACATTATCAAGACCATATATAGTAGGAAAAAGGAGACTGAGGCACCGATGAATTGTCTGAGCAGTACATTGGTACCTCCAAGACATTAAAACAATAAGATTGGGTGCCCAACACATTGGACAGAGGACTTGAGGAAAACCAAGGAGAATTGTTTAGTATGAGAAAGAATAAAGAGGCTAGTGATCCAGCATTGTGACCCTTAAAGTGTTATATAAATGGTACTATATGTGAGTGATCATTGTAATGTTTAACCATGACTCCTTCAAGGGGTCTAAGTTATATTTTCGGTTATTTCATTGGTTAAGATGAAATCACCAGTAAGAAATATTGGCAATTGATAACCAAAAAAAACCCAAACAAACCCCCAAACCAATCTAACAGAAAAGAAACTAGCAAATTATTAAACTTTTTACCCTCATGTTTGAGATAAAGCTTTGTTCAGCAGAGGACAATTTTCCCTACAATAATTAAACAAGTGAATAAACAGATAAAATTTAATATTGGTTGAACTAAGGAAATTAAGGTTCATAGAAAGGAAGTGAATTGCCAAGATTACATGGCAAATAACTGTTAGAATTGGGACTTGACCCCAGATCTTCAGCCTCTATATCCAATTTTTTTTTTCCAAATAGGAGCCCCCAGGTGAATATCTAGGGACTCTTTGGTCAAGGAAGAAATATCTGCAAAGTTTCCTTCAGGAAGAGAATATGGAATTTAAATTTATGACTGTAGTCTTCACTGCCTATTAAGAGCCCAAGAGTTCCACCATGGGCTGACAAACCACAGATAAATTTGCAATATGTCTATCAATTTTTTAAAAAGGCAGAAAATTCTCACACTAATAATCCATGGAACTAAACACTGTTCATGCTTTATTACAGTGTACAAGAGTACAGAGCGCTACACTGGCTTGAATACATTCAAAAATAAGGCGGTCACTTTTTTTTTCGAAAACGGAGAGTATGAAATTTTTGTTGAAGACTTAATTGGGAACCAAGAGCGAGGTACAGTGTCTTCTTTTGTCCAGAATTAATATTTATGGGATGATTGATTTCACACACTTCCCTCTTAAAAAATATCAATTGACTTGCAAAAACTGTATCACTTACTAGTCCTACTTGTATTTCACAAATCACCCAATATCACCCAAGTATAGTACTTTACACCATGGAAAATCACAAAGCAAGTCAAAGTTTATACTTCTTAAGAAATGCTGTCTATGATTGTTAAACACATTAAAAGATCATACCAGCCATTTTGTTTTCTAAAAGGAAAGCTATGCCATTTCTGTTGAAGATTCAGCCAGGAACTACAAAGAAGGTGAAATGGTACCTTTAGTCCAGAATTGAGTGCTATCACTGCTGATTTTCTGCCAACAAAATCTACCAGCTCATAAAAATTGGATCATCCATTAGACATAAACTCAACAATATGACCAGCAGCTTCAAACACTTAAAATGAAAATTACATCAGTTCTGTGAGCTTTATGGTATTTCAATGACAGAAAAGCGTTTAGGAGATTCATAGGTAAATCTTATATATATTATTAAAGGACCATTTCCAAATTTCACTTTCTCAGAACCATAAAAACTTTCTCTTAATTACTGGCATCCATGATTTTGGAAGGACCTTTCCCGATACTTTCCCATGGAACTGAAAGCTAAAATTTTGATTAATCACTAAAAAGTATTGTTGTTTTTTTTTAAATTCTCTTTCAGGTTCCCTATCAGTAGACTTCTTTAGCTGTAAAAATTCCAATGAAGGTAAAACACATAATATATAGGGAAAAGAAATGTCAATGCTTTTATTTTATTCCTCCAGCTATTTAAATTATTCTTTATTTCTTTAAAGAGCACTTGGTAATTGAATCCATATAACTCTGTGCTTTGAGAAGTTGATCCTCAGATATTTTATACCTTTTGTAGTTATTTAAAATGGGATTTCCCTTTCTACTATTGCTTCTTGTGTTTTTCGTTTTATATATTATATTTTTCTTTTATATTATTTATAAAATATGTTTAAGTTATTTATTATAGATTATGTTATATAGAAGTCCTATTGACTTTTGAGGATTTGTTTTGTACTCTTAAAGTTTGTTGAAGCAAAATTGTCTCAGCATCTTTGCTGATTTCCTAGGAGTTTCCAAGTAAACTACGTATTGTCTACAAACAGGGATAGTTTTATCTCCTCTTTACCTATTCCTTTAATTTCATCCTCTTATTCCCATTCTTTGCATTTCCAGAGCTATATCAAATAATAGTGGGGAGAGTGAGTATCCTTGTTTCCCTCCTGTATTAATTGGAAAAAAGTTCTTTGTTGTTGTAGTTCAGTCATTTTAATTGTGTCTTACTCGTTGTGACCTCGTTTGGGTTTGTTTGGTGGGTTTTTTTGTTTGTTTGTTTTTTAGCAAAGATACTGGAGTGGTTTGCCATTTCCTTCTCCAGCTCATTTTACAGATGAGGAAACTAAGGCAAACAGGGTTAAGTGACTTGCCCAGGGTCACACAGCTAGTATCTGAGGCTGAATTTGAACTTGCTGATTCCAGGCCCAGCACCCTATCCTCTGTGCCACCTAGCTGTCTGAGTTGTTGTGATCCCCATTAAATATGATGCTTACTTTTGGTTTTAGATAGACATTTTTTCTAATTTTTTAAAAGTCCCTCTATGCCTATGGTGCTTTTATTAGAAAAAAAAAAAGCTTGGGGTAAAGATAAACCTAAAAGGTCCCCTTGGAATAAAAGGCATACAGTGGCAGGCATCTTCTATAGATGAAGTAATTAAGATGCTCCGAAGTACTCACTTACCCAAGTTCACATAGCTAGTACCAGGAAGTGTTGCAGACTAAACTCAGACTTGGGTCTTCTGATTCCAAATCCAACACTAGTTCCCCAAATAACCATTTTACAGTAGGGTCAGAATCCTTTACTTGGAAAAATGTAGTTTTTGAAAGGGGGAAGGAAGTAATGATGGGAAGTATGAAAGAATTTTTACACTGAATTCAGCACTCTGACGAGATGTTCCTGAGTCTTGTAGTTGTTTTCAATGTCTCTCCATTTTTTTTTCTAGTAGATTTAATTTGCCAAAATAAAAATAAGTTACAATTCTTAAGCCTATGTTATTATTGTTGTTTTTTTTTATGTCTCTGTGCCAAAGGAGACTCACGCTCGTTGGTGGTCCTGAAACCTCGGCCTTCTAATGTCGATCTCCAGGTGCATGCCAATGACCAGAATCTTGAGGTAATAGAAATATGTTCCTAGTGTCAATGATACGTGCCAACAAGACCAATTTTCAGTTATCTGTGCTATGAGGGGTGAGGAATTGCAATAGAAGGTATTATTCAAAAAAGCATTTAGTTTTAGAATAATCAAAACTCACATCTTAATAGTACATTAAACCTTGCTTAAGCAAGTAGGTGATGCAATGGAAAGAACTCTGGGCCTGGACTTAGGAAAACCTGAGTTCAAATTCAGTCTCAGAAACTAGCTATGTGACCCTGGGTAGGTCATTTAATCTCATCTACCTCATTTTCCTCAACCAGAAAATGGAGATAATAATAACACCCATCTCCCAGGACTGGTTGTGAGGATCAAGTGAGAAAATATATGAAAAGCACTTCACACAATGTCTGGCACATAAGAATTTAATAAATGTTTGTTTCCTTCCTCATAACAGTCTCATGAGGAATGTATCATAAGACTATTAAACCCAACAGATGAGTTGTAAAAAGGTTTAATCAATACAATTTTATCTAAATGTGAAAGCAAAAGATACCAACAAAAGTTTATTTTTAAAAAAAACCAGTTCAGGAAAGTGACATGACTTACTTGGGGTGACATAGCTTGTTGTGGTTGGTGTTCAGTCATTTTCAGTCATGTCTGACTCCTCCTCACCCCATTTGGGGTTTCCTTGCAAAGATGCTAGAGTGGTTTTGCCATTTCCTTCTCCAGCTCATTTTACAAATAAAGAAACTGAGGCAAACAGAGTTAAGTGACTTGCCCAGGGTCACATAGTAAATGCTAGAACCAGGACTTAAACCTCTCATCTTCTGACTATAAAACCAGTGGGTTTTCCAATATATCCAAGCTACCATACCATTTTAATTAGGATTTTTTTTCAGCTAATATTAAAATCAAGTTTGAAATCCTGAACACACATCAGTGAAAGAGACCTGGAAGCCTCCTTGGCAGAGTCATTAAGAAGTTTCTTTTTTTTTTAAATTAATTTTTGTTTATTTTTAGTTTACATCATTCATTTCCACAAGATTTTGAGTTACAAATTTTCTCCCCATCTTTCCCCTACCCACCACCCCAAAACAGCAAACTCACTATATAGCCCCTCCCCCAATCTGTTCTCTCCTATGTTCTCCCACATAACCCCTCTGACTTTCTGGTAGAGCAAGATGGATCTTCCTATCCCAGTGTCTGTATATCTTATTTCCCAGTTGCATGTAAATAATAATAATAATTTTATATATATATATATATTTAACCTTTGATCTTAGAACTTTAAATTCTAGATTCTTTCCCTTTCTCCCTTGTCACCCACCCCCACTGGAAAGACAAGCAAGTCACTACAGGCCGTATATGTGTAGT
>CM053583.1:326949919-326978982 GCA_028627135.1 Pseudochirops cupreus
CTCATTGGCTTTTTTGGCCTCTTTTGCCATTTGAGTTAATCTATTTTTAAGGTGTTATTTTCTTCAGTCAGGTTGTTGACTCTCTTTTTATGATTTTCTTGCATCATTCTCATTTCTCTTCCCAAGTTTTCCTCCACTTCTCTTATTTAGTTTTTAAAATCCTTCTTAAGCTCCTCCATGGCCTGTAACAAATTTACATTTTTCTTGGAAGCAGGAGTTCTGTGTTGTCTTCCTCCCATTCCATTTTTGTCCCCAAAAAAGGAATCTAAAGTTGGATTGCTGAGCTTGGTTTGCTTTCTTTGCCTGCTCATGTTGCCAGTCAACTTGATTTTTGAGCCACAGTAGATCTCTGCTTCCAGGCAGAAGAGCTTTGTCCCAAATCGCTGGGGTTTTCGCAGCTGACAAAGTTATTAGGAGGCCGCTGTCTCTGCAGTCCCCACCAGCTTTGGCTCTCTGGTCACACACCTCAGGACCACCACCCAAGACCACAATCCCAATCCAGGCAGGTTAAGGCAAAAGCACTCAGCCTCTGAATGATTACTTGGCCCCCCTGCAATCTGCAGGCCTACAGCTCTGAAGCAGCCACGTGGAAGTGGCTGCAGGGCCACCGCTTCTGCTGCTTTCTTGCCCTGGGGGCCGGTGGCTGGACCTACTCTTTTCCCCCAAATTTAGCTGAGTTCCACTGACCTTTCACTTTGTCCTTGGCTATTATGGGTTGATAATTCTGGAAACTGCCACAGCTGCCAGTGATCCACTCTCCTGATGGTCCAGCTATGGCTTGTCCTGGCTGCCCTGGGGTTACAGCCGGGATTGGTCTTGGCTCCCAGCGTGCTATGACAAACCCTTCCTGTCTGCCTGCTAGGCTGCCTTCAGTGGGAGCCTTGTTTCTCTGTACTTTTGTGGGTTCCGGAGCTCTAAAATTTGCTTAGAGTCATATTTTATAGGTATTTGAGGTGGTTATGGGGGGAGATGCAGAGTTCTCCTGCTTCTACGCCACAATCTTGACTCTGCTCACCCAATTCATCATACGGCTTTTTCTTTACAGAAGGAGAGTCTTTACTGCTAGGTGCCAGCTCTCTGAACCTTCCCATGTCACTTAGCCTCTGACTCTCTCAACTTGCTCATCTGTAAAATGGGCATCTTTAAAAAGGGGCAACTAGGTAGTACACTGGATAGAATGTTAGACCTGGAGTCAAGAGGACCTAAGGTCAAATTTGGCCTCAGATACTCACTAGTTGTGTGACTCTGGGTTCGTCACTTAACCCTAATTGCCTCAGTTTCCTCATCTGTAAAATGAGTTGGAGAAAGAAATGGCAAACTATTCCAATATCTTTGTCAGGAAAACCCCAGGGTCAGCTAGATGATGCAGTGAATGGATCACCGACCCTGGAGTCGGGAGGACCTGAGTTCAAATCCAGGCTCACACACTTAACACTTACTAGCCATGTGACTTTGGGCAAGTCACTTAATCCCAATTGCCCTGCCTTCTTTCCTCCAAAAAGCAAAAAAAAACAAACAAAAAAAACCAAAGGGGGTCCTGAAGAGTCAGACATTACTGAAAGGACTAGACAACAACAACAACAAAATGGGAATAATAATAGTGCCTATTTCCCAGGGTGGTTGTAAAGATAAAATGGGAGGATATTTGTAAAGCACTTTGCAAATCTTAAAGCACAATATAAGTGCTAGTTATTATGATGCTTATTTACTCCATGCTTATGGATGACAGATCCAAGGGAGACAAACCCAGGAATTTGTGGCCAAATCTCAGAATTAGCCGCTAAGGGTCACTTTCTACCTAGTACTGGGCTGGAAGGCTAACATTCTACTCATAAAACTCATTCATAGGATGGGAATATCTAGGACTTGGGAGATTGTCTATGTGCTGAGAAAGGTGTACAAGGATCTCTTCTCAGCATCTCTTATCTACATTTCCTTCCATGTATAGAAGATTGGGTCAGAGGTTCCACTGTCTGGGCTGCTCCACTCTAGTGCAGGTTTTCTCCCAGAAGTCATTTCTCCACTGTGTTTGAAAGTTGCTTGAATGCCTGCATGATGACCTCAAGGTTAGATCTTAGTGTGGGCCAACCAATCAGTATTTGGCTATATTTTATCACAACAGCTGGTTGCTTAGAAAAATCTCTGAGCAGCCATATTTTGAGTCTATATTTGGGTTATGATAGGAAGGAAAGATGAGCTAGTCACATGTGAAAATCAAGGAAATGACAGAAGGAAAACCAGTGTGTTCCACTGGTGCCCACTGATATTGGGGGTAAGTGAAGAAAACCTCCAGCACCTTGGGTGGACTCATTGTGGTGAATTTTCAGGAGAAAATGAACAAAATCCTTTGGGAGCACAAATAAATTGCAATGTACCTTGTTAGAGGGAACTCTCAAATCTATGAGATCATAGATCCATTTGAGTATTTGAGTAATGTCAGCATCCAATAAATGTGTCTTATTAGAAGGAGATTGGTAGTGGTAGTGGGCAGATACAGGAAGGGTAGTGAAGTGGTGGCAGTCATTCTTTGTCTTTTTATAAAGTTTTGATTTTGCTATCCTTAGTGGTTACTTATGACAATTAATAAAATTTTTAAAAGTGTTTGTTAAGTACTTACTATGGGTTAGGCACAGTCTCTGCCCTCAAGGAGCTCATATTCTATACTAAAAGGAATTCACCTAGTCTGTGATATACAAATAATAGGACCTGTCTCCCATTAAGTCATGTTTGAAGTCAAATTCCTATAACTTGCCCTTTTTAAAAATTAAGTTTTATATTTTTCAAACGGCAAAAATCTGTCTTTTCTTCTTCCTACCCCAAGTCACACCCCATGCCATCATATTGAAAATGGAAGAAAAATAAAATCCATTACAAACTGTATAGTCAAGCAATACAAATTTCTGCATTGCCTGTGTCCAAAAAAATATATGTCTCATTTTGCACTCTGAGTCCTTCACTTCTCCATCAGAAGATGGGGCAGCATTTTTCATCATCAGTCCTCTGGAACTGTGGCTAGTCATTGCACTGATCGGAGTTCCTAATTCTTTCAAAGTTATTTGTCTTTACCATATTGTGGTCATTATATAAATTGTTCACCTGGTTCTGTTTCATTCTGTATAAGTTAATAAAGTCTTTCCAGGTATAATTTGCCCTCTTGATGGACTTGATACACTCTTACTGGCTGCCATAATCAGTTCCAATTTGTCCAACATTAATTACCTTTCCCTGCTTCTGCCTTCTCATACCCCCAATAAAAATTTAAAAATGGAAAACTAAACTTAATTTTAAAATGTAGATTAGCATAATTAGGTACAAGGCCAATAAGGGCACAATAAATCATTGATAAAATGTCTAGATTACTCTTACATTACACTTACATTGATTGTTAGAGGTGGAGGTAAATAAAAAGGAGTCTTTAAGTCATTTAGACTGAGAACTTGTAAATTATCTGCAGATAAACTCATTTTGCAGCAGCAGGGATCCTGGACTGATTAGTTCTTAATATCCAAAGATTTTCAGGCTCCTCTTTTGAGTGCTTTCTCTTCTTATACATGCCCCAGTTCAGTCTCTAATTATTAAGATGCTTTTCATGGCTGGTTTAACAAATTCCTTCATCTGTTTCTCCATCAGTTTCTATAATAGAAATCTTCCACATCTTCCAAGATTGTGTTTAAACATTAATTATAAAGTATGCAATTTGCCTCAGAACTCTTGGAAAGTTTAGATTTTCCTATAAATTCATTAATCTCAACCAGGGATTTTTAACCTTTTTTATGTGTGGTGTGAACCACTTTGGCAGTTCTATGGAGCCCCTCTCTGAATAATTTTTTTTAATGCATAAAATAAAATTAATGGAATCACAAAGGAAACCAATCATATTTAAATGATTAACAGAATTTTAGAAAGCAAAGAAAGTTCATGGGCCCCAGGTTAGGAACCCCTGCTCTAGACTGGATTAGATGAGGTATAATGGCTCATCCATATTATAAATATTTTATTGAACATCTAACTTATCAACATCATAATCTGCCTTACAATAGCTTGATTAGTTGCTGGTTAGATATGGATAGAGGTCACCTATTAGCTCATTAGTGTAGAGGATTGTGCAATTACATAGTAGTTAGTGAGTAGTTAGTTAGGCTCATTCTGCTTCGTGATGTTTTGGAGGCCATGCCTATCCTCATGGGTCCTCCTTTCATTTGTAAAACACTGTGTTAGAAATTCCTATGGCATGAAGTGTCTGGATTATTTTGTTTGATGTAACAGCTCTTCTTGTTTAAGGCGAATTTATCCAGGATCTGGAGAAAAATTCTCACCTGTTGACATCATACATTGGCCACCATTGACATACATAGAGCATGGTGTGGAAGCACTCCCCTTCCCTTTTCCCTTCCCCCTTCCCCTCTTCCTCAGGTAATTTTCTGGCTACCCAATGTATATGTAGGTATTTTGACTGATTATCCCATCAGTACAGGTACAACTTCCACTGATGCTGATAGCAGTGTCTCCACTACTTGGCTTATGTGATCCTTTTCCATGTCTTACTGTAAATCCTCCAGATAGAAGATTTTCCCAGCATACTCAAAGACATATTTGTTTCATTTGAAATTTCATGGATAGAAGCACAGCAGTTGAGCTGTCTTTCTGCTATCCCTTACTGTCACTTAGATTACTGACCCATTTCCTTTTCTGGTCATATACATCCTTGGTGCTGCCTTTCATGATACTTCTCATGCACAAGTCATTATTGGTAATAGTTTATAGTCTATTTATGCTAAATCCCTGTTAGTGAAAATAATGAATCCTCTGAAGTAGTTTCATTATTTGAATCTCATTATTCCATTGGTCTGGAGCCAATTCCCATATTTTAAATATAAGTATAACTTTGGTCAGCATAAGCTCTAATACATGTAACCACTTTAAAGGATTCATTATTTGTACTAATTGAGACCTGGCTGTATAGCCACCCTTAAGTGACCTGGAATTCTGATTCTTTTTTTTTTTTGGAGGAGGGAGGACAAGGCAATTGGGGTTAAGTGACTTGCTCAAAGTCACACATTAAGTGTCAAGTGTCTGAAGCCAGATTTGAACTCAGGTCCTCCTGACTCCAGGGCCGGTGCTCTATTCACTGCACCACCTAGCTGCCCCTAGAATTCTGATTCTTTAGAAATCAGAATTCATATCTACATAGCCATCAATAGAAGAATATTAAAAATGCAATTTGAGAAGAATTTCAAAGCTGACATCTTTATCAAGGGTTGTCCAATCTCTGCTTGAAGATTTCTGGTAAGAGGGAAAACGTTTCCTTCCCATTTCCATTCTACACTTCTACTTGAGATAGCCCATTTCAATTGCAAAAGATCTCATTATCAGGAAGTTTTCCTTCTATCAAACCAAAATCTACATCACTGCTATTTCTACTCATTGTTCCTAGTTCTTCTTAAAGTCAATCATAACATGTCTAATACCTTTTCTATGGGGTAACACTTCAGTAATTGCAGACATATATCATCTCCCCCCAAGTCTTCTTTTCTCTTCTTCCTTCTAAGTTCTATGAACTGGTCCTCATATGGCATGGTGCCAGGTTCTTTAACTCTGTAGGATATAATCTAGCTTTTCAATGTCCTTCAGAAAGCAAGGTCCCTGAACTAAACACCATCCTGCAGATGTGATCTAACCAGAAAAGCTTATCAGGATAGTCAGTCCTTTCACTATAAATATAAAATATTGCCTCTTTTAGTTGCCATGGCAAACTGTTGGCTTGCATTAAGCACATAATCTACTATTATGTCAGATCTGTTTTCCATGCACAATTGTCCAAGTATAACCCCTATTTTCTATTTTCAAAGTTTGTTTATTGAATTCAAGTGTAATACTTTGTATTTTTCCATGCTAAACTTCATTTTTATTAGATTCAAGAGACTAGTCTAACCTGCCAAGATCCTTTTTGATTCTGTCTCTGCTATTCAATATTTTAGTTATCCTCTCAGCTTTGTGTCATCTGCAAATTTGATTAACTTACCACTTATGCCTTCAGTTAAGCACTGACCAAAATGTCTAATGTTACAGGACCAAAGACAGATAGAATGCTCCATTAGATATTCCCTACCCCTTTTCAAGTTAACATTCAACCATTCATTAATGACAACTGTTTGGGTCTGGCTAATTCAATGAATTCCAAATCTGTTTTTGAAATAGAGGTGTATTATGTCTATGGCATTCCTCAACGTAGCTATCTAGTTATCTTGGCAAAAAGGGAAGTAATGTTAGTCTGACAATAATTTTTTTAATCCCATATACCAAAAGCAACACAAGAGCTTCCAAAATGTAACCTTTTATTTTCAGAGTCTCTCATAAGGTTCATGAGAGTTCTCATTTTTCTAATCCATTGCTCCCATATGTAAAATCTGTGAACTTTCTACTGTTACTATATGGTGTCTTATCACCACATTCCCTTGCAAACACCCGGTTCAAAAAATAAATTTATTTATGTCAATTAAAACAGTAGAAATCACATCAGAGCCCATGGAAAATGACAAGAACTGCTGATGAGCAGCTCTTCCCTCGGGACTGTATGGTCTCAGTCACTCACCCTGGGTAGAACTCTCAAGATTCTAGCAGGTGACTTCCCCATTGTCTTTCTTCCAGCTACTCTCTGTAGCTTCCAGAAAATGGCACTGGTCATGGTCCTCACTATGTCTTCACATTTTAGACTTGTGTAGCATATTAATTTCCTTGCAACTTTTTGTAGCTCATGGCATACAACATCAGTCATTCCCTTTCCTGAGTTCATCACGGACACTGTGAGGAGGAGCACCTCTCAACTTTTGTTGTGGCATATTGAAAGACAATTCCAAATACAGTTTCAGAATAGGGTTCTTTCACTTTGAAACCTCCTAAATTGCCAGTAATCTCTCTTTTTTGTTTCTTTGTTTTTAATTTTTCCCAATTACAATTTTAAAAACCAATTTTTAACATTCATTTAAAAATTTTGAGTTCCCTCTCTCTCTTCATTTCCCTCTCATTGAGCAGGCAAGCAATTTGACATAAGTTATATAAGTGCAGTCATGCAAAAAATATTTCTGTATTAGTCATGTTGTAAAAGAAAACACTGACCAAAAAAGAAAAGTCAAGAAAAATAAAGTTAAAAAAAAAAACCTCAGTATGCTTCTATCTGCATTCAGATTCCAACAGTTCTTTCTCCGGAGGTGGATAGCATTTTTCATCACAAGTCTTTCAGAATTGTCTTAGATCGCTGTATTGCTGAGAACAACTAAGTCATTCACAGTTGATCATTGTAAATTATTGTCATTACTAGATATAACATTCTGCTGGTTCTGCTCAATTCACTTTGCATCAATTTATGTAAGTCTTTCCAGGTTTTTCTGAAATCATCTTGCTTGTCATTTCTTATAGCACTATAAAATTCCATCACAATTATATACCACAACTTGTTCAGCCTTTGCAAAATTAATGGGCATCCCCTCAATTTCCAATTCTTAGTCACCACAAAAAGAGCCACTATAAATATTTTTGTTCATATAGGTTCTTTTCCCCTTTTAAAAAAAAATATCTTTGTGATATAGACCTAGTAGCAGTATTGTTGGATCAAAGAGTAGGTATAGTTTTATAGCCCTTTAGGCATAGTTCCAAATTGTTCCATCAACTATGCGTTAGTTTCTTAATTTTTTCATATCCCCTGCAACATTTGTCCTTTTGCTTGTCTATAATATTAGCCAATCGTATAAAATAGGTGTGAGGTGGTATCTCAGAGTTGTTTTAATTTGCATTTCTCCAATTAATAATGATTTGAGCATTTTCATATGACTATAGATAGCTTTGATTTCTTCATCTGAAAACTGCCTGTTAATATCCTTTAACCACTTATCGATTGGAAAGTTATTTGTTTTCTTATAAATTTGACTCATTTCTCTTTATATTTGAGAAATGAGTCCTTTATCAGAGACATGTGTTGTAATCCCCCCTTCCCCCAGTTTTCTGCTTTCCTTCTAATTTTGGCTGCATTGGTTTTGTTTGTGCAAAACCATTTTTAATTTAATAGAATCAAAATCATCAGCCTCAAACACCTATAAAATATGACTCTAAACAAACTTTAGAGCTACAGACCCCACAAAGTGACAGAGAAATAAATATCCCGCTGAAGGCAGCCTGGCAGGCCGACAGGAAGGGTCCATCACAGTGCACTGGGAGCCCAGCCTAGCCCCGTTTGAGACCATAGTTTTAGCCTCAGGGCAGCCCCAATCAGCAGTGGCTAAAGCAGACTTCTGGAGAGTGGATCACCAGCAGCTGTGGTGGTTTCCAGAGTTATCAACCCATAAATGCCAAAGACAAAGTGAGACATCAGTGTGGACTCTGTGGGAACAGGGGGCCCGAGAGTGCGGTCCAGTATCTGCCCTTGGGGCATGAAAGTGACAAGCAGTGGAGGCACTGCTGCTTCAGAGCTCCTGGCCTGCTGATTGTAGGGAGACCAAGCAATCATTCTGAGGGGTAATCACTCTTGCTTTAACCTGCTTGGATCTGGATCACTGTCTTGGGTGGAGGTCCTGGGGTGTGTAACCAGGTGCCAGAGCCTGTGGAGGCTTCAGAGAGGGCACCCAACTAATAGCTCCAGCAGCTGTGAACAAAGGGGATAAAAGTTCTCCTCTCTGGAAGCAGAGTTCTCCTGTGGCAAAAAGCTCAAAAGTCAAGTAATTGAGTGGCAACATGAGCAAGCAAAGGAAGCAAAGCAAGCACAGCAGCAAATCTTAGATTCCTTTTTTGGGGACAAAAAGGATTAAAGCATGGAACAGGAGGAAGACAATGAAGTCAGAACTCCTGCACCAAAAGCCTCCAAGAAAAATATGAACTGGTTACAGGCCATAGAGTTCAAAAAGGATTTTGAAAACCAAGTAAGAGAAGTAGAGGAAAAATTGGGAAGAGAAATGAGAATGATGCAAGAAAACAGGATAAGAAGAAACAATTTAAGGTTCATATGTCTTCCAGAAGAATAAGGTAAATCAAAAAACTTGAATATCATGCCATAGAAAATACCCCAAAATAATACTATCCAGAAGTTTTAATTCTGATATCAATCAAGCATTAAAGACATTAACCACTGACTTTAATACTCAAGTACTCCTACAAAGGTGGATATGGAGAAGGATGGGGGGAAAAAGGATGGAGGAACATTGTTCAGGAATAAGGAATAGTAGAGGCCAAGAAACCAAGAAGGCTAACAAGGTAATTGCCTTAAGAATTAACAAGGAGAATGCTAACTCTTACACTCACTCAGCATTGTATTCCCTTGTCTTACTCCTCTCACTAACTTCCACTTTTTAGGAAGGTGCACACCTAAGCCATAGGCTTGTGCTATGGGACCCACTCAGCAATTTTCTTGTTCTTGCAGTGTCTGCCAGCACACTATACTCTTACCCCCATTGAATTCCAATTATGTCCAGACATGTGGATTCCAAATGTGTCCAGAAAGAGGTATAGGAGGCCAGAAATGCTCTCTGAGGTGGTGTGGCTGTGATCATTCAGAGAATTTTTAAAAAAGTAAGGGACTGGGGCAAGGTGCACCAGTAGAAGGGACTGTACTAGACCTGAAGGAAAGGGGACTGAAATTCAACTAAGTAGAGTCTTGCCCCTCAGAAGTCACTTTGGGCTGGAACTGAGTTTAGCTAAAAATAGAAATTTCTCAATATGGGAGAAGGAGGTCTAGTCCATAGTGCTAAATCTACTTTTTTTTTTAAACTTAAAACAGTATTTTATTCAGTGTTCACAGCTGTTACTAAAAAGTATTTTCTTAAATATGGAAAGGATTTTTTCTATTGTCACAAGTGAGAACATGAGTGTTTTTGTCCATTAAATGTAAACATACAAAAAAAATACCCTAAACAAATACTCACAAATAACGATAAAAAATTCTACATTTTCCTTTCCTCTGGAAAGTGTCTTGTCTCAAAGAGTTGGCTTGAAAATACATTTACAAGACTTCAGGATACAGAATTATACCCTTTTCTGATGTTATCATATTTCCTTAGGATTTTTACCCCATGGCTTCTTTTGAAAAATTGGTCAACAAGCAATCACATCACTTCTCTGGTTAACAATACATGTTTACAAGTCTATTGAATCAGACTGACTGAAAAGGTGCTCTGCATATGCTGGGACACCGGTTCTACAAGCTGCCTGAGAAATACTTGAGAAATCCCATTTCTAAGAGAAATCTATCATTCTCCATTTGCTCCCTAAATATAAGGGACTGCCCCAGAAGACTTTACAAAATCTACTTGTAAAGTAGAAAGAATCAGAAAGTGAAGAAAGTGAGAGAAATAGAAGAATATAATAGAGGAGCATAGTGGCAATCACACTGGCATATCCAGGATGGTTGCTAGCACAGATTCCTAGACCTGCTTTACTGGGAAAGATAGCTGTTTAAAGGGTCAAAAATCTCTTTTTTTAAAAATTACATTCACTTGTTCTGGGGAAAAAGTCAGTGCCCTGAACTTCAGAGAAAATACAAGCAGAGAAATAAAGACCAACAGACAGGGTTCTGACTACCTGAATAAAAGCAATATTGCTATACACTTTATATACATCCCTGGATTGAGAGAACTTTTACATCTGAGCAGTTGGGAGCTCTGAACCTATGGCCATTCAGAATCTCAACCAAGTGTAACACCAAAGCAATATTTACAGCACCTATGGTGACTATAAATATGCTGGTGTAGTTGTGTATCACAAAATGTAACAGGCTCTCCACATGGAGGGCAGAACCAAAGCATTTATTCAGATATCAGAAAACCAAGTCCCAGAACCAGGAAGTCAAAGTCATTACAGTAACCACAAAGTTGATACACATAGTTAATGCAGTGAACACCCACATTTCCAAGCCTTCACAACAAAGAAGGTTCCCTCAAGCAAGAATCCTCCTCTCCTCACTCATGGAGCTGGCTCTCAGAAGTTCTCAGCAGAAAAATCTCAGCAGCTGGCTGGCTCTCAGAAGAAGTTCTGCCACTGCAAGTTCTGTTCTCCAAATCTCTCTTTTCTCCAGCCTGGGCCTCTCCTTATTGTATTAGCTCCTCCCTGCCCCACCCCTTCCTGTTACATCAGCAAATCCATCCCACTGTGGTATGCACAATTCTGGGTCTTAATACTTAACACAATCATGAACTTAGAACTAAGTGCTAATTGTCTGCTTGCTTGCCAATACAAGGGGCATGGAAGAACTTCAAATCTCATTACCATTACACCAGGGAATCACAAGATCCTTCTCATAAGTGAGCCCACAAAGCAAATACCAACTCAGAGTATATATACACTTCTCAGAGCTAGAAGGCATCATACCCTCCTCAGTGCCTAATTAGAAATTAGCAAAGGTGTGAAAGCCTTCCTACAAGCAAACCTCCCCTAAGCAAGCTTCCCTTAATGGGCTCCACATGAGGCCTATTAATGGATGGGGAAGATCTTAAATTCCATTAACATTACAGGAAGAAAAAGACTAAAACCACCAAAGATCTCATGAAGAAGGAATCTCAGTTATAAACCTGTAACAAGAAGATAAATCAACAAGGATGATTTTAAAATCAGAAGAATCAATTCCGGGTCAAGTTCATTGTTCACAGGAATGGAAAGTTCAGATTGGCTAGCCATAGGCTGCAGTTCCTTGGGGCCTCTACCTTCCAGGGTCTTTTGGTGACAAAGGGCAGCATTGCTGCAATGTTCCCTATTCCAACTTGGTAGGAGAGTAGTAGTGAGGGTTGGGATGAAGGTCTGGATCCCCAGGGACTGGTTAGAATTCACTGGCACCAGCTCAGTGGTGGGAGATGAGACACACCCAGAAGGTGTCTCACAGGTAGAGTGTACGTGATCTGCAACAGAACTGGTATTCTAGACTCAGGTAAAACCAGTAACAAGTGGGCCTTCCCTTGTACCCGGAGGACCGCATTATAACATCTCCACCCAAACGTTCCATGCCCAAGGCTCAAAACCTTAGCTTACTTTCTCCCACAAAAAGTGACTAGACTATGCTAGTCTTCCCTCTGCTTTCCAAGTGACTATCAGTGTGATAAAGGAAGCTGGGTTAATACATGCTAATGCCACAGTAGGAGAGGATTAACAATATTCATTACCTTAAAGTGAACGTATTTACATTTTAACAGGGACTTTCAGAAGATACCTCTGCAGGAGTCTTACTCTGGTGACTCATTATGGTAGTAAGGCATCCCTGGAGTCTCCAAAGTTTTGCCAGGGGAAGGCAAGCCTCCTCCACTTGCAAGCCCACAGTTCTTCTTGCCTCACTCACTACTAGAAAAGAGAGGCAGTTCCTTTGTGGAAACCTTTTCTATAAACACTTAGTTCCTACTTGTCAGTCATCAAAAAAGGGGTTTTTGGTCGTTTGTTTTTTGTTTTATTTTGTTTTTTTGGTGTAAGTCAACACAAAATAGTCAAATAATGCTCTGAATCAAGGAGGAAAAGGGTCTTTACATTACTAGAAGGAAGTTTACTCAATTTCCACATGGATTGGTAGCAAGAAGATAGGAGGGAGGGAGAAAAGGTGGGAATAAGATTTATTAAGCCCCTATTATGTGTCAGGCGCTGTTTATAACATTATCTCATTTGGTCCTCACAACAACCTTGTGAGGTAGACAGTCACTTTATAGATGAAGAAACTAAATCAGAGGTTAAGAGACTTGCTCAGCACCACACAGCTAGTAAGTTGCCTGAGACTGGATTTGAACTTGGGTCTTCCTGACTCTAGGCCCACCTCCCTATCTGTTGTGCCACTTAGCTGCCTAGATATTAATACGCTAAAGACTTGCCTTCATTGACCAGTCCTCCCCCATGGCACTTATATGTATTTTTGTTTTTTTCCCCTTCAATCGTATGTAATCTCATTGAAAGCAAGGACTGTTTTGTATTGTCTTTGTATCTCCAAACACCTAGCACAGTGCCGGCCTCTAGCACATGCTTAATAAATGTTTGCTGAGGGGCAGAGTCAAGATGGCAGAACGAGAGGAAGCATCACCAGCTCATGCAGCACACTTCCTCCACAACAGTCTAGAAAAGTCACAGACCAATTTTTGCTCAGGAAGGCAGTCATTTCGGTTGTATCCGACTCTTCACGACCTCATTTGGGGTTTTCTTGGAAAAGATACTGGAGCGGTTTGTCATTTTCTTCTCCAGATCATTTTACAGATGAGGAAAACTAAGGGACAAACAGGGATTAAGTGACTTGTCCAGGGTCCCACAGCTAGTAAGTGTCTGACAATATCTGAACGCAGGAAGATGAGCCTTCTTGACTCCAAGCCTGGCACTCTAGCTACTGTGCCACCTAACTGCCCCAGGGGAAAAAAAATCAGGAGTCATTTTTCTAGGACAGCTTAGGAAGAGGGACAGAAAAGTCTTTGGATGCTGGGGTAGGGACTAGCCAGGAGCACAGCAGTGGACATAAAAAAAAAAACAATGAAGAATAGTCCAAAGCCCAGGGGCAAAAAGGGAGCTGAGATAGATCACCAAGGCAGAAAGAACTGGGTCAGAAAGCAGACTTCAGAACTAACACTGGGAACAGAAACAGATACAATCTGGCAGTGCTGTTACCCATTACCAAGTCCTGGGTCTCAGTTACAGGTTAGAGAGGAAAGGTTGCCAGGGAACAGAGCTCTAACTATGTATTGAACAAGGAACAAGTTTTAGAAACTTACTGTGTGACTCTTAGCCAAAGAGAAGAGAGGTAACTCAGTCCTAACCTTTAGTGCAGAGCATAAACCTTCTGTGGAGGGCAGGAATGTCCCAGACAAAGCAGAATCACTCTGAATCTGCAGAACCTCCCAACAGGTTAATAGTGACTGAGCCCAACAGCAGTCTACTGAAACTCAACCACACAGAAGCAAATAGACTTAGACCTCGGTCAGGAACTGGCATAGCTCAGACCAGGAGGGTGATAAATAAACAGATCCGGGATCACATCACTCTGGAAGCACCAAAAACTCAGACTAAGCTGTGAAAGCAGCATAAGTACATAAAAGGATAGAAGCTCAGGCTATAAATCCACCTTCTCATACACACACACACACACACACACACACACACACACACACACACACACTCCTAAAGGGAGCAGAAACCAACACTAATATAAAGCCCAAAGTCAAGTAGTAGTCTGGAAAAACAAGCAAACCAAAAAAAAACTTAACAATGAAGAGCTACTATGGTGACAGGGAAACTCAAGAAATAAACACAGTAGCAGATAATGACTTGAAAATATCTACAAGCAAAGCCTCAAAGAAAAATACAGATTGGACACAAACCCAACAAGAATTTCTAGAAGAGCTAAAGAAAAAAATTTTTTTAATATTTTATTTTTCCCCAATTACATAAAAACAATTTTTACCATTCTTTTTTTTTTAATTTTCAGTTCTAAATTCTATTCCTCTGTTCCCTCCTTCACCCCTCTCTGAGACACAAAGCAATCTGTTAGAGGTTATACACATTCAATCATGTAAAACATTTCTATATTTGTCATTTTGTGGAAAAAGAAAGAAAAAGGAAAGAAGAAAGAAAAGAAAGAAGGAAGGAAGGACAGAAGGAACAAAGGAAGGAAGGAAGGAAAGAAGGAAGGAAGGAAAGAGAGAAAGAAAAATAGTATGCTTCAGTCTGTATTCAGATGCCATCAGTTCTTTCTCTGGAGGTGGATTGCATCATAAAAAGACATTTTTAAAAAAGCAAATAATGATTTTAAAAACAAAATAAAAGTGGTAGAGGAGCAAATGGGAAAAGAAATGAGAGTTATGCAGGAAAGTTATTAAAAGAGAATTAACAGTTTGGAAAAAAGTACAAAATCTTGCTAAAGAAAATAACTCCTTATACATTAGAATTGGCTAAATGTAAGCTTAAGCTAAAGCTTTCACAAGACATCAAGAAATAATAAAACAAAGTCAAAAGACTAAAATAAAAAATAGAAAATGTGAAATATAAAAAAAGTAACTGATCCAGAAAATAGATCAAGGAGAGATGCTTTAAGAATCACTGGACTACCTGAAAGCCATAAACAACAATGAATATGCTTAGACAGAATATTTCAAGAAATTACAAAGGAAAACTGCTCAGATACCTTAGATCTATTCTTAAAATAGAAATTTTAAGGATTGCTTACTGATTTGGGGGGTTTCCTGAAACCCCAAAAGGAAAACTCCTAGGAATATTATAGCCAAAATACAAAACTCCTAGGTCAAAGAGAAAATACTGCAAACCGTCAGAAAAAAAATAGTTCCAATACTGTAGATTCACAGTCAAGATCACATAAGATTTAGCGTCTACCACCATAAAGAAGTGAAGGGTTTAAAATATGAGATTCTAGAAGGCAAGGGAACTAGGATTACAACAAAAAATAACCTACCTATCAAAACTGAGCATAATCAGTCCTACAGAAGAAAAAAATGGATATTTAATGAAATAGAGGACTTTCAAGCATTCCAAATGAAAAGAGCAGAGAAAAGAGCAGATATTTAAATACAGCACTAAGAGAACTATAAAAAGGTAAACATAAATGATAAATCAGAAGGGACTAAATTTAAACTGTGTATATTCTCATATGGAGAGATGATAAATGTAATGCCTCAGAACTTTATCATCACCAGGGTTCTTAGAGGGAATCTAATCAGACAGAGGGCCTAGGTGTGATTCTACTCTCTTTAGATTATCCCACAAGAAGAACGGGGAAAAGGAATGCACCAGGAACAAGGGAGAGGGAGAGAAAGAATGGGGAAATTATCTCACATAAAAGGGATGCACAAGGAAAAGTTTATACATTGGAGAGGGTAATGGGAGGGAGCAGGCAACATTTGAACCTCTCAACTGAACACATTGAAGGAGGGGAGAATACACATATACAGTTGGGTATAGAAAGGCATAGAAACAATCAATTTAAAGATAATGACAACAATGAGACAACATACCAAAATTTGTGAAATGCAACCAACACAATACTCAGGAAATTTTATGTCTCTAAACATTTATCTCAGTAAAAGAGAGAAAAAGCAAGTCAACAGTTCCAGATTGAAGCTTAAAAAAACCCAAAAAACTAGAAAATATACAAATTTAAAACCCCCAACTAAATACCAAAATAGAAACCCTGAAAAATTGAAAGAGAGATGAACAAAATAGACAGTTAAAAAAAAGAACTATTAAATAAAACTAGGAGATGATGTTTTGAGAAAAATAAATAAATAAATAGGCCATGGACTAATTTGATTTTTTTTAAAAAGAAGGAAACCAAATTACCAGTATCAAAAATGAAAAAGGTGAATTCACAACCAATAAGAGGATATAAAAGCAATTATCAGAATCTATTTTGTCCAACTATATACCACTAAAACTGACAATCCAAATTAGGAAAGGGGTGAATATTTACAAAAATATAAATTGTTCAGATTAACAGAAGAGAAAATAGAATACTTAAATAACTCTATCTTAGAAAAATTAATTAAACAAATAATAAATGAATCTCCTAAGGGAGAAAAAAACCCACAGGACCAAGTGGATTTACAAGTGAATTCTACCAAACATCTCAAGAACAATTAATTTCAGTGCTACATAAACTGTTTGAAATAAGAAAAAAAAAACAGGTAAGGAGGGAATTCTGTCAAATAACTTCTATGACACAAATATGGCCTTGATATGTAATCCGGGAAGAACAAAAACAGAGAAAGAAAACTATACACCAATTGTCCTAATGAATATTGGTACAAAAATTTTAAACAAAATACAATCAAGGAGATTACAGCATTATGTCACAAAGATCATAGACTATGACCAGGTAGGATGTATACTAGGAAATCAGAGTTGGTTCAATATTAGGAAAACTATAAGCATAATTGACCATATTCGTAACAAAACCAACAAAAATCATATGATTATTTCAATTGGTGCAGAAAAGGCTTTTGACAAAATATACCATTCCTATTAAAACCACAAATAAATGCAACTTTCTTTAAAATGATAAGTAAGAGCAAGCATTATGAGGATAAGCTACAAGTCTTTTCCATAAGATCAGGGTGAAATAAAGATGTTCACTATTACCATTACTATTCAATATTCCACTAGAAACATATTCAATATTATACTATTGTGCTAGTTATAGCAATAAAAAGAAACTTAAGGAAATAAACTATCATTTTTTGCAATGATATGATGTGGTGTTTTTTAGTTTAAAAAACTAATCCAAACAATTAAAAACTTCAGCAAAGCTGTAGTACATAAAATAAGCCCACACAAATAATCAGCATTTCTATATATCACAAACAAAATCCAGCAGGAAGAGATAGAAGAAGAAATCCCATTTAAAATAACCACAGACAGACAAAAAAAAATGACTCATAAAATAACCACAGACAGTATAAAATACTTGAGAGTCTACAGTCTGCCACAACACACATAGAATCTATATGAACTCAATTAGAAAACATTACATAGAAATACAGATCTAAATAACTGGAGAAATATTAATTGCTCAAGAACAGACCAACCCAATATAATAAAATGATAATACTAACTGAATTAATTTACTTATTTGTGCCACACCAACGAAATTTCCAAAGAATTGCTTCATAGAGGAAAAAAAAAGATTAATAAAATTTATCTGGAGGAATGAAAGGCCAAGAATATCAAGGGAATCAATGAATAGAAAATGAAATAACATTGAATTTTTGAAAAATAAATACTTGTTGAAGTCTTCTTGGAATGGTGATGGGCAATGTTGCTACATTACTAGTCCTTTTCATTATCTAACAAAAATGTTAATATTTAGTTTCATAATGTGACTTACATAAGAATTGGAAGGATTGCAAGGGGGAGTTGAAGTGTTTTTCGTGTTAAAGGATATGTTACTCAATTAATGTAGAATTAAGGGGAAATTACTGTTGTAGATTTTGGGGAAAATGAATAAATTTTCTGACCTTTTAGATTATAAATTTGCTATACAGTACCATTCTTTCCTCTTCTCATTCATTTCATCTTTTCTCATCCTATTCTACCTCAACTCACCTTAACTTATCTTCTTTACCTATTCCTATGTTTCAGGGACATTTTAGAGATAACCAAATGGGTTGGAAAAAATGGTCACTGAGATCCCTTCCTACTCTGAGAGTCTGGAATGTTATTATACACACCCATTTAGTAACTCACACATATATGTACATGTATGTGTATATATAATGGTCCAGTGAGAGCTCTGATCAGAAGAACATCATAATCCAGAGGCCAATTCTGTATTAGGCTGTGTATTAGGAAAGGGGAGGGTATCAGGTATGGTGCTGCCTAGACCACTGAAGATGGTACCATCCACCTGAAAGATACTAGAGATCTACCTCTGGGAAACTGGAGGATTGGAGCTTTGTGAACATTCTGCATTGACCTACCATGCATTTGGGAATGGATTTTTCCATTGACTATGTAGCCAAAAATAATCGTGTCCTTCGAAACAGCCTAACTCAACACTTGATGTATGTCTAAAGCTTTCAATTCTGAGGAAGTGAAGTGACTCTTTGACTCACAGCCATGAGACCATGCAATATAGGGGAAAAACCTTAAGGCCTTTGTTTCTTCCTACCTCCCATAAGACCTCCAAGAAATAGGCATGGTTCATTGATTTTTTTCTATTTATTCTTTCCATTCCAGGTACAGAGACTGGAGTCTGATCTGGGCCAGGAATGTGAGCATTGGAATCTGTAGTCCAGAGATCTATCTAGGTCATGTGCTATAGCCAACCCAGCACTGAGAGCTTGAGGAACACAGAGTAATGATTAGCAGTGACCTTGGGACTCCAGTCCAACAGAAGCCAGTAGTGATGCTGGCTTTGGACTTGAATTGGACAGGACTGATGCTACATATGAACAGAGCTGGAAGATTGTGGACATAATCTCCTCCAGCCTCCCAGTAACCTAGGTGATATAGGGATTCATACTCCCAAGGTACTGAAGGGGGGTGGGGTTAAAGGTTTGTATGTTTATTTTTGCTATAATTTTGAAGCAAATATCTCTTTGCCAAAGCTAATTCAATATTGTGGTGAAATGAAATTCAGGTGAAAGTTGCTGGACCCCTAAAATGTAAGGAACCCAGCCAGTGGGAGCTTGAACAGATGGCATAGAGATAATCCTAATACCTCTTGAGAGAGTGGGGCCAGAGTGAATCATGTTACATTTGTAATAAACACTACTCTTTAACAGGAAATTTCTAACTCCTTAAATCAAGGGACAGTAAATAGAAGAGAAGCAGCTAAAATAGGTAAGCAACTTTATCATTTCCTTTAATTTCAACTCTGTTATAAAGATTATGAAGGAGCAAGTAAACAAGGAAATTTTGTGGTTTTTCTTCCATCTCTGCTCCTCCTGCAGGTTTTTTTTTTTAATGTGGCAAGGGAATATGTAATGAATCAGACATGAGCTTAGAAATCTCACAGGGTTTTTCTTGTGTAGAGCGGAGCTGAGAGCAAATGCTAGAAGATTTTGGACTTCTACCATTCCAACATTTCTTCTCAGTCCTTCAAAAAATACCTCATTAAATACAATTGGGATGATGACATCTCACATTTCTATGTTGGGTTTTTTTTTAAGATTTACAAAACACTTTCAAAGCAATTCTGTGAGGTAGATAGTGTATTAGTATCTCCATTTAACAGATGAAGAAACAGAGGTCTGGAGAGGTGAACAGACTTAAAGGTCACATAGTTCAAACCCACTTTTGAGTCTGAAGCCTATGTGCTTTCCGTTATACTTTGCTTCCTCCCAGTAATAGTGCTTATTATGTAGCTTGCAGTATTAAGAGTATCGCATCCTCTAATAAATGCTTTAATAAATCCTTATTGACTGAGTTTCTAATTGTGTCTGTCTAAAATTCAGTTCAACTCAAAAAGTATTATTTAAATCCCTTCTCTTCAAAAGGCATTTGAATATTTATTGAACACTGTAAGGTTTATAAATAAATACCTTTATGTAAATCCATTTATGGGTAGCGAGGGGCACAGTGGATAGAGTACTAGGCTTGGAGTTAGGAAGACTCCTCTTCCTGAGTTCAAGTCTAGCCACAGACACTTACTAGCTGTGGGACTCTGGCAAGTTACTTGACCTTGTCTGCCTCTGTTTCATCATCTGTAAAACGGGCTGGAGAAGGAAATGGAAAACTATTCCAGTATCTTTGCCAAGGAAACCCCAAATGGGGTCATAAAAAGTTGAACTCTACTGAAAAATTACTAAAGAAACTCATTTGATCCTTTTAACAGCCCTGTAAAGTTCCATCATCTCGTAAAGTATCATCATCCTTTTTACAGGTGATAAACCTGAGGCTCAGAGATATTAAGTGATTTGTCCACAGTCACACAGCTGCTAACTGTGAAGCGGGATTTAAAACAACACCTTCCTGGCTCCAAGTCTGGAGCATTATCTATCACACCTCCATTTCGCCTACCAAAAAACCTTCTTAAATAAGATTAGGATAATAACCTGTCACATTTCTATGGTATCTTAAGGTTTACAAAGTGCTTGCCTTAAAACAACTCTGGGAAGTAGAGAGTATAAGTACTATTATTCCCATTTCACAGATAAGTTACAAGAGGTCTCGAGAGATGAACTGTAATGTACTCTATGGTTGAAAAAAACGTCCACTTTGTTCTTAACAGACCAACAAAAATTTACTGTAGTTGTGCAGACCACTAAAAAATATGAGCAGGGTTCTGATCAGGGGAATCTCTGACACATTTTGTGATTACCTCCAATCAACTTGATGAGATTTGTGCTGAACTTGGTCTGAAAGATCTGAAGGGGTCCTGCCCAAGGAGGAAGCTTTCTGTCCTGTATCCTCCATGAGAGGACACAGTGGCCCCCAGTGACTGGGTCTGTCTCCAAAATAATTGACAACTGAGAGTCTGGAGAGAAAGACTTTTGTCTAAAAGCTACCCTTTCTCTGTGGTCTATAAAAATGACTTCCTGTTATTCAGTCATTTTTTCAGTCATGTCTGACTCTTTGTGACCCTATTTGGGGTTTTCTTGTCAGAGATACTAGAGTAGTCTGTTATTTTCTTCTCTAACTTATTTTATAGATAAGGAAACTGAGGTAAACAGGATTAAGTAACTTGCCCAGGGTCACACCTAGCAAATGCCTGAGGCCAAATTTGAAACCAGGAAGATGAGTCTTCCTGACTCCAGACTTAGCACTCTATCCACTGTACTACCTAGATGCAAAGTCACCCTTCATGGAAGAGGGTGAGGAGGGTAGTAATTCCCCCTCCCTCTCCTTCCCAAGCACAAATAATGGAAGTAAAGGCAGCAGGAGCATAGAGAGCTGTTTGTGGTCTGAGAAGTGACATCATGAACTTCTTACCTTCTGCTACCTTCTGCTATTTTGTTTCCTTTTTTGAATTCAACTCATAGATTTAGAATTCCTGGGAATAGCTGTCTCCTATCCAAGTGATAAGGCATTGAGATTTCTGACAGGAGCCCAGGGCAATACAGATATATCTGTACAAACAACCTGAAGGAAAATATCTTGAGAATGGACTTTTCCAACCTTGGAAGCTATATCATGGTAATTCCAAGAGTGAACCACATTAGGTAGGGACAGGAGATTTGGACCTTGCCAAATATCCCTGTTACTACTGCTTCTTGCTTTGACAATGCAGATTTGTTGTAAAGTATGTATAGCAGCCCCCAAAAGTGTATTTTACCTTATGGAAAGAATCTAGCTATCATCCTCAATTCTTCCATCTCTCCCATGCCCAATATCTAACGTTGCCAAATCTTGTTGACTTTACTAACATCTCTCACATACACCCCCTCCTCTACTGACACTGCCATCACCCTGGTGCAGGCCCTCATTACTTTATCACTTGGACTTTTGCAATAGCCCACTAGTTGTTGTCCTTGCCACAAGTCTCTCCCCACTGCAGTTCATCCTCCAGTCAGTAGTCAGAGTGACATTCCTAAAGCACATGTCTGACCATGTTGACCCTCCTAGTCAATAAAGTCCTGTTGCTCTCTGTCACTTCTAAGATCAGATATAAAATCTTCTATCTGATATGCAAAGCCCTTGATAACCTGACCTCTTCTCAATCTTTCTAGTCTTATTTCACCTTACAGCCCCTCAATATACTCTGTGATCCAGTGACACTTGTCTTCTTACTATTCCTTGAACAAGACATTCTATCTCCTGACTCCAGGTATCTTCACTCACTATCCCTCATGTCTGGAATGCTCTCCCTCCTCCTGGCTTTCCTGGTTTCCTTCAAATGAGAGGTAAGTTTTACCTTCTACAGGAAAGCCTTTCCAGATCCCCCTTAATTCTAATGCCTTCCCTTTGTTGATTATCTCCATTTTGTCCTGTATATATTTTCTTTCTAGATAGCTGTTTGAATGTTGTTTCCTCCATTAGACCATCAGCAGAGAATGTCTTTTTGTCTTTCTTTGTATTTCCAGAACTTAGCACAGTGCCTGGCACATGGTTATTGTTTGTTCTTCATTTTCAAAGAGGACCAATGACATAACAGGATGATGTCTTGACACATGTATGAAGTGGATTTAAGTGAGGCAGAGTTGCACAAAGTATTCAGCATCATTCTCTCTCCCACAAAAGTCCAAAGGCCAATGGCAAGATAAAAGTCAAAATAACAGACCAGGACGATAAAATAATAATTTCATTTTTACCCATGTATAATTTGAGTTATCTATAGGACAGGCAAGACCTGTTCTTGATGCCCTTACCAGGGGGACATATCCAGGATTTGAAAAAGAAATTCCCAACATTGGGCAAGTCTCATGACTACTACGCACTGTGCATGATTCACATGGGCACAAATGATACTTCCAGAACACATTTTGATAGCACTGATAAAGATGGCAAAGTGTTGAGAAAGAAACTGAACACCATTGTGACAGAGGTGATGTCATCACTCATGAACATCAAAAGCAAGAGCTCCAGAGGAGGAAAACACTTAGAAAATAAGTCACTAGTTATGAATATGGTACCTGAGAAATTTTGTGTTGAAAGTCAATTCAATAAGCATATCTAGATTGTGATTTAAAATATAGGAATAGGGGGTGAACCCAAGATGGCAGAGTAAAGGCAGGAACTTTAAGATCTTCCTCAAGCCCCTCCAAAAACCTTTTTAAAATGACTCTAGACAAATTATAGAGCAGCAAAACCCACAAAAAGAGTGAAACAAATTTTAAGACAGCCTGGAAGGTGACAGGAAAGGTCTGTTGCACTAGGCTGAGAGAGGTACACAGTCCAGTGCTGGCCAGGCCAGAGCTGACTGGGCCCCAGAAAACTCAGAGCAGACCTTAGGGTGACTGAATCATTGGCAACAGTGGCAGTTTCCAAACTTCTCAGTCCATAAATGTCAAAGACAGCTTAGAAGGTCTGTCACACCGGGGTGAGAGAGTAGCACAGTCTAGCACAGGCTGCATCAGCAATGACAGAAACTGCTTCCAGAATTCTCAGATGGTGAGGGAGTTGAACAACTGGTCAGAAGGAGATTACAGCGCTTTCTTTGCAAACGCTGAGGCAGGATTCTGTTGCTTTGCCCCTACTTAGATCTGGGTTGGAGTCCTCAGTGGCAGTCACAGGGCAAGGAGCACCAGCATAGAATAGCTTGTGACAGCTGTGGAGGGGGGCGATAGAAGGGAGGGCAGATTGGGAGAGGAGGTAGTCAAAAGCAAAATGCTTTTAAGGAGAGACAGAGTGAAAGGAGAGAGAGAATAGAAAGAACAGGAGTGGGGAAAGGATGGTCACAACATGACTATTATGGAAGTGTTTTGCATAACTACATGTGTATTACCTTATTGAATTGCTTGCCTTCTCAGTGAGGGAGGGTGGAGAAGGAGGAAAGGAGAGAATATGGAACTCAGTTTTAACAATGAATGTTAAAATTGTTTTTACATGTAACTGGGGGAAAATAAAATACTAAATTAACAAAAGAGGTCACACACACACACACAAAATATAGGGATGACTACTTCCTGGATACAGTGTCACTTAACTGAGGATAGTAAAAATGCATTTGCTTGGACTCCTACAAATCTAATCAAAAGTGCTTTAAACTGAAAAGGAAAGAGGAAGGCGAAAATTGTCTGAATCCATCCACAATAGTGAGTAGCTTGACTGTAGGATGTATATAAGAATAACAATAGAGATTTCCCACAAATTCATAGGAGACAAAATCCAAAGAAACAAGAGATAAAAACAAAAAACAAAAAACTACCTCAGACATCTATACACAGTGTACAAAGTATTGGAAATGAGCAATGTGAACTAGAGATTCTAATACAATGAAACAAATTTCACTTGGAAGTATCACTCAGACTTGTGAGATGTAACCCATGACCAGAATATGACACTGGAGGGGTATGTCTCAGTTAAAACCAACAGGAGTGAAAGAAAAAAAAAATAAGGGCAGAATAAAAGTAGGTATTAAGTGAAGACACTCAAATGAGTAAATCCATGAACCAGAGAGGGAAAGAAAGTATGGTGAGGATCAACAAAGTCAGAAATAGAAATGATATTGTCATCCAAATACACTATAGAATTAGATAGAAAAAGAGAATAGATAATGGGGAACAGATTATGAGCCAAAGTAGTAATGAGAGAGATTATATTATCTAAACATCTGTGTGGAAGTCCAACTCTGCTAAATGGAGAGGAGTTCATCATTTCTTCCCTTAATTTTAATTCATCCTTCAAAAGGTGAAGGAACCAGTGTTCTATTCTGAATGTGATTTTATTCAATGAAGATGAGCTAATTGCTAAAATGAGGGTAACTTTAAAGTATAAGGAACCATTTAATCTCAGAAATTTATGAAAAAGGAGAAGAAAGTTGGCCACTATCTGACACACTCTAAATTTTAGGAGAGCTGTCTTAATGTTTAGCGAATCCCATGGACCAAAATTATACAAAGAAAATCAGCACAAGAGGATTGAAAAACTCTAAGGAATAAAATTCAAATGACAAAAAGAGAAACCATTCTCATGAAGAGGAAGAAGGAAAATTATCTAGAGGCAAATGTGAATGTACAGGAAATTTATCAACCAACGTAGAGTTTTTAAGCACATGTAAGATAGACGCAATGGCAGGTAATAAAGGATGACTATAAGAACCTTGTACAATCCCTTAACAAGAGTATTAAAGTTCAGATAGGTTGGCAGTAAAACCTGAGGTTTACAAAAGTAGGGAGTGTTGTTTGTTTTTAGTTATATTGGAGAAAAGAAGAGGCTTAAAGAAGAGGTAAGACAGCTGCTGGATGTTAATGGATGACAGAGAATAAAATAGGCAGAGCCATTCAACTCTCATTTTGTTTTGGTATGAACTTTGGTAAAGAACGGGGGGGGGGGGGGCGGGGGGGCGCGGCGGCATTGGCTAATAAAATTTGAAAACAAGATAAGGAGAAAAATAGTAAGAAATAGGTGGTGTCAGGCCTCGAGTCAGGCTTAGAGTCAGGAAGACTCCATTTTGTGAGCTCAATCCTGGCCTCAGATACTTACTAGTTGTGTGACCCTCAGCAAATCACTCAACCTTGTTTGCTTCAGTTTTCTTATCTATAATATGAGTTGGGGAAGGAAATGGCAAATCACTCTAGTATCTTTGCCAAGAAAACCCCAAAGGGAGAATGAAGACTTGGACACAACTGATTTTTCTCCTTCCCTCCCAACTCTCATCTTCAAGACAGCAAGCAATCTGATATGGGTTGTACATGTACAATCACACTAAATATATTTCCACATTAGTCATATTGTAAAAGGGAAAAACCATAAGAAAGAAAAAACAGCAAAAAAGTGAAAATAGCATGCTTTGATCTGCATTTTCAGACTCCATAATTCTTTCTCTGACTGTTGATAACATTTTCCATCATGAATCTTTCTAGAATTATCTTGGATCATTGTATTACTGGGAAGAGCTAAATCTATCATGGTTGATCATTGCACAGTGATGCTGTTAACTGTGTATAATGTTCTTCTGGTTCTGCTCACTTCACTCAGCATCAATTCTTGTAAGTCTTTCCAGGTTTTTCTGAAATCTGCCTGCTCATCATTTCTTATAGCACAATAGCATTCCATTACATTCATATACCACAATTTGCTCAGTCATTCCTCAATTTATGTGCATCCCCTCAATTTCCAATTCTTTGCCATCACAAAAAAGAACTGCTATAAATATTTTTGTACTTGTAGGTCCTTTTCCCTTTTTTATAATTTCTTTGGCATATAGACCTCATAGTGGCATTACTGGATCAAAGAGTATGCACAGTTTTATAGCTCTTTGGGAATTGTTCCAAATTGCTCTCCAGAACGGTTGGATCAGTTCAAGACTTCACTAACAATGCATTAGTGTTCCAATTTTCCCATGTCTTCTCCAATGTTTATCATTTCCCTTTTCTGTCATATTAGCCAATCTGATAGGTGTGAGGTGGTATCTCACAGTTGTTTTAATTTGCGTTTCTCTAATGAATAGTGATTTAGGGCATTTTTTATATGAGTAGAGACTACTTTAATTTCTTCCTCTGAAAACTGCCTGTTTATTTATATCCTTTGACCATTTATCATTGGAAAATGATTTGTATTCTTATAAATTTGACTCATTTCTCTATATATTTTAGAAATGAGGCCTTTATCAGAAAGATGGATTGTAAAAATTATTTCCCAGTTTTCTGCTTTCCTCTTGGTTGCATTGGTTTTGTTTGTGCAAAAACTTTAAAATTTAATATAATCAAAATTATCCATTTTGCATTTTATAATGTTCTCTGTCTCTTGTTTGGTCATAAATTCTTCCCTTCTCCATACATCTGACAGGTAACCTATTCTGTGCTCTCCTAATTTGCTGATTGTATCACCCTTTATGTCTAAATCATATAACCATTTTGACTTTATCTTGGTATACAGTGTGAGATATTGGTCTATACCTTGTTTCTGTCATACTATTTTCCAGTTTTCCCAGCAGTTTTTGTAAAATAGTGAGTTCTTGGTAGATTACTATAATCATTTACTACTGTGTCTTGTGTACATAGCCTGTTCCACTGATCCACCACTCGATTTCTTAGCCAGTACCAAATAGTTGTGATGATTGACACTTCATAATATAGTTTTACATCTGATTCAGCTAGGCTACCTTCCTTTGTATTTTTTTTTTCATTAATGCCTTTGGTGTTTGTGACCTTTTACTCTTCCAGATGAATTGTTATTATTTTTCTAGTTCTACAAAATAGGGTTAGGTTTTGGTTTTGGTTTTTTTTTTTTTTTTGGTAGTTTGATTGGTATGGTACTGAATAAGTAAATTAATTTAGGTAAAATTATTATTTTTATCATATTAGTTTGGCCTACTCATGAGCAACTGATATTTTTCTGATTGATCAGATCCAATTTTATTTGTGTGAAAATTGTTTTGTAATTGTGTTCATGTTGTTACTGGATTTGTCTTGGCAGGTAGTCCCCAAATATTTTATATTGTCTAGCTTTTTAAAATGGAATTTCTCTTTCTATTTTTTGCTGCTGGAATTTGTTGATAATAAATAGAAATGGTGATGATTTCTGTGGGCTTATTTTATATCCTGCAACTTTGTCAAAGTTGTTAATTATTTAAAGTAGTTTTTTAGTTGATTCTCTAGGATTCTATAATTACATCATCATATCCTCTGGAAAGAGTGATCATTTTGTTTCCTCTTTGCCTATTCTAATTCCTTCCATTTTTTTTTCTTCTTATTGACAAAGCTAATGTTTCTATTACAATATTGAATAATAGTGGTGAGAATGGGCATCCTTCTTTCACCTCTGATCTTACTGGGAAAGCTTCTAGCTTAACTCCATTACATATAATGCTTTCTGATGGTTTTAGATAGATACTAGTAATCATTTTAAAGAAAATTCCATTTATTCCTATGACCTCTAGTGTTTTTAATATGGATTGGGTATCAAAAAAAAATTTCTGTATCTATTGAGATAATTATATGATTTGTTAATTTTGTTATTAATAAGGTCAATTGGGGAGGGGTGGAGCCAAGATGGCAGTGTAGGAGCAGCAAGGTTGTACAGCTCCCACATAGCCACCTCAAATACCCATAAAATATGACTCTAAACAAATTTGAGGGCTCCAAAACTCACAAAAATACACCTCCCCTTGAAGGCAGCTCTGCAGGAAGGGATCATTGCAGCGCTGGGAGCCAAAACCAGCCCAGCATGAACCATGGCTTGGCCCTGTGGCAGCCAGGAGCAGCTGCAGCTGGAGCCTTCAGGAGAGTGGATCAGTGACAGCTGTTGCAGTTTCCAGAATTATCAAGCCATAAGAAACAAGGACTAAGTGAAAGGTCAGTGGAACTCAGCTAAATTTGGGGAAGAAAAGCACTCTGGCCAAACGGCCTCCAGGGCAAGGAAGCAGTAGAAGCAGCAGCCCTGCAGCCACCTCCATGTGGCTGCTTCAGAGCTCCTGGCCTGGAGACTGCAGGGGAGCCAAGCAATTGTTCAAGAGACTAAGTGCTCTTGCATTGAGCAGCCTGGATCCTGATCATGGTCTTGGGTGGTGGTCCTGGAGTGCATTTTCAGTGAGCCAAAGCTGGTGGGGGGCTGCAAAAAAACAAAACAAAACAGCAGCCTCCTAATAGCTCTGGCAGCTGCAAAAACCCAATGATTTGGGACAGAGCTTTCCCCTCTGGAAGCAGAGTTCCACAGAGCTAAAAAATCAAGTCCTTTACTGGCAACATGAGCAGGCAAAGGAAGCAAAGTAAGAACAGCAACCAAACTTTAGATTCCTTCTTTGGGGACAAAAAAGATCAAAGCATGGAACAGGAGGAAGACAACACAGTCAGAACTCCCACACCAAAAGCTTCCAAGAAACATGAAGCTGCCAACAAGCCACAGATCATCTTAAGAAGGATTTTGAAAGCCAAATAAGAGAAGTGGAGGAAAAACTGGGAAGAGAAATGAGAATGATGCAAGAAAATCATCAAAAGAGAGTTAACAACCTGACTAAAGAAAATAACACTTTAAAAAATAGATTAACTCAAATGGCAAAAAAGGCCCAAAAAGCCAAT
>CM053583.1:326979482-327016307 GCA_028627135.1 Pseudochirops cupreus
TCTCCTCATTGGCTTTTTGGGCCTCTTTTACCATTTGAGTCAATCTATTTTTTAAGGTGTTATTTTCTTTAGTCATGTTGTTGAATCTCTTTTCATGATTTTCTTGCATCATTCTGTTTTCTCTTCCCAATTTTTCCTCTACTTCTCTTATTTGGTTTTCAAAATTCTTCTTAAGCTCCTCTATGGCCTGTAACTAGTTTACATTTTTCTTGAAAGCTTTTGGTGCAGCAGTTCTGACTGTGTCTTCCTCCTGTTCCATGCTTTGATCCTTTTTGTCCCCAAAAAAGGAATCTAAAGTTGGATTGCTGAGCTTGGTTTGCTTCTTTTGCCTGCTCATGTTGCTGGTCAATCAACTTGATTTTTGAGCCACAGTAGATCTCTGCTTCCCAGGGGGAGAGCTTTTCAATTCGCTGCAGTTTTCTCAGTTGCCAGAGCTATTAGGACGCCACTGTCTCTGCAGCCCCCACCAGCTTTTGCTCACTGGTCAGACACCTCAGGACCACCACCCAAAACCACAACCCAGATAGAGGCAGGTTAAAGCAAGAGCACTTAGCCTCTGAATGATTGCTTGGCCCCCCTGCAATCTGCAGGCTGGGAGCTCTGAAGCAGCCATGTGGAGGTGGCTGCAGGGCTGCTGCTTCCACCACTTCTGGCTCTGTGGGCAAAGGGCCAGAACCACTCCTCTGTCCACCCCCCCCCCCCCAAGTCCAGCTAAGTTCCACTGACCTTTTACTTTGTTTTTGGCATTTATGGGTTGATAATTCTGGAAAACGCCATAGCTGCTGGTGATCTACTCTCCCAAAGGCTCCTGCCGCCTTTTTTTTTTCTTTTCTTATTGTGTATTTAAGTTTAAAATAAATTAATGAAAAAAAAACAGTTTTCAAAAAACAAACAAAAGAGGGAGAGGGCTGATTGGGGAAAGGGAAATTCTGAGGAGGTACAGGTGGCAGCATATAGTACTCTTTTGGGAGCATAATGGAAGGGCCCATGCAAGGTCAGCCTTTAGAACCACTATTTCTCTCTGAAGTCAACCTAAAATCATGTTATCTTTTTGAGTTGAAAACATCAGTGAAAGCTAAATGTAAGTGGTCTGGGATGAATATCTTAGCTCAGAACATAGATACAAACTAATTTTACTCTATTAGTGTAAAATTACTGTAAAATTACTCTGTGTTGTACCACAACACAACTTTGTGCTTTCAGTATGTGATCCTCTGGGGGTCTTTATCCCAACTTCAACTTGTATTGATGTCTCAAGTCCCCTGTAGATCTAGCTATATTTCCCCTTTGGGGTTCTTAGGAGGTACTGCTAAGAGGCTACAGTGTTCTTCTATAAAGCAATCAGTTCAAGTCCCCATTCCAATTCCCTACTGTCAATCACCAGTTACAATTAATATCTCCTTTACATCATCAATATCCTTCACTGATTAGTATCCCTAGTTATTGCCAATTAGCTTTTGCAAAAGGTTATTTTGTGAGATGAAATAAATACAAACATTTCTCACTCCCATAGGCACTCTCTCCCATACAACCTTGGTCCCTGAGGAGAGTGGGCTCAACCTAAAAACAGTTGCTACAAAGTATTTTCTCCACCAAGCTTATTTCTAAACATAGGATGATTTATCAGACAATCTCTTCTTTGGAGGACCTGGCATAGCATCTCAACTTCTGGGTTGATCCACTATTTCAACTGCTGGGCTAGGTTCTGGAGTTCACTCTTCAGAGTCTCACTGAAAGGGGCTAGGGACCACCAAAAGTCTTGTGAACCACATTTTAAGAACTGATGATCTAGCCAAACCTGCCATCTTTCTGTTAATCCCTCAGCTCCAAATTTTTGTATTAACCATATCCCATTCCTGGAACACCTTCTGTGGTAGGAGTAATATCCTAATTCTCTTTCTCTATGCAAAATAAGCCAGTTTTTCATTAAAAGGTATTAAGAATTGGTAGAGACTGCTAGTATTTTACAAAGTTTGGCTATGGGAATCCCATCATTGTAATTCCGTTTGTCTAACTTCACAAGATTGTTCCTTCTCCCATGCTATCTCACCAAAAATCAAGAAAGAACAAATACAATAGGACAGAGTGTATCAGCAAGCACCCTAGCATACCCAGGATGGCTGCTAGCACAGGTTCTTAGATCTGCTTTTCTAAAGGAAAGCAACTCAAAATGGGTTAACAATCTTACTTTAATCAATCAAATGTATATCATTTACCTAGTTCAGGGGAAAAAGTCAGCACCCTGAACTTCAGATAATGCAAACAGAATACAAGCAGAAGTTACAAGCAGACAAAGAAACAGATCAGCAGATGGGCTTCCAGTTGTTTGACCATTACATCCATACCTAGTTAGTTACCAGAGAGGGAAGCATCAACATCTGGTTTTTCAAACCCAGGGAGCTCAATGGCTTCTCAGAGTCTTGTCTGGCCAAATCACACAGCTCTTTCCAAAATGAGCCCCAAAGCAAAACCTCACATCAGGGTATATATAGCCTTCTCCTGGATCAGAGAACGTCACAGCCCTCTTGACCTGACCTGGCCTAATGCCAGAAGGCAGCCAATCTTACCCTTTTTTCCCTGGGTCTTCGGGGCGTGCCTCTTGGATGTGGCCTGTGCATTCCACAAAGTAGAGTCAGGAGCCAGGAGAGTTAGGGATATGCAGACAGCTTTATTGTTTTCTTCATCCATCCATATCCATATCCATCCACATTTTATTCCCGGGGCTTCTCCTCTTTTATCCCACTACTGAGCCCCTTGGCAAATAGCCCACCTCCCCTGTAATCACCTCTGATGCAACAAGGGTTGGGTAAACATGAAAAGGAAGGACGGAGCTCTTGTCCCAGAACAGAGCAAATCAACAGAACATCTGAGTCGTGAAATGCAGAATAAAACAGGACACACTGACCCAGAGACATAACTGTCATCATGACCTCTGTGTTTTGGTGTTACTGTCCTTCTGCATTCTCAGAATATTCTGGCGCTTATGCTCCCGGGCAGAACTACACAGCCCCTATCATTGACCCACTGCCCAATCACAAAGTAATAAGGCACGGGCATTCCTGAAGAACAAGCCTCCCGCCACAGGCTCCACGTGACTACATTCAGCCTATTAGGCGGCAGAGTATACTTTCAAATCAGGGAAGGTTCTCAGAGCCACTGAAGCCTATCAGAGGGCCAAGGGGCAGGGAAGATCTTCAGATTCCCATAACACAGAGAAACAGCCGTGCCGTGCTGGCAGCCATGTGACGGCAGACCAAGTGTAGAGATCAAGACCTTTCTCCCTACCCACAGGCTTGTGGCGTTTTCATTCTCTTCTTTGAACACATTCAAGAAATAGGCTGAGTCTTCCAGTTAGTGCCGTTTTTTGTAAGCCCCCTGTAAGCTAATTGAAAAGCTTTTCTTCCTCACCGGACAGCACACAGACAGAAAACGGCACGATCTGAGGACACCTAGAGTCTTATTTCCCCAAAGCCCTTCCCAAGGGCCTACTAGGTCAAAAACGTTTCTGTAATTTCTAATGCAGTAAAAATTAGTAGCTATAACCCGCATAAACAAAAGCTCTTTTGGGGCACTCAGTCACTTTTAGGGGCGCAAAAGGATCCTGAGACCAAATAATTCCAGACTCACTGCTCTAGGAAATTCTCTAAGACGAGAAGTAACAGAGAAGATTTTGGCCTACATTTGTAGAAGGGGTTTCCTCACTGTGGAGTTCCCTGTAATGATGAAATCACAGGGGTTTAATATGAAAGTCCCTTTCACATTAAAAATTAAAGCTCTTAGTATTATTATGAAAATAGTTTGACCATGCCGATCCACTAAAGAGGGCTCAGGGCTCCCAAGAGTCCCCAGACCAAACTCTGAGAAGCACGAAACTAGCTTTCTCTGTTTTGGTTTTCCCCTTTAACCTTCTATGTTGTGGCTCCTTTCTGGTTCTGACACCTAAGATCAAATAACGTGCAGGGGCTAAAATACACTGTTGCTTATTTCAATAATTTTTTTCTACTTTCTGCTACATACACGTTTTCTAGGGGCATTCCAGTCATTGATTGCAGCCTTAAACATTTCAATCCCATAGGACCTACCAACTCTTAGCCAATCTTCTCCAAAAATGGTTTGGACTGCCTTCTCTGAAGAGAGAACCCAATCTGCACTCAGTCAGTGTCTAATATAACTGGGTTTATTCATTTTTGTTCTATGATTCTAAGTAAAAATTAGACTGTTATGCCACAGTCATGTAAATGAATTATTCTGTTATGAGTAAAGAACTGTGTAATGTTATACCACAGTTGTGTAATTGAATTCCATGCATGGTAATACTGGTAAATGTTTAGCAACCAACTCTACAAATATACATGCATACATTTCTGTGTGTGTGTGTGTGTGTGTGTGTGTGTGTGTGTGTGTGTGTGTGTGTGTATTGAAGAACTGTAACCCACTCATTGAAAGGAAGGGTAATGTAGAAGGGGCAGGGAGAAAGCACTGAATTTGAAGTTAGTTGTGATTGAATTCTACCTTTGTGACCTTGGTCACATCATTTATATCTACCTGACAGCATAATTGTGAGGATTAAATGAAACAGTGGGTAAGTAGCATCTGAGCATCCTCTCATCTGTCCTCTTTCCTTCTTCCCCAAAAAGTCCCTGAGAACTCTTTTCCAGATACTCTATGGCTCTCAAATGCACAAACTTCCTCTTCTTTCTTCCATACCACAAAATCCCGTTGGGATCACAGATCCATTCATATGACCTCCGTGCTCTTGTATTCCTAATTTACACTCAGCTACGAAGAGTTCATTCAAAATACTACTAATAAGAGAAATACACATTTAAACAACTCTGAGGTTTTACCTCACACCCAGCAAACCAGCAAAGATGGCAAAAGATAGGAGTAGTCAATAGTGGAAAAGCTATAGGAAACTATGACTTATAAAGCCCCTTCCTCCCCTTCCAGTTTTCTTAACCTTGCACCCTGAACCAGTGACTCCAGCCTCTTTGCTCTTCTTCACACCAGGCATTTGATATCCTGACTTCAGGCATTGTCACCGACGGGCCTTCTTGCTTGGAATCCTCTCCCTCCTCACCTTGGCCTTCTAGCCTCTCTGGGTTTCTTTAAGCCTCAGTTAAAGTCCTGCTCTTTCTGCTTGAAGCCTTTCCTGGTCCTTCTCAATGTACCTTCCCTCTGAAATTATCACCAATTTATCTAGGATACATCTTGTTTGTCTATAGTTGCTTATATGTTGTCCTTCCCCTCACACATCCCCACCCCAGTCATTAGACTATGAGTCCCTTAAGAACAAGAGCTATTGGGGGTGGGGGGGGGAGAGGAAGGATGGCCTTTCTTTATATCATCAGTACTTAGTTTAATAAATACTTATTGATTTGATGTGGACCAATGGATTGATCCAAATTGAGTGTTCTTTCTACTATGTTCCATTGTTATCCCAAGAGAAGATATTTTTCTAGACCCAATTCCCAATGGGCCAGTTTGGAGACAAGTTCAGTAACTCACATAAGCAGGTGATAACTAGAACTGAATTCAACTCAATAAACATGTATTAAGCACTTGCTAAATGACAGGCAGTGTTTTAAATACTGGACATAGAAAGACAAAAACAAAACGGTACTTGTGTTCAAGAAGTTTCCATTCTACCAGGGAAAAACAACAAATTTTCTAGTAAATGAAAACTATATGCAAAGTAATTTAGGGGTTGAGGAAAGAACACCAGGCTAATGAACAGATCATTTTAAAAATGTAATTGTTAAACAGGAAATTAAGAAAGGCCTTGTACAGAGACTTGTGCTTGGACTTATCCATCAGTCAGTCAGCTGACAATCATTCTTTAAGAGCTTATTATGTGCCAGGCACAGGGCTAAGTATTGGGATACAAAGAAATGCAAAAAGACAGTTCCTGCCTTCAAGGAGCTCACATTCTAAAGGGGGAGATGACATGCAGATATATACTTTGTAAATGGAATATGATCTCAGAAGGAAAGCACTAGCTGTGGGGGGTAGTGGTGGAGAATGAGGACTAGAAAAGATTTCCTACAGAAAGTGTGATTTGAGCTGAATCTTGAAAGAAATCAGGAAAGCAAGCTGATAGTGATGAGAAGAGAGAGCACTTCCAGAATTGGGAACACATGCAAAGAGACAGGACACGGAATGTATGATGAATAGTAAATAAGTTGGTTTGGCTAGAACATAGGGTGCATTAGGGGGAATAATGTGAAATCAATCCAATAAGATAAGTTGGAGCCAAATTATACTTTTTATACAAAAATCTTTTATTTTTAAATTTTATTTTTATTTTCACTTCTTTTTCCTTTGCCCTTCTTCCACCCATTGAGGAGGCTAGAAATATGATCCCCATTATACATAGGAAGTCATGTAAAACATATTTCCATATTAGCCATGTTTTTTGAGGGGAAAGCAAGAAAAATAAAGGAAAAAATATGCTTTAGTCCATACTCAGAGTTCATCAGTTCTCTGTGAATATGGATAGCATTTTACATTATGAGTCCTTTGGATCTGTGGTGGGTCACTGTATTGATCAGAGAAGCTGTTTTTCACAACTAATTATTGATTTTACAATGTACAACATTCCCTTGGTTCTGCTCACTTTACTTTGTATCAATTTATGTGTCTTACCAGGTTTTTCTGAAACCATTCCTTTCATCATTTCTTACAGCACAATAGCATTCCATCACATTTATATGCCACACCTTGTTCAGTCTTTTCCCAACTGATGGGTATAGTTGGAGACAAATTATGAGAGCTTTAAGCACCAACCCAACAAGATTTTATTCTGTTCTAGGGACAATAGGGAGTTGTGGAAGCTTCCTAAACAGGACAGTGATTCATGCTCAGCCCTTTGGGAATGCCTTAGGAATGTAACTCAGGTTTCCAACTAAACCTGAGGCATTTTGCATGCTGCATATGGAGAAGGCATGACTCCACCTAGTGGAAAAATTGCTAATTCAAGGCCGTACAGCTGTGTGAGGGTAGTGTTAGTGTAAGAACTTTGGAAAGAAAAGACTTTCTTCTATCTTCTGCAGAGTCTCACATAGCCAGACTCTCTTTGAGATCAATTCCAGCTATGTAGTAAGAGAATGACTTTGGAAGCTACAAAAATATAGGGGAAGCTGCTTCCTCAAAATGTCCCTGATTTTCTGTTTTCTTCCCTTACAGACTTTGGGGAATTTTCCCTTGGGTAAGATCCAAGTCTCTCTCTTCATTGAGCTGAGATACCATTTTGCTCCCATATAATGAACTCATTCATGAACTTCCTGATTCTAAGTCCACCGTGATATTATTATTATTAATATTTTCATCATTATCTAAGTCCCCTGTGATATTATTATTATTAATATTTTCATCATTATCATTGTCAATATTTTCTGAAATATTCTAATCTATAGCACTTCTCCAAATTTGTTTGCTGTTTTTCTTATGTAAATTGATTTACTCAATATTTGCTATTTGAAATGGCTGCATAACCAGCATCTGGTAGGAAGAAGTCAAAATGGTAAGTACAAGCTAAGAACTAGGAACTAGGGAAATAGATGACTTTTGTTTTGTATCAAAATTGTGTCACTAAGCCAGTAATTTTTAAGTCAACAGGTTAACATAATTCTAATCCACTACCTCTCTTAGAGGCTGAAGATATGTCCAATCTTGTGACCCTTCCCCTGCTTTCTTCAAGGCAGGAACTGTAGTTTCCTTTGCTGAAGGGCAAGCAAGATTCCAGAGGCATTCTATTAATGCTTCTCATGAGTTGCATTTTTTTTCTAAAACTTATATCAACAAACACATATTACAAGGTGCAAGCCCCTACACACTCTATGCATGCAAATGCATGAACACACCTTAGAAAAATATGAATGCAGCAGTATTTGAAGAAAAGAAACGACAAGAGTCAGGGAGACCCATTAGGAGGCTATTGCAATAGTGCAGGTGAGAGATAACAAGGCTCTGAACTACTTATTTTCTGTGGGGATTTTCAAAATTGTCCAATCTGTAAGGAAGAAAACCACTGAGGCAGAGCTCTGAGCCAGTGGCACTCTATTAAAGGGTCCATGGTCCCCTGCAATGAAGTGGACCTCATATTTTCCTCATGACATGAGATGCCTTTCTTCCATAGTGCTTAGTATCCAGACAATACAGGTGAAGCAGACCAAAAATACAGAATCTCAATGGTTGATAGAATTTGCCCATGGCCCTCTAGGAGAGTCTACACAAAATACAGAATCCCATTGGGTGACAAATGGGCTAATGAGCAGGCTTTAACAGACCTATCTTGACCTTTCAGGAAGTCCTACTAAGTCGATGGGACTGGGGTGATAAGCAGATCTGCTGGGACTGATGGGTAGATAGACTAGCAGGCCATAGTCCAGCAACCAGGGTTACTTATTGGCCAAATGCTCATAGTCATCTCTCTTTGTTGGACAATAAAGGGTTGACAAGGGAGAGACGGGCAACAAAAACAATTGGGGGGCTTTCCATGTAATTGAAGCACCTCCATAGCTTCCTAACGATTAAGCAAGTGAACTTACAAACTGCAGTTCACAGCTCTGGGGCTTAATATGCAGAATTTATAATCACCATCCCTATGGAATCATATCAAATTAATTAATACTGATTGGAATAAAATAGGAGTTTTATTAATCATCTATCACAGTTGTGTCCTTAATTCTAGAAGAGGACCAAGAAAATCATGTGGGTAATGTCTTGACTTGCTGATGAACTGGATTTAAGTGAGGCAGAGCTTTGCAGAGAGGACTTCTGAGTGGAAAGAAAATGGATGTGAAGGATAATGTTAACACTTCCCATAAGCAGTCTCCAGATTTACACGGTCATGAGAGAGCTCCAACTCTAGAGAATACCAAAATGACTCAACAATAATTTGTTTCATGTGAGTGGAGGCAAGAAGCCAAATCAAATCCCAAACATAAAGTAATGCAGGCTACTGACTGGGAGAAATTCACCATCTGGGAGAAACTTTCCAACGATCTAAATCCTAGTTTCTTCTCCCAAACTCATCTATCCCTAATCATTATTTGTTTTATTTTTGTTTTCTCCAATATAATAATAATAATAGTCAGCATTTGTATGTAGATTTAAGATTTTCAATGAGCTTTACATAAGTTATTTTATTTGATTCTCATAATAAACCTCTGAGGTGGATGTTTAACACATGAGGAAACTGAAGCTGAGAGAAGTTAAACCCAGAGACACATAACTTAGTAAAAGTCTAGCACTCTATCCACTGTGATATTATCATTCTCTAATATTGTACATCATTGAGCTGCTTGTCAATGTGCCCTCAAGAAGGGGGAGGCGATTTATACTGATGCAAACATCTGTGTTTACTCTCAGCCAGTCCCAGTGTCAGTAATATTAATTATCTTTACAGGTAATTGTATTGTGGGCTTGTGGTAGCTAGGGTAGATTTGAACTGGAGAGTAAAAGATAATAGTATTGCTATTCAAATTCCTTTCCAGACAAGAGGTACTCAAAGAATAACTGATCCATTTGCTGTTCTTGGAAGGCCCTTGTCCTGACGCCTCAAAGCTGCTACATCAGTTAGAGCCAACTTCCACAGAAATTGCTGTACTTGTTGGGTTGTTTGCAATAGTGTGGTAAGTCAAAGGCTTGGTTACCATCAGGGGCTTGAGATAGCTGTCCTGCCTAATCCTCAGACTCTTCAGTGAGGAAAGGGAAAGACCTCCCAGGATTCCTGACTCACTTCAAATTATTCATATACTTCTCCCCCAAGGAATGCTGATGGCTAATGGCCTTCATGGTATCCTAGCTGTCAGGTCTGGCTCAATATGGGAAATACCCCCATGGGACTATATGAAGAGGATCCACAAGGGATGCTTTTGAGGGAGACTTTTGAAATCTCATTTAAGACCAAGATTGCCAAAAAATGAATTTACAGGTTCTAGTGGGGCAAGAGACTATGTTCTATGTCAGGCATATTCTCAGTCAGGACCATTGTCATGGAATACCTTGATAGATCAATGGATCCATGATCTCTACAATATGACTCTTTCCTCTAGTCTCATATTACTCATATCTAGCATTATATTCCATACCACCCTGCCCAGTTTTGCAAAGATGAGAAGGAGATACATTTTTCTTGACTCTTTCCCAGGATAAAGCTTGGTTATTCTAATTATACATCATGCAGTTTTAGTTTGTTTTTTGTTCCATTTACATTGTTACAGATATTACAGATGTTGTTTCCTAGCTCTATTGACTTCATTCTGCATCAATTCTTTATTCATAGTCATAATTTTGTACATGGCAATAATATTCCAAAAAATAATATTCCAACACATACCATACTTTGTTTAGTGGTTTCCCTAGTTGGTGAGCATTTACCATGTTTCCAGACTTTTTGCTTCTACAAAAAATGATGGCATTAATATTTTGATGTATATGTATCTTTAACCTCCTTTGGGATCTATGCTTAAAATAGTGGTATCTCTGGTTCAAAGGATACAGACATTTTAATCAATTTTTAAGTATAAAGTCTTCAACAATAGTATTTTGTTGTGCCTGTCTTTTGTACTCCCTCTAACATTAACTACCTCTTTCTTTTTTGTTAGCTTTGCCAATTTGTGGGATTTAAATGATTCTACAAGTTCTTACTAATGATTTGTGTTAACAACTTGCAATTCTTCTCTTAAGAACTATTTATCCATATCTTTTGACAAATTATCCATTAAGAAATGGGTTTTGGGGTCAGCTAGGTGGTGCAGTGAATAGAGCACTGGCCCTGGAGTCAGGAGGACCTGAGTTCAAATCCAGCCTCAGACACTTAACACTTACTAGCTGTGTGACTTTGGGCAAGTCACTTAACCCCAATTGCCCTCCCTGCTCCAAACAGCAAAAATAAAGAAAGAAATGGGTTTTGATCTTATGTATTTGTGTTAGTTCCCTCTATATCTTGGATGTCAGATATTCATCAGAGATATTTGATTCTGATATTTTTTCCTAATCAACACTTTTGCTTCTTATTCCAACTACATTTATTTTATTTATGTAAAAGCTTTTTTAGCTTAATGTAATCAAAATTATCTATCTTATCTCTTGTGATTCCCTTTATCCTTTGTTTAGTTACGAATTTTCCACTATCAATCTTAACTATGCATAAAGTTCTTCCAGTCAGGGAGCTCTCCATGGCCCACTCTATTTGATACTGAGGGTAAGGAGATAGAGCCTTTTCCTTCCATTCATCCCCAGAACAACCAATCCTCACCTTCCATTCCTGAAAATTTAATTCATACCTGTACTAGAGATAATAAATACCCCAGATCCTGGGCCTTCTCGGTAGTAGTTGAAATAACCTAAATTTACTCACTTGCTCTAGATCAGAGTCCTGGGAGATCAAATCACAGTGGGTCAGAGTGGAAGAATATTGCAGAACTCTTAGTTTCAATATAACCCCACTCTTTCCAGTGGTACTAGGGGTTTGTTCATAGAATAATCACTCTAGAGCTGAAAGAGACCTTGGAGACTACTTGGATCAGCTCTTCCAGGCAGATTAAGTAACTTACCTGAAATCATTGAGTAGGGAGTGTCAAAGATAGGATTTGATCCTATGTCCTATGATTCCTGAGTCAGTGCTCTATATAACATGCCGCCAATCCGTGTTTGTCTTTGTGCATTTTGCCCAATTTATGTTCATCACTGAGATCTTACAATATTCTAGTGGGAAATAATAAAATGATCACTCAGAGAATGCAATTGTGACTACTATGGTATGGTAAGGAATATTCTAGACTACAGTAGATTGCCTGATAAATCTCATAAAAGTAGGACATCCCAAAATATAAAGCAGTGAACAAAAAAAAGTCCTACATGAATGTTGAACTGTTTACTGTACCTATAGAATGCTTGAGAGGCTAGAGACCAGTTTAGGAGAGTTAAAGGTTAAGTCCAATACTTAGTCTTTGAACAAACTGAATGGCAGCTTTGTTATTTATTTTGCACAAAGCTCCTTTTGAGCAGGCAGATGGCTCATAAGATCATACATTTAGAGCTGGAAGGAATTTCAGGGGCCATCTGGTCCAAAACCCTGATGATGTGCAATCTAGTTATCACATGAGACTCAGGAAATGTCCCCATCTATTCCCAATATAGCTAGGGATATTGTCTGAAATGGATACTAGCTATACCTAGCCATAGCTATATGCCATAGTCTCATCCAAAACCCAAACCAGGATTTCTTTTCCTGAACCAGGACTATTTTGATGTACCTAGATTTACCTGGTGACCAGGTCCGAGACAAGGCCCTGGAATACTTAGAAAAGAACTAAGAAGAGGTTGATCTGGCATTCTACTTGCATTGACAGAGCCCCAGTGTTAGAGTAGGGAATTTAATTTTGCCAATTTAAAATCCCTTAATACCAACAAAATCTAGTACTGATACTGCCCACTTTTAATATTTGGCCTGAAGATATATAAAGATATGGATATGTGTATATATACTTTGTGTATATGCATATATAATATATATTTATATATAAATTTACATATATATGCTTTAAATTTAAACACACACATTAGATAGATAAAGAGATACATATGACCAGATGCCATTCCCCTAATAGATAAATGACCAAAGGATATAAACAAATACTTCTTTTAAAATTTATAAATTATTAAGAGTAAAATGAAATAATGTTCCAAATGTTCCAAAACAACTCCAGCTAATTGGCAAAGAAGGGAAAGAGTTAATGTTGAAGGGATTGTGGAGAGATAAGCACATTAGTGCATTTTTGGTGGAGCTATGAATTAGCATAACTATTCTGGAAAGCAATTTAGAATTAGCTAATAAAGTGACTAAAATGCCCATACCCTTTGACCCAGGAATTTCACTACTAAGCTTATACCTCAAGGAGACCATTGATTTTTTTTAAGAAAAAAAGTTCCTAGATACACATACTTTTTTGTGAAAGCAAAGAATTGGAAACAAAGTAAATACCTATCATTAGGAAAATGGCTAAACAAATTGTGGTGTATGAAAGAAATTGCCGTAAGAAATGATGAATGTGATGAATACAGAGAAACATGGAAAGATCAACATGAACTGATGCAGAATGAAGAAAGCAGAGCCAAGAAAACAATATTCACAATGGTGTACAACAGTATGAACAGAAAGAACAACCCCTACACACAAAGAAAATGAATGCTACAAAATTATAAGGAACAAACATACCTTGAAAGAAGAGATAATGTGAAGATGCACTCACTTTGTCCTTTTGCAGAAGAGGCCCATGAGGATTGACATTGCATATATCTTCAGACATTTTAGATGCAGTGATCAGTTATGCTTATATTTTCCTCTTCTTTTTATTCTCTTTATAAAATACTATCTATTAGGTACGATGGCTCTCTGGAAAAGAATAAGTATTTATTAAGCTCCTACTATGTGCCAGGCATTGTGCTAAGTGCTTTACAAATATAGCTCATTTGATCCTCACAAGAACCCTGCAGAGTAGGCACTATTATGATCCTCACTTTACAGTTGGGGAAACTGAGGAAGACAGAGGTTAAGTAACTTGCCTAGGATCACACAGCAAGTAAGAACCTGAGGTCAAATTTGGACTTAATTCTTCCTGACTCCAGGATGAGCACTTTCTCCACTGAGATATGTAGCTGACTCTGGAATGGAGAGGGATAATAGGGAAAACTATGGTAATGTATATGTGGATGAATAGATAGATAGATAGATGATATAAGATATAGATATTTCTTATTTTATAATACCTAACCTGAAGCAGCTACTGGGGCAATGACATTGATCAAATTGAACCTGGCGGGATGAAGGATAACAAGTTGAAGATATACTTCTGGCCTGGCATGGCTTGTCAATGAGACGGGACGTTAGAGACAGTGCCCATTCATTACTTTCATATTCCTTCTTCCTCTTTTCTCTTAGTAAGGGAAATGGGCCTATTCCTGGAATCTCTTTTTCTTGAAAGATTGTTTATTTCCTATTTCCTTTCATCTCTTCACATATGACAAATGTGATTGCATTTCTGATCTCTATACTTTGTTGTTCAAACGCATCACAGAAAAGGCAATGGAGGTGGGCCCAGGGGGTAAATGTCTGGGAGGGAGAATAATAGATTTAAAAAGCGTAATATAAAATATAAAGAGATATTTCTGAATGAGGGCTGTAGCTGAACAAAAGAGAATTATAGATGCATTTTGTTACTTTCCATATCAGTAAGAAAGAAAGAAAGCTGGATCTTTCTAGTCATCGTTTTGGTGTGGGAAGGCCAGTAGGATTTGGGAATGGCATGAGAAGAGGGATTTCGGTCATTTATTCTCTTCCTCTTGTTTATTTCTGGGCAGGTTTGAGAGGAAAATCGAGTCCTCCAGAGTGGGGAAGAGATACTGAAGGGGCCATAGAGAAAACTACTCCCAAGAAGAAGACTGCAGAAATGACTGGGAAGTAGTTGCTCAACATATATATATATAAATTGGGGCCAGTGAGATAGAGTGATTAGCCCTCTTTACTATCATACACACACACACACACACACACACACACACACACACACACATGCACACACATGCACACACACACACACACACACACACACGCACACTCACTACCACCACCACCACCACCACCACCCTGCAAACATGAATACTGGGTAGCGACATCCTTAGAATCTTTTAGAGATTTACGAATTTTAGGTTCCATAATAGACTGGACTAAGGGGAAGGTTGGAGAGAGGGAATAAGCATTGATTAAGGGCCTACAATGAGACAAGCACTGTGTAAAGTACTTTTTACAAATATCTCATTTGATTCTTTCAACAACCCTTTGAGGTAAGGTGAAGTTATTATCCTCATTTCATTCATGAGGAAACTGAAACAGAGGTTAAATGGCTTGTCCAGGGGTCACACAGCTGGTCTTGGGCTGGATTCGAATACAGCAACCTATCTCAGTGGTGGTCCCATAAACTGCCAACATCATACTTAGTATAAACCAAATTGCTCTGAAACATCTTCTGGTGCCAAAAAAAAGAAAAGCCAATACTAACTTTTTTGCCAATATGATCATTTAAAAAACTTTCATTTTAAAAGAAGAAGGCACATAATAAAGATGAGTAGGGACTACTGATATATCCATAACAGGCAGAGTTCATACTGCTATAAGGGACCTGTGCCTCTACAAAAGACCCTCACTAATTACGTAACCTATGTCCATATACCAACTCATACTTTCTGAGTTTCTTCATGTCTCTCAACCTAGGCTTTCCCAGATATAAAACGGAGATAGTAATATTTCTATTATGTCTCCCCATAGAATTGCTATGAAATACTGAAAACTGTTGAGTATTTTCCAAACTGTGAAAATTATGAAGTGCTATATAATTGTGAGATATCACAACTATATAGGAAAAGCTGGGAAAAGGGGTTTGAGGTATGAAGAAAATAGATGGGGTCCAGACACTAGAGACTCCATGGTATAGGAAGGAGAAAAGCTAGAAAGGAAAAAAAAAACACATTCCTATGGGCACCCTTCCCATTTGCCTTTGCTTTGCAGCCTTCCCCAATCTCTGCTGCCCAGACCCCTTGAAGTAGCTAGGAAAGGAAGAGCAACTAACTGTTCACACTGCTTGATGAGCTAGAAATCACCAGGCTACCCAGCAAATCCTCAGCACTACCATCTGGCCTGTTGGTGCACCCTAAAGACCTTTGGGCCTTGTTACATACCCAGTAGCCTCATCCTTCCAGGCAAATGGAAATTAAACTCTCTTGTAACTGTTGTCTTGCCCAAGTAATATGAGAGGTCCTTGAGAGAAGGGACTATCTTGGTTTTTCTATTTGTATCCCCAACACTTAGTATAGTGCTTGGCAGATAGTAATCAATTAATAAATGCTTTTGTCATTCATTCATTTCTATTCTTTCTTCCATTTATTCATTCATTGGTTCGTTCAAAGTAGAAGCTGACTTCTGTTGAAGTGAAGTAATCAGAAAAACGACCAGCAAAGAGGGTGCAAATTAACTGGTGATTCCCAAGAGGAGAAATTCTTGGAGTTACATGGTTAGGTAATATAGGTTTGGTTTGTGGTTTGATTATTGTTGGGGGCGGGGGGAGTGTTTAAATTAATATCATGAAAAGAGAGACAACATGGAATATTAGCTGTAAGAAATGATATATGTGATGAATACAGAAAAACATAGAAAAGATCAACATGAACTGATACAGAATGAAGAAAGCAGAGCCAAGAAAACAATATACACAGTAGTGTACGACAGTATAAAGAGAAAGTACAACCCCGACACATAAAAAAGTGAATGCTGAAAAATTATAAAGAACAGGGATTAGCATGAGGTTTGGCAATAAGACAATCTATAGAAGAGGAAAATGTATTGTAGAGTCAAAAGACAAAGATTAAAATCTGACTTCTGACCTTTGCCACTTCTATGATCTCTCTTAACGTCTCTATGCCCCAGTTTTGTCCACAGTTACATAAGAATTTTCAACTAGATAATCTCTAAGCTTCCTTCTAGTATTAAATCATATGAACCAGAATTCTGATGATTTTGTCATTTGGGATTTACAAAATAAAGAGATTAGCATTCCAGCCCTTAGCACTTTTGGCAAAACAATTTCTTCATGGCTACAGATATTAAATATTTCAGCTTTCCAGAAGTGAACACATTTGAATGAGTGAATACCGATAGATGTCCAAGTGTTATTAGCTTGCCCAAGACAGGACAGAGCACTGCTACAACATCAGTGCTGGCTGAGGGAAGGTTCTATCACATTAATAATTCTAAGCTGTGTAGAGACAAGTTCAGCCAGACAGCCAATTCCCTAATACTCCTATTATTTAACCTACTAGCTTGAACCTACTACCATGGCTGGCTTCACATTCATCTTAGCCCCTCAGATTTTGGTGATCTAACTAAATCCCAGCACCCACTTAGCCTAGCCTTTTGGTTTATGTTTATTTCATTAGAGACTTCATCTCCCCCACCCCCCCCCCGCCCCAGGGAAACTTGACTATTCCTACTCTAGCACTTGCCCAAATAAGGAAGAGTTTCATCCCTGTATCCCAAGACATCGAGTCATGAAAACCCAGAGAAAAGGGTATCCAAGAGAAGAAGGTAGTTAACACTGGCAAATGCATCAGAGGTCAAAAAAGATCTGGAATGAGATAATACCAACATATTGGGTTGATCATAGATCATAACTTTGGAGAAAACAGTTTCACCTGAGTCAGGAGTTCAAAAGTCAGATTGCAAAGGATTGTTGCCCTGATCAAGGAGGCATAGAATTAGCGTTGGAAGGAATGTTAAAGGTAATCTAATACAATACCCTCATTTTACTGATGAAGAAACTGAGTCTCCAAAAGGTTTAGTGAATACTCAATGTTATACAGATAATAAATAGTAGAGTTAAATTCAAACTCAATTCCTCTTATTACAAATTCAACACTCTTCCATTTCACCAAAAAACTTCTGTCAAAGTAGGAAGGTAATCACTGTTCCCAACAGATCTGTTAGAGGCAATAGCCTCTCTCCCACCCCGAGATTTCTCATAGGCAGCAAATAAGCCCAGGCATCGATAAGCCCTTATACTGTGGCTGTAGAGCTAACTGTGTTGACAGAAGAAAAATCAAGAGCCTGGTGATATATGACCAAGGTCTAGGAGGCTTTCCTTATGTGCCTTGTTACCCTATATTATATGTTTCTCTGGGAAAGATTTATTCTTTGGGCTTTACTGAAAGAATACACCAAAGGGCTGGGCAATGATGACTCAGTTACAAGGTAGGCCATAATTATGTCCTTGATAGCACCTTCTGAGACCCTCTGCATTTTTCTAGACCAGGTTTCCATCAGAATATGTGAGACTCTGACAGACTTTGAATAAGGAAATATGTGATCAAATCCTGGTTCTGCCACCAACTAACTACAAAACCTTGAAAAAAGGGTGGAGGGCTGAATGGGAATGGGAATTTGAAGATCTTCCCTGCTTGTTAATAGACCTAAGGGGGAGTTTAAAGACCTCCCCTGCTTTGAAAGTAAACTCTGCCCCCTAATAGGCTAAATGTAATCACGTGGAGCCTGTGATGGAAGGAATTTGCTGAAGGGAAGCACAGCCCACAGGAAGCTAGTCAGAGCTAGCCAGATCGGTGGGGCAGAGAGAACACTTAGGCAAGGAGTCAGATAGGCTCATGAGTAAATATTGATCTTGTACATACACATATATCTATATAAGAGAGTATATATGTGTATGAATACATATGTGAGTCTATGTATATATGTGTACATAGACAAGGCACAGGATCATTTGAATAGGAAGGGATGATATTTTAAAAGGTGAAATTGAGAGGTGGGAGAGGAATAGAATAAGCAAAGACAGGGAGAGACAGAATGGGGTTAATCATCTCATATAGAAGAGGCAAGTGATAATTGTTACAATGGAGGGGAAGAACAGGAAGGCAAAAGGCAATGGGCCAGCCTTGCTCTCATTGAATTTGGCTTAGGGAAGGAATGACATACAGTCTAAATTGGGTATCTTGTCCTACAGGTGTGAGGATCACAAAATATGTGCAAGATTGCAAGTGGTGATGTTGAGACACAGGGAAGTGTGAGGCCCAGGAATTCGTTGGGTCATGTGGAAGTCAGAGCATATTGTACCGTCCTTGGCCAGGGGATATTGCATTGCTCAAGACTCTCTTATGTGGGGTACCTGAGGTTCCCAACTAGTGTCTCCACACCCTGGGGTCTTCATGCTCTTGTAATTGCACCTCCCCTCTCACAATTCTGCTCAGCTGGGCTGTGTCACATGTGGTGTGTGGATCTGGGGTAGATAAAAGACCCAAGCCTTGGAGGGAGATGGGGCCTGCCTTAAGATCTGGCTGTAAGGCTTCCCGAGGAATCTCAATAAACCTTCTTAGCACATACCTTCAAGCCATGACTTTTCTTTTCAGGAGAAGACACCAGCGTCTTCTCCTTTGAGGTAAGTAACCAGCTGCCCCTACAGGCAGGTTGGGTGAACCCTGACAAAGAACCCTAACATACAGGAGAGTAGGGGGAAGGGGATGAAAGGCAGGATGATGGAGAGAAGGGCAGGTTTGGGGGGAGGATTGTTAGAAGCACACACTTCTGTAAAGAGACAGGGACAAAGTAGAGAATAGAACAAGTGGGGGGCGGGATAGGAAGGAGGGAAATATAGTCAGTCTTTCACAATAAAAAAAATATACAGACAAGATTGCAGACCCCATATTAATCTGATTATATATTGGAAAAATGGATCAAATACTGTAACCAGGGCAGATACTGGGGCAGAGGCCTCCCTTATTTATGGGAACCCTGATAAGTTCAAGCATGGAACTCCTATTACCATCACAGGACTAGGAGGGGCTGAAATATCAGCCAAACAAGGCAAACTCATGATGAAAATTGGACAATTACCCAAGAAATAATATACTGTGGTCATTGTACCCATTCCTGAATACATTACTGAAATAGATATATGGAGAGGTATGACTTTGAATTTACCTGAAGGAAGATATCAATTTGCAGTAAAGAAGACAGGAATTAATACAGTTTTAGTGGGAAAAATAAAAATGGACTCAATCACTTTACCTGAACCTTCTGAAGTAATTACTTTAAAGCAGTATCGTGTGCCAAATGGGCAAGATGAAATTGCCAATACTATAAAGGAACATGTTGAGGCAGGAGCGTTAGTCCCTACAACCACCCAATGGAGTAACCCTGTTTGGCCAGTATGAAAATCATATGCGACATGGAGAGTGACAGTGGATTATAGACAACTGAATAAGGTGACTCCTCCCTTGTATGCTGCTGTTCCAGATACTGTCACCTTAATAGAAAGGATTCAGAAATATGATGGGACTTAGTATGTAGTGGTCAATTTGGCCAATGCCTTCTTCACCATCCCAATAGACTCTAAACAGTGGAACCAGTTTGCTTTCATTTGGCAGGGCAGATAATAAACTTTTACCTGCTTGCCATAAGGATATCTGCATAGTCCCATTATTTGCCATAGGATTGTGGCTGAACATTTGGATGAATTAAAGCTACCCGGTATATAGCTAACCCACCACATTGAAGATATCATTAAACAGGGAATAAAATGTAAAAGAGGTAGAGAAGAGTTTGACACTTTTGATTGAATACAAGCAAAGGGTGGGAAATCAACCCTGCAAAGATTCAAGGACCAGCTCAGAATTTAAAATTTTGGAGAATACAGTGGAATAAGGGACTGCAAGAGATTCTGCTGCAAGTCCGACAAAAGATTCAGGATTTTCCTATCCTTACCAATAAGAAAGAGGCCCAAAAGTTTATAGCATTATTTGGATATTAATGACATCACATTCCACACCTGGGACAGATTTTGAAACCCTTATATAAAGTTACCAGGAAGAAATATGAATTTGACTGGAGACTTGAACAGAGTAAAGCTTTTGAGGAAGCCAAAGCTGCCATACAATTGGCTCTAGATTTCTGGCCTATGCAGAATGGTCTGGTGGAATTACAAGTGACTATACAGGATGATTATGCAAACTGGAGCTTATGGCAGAAACAACAAATCCAAAATGTACCTTTAGGATTTGGTTCCAGGAAACTTCCTTCACCTGGAATGCAATATACACCTTTCAAAAAGCAGTTGTTAGTTGCATATTGGGCTTTGGTAGAGACTGAACAACTGACTCTGGGCCATGAAGTGACATTAAGGCCTGGAATCCTGATTATGACCTGGGTAATGAGTACCCTAGCTTTTCACAGAATTGGACATGCCCAAGAGGCCAGCATAATTAAATGGAAGTGATATATTCAACATAGAGCTAAAACTGTCAAAAGTGGAATTTCTGCCCTATATGAATCTATAGCTAACATCAATACTGAGGAACATGAAACATCCCCTGAACCAAGGCAACAGTTGGTACAATCCTTGGTAAGATAGAATGATGGATATGATGGACTAACTGAAGAAGAGAAGAAGAAATGATTTACTGATGGGACAGCAAAATATTTGAGCCAAAAAAGACATTGGAAAGCAGTAGCCTATAACGCATGTACTAGAAGGACTTTGGAAAGTATTGGGATAGGTGGAAGTAGTCAATATGCTGAACTTATGGCAGTACAACAAGCCATCTAAATAGAACAAGGAACACAGTGTCATATATTCACTGACTCATTGGCAGTAGCTAATGGGTTAGCTACATGGATGCCCATGTGGAAAAATCAAAATTGGGAAATTCATGGTAAACAAGTCTGGGGCAAAGAATTATGGGAAGATATATGGGACATGTCTTTGGTTACTGATTTGTCAGTTTTTCATGTAGATACTCACGTGGTCCTCATCACGCCAGAGCATGAGTACAACGCTCATGCTGATTGAATAGCAAAGATTGATACTAAACATATTGCCCCTACTTTGAGAACAACTGATGATCTGGTATTAGCAAAATGGGTCCATCAAATGGCCAGCCATTTAGCAGTCCAGGCCACACACCAGTGGGCACAAGATCAAGGTATTAGTATCTCTCATTCATTATTAAAACAGATAGCAGAAGAATGTCATACATGTCAACTGGAAAAGGAGTAAACTGTTCCTCAGGGAAAAGTCCCAGCCCAAATCTGGCAAATAGATTATACTGGTCCTCTACCCCAAGAAAAAGTATGCAAATTTATATGTACTTGTGTTGACATCTATTCAGGTGTACTGGTGGCTTGTCCTTGAAAGAATGCAACCCAGAAAAACACCTGTAAAACTCTAGATCTCATAAGTCTATATTATGGAACCCCAATGCCAATTCAAAGTGATAATGAGTTACATTTCAAAGATAATGAAATGAAGAGATATTGCATATTAAACAATATAGAATGGATATATCATATTCCTTATTATCCACAAGCACCTGGGTTAATTGAAAGAATGAATGGATTATTGAAAGAATAATTAAGGAAGTTAAGTTCTAATAATTTGAATCAACATTGAAAAGATAATTTGTTCACTGCTTTACCTAATTTGAGTAATAGACCATTGGGAGAAAGTACACTGCTAGCCAGAATGATGACCCCAAACCTGAAAATTAGAAAACAGCAGACACATAAGATCCCAAATATTGAGTATTGGACTGTGAGGCAAGATGTCCCAGCACCATATCCAGGAACACCTGGTTTGGCAAGATATGATTTACATTGTTTAGAAGACTTTTGGTTGCATAGAAAAGAGATAAGAAACATCTCTACTGGGATATGCATGAGAATCCCTAAAAATAATTTTGGATCGATATTACCTAAATCAGGTTTTGCAGCTTGAGGTATACATGTATTGGCTGGAGTAATAGATTCTAATTATCAAGAAGAAATTATTGTAACATTGCAAAATTTGAGTGAAGAACCCATACAGTTTTGTAAAAATGATAGAATACTTCAAATGATTATTATTCCGTGTGAAACAATATCACTTGTGAAAACTGACCCTCCTTCTGAAATAATTATCAGAGGAACTAAAGAATTTGGTTTTACTAATAGAATAAAATTGGGAGCTAAAGTATGGGTAAAGCAGAAACCAGATAATGTTCCAAAGGCTGTGGAGATTATAGCACATGGGAAAGACAATACCATAGCTGTTGTTTATTCGGGAGAAGATGATTGCCAAATTGTACCCTTCACTCATGTATTCTACCATGAATGAGTTTATGATAGTGAGTCCACAGACTCCAGAAGCACAGCTGACCCTATATTTGTCTCTTTTTGACTTTTTCTCAAACTTATTTGTGAGATTTGTTTTCTACAGGATTGGTAGCCTCCACCTGTAGATGCCTGATTGCTTAAGCCAGATGTCATCCCCTGTCCATGACTGTGATGTGCCACTTCTGGACCTGGCATCAACCAAGTTCCAGATGACAGCTAAAGAACTGACCTTTTGAATGGGACCTCCTAGACCTGGCATTGACCAAGCTCCAGAAGACAGCTTAAAGAACTGAACTCTTGTATGGGACTTCTTGGGGCAGGGACAGCTCTACATCCAATTTCAGCTTGAAGCAGATTTGGAGAAGAGAACTTTGCCCCTTACCCCAAGATTTTGAGCCCCATTCATTCAAGGGGGGAAGGGTAGGGTGCTTGTACCCAAGCCCACACCATAAGCTATTGTTTTATGTGCAGTTTTTCTATTATCCCTGTTATACTGTTGCAAAGTTCTGTTGACACCACTTTTTCCACCAGTTATCTCTAAACTCTCATTTATTGTTAAGGTATCTTTGCCATGTAAGGGACATGAAAGATCATGAGGCCAAATGTAATGGAAATGGGAATTTGAAGATCTTCTCTGCCCCTTAATAAACCTAGGGGGGACTCTGAAGACCTCCCCTGCTTTGAAAGTAAACTCTGGCCCCTAATAGGCTGAATGCAATCACATGGAGCCTGTGATGGAAGGAATTTGCTGAAGGGAAGCACAGCCCACAGGAAGCTAGTCAGAGCTAGCCAGACCAGTGGGGAAGAGAGAACATTCAGACAAGGAGTCAGATGGGCTTATGAGTAAATATTGATCTTGTATTGGTTTGTGGGAAGGCTGAAGGATGCCATGGCTCTCAGTGTTATTATGGTTTCTGAATATCTTTGGTACTATGATGGAATTAGCTTACAGATTTTTGGATTCAGTTTTCTGGTATCTAAATAAATGCTTTAGTTCTGTTCTCTACCTGGAGGAGCTGGTATATTTTGCAACTGAACATCATGCAAAACTTATAGTCATGGTCTTTATCATGATCTTGGGTGCTGTAAATATTGCATTGGCACTACAAGGGCTCAATTTCTTTCTCTCCTAGAATGAGGCATTTGAATCTAATGATTCCCTCTAACTCTGACAACTCTATGATTCTAAGTTTGAAAAGAATAATCTATTGTCACTAGAAGCCAGATCAGATGTTCTGGTTCTACCCTGATGTTAACTACAATCTGCTGGATCATCTCCAGAGTTCCTAAAGCTGGCCTAGCACTAAGAATGGAATTCATGGCAAATTGCTGCCTTACTATGGCTGCAAGATGATAAAATCCTTGTCTCATCTTTGGGGCCAAATCCAAGGCAGGAGAGGCCTTGTAGTTTTATTTCATAATAATATCTCATTTCTCTTTTGGTGGAATTAAGTTTTGAAGTTGACCTTTTAGGGTTACTACTCACCAATCTCAGCAGGTCCATGAAGATGGGGTCAATAAGTAAAAGGGAGACTAGAGAATATTTTATTTGGCAAGACAGGTAAATACTCACATGGAATCATGTACAAGGAGTATAGGACAGAAACTTTATATACATTTATATATAAATTTATTGTGTATATATATATATGCATATTATATATATGTTTACAACTTATAGGTAGCTTTCTGCAACATTAGCAAAAATAGCTAAACCAATCTTAGTAAAGATGAGGTTTAACTTCACTTGAAATCCAACAAGGAAAGTGCAAAACTTTTCGCACAGGAATGTTTACAGAACAAGATAGCCTGTTCCTGGATGTGTACAGTTTTCAGCTTATATAAAATAGCAAGCGTTATCTTCACAACTGCAGTAACAATTTTGTATTTTTCCACAATATCTGTCCTTTGATACTTCCTTGGAAGTATCACAAAAGAGTGTAATACAGTTCTTAGAAGCCAATGGGAAATGTGGGACAGACTAATGCATCTGATTTGTTTGTTTGGTCCATTTCTTGGTCTTGGCTAGCAACCAGTCTATAACCTTATGAAGGTTATAGTTTTTCATTGTTAATGGGTGTTTTAGGGCTAAGAGAGAAATTAGAAGCAAAAAGCTAAACCTGTTAAAAATGGGTACAAGGTGTTGTTGAGGTGGTTTAGTAAGCAGGGGAGAAAGGCCCAAAGAACTCTACAGATAATGAGAATTTATAAGGCTGTTTATACTTTTCCCAAAGACTAATTATTATTCTTTATTTTCACACAAAATATTCCCTATTAAACACTTAATAGTTTTTTTAACCATAATGACAAAAATCTCTAACAAGTAGTAGCTTGAATTCCTAATTTCAAAACATTCAGACCATAAGAGAAGTTAATCTCCTAATAATAAAAATTCAATATATTCTAAATAGTATTTTAAAATTAATAACATTTCTAATACAATGGCTTCCAAAAATCACATTGTTACAAAAAATTGAGAGCATTATAACAATATGTAACAATATCAGGGACTCAAAAGAAGAAAATTGGAACAAAATGTATTGGCAGTCAAATAACATCAATTTAGTTTAATGTATTTCCTAATTACTTTACATAGAAAATAATTTCATCTGTCTATCAATTTTGACATTCTATATTAGCTACATTCAGAGATGAATATAGAGTAATGAAAATCAAATTGCTCTTACAGTTACAAATATGACATCAGCAGTTACCATGTAGAACACAAATCAATCAAGCTATAAATAGTAATTTTCCCTTTTATCAAAACCCAATATATAATCAAATCTTAAACTGCTAAATATTAAATATTGCCTCACAATTCCAACTACTTTTCTAGATCAACAAGAATATAAAAATTGGTAATAAATAAATAAAACAAATGAACACGACAAAAAACGAAGTTTGGATATCATCAGAAATACAAAAATTAACTTCAACTATCTGAGGAGGAAATTACTCCCTTGCAAAATTATAATTTTATAGGCATGAAAATCTTCCTGTTCTCCTCTTATGCAACATGAGATATATGAAATCCAAAATGAGATATAAGTCCACTCAAACTTTTTTGTAGTACTTTACTAAATTCTCAGCTTTTCTTTTGACCTGTGCTGATCATTTTGATAGTTATTAAAGATGAGGACCTTGTATTATCAGCTTATATGAAAATCACCAGATTTATATTCCTGCTTTTAGACAAGCAAAGTTGAATTGCATTAAAAAAAATAAACTTTTCTTTTTCTAAGAGTTCTTTTATACACTTTCCATTAACAAGATAACCTGTCCCTGGCTTTGTGCATTTTTCAGTTTATAGAACATAGAACAACAAGTGCTAACTTGATGGCTATGGTCTAAAATTTTCAATTTTTCCACATTCAATAGCATTTTACAGTTTATAAGGCACTTTGCTTGCAACTACCTTGTAAAGAAGGTAGTGTAACTGACAGCGAGGAGAAGCGGTGGATAGAGCACTGGATCTGGAATCTAGAAGACCTGAATTCAAATGTAGCCTCAAACCCTTCCTAGCTGTGTGATCCCGGGCAAATCACTTACCCTCTGCTTCAGTTTCCTCATGTGTCAAATGGGGATAATAACAACACCTAATTCTCAGGGTTGCTTGTAATGATCAAATGAGATAACATTTGTAAAGCAATTCCCAAACCTTTAAATACCATATAAATGTTGGCTATTATTGCTAAACAAATCCAAAAATTTCAATATAAAAAGAACAAAAAAGGGAATTGTATATAAACTGAATTTCTATTATGTATAGTTTTTTGAAGTATGTATTAAATTTAACAAGGTAATGAAATTGTTCCATACGTATGTAAAAATGTATATGCATATATATGTGTATACAAATCTGTATATATTTATGTTAACAAATATTAACATAGAAATCATTTGCTGAACAATGAGCTGGACTCAGAATTAAATAGAAAGGAAAAAGTGCTTTTGGGAATCTCACACACATTTCAATGACCCTAAGCTTTACCCTCAACCCATCATTTTAACACTGAGATAGTATATGCGCATGAATATGGAATGCCACAATTTCAAGGGAATAAAAAAATTAAAGTTCACCAATTGAAATATTTGAATTCATTTTTCTGTGTACTTGTCTCTTTTCACGCATACCCCATAGAATATAAGCTCCCTGAGGGAAAGAACTGTTTTATTTTTGTTTTTGTATCACCAAAACCGGTATAGTACCTAAGTTATAGTCATCTCCAAATACTTAAATTGAATTGAATTAAGCTGAATTAAATTGGACTATGGATGAAAATAGGTGGTATTAATTATCAATGATGAACCATGAGTAAAAAGTGGCATAAAAGCTACTGATTAGAAAGATGCAAATTAAAACAACTCTGAGGTATCACCTCATACCTATCAGAGTGGCTAACATACCAAAAAAGGAAAATGTTAAATGTTGGAGGGGGTATGAAAAAACTGTAACGACTGGTGGAGTTGTGAATGAATCCAATCATTCTAGAGATCAATTTGCAACTATGCCCAAAGGGCTATAAAACTGTGCATACTTGATCCAGCAATACCACCAAAAAAAACTAAAAAAATAGAATAAAGGGAAAAGGACCTATTTGTACAAAAATATTTATAGCAGCTTTTTTTGTGGAACTGAAAATTGAAGGGATACCCATCAACAGCAGGGGCTGGATGGGAGGAGAGGCAGGTGAAAAAATTATGATATATATGATTGTAATGGAATATTATTGTGCTATAAGAAATCACAAGCAGGATGGTTTCAGAAAAACATGGTAAGACATGCATTAACTGATACAAAGTGAAGTGAGCAGGACCAGGAAAGCATTGTATACAGTAACAGCAATATTTATTGGACAATGAAGAATTATGAATGACTTAGCTATTTTCTGCAATACAGTGATCCAAGACAATCCCAGTGGACTTATGATGAAAAAATGCTATTCACCTCCAGAGAAACAATGTTGTCTGAATACAGACTGAAACATACTTTCTTTTTCTTTCTTCCTTTTTTCAAGTCTTCTTGCACAAAATGACTAATATGGAAGTGTTTTATAAGACTATACATGTATACCTTAGATCAGATTTCTTATTGTCTAAGGGAGGGTGGAGGAAAGGGAAGGAGGAATAAAATTTGAAACCCAAAACTTAAAAAAAAGAAACCAACAAGTTTTAAAAATTGTTTTCACATGTAATTGGGGAAAATATTTTTTAAGTAGTATAAAAAATATCAAAGCAATACGGATGTGGGCCAGTCATATGCCAGGTAGTATGTTATAGTGAAAAGAACACTAGCCAAGGAGTCAAAGAACCAGGGTTCAGATCCCATCTCTGGTACTAACTGCATGACCTTGGGCAAGTCACTACCTCTTCTGCCCTCAGTTTCTTCCTATAAAATGAGGAGATTGAATGAGGTAGCCTCTTCCAGCTCTAGAGCTATGATTTTGTGAAGTGAAAGCAAGATCTAACAAGTAGTTAGCCCCTGTGCTAACATTGATACCCATCTAATGTCAAGAGATCTAATATAAGGATCCCAGAGTGTTGAGTGAGTAGAGCATGGAAGAAGCCCCAATTAATGAGATCATAGATCAAAGCACATAGTCAGAGTTAGCCAACAACAAAAAAACAAAGTTCTAAATATGACAAATCAGATGCCATGAAGAAAATATGATGAAACAGAATATTAGATACTGCACTCACTAAACCCTTGGTACTTTGCCTCATTATGGAGATCACTGAACAATTCCCAGAGAGCACTGGTAGTCTAAGAACCCACAATTACAGGGTTGACCTTACAAGTAGATGGAATATAAGATATGATTTCAGATCCACTAGGAAGTAGCCCCTGCTTATTCCACCCACACGCAGTTTACTCATGGGATTAAGAGTTTCAGTTTCTTGGCTTAAAGTTCTGTCTTTTGTTGAAATACCAATCCCCCTGGTAGGGTTAAAATTTTAAAATCTCCTCAGTCACCTACAATGCCAAAAGCCTGAATTATCATAGCAACAAAGATTTAGAGCTGGAAGGGTCCTTACAGGCCATCTTTTGTAAATTATAGATAAGAAACTGAGGCTAGACAAGTCACACCTAGCATCAACAGTATCAGAGTTGGGATTTGAGGTGTTCCTAACTCCAAGTCCAACATCTTATCCACAGCACCATGTTCATCTCATCAGATTCTTTCCTAAAAATAGATTTGAAGTTGAGGGGTGGGGCTGAAAGTAGAAGGGGCTGGTTGTGTGAGTGGAGAAAGAGAAAGTGCCCTGCATCAAACAGAAAAGAAACAGAGAACTTAGAAATGATAAAGGCGAACTGCCTACTGCACTCTTTTTTCCCCCTGAGGTTGGCCAAACAAAGGATTTTATATTTGATCCTGGAGGTGATAGGAAGCCATTGGAGTTTACTGACTCGTGGTGGTAAAGGTTGTATGTTTAGACCTGGACTTTAGGGAGAGCACTTTGGTGGTGGGGTAGAATGAAGGACAGACAGGAGTGGGGAAAAATTTAAGGCAGAGACATCAACCAGTAGACTACTGTGATGGGACAGGCATGAAGTGATGAGGGTCTGCATCAGGATGGTAGCAATGTCAGGGGAGAGAAGAGAGCACATAAGAAGGATGCTATAAAGGTGGACATAACAGTACTTGACAACAGAATGGGTATAGGGCTAAGAATGAGACATCAAGGATGATACCTAGGCTTTGAGCCTCGGTGATTGGGAGGATGGTAGAATACTTGATAATAATGAGGAAATAAAGAATAGGGGGGAGTTTGGTGGGAAGATAATGAGTTTTGTTTTGAACACATTGGACATATTTGGACATGTTACACCACTTTTAAAAATAATATTTTCCCCCAATTACAAGTAAAAAAAAATTTTTTTAATTCATTGCTTTTCTTTTAAGTTTTGAGTTCCCAATTTTATTTCTCCCTCCTTTCTCTTCCCCCTCCCTGAGACAGTAAGAAATCTGATCTAGGTTATATGTATACAATCATACAAAATATTTCCATATTAGTCATTTTGTGCAAGAAGAAAAAGAAGGAAAGAGAAAGAAAGAAAACATGTTCCAATCTGTATTCAGATAACATCAGTGTTCTGGAAGTGAGTAGCATTTTTCATCATTAGTGCTTTGAGACTGTCTTGGATCATTTTATTGCTGAGAATAGCCAAGTCACTCACAGCTCTTCATTGTACAATATTGCTGTTACTGTGTACCACTGTCTCACAGACAGTTGGAGATGTGAAAATGGAGATTAAGAGAGAGGTTAGGGCTAGACAGGTAGAGGGGATGGGGATGGTATGAAAAGAAGTGAAGTCAGAGCTAAAAAGGGTGGTCAGGGAAGCATTATTGTTAGGAAGGAGCTGGGTCTCAGCGAGAACCAGAAGATAGAAGTAGAGAGGTATAGGTTTAATAAGAAAAGAAGTTTGTTGATTATGTAGTAGGTGTTCCAGAAGGCACAATAGAAGGGATGAATAATATATTTGGTTGAAAAGGGTGACATATTGGGTGAGTGGGGTTAAGGTGAATGGGAATGGCAGAGCACATAGTTAGGGCTGGGAAAGCAGGTTTGTTCGTTCACAGCCAGGAATTCAATATTACTGGTATGAGGCATACAAAAGGAGAGTATGCTAAGTACTGAGGAATGAGGCCAAGCAGTAGACAGGGAGAAATCCATAGAGAAGGCAGCTAATTAGATGGCTTACTGCAAATAGCAATACATTCTTTAATTCCCCAAGGTCTACTTTACAGCAGGCAGGAACAAGAAGAAATATATCCCAAGGAGTCTAGGATGTCAAGAGACACACCTCAGCTAGGAATTCATCAGAAGAGTGTGGAGTTGAAAAGAAATAAGCTAGGGGAGGAAAGTTCCAATCTCTTTTATATCTATGGTATGTTTTTTCAGAAGTTTTAAAATCAATCTATAAATTGCCTTATACAATAGTTCTGCTACCATCAACTTCTGGAAAGTCACAGGAAACTACTTGCTATAAAATACAACAAAAAGCATGGATCTCCAAAGTTTTGGAACATTCAAACAGCAGACTGGCTCCATTGCTAATGATAAGAATGGTGATTTCTTGTACTAACATAAGAAAAAATGATAACACCTTAAAACATTTAGGGAAAAAATATATCAAGTATTAAGTACTTAAGAAATTACAAAATAGGGGCGGCTAGGTGGCACAGTAAATAGAGGACTGGCCCTGGAGTCAGGAGGACCTGAGTTCAAATGTGGCCTCCAACACTTAATACTTACGAGCCGTGTGACCTTGGGCAAGTCACTTAAACCCAATTGCCCTTCCCTCCTCCCTCCAAAAAGCAAAAAAAAAAAAAAGAAAGAAAGAAATTAGGAAATAGATTGCGTAGCACCTTCTCAAACATTTTCATATCCTAGGAATATTGCGTTTTCACGTGGTTTGACCCCCCTTTCACCCCTAAGAGACTCCAGTGGCTCCTGTTCCTTCCAGGATCAAATACAAAATCCTGTTTGGTGTTCAAAGCCTTTCATAACCTAGGCACCATCTATCTTTCAGTCTTTTTACATCTTACTCCCTACCACACACTCTTTGAACCACTGACACTGGCCTCATTGCTTTTTTAAGAACAAAACACTCCACCTCTCTACTCCAGGTGTTTTCTCCAGCTGTCCCCCATGCCTGGCATGCTATCCCTCCTTCTCTCTGCCTGATGGCTCCCCTGCCTTCCTTTAAGTCTGAACCAAAATGCCATCTCCTACAGGAAGCCTTTCCCAATCTTAATCATTTCCTATTTATCCTGCATATTGCTTGTTTGTACACAGCTGTTTGCTCATTGTCTCCCCCAGTGGACTGTGAACTCCTTCAGGGCAGGGACTGTCTTATGCCTTTTTTTGTATCCCCAGTGTTTAACACCATGTCTGGCACATGACAGAAACTTCATAAATGTTTATTGATTGACAAAAGAAAATGTCTCATTAAAATCCATGGCCTATGTCATATTTAATTAATGTATTTCATAAATTTTCAATCTATCTAGGAAGAAAGTATAACTTTCACATGTTTGTTTGTTTTTTTTAAGAATTGTAAGATTTCATTTTAAGTACGCTCTGCTCAAGCTCTTCTGGGCTAGTACTGGAGTAATGAGAACATGTGTATCATGAAGCAATAGCACTACCCTGTGGTAACATTGAAACATTTCACTTAAAAGTAAAATTGGATTCACAATGCTCTAGGCAAGAGCTTAGGGAAATCTAGAAATCTGACATTATAATGTACTCTACAAACAGAAAATTCTGAATAAATATTTGTTAACTTGAACTAGATTATGATTCTTTCAGAAACAACTTCTTCCTATTATTCTTGCTTCTGAAAGAATCATATTCTAATTCAACTTAACAAATACTCAGTTCCTTCTATGTGCAGAGCACATTATTGTATCAGTGCTATTGCTTTATGATATACATGTTCTCAGTAGTCTCATATTATCCCAGAAGAGCTTCAGAAGTAGAATAATACTGCTTATTCTGAAAGAATGAGATGGAAGTTGGAAATGCATTTTCCTACTGAAAGAATATCATATTCAATGTCATTTCAATGACGTGCCTATGATATGCAAGGCACTGTGTTTAGTTCTGGGGACAAAAACTAAAAACAAAACAAAGTCTCTGTCCTCAAGGAGCCAGGAAAGGACAGAGCCAAAGTCCTCTAGAAAAATCTGAGGAGGAAGATAGTGTTCATTAGTATTTGGAGGAATCAGGGAAAGTTTTACAAAGAGATGGCACCTGGGCATACCCTCATCACTTCACACCTGGATTGCTGCAATAGTCTTCTAACTGGACTCCCTACACAAGTCACACCAGTCCTCCACCTTGTTGTCAAAGTGATCTTCCTAACGTGCAGGTCTGACTGTGTCACCCCTGTCTGTACTCCATAAACTCCAATGCTTTCCTATTTCCTCCTGGATCAAATGCAAAATCATCTTTCAAGCTTTCCAAACTCTTTGCCAATGGGCTCCTTCCTACTTTTGCAGTCTTCTTACATTTTACTTCCCTCTATGCATCCTTTGATCCAGTCACACCAGCCTTTTTTCTGTTACTTCATTTCCCAACTTCATCCCTTTTCACTGTTTTTTTTTTCCTTCATGCCTGGAATGCTTTCCCTCAACACCTTGGCCTCCTGATTTCCCTACTTCTTTCCAGAATCAGCTCAAATCCCACCTTCTACATTAGGTCTTATCTGATTGCCCCCATTGCTGGTGCATTTCATCTGGGATCATCTTCCATTTACCACATTACACCATATCTGTGCAGTATTGTGCATGTTATTCCCCGACACCCCCCTACTGGAATGTTGGTTCCCTGAGGGCAGGGGCCATTTTATTTTGTTTTATTTTCTCTTTCTTTACATCTCTAGCACTTGAGGCCTGGTACATATAAAAACTTATAAATACTTGTTGATTGACTGAATTCAGTCTTAAAGACTCCCAGGCCAACCAAAAAAGGCTTTTAAACCTATAGACATCTCTCAAATTTAGTACAAAAAAATGCGAGCCATCTAAATTAAATCAAGCCATTATATATAGTTATATTTCTACAGGAAAATGAAGCCTAAATTCCAACTAGAGACACATTCTGTGTATAGTGGAAAGAGTACTTGGATTTGGGGTTAGGAGGTGCCTGGGATCAAGTCTTGGCTCTAACACTTACTAGATGTACAGTCATTTAATGTGCTGATACTCAGTTTCTTCATTGTTAAAATAAGACTCATCTTCCTGACTTCAAATCAGGCCTGAGACACCTATTAGCTGTGTGGCCCTAAGCAAATCATTTTACCTGGTTTGCTTCAGTTTCTTCATGTTCTGGAGAAGGAAATGGCAAACTATTCCAATATCTCTGCCAAGAAAACCCCAAATGGAGTCACAAAGAATTGGACACAACTGAAAAACAACTGAACAACAAAAACAGGAATAAAAGTGATTTTACAAAGTACCTCATAAGTTTCTGGCAGGAAAGTAACTTATAAAGGTAAAGTTCATACCCTCTCTAGCTTGATTGTAGGACATAGGAGTTCTACATGAAAGTCATGCTGGCTATTCTTGGGCACTAACATTTTAGCTCCTACTAGAAATCCCTATACATGTGAGGAAGGGGTTTGTCTAGTCAAAACCCTTCTGAACAGGGGAACTAAGCCCCCATGGAAGTTGTGGATGAAGTTCCAGGGTCAGCTTCCTCCTCTAACTCTCTGTATGTCTCAATCATTTTAAAATTACGTTCATGAGTCTGAGCTGGTCAAAAGTAGAAAGGGTTAAAATCAAGATATCTCCCTCCAGGAGATATCATCATATGCTGGGAACATTGTGAAAAGAATTCCTCTTCAGATATGAGATGACTTCAAACTATGATCCCATGAAGTCTACACATTTAAGTTATACATTTAAATGTGGAAAAGATATCCTCCATTTTCTAGGCCAACATTTTATTTTACAGTTGAGGAAACTAGAACATTTCCCTTTCCATCTTCATAACAATCTAATTCTAATCAACATGTTGAATATTCCATTGCAAGTGTACTCATCTACCCATTTCAAAAAAATGAAAAAAAAAATTCACCACTAAGTTGTTTTATTTACATGACTCCTCCAGACTGATCTGGGGACTAAACTGACCAAACAGTTTGACTTGAGATCGCAGGGAAAGGGATTTTCCCAAAGCCGCCCTGTGAGCTTGTAATTCCAGCACTGGCCAATGAGAAATGGCTCTTGGCCTCTCCCTACTGGCCTCAGGAGTACCCAAAATGATCAATGACTCTCAGCAATAGCCAAGAACAGAAAGAAATGGACTGAGAGCCAATAGGGTATGGTGGCTAGAATGCCAAAATTGGCATTACAAGACATGACATTTACTAGTAAGTGGGACTGCAAGCAAGTTTTTTAACTTCTCAGAACCTCAGTTTGCTTAACTGTAAAATGAGAATAATAATGCCCGCAGTGTCTATCATACAGACCTATTGTACAGAAAGACCTTTGTGTACCTTAAAGTGCCATATAAATGTGAATTCATATTGCTTTATCTAGCCATACTCTTTGAAAAACGGGATGGTATGATGGAAAGTACTGAAGTTGAAATCAGAAGACCTGACTTAGAACGTTGGCTCTTCTACTTACCATTGATATGATCTGGGGTAAGTTACTTCCCTTCTCTGGGACTCTGTTTCCTCAGACATCACTGGTCCTGGTCTCTCAAGGAAATCATTCTATAATTTCTGGGGTCTGAGAGTCCAGGGCAGAGGTTCCCAAATTTTCTTGGTTCATGGCATTCTTCATGTCCCAATAATTTTCTTATGATACCTTTAGGCCAAAAAAAAATATGCAAGTACCCCAAGCTGTTAAAGCACACAGTTTAAGAACCATGGCTTTAGGGACATATCAAATAACTCCAAACCTACTGAAAGTAACCACAATTCCCCCAAGGCAGAAGTAGGAAAGAAACAGGCTATACATTATGCTAATGAACAGACAAATGACAACTTGGGTTCCTCTCTTCTCATTCTTGAGAACACATTGTCATTAGGTTGTTTCCGTTGAGGGTTATGCTGTGATATTTTGGGCTTGTTTTTTGAGTTTTAGCTTGGTCTGATGGACTTTGCTTCACTATATATAGGGGTTCTTCATTTCTGGTAGTCTAGTTGTAATTGAAGCATTATTATTACTGTCTTAGAGTTCTGTTCACTTCTTGTTGTCCACCATCATCCCTAACCACCCCCACCATACTACCAAGAGTAGTAGCAGTGTTGATCTTGGCCCATGTTGCCTTCTGCTAGCAATCCCCCAGGGTAGGGAAATCCAAAGATACAGACATTCTGTTCTGAATACTTGGACCACCGTTCCCCAACCCTGTCAAAAGTGGCAGATATTGACTTAGCACAATCAGAGGAGCAAAGTGGGGAAGCTGTTAGGTATAGGTAGCTGCACTGCGCCTGAAGGAAAAGGCACTGAAACCCAGACAGGCCCAGATCTGTCACCATAGAAACTACTTAAGGCAGGAAGTAGGTTAACAGTAAATAAATTTTCCAATGTGAAATGAAGTTGAGGCAGCTTTGTTATCTAGAACAGGGAGTGTACTCCTCACCAAAAAGAGAGTAAAAAAGTGAATTACAAAGCATTATAAAGAAAAAAGGCTCAAACACCAAAAAGTTCAACACAAAGAAAACTCAGTAAAATCCCAAGTATAAGGCAATCAATCAACAGAGAGGATCCTAAAGCCAGAAGGAAGGATGTATACCAAGCCATCAGAAATTAAAAGTTCTAGGCGGATGGAGTCAAGATGGAGGCATAGAAGCAGGAGAACTCTGTGAGCTCCCCCCATAACCACCTCAAATACCAATAAAATATTATTCCAAACAAATTTTAGAGCTCCAGAACCTACAACATGACAGAGAAACAAAGCTCCCACTGAAGGCAGCCCAGCAGGCACACAGGTAGAGCTCATCGCAGTGCGTTGGGAGTAGAGACCAGCACTGCATGAAACTGAGGTTTTAGCCGCAGGTTGGCCAGGACAAGATGTGGCTGGAGCTTTTAGGAAAGTGGATCACTGGCAGCTGTGGCAGTTTCCAGAATTATCAACCCATAAGAACCAAGGACAAAGTGAAAGGTCAGTGGAACTTGGCTAAATTGGGGGAGAGGGTCCAGCCATCTGCCCCAGAGCTAGAAGAGGCTGAAGCAGTGGCCCTGCAGCGGCCTTCACATGGCTGCTTCAGAGCTCCTAGCCTGCAGATTGCAGGGGGGCCAAGCAATCATTCAGAGGCTAAGTGCTCTTGCCTTAGCATGCCTGGATTGGATCACGGTCTTGGGTGATGGTCCTGAGGTGCATGACCAGTGAGCCAAAGCTGGTGGGAGCTGCAGAGATGGCAGCCTCCTAATAGCTCTGGCAGCTGTGAAAACCCCAGTGATTTGGGACAAAGCTCTCCCCTCTGAAAGCAGAGTTCTACTGAGCCCAAAAGTCAAGTAATTGACTGACAACATGAGCAGGAAAAGGAAGCAAAGCAAGATCAGAAATCCAACTTTAGATTCCTTTTTTGGAGACAAAAAGGATCAAAGTATGGAACAGGAGGAAGACAACACAGTCAGAACTCC
>CM053583.1:327016807-327076156 GCA_028627135.1 Pseudochirops cupreus
AGTCACCTGGATTCAGAAGTAGACAGCTCCCAGGTCCTTCTCCAGTCCTCAAGGCAGTCCCTGGTACACACTGAAGTTCACAGGGTCCAGTACATCTCAAACTCTTCACCACTTCTCTTGTCTGGAACTCAAGGATCAGCCAGGCCATGGATAAACAAAATCTTATCCTGATCATGCTTCTTCAGGCAAGCCCTCTCAGCCTTCCAGGCAGGCCCTCTCAGCCTTCCAGGCAAGCCTTCACCAGATTCTGGTCTCAGGAAAACTCCAACTCAGTTCTCAGTCAGTTCTCAGCTTCTAGATGCTAGGAGAGAAACTCTCTCTCTCTCTCTGTCTCCCTCTCTCAGCTGGCCTCAGTCTCCAGGATTCTTCCTTCACCGGGGGAGTGTTCCAATTCTGTCTCTCTGTTTCTCTCTGCCTCAGCCAGCTTCAGTGTCCACAATTCTCCCTCCAGCAGGAGCAGTGTTCAAATTCTGTCTGTCTGTCTCTGGAATTCTTGCTTATGTACACACCTCAGCCAATCCCCTTCTTCCACATCAACAGGGGCTCAGCCAATCCCCTTCTTCCACATCAACAGGGGAGTTCATGCCTTCTCAACAGTGGGACAGAGTTTGCACCTTCCACACTTAGTACCAAGTGCTAAGTATCTTGCTAAACCGATTACTATTACAAGAGCCTACAAGGGAGTGGTTGAGGAAATGGAGGGAAAGAACTGAAAAAGTGGAGAAAATGAATGAGAGCATACTTTGGTGGTTGGAAGTGGGTTTCACTGATGAATGATCCTACAACTAAAGAGAAACTGCTTGTGAAGGGAAATGGAGGAAATTACCCTGGATGTGGCCTGGGGGGTTTGGTGCTTGAAAGGTCTATTTATCCTACATGGAGAGAAGGGAGAATTGGAACCTCTGGGAGCAATCTACACCTAGAGGAGTGGAAGAGAATGGACCCAGGAGATCTTGAGGCAAATGTGGGACAAAATAAAATGAGAGGTGGGATGTGCTATAGATTTGAAATGTCACATTCACTTTCAAATAAGATCACTGTATTACTACTTTGCTTAACTGTCTTACTTTGTTGCAAAAGATCTCTCACAAAGTAAGAGTAATCTATAAATATTTGTAATATAAAAATAAAATATCAATAAATCTTTTTAAAAAAATAGATTATCCAGAAGACAAAAAGAAGTTGCAGTTAATGAACAGATTGCTCACAGGTTCCTATTTGATGAACAAAGTAGTTAGTGGAATTGGTAGTATCATGTCCCCAAGGGCAACAAAAACCCTGGGATTCTAATAATTCAGTGTTCATGATAAGCACTTGCAAAAATAGCACCATGAAAGTAGCTACAACTTATATACCAATACTTGTGGCAAAAACAGATAAAGTAGAGAAATTGTATAAATAACTCATTAGGAAGCAGTGTTGTACAGAGGAAAAAGTTCTGAACTCAGAATCAAAGCATTGATATTGGCTCCACCTGTTACTTTCTGTGTGACCTTGGGCTCTTGCCTTAATTTTTTTGCTTTAGTGTCCTCATCTGTAAAATGAGAAAATTGGACTAGATAATCGCTAAGGTCCCTTATAGCTATGCATCTATGATCCTGTGATAAAATTTTCCAAAATTAAAACAAAATATGCTTCAATACTTGCTGATTTTAAGGCAAGAAATTATTGTAGGGGAGGACATTGAAAATTTTGTTATAAAATATGGGCCAGGAGTAAGACATCTGAGCAACCAAAGAGCTGTACATGCCCATATGTCATGATTATTTATTCTATAAAAAAGTAAGGAAGTACTGGCTATAGTAAATACTAAACCATGTCACAAAAAAATGAAATTGATTATATGTTAACAGACAAAAAATAACTGGTTTCTTAGAGGGTAGTTATTTCTGAATCAGGTGCCTGTGTACAAGCAGCTTATTATAAAATGAGGAAGTATGGTATGCATGTAAGGCAACTTCAACATGACTTATTTAAATGAGCTGTCAGTGTCCCCCAAACAGGAAATTGATAAAATATACATCATCATAGACTGTCACCAGTTCCAAAGGAGTTTTAACTGATCTAAATCAGTTGCCAAAAGAAAAAAGATAACAAAATAGAAGCTAGAAACTTCCCCACTAAGCAAAAACTTGGTCAGCTTGACAAGTGGAGAGATATGGCAACCAAAGCCAACATCAGTTTAGAACATATATTCATTTGTAAACTCTTACTGTGGAGAGTGAAGGATTATAAGCATTATCACCTCACAAAACACCAGCAAGTAGTGGAAAGAAAACAAGCTTATTAAAATCTTGATGAATGATCCAAACAAATCAGATAATCCCAAGAAGAATTAAGGATGAAATTGAAAGAATAATAATCAGGCGAAAAAATGTAACAGATCTTTTAAAATCTCAACAATTAATATTTTCCTTCTTCAATGACAATAAAGATATCATATTTAGATTTTAACAACATAGTCGTTAATGGACTACATGAGGGAGTGGAAATAGCACTATAGAAAGCAATGATTGGGAATTGCGGCTGGGATAGATCAAATACAGATAGAGAGAGTACAAGTAACATAATTTTGAAGGTATTGAAGTTTGTTCATTAACTGACTCTCAAGATAGTTGAAAGAGGGGAGGATACTACATACATTTTTTAAAATGCAGATTTTTTTATCCAGAAGAGTCATCCTAGGGAAAATGCTAGTCCGATAATTGCCCTACATATTTTGTTAAAAATTTCCTTTCTGGTGAAAAATTTCCTTTCAGTGCGTGTGGCCCTCTCTGAGCAGTCAGGACCATGGACAAAGGTGACTATCAATCAATCCAACCCTGAGCCCACACTGCTCCATTATCCTTTGGTCTGACTAGTTCAATTAATGGTTCATGTCTCTTCTTAGCCATGCCTCTTTCTTTCTCACACCATGTTTTTATTTCACTTACCTCTACACAAGATCAGAGACATGAATAAGCATTAAATTAATTCAATTTGATTAAAAATGAAATAAAAAGCAAATGAAATGACTCAGGATTACAGAGCACAACATACCATTCATGCCCCAAGTCCTAATCCCAGTCCATCCCAGAACACCCTCACGTCATGGAAAATCTGACTCAGATCAACATTTATTTCCTACTAGGCAAGATATGGATCACTGGGCCGTAGAAAATCGCTATTTAGTCAAAAACATTCTGGCTCCTAGCTGAGGTATGGGACATAGACAGTCATAAAAGGGTAAGAAGTTTGCAATCTGCAAGTCTCCTTTCATTCTCATTGTTGTCTCTCAGTTGTTTCCTTCCCTGATAGCACTCTTTTTGCTCTTGATGTCAGTTCTGGTCACTTGCCTCCACAGCTTGAGCACCAGTTATTTGTTCTTGAAACCTTAAATTTATTGGATTATGCTTAAAGCTTTCTAGGGCCGGTGCCACCCAGAGCTCTGTGGCAGGATGACCAACATACCTCTGTTATCCTGGCTTCTATTTCTTCTCATCTCTATATCTTCAAAAAATTCCTTAAAAGATGGAATAGAGATAACTGTTAAATAACCACCTACCTGTAATATCAAAGAAGGCATAAACAGAGAGAGGCATTTACCACATTCCTCAAGGATATCCAGCTCAAAGATAAAGTAGAAGAGGGTTTGCCACTAAGTAAAATAAGACCAGAAATATCAAATGACTTTTTCAAAGTCACAACTTTGAACCTATATCCTCTTATGAGCTCTTGTCAATTTCACCTTAGTACTTCTATGATGCTCTTTACCATCAATAAATCAATTATCAGCAAGCATTTTTTAAACAGTTAAAATGTTCATGGCACTTTGCTAGATATTGAGGATACAAAGACAAAAATGAAAAAGTTTCTGCCCTCAAGGAGCTTACATCCTACCTGTGGAAACAACATATATATAAATAAGTATATGTAAAATATATTTTTAAAGATACATTTAAAATGCTGCTAGGAGGAACTAGCTGCAGAGGGGAATCAGAAAAGAATTCACATAGAAGATGATGTTTGAGCTGTGTTTTGAAGGAAACTCAGCATTATAAGAGGCAGAGGTGAGGAGGATATGCATTTCAGACATAGTATACAGAGAGGAGATGAAGTACAGTGTGGGAAGAACAGCAAGCAAGGTGCATTGACAAGTTGGTATCATGCATGAGGGAACCAATGCATAATAAAGCTGGATTTTAAAGATAACAGAAAGGTACTGGAGTTTATTGAGTAGGAGAGTAGACATGATCAGGCCTGCACTTTAGGAAAAACACTGATCATTTTTTAAAGACACAGAAGAAAACAAAAAGAGCTAGAGAAGAGGAACAAACAAATAATGTTTTTACCTTGTTAAATTTATACCATATATATGTATATTTCTTTTAAAATACAAACTTTATAAGAGTTCACATTTTCACACACAATTCTCTTCCTTGTTCTTCTTTGTATATTGAAATGTTTCAGTTGGTTAATTAATGACTGCCAATCTCAGGAATAAAAATATTTTTAAAAAAAGAAAGTCAGTCGTTTCAGCAGTTTGTGGAGGATGGATTAAAGAAGGATATTGGAGGCAGGGAGGTCAATTAGGTATTGCAACAGTCCAAGCCAAATTTGACAAGGGATACAAATACAAAGAATATTAACAAAATTTTATTTTTTAAAAAATGATGAGGGCTTGAATCTTTATCATGGAGAATTTTAATGGAGAGATGTTTTGGAGGTATAAATTTTGGCAATTATATTGGCTATGCTATGGACAGTGAGAAGGTAAGGATGACACTCAAAGCTGCAAACCTGGGTGACTAAAAGGTGATGATACCTTTAAGTTTAAAAGAGGGTTAAGTATTAGGGGAAAGGTAATGGACTTAGTTTGGAAATTTTGCATTTGATATGCCTATGGGCTATTTGGCAATTAGATTATTAGTAATTAGGAAAGAGCAGTTTAAATTCAATGATGTAGTTGGACAGCAGATACATGGATATGTGTACATAGGTATCTGTATACATATGTGTACATGTATGTATATAAATAACATACACTGTGCATGGACATATATTGCATATATGTGTATGTGTACACACACATATGTATAAAGAACGCCACTGCCTCTGACCTTGGGAAAGAACTTGTGGGTAAGGGACATGGAGAAGTAAGCAGGGAAAAGGAGGAAGTGGTTGCCAATGAGAATGAATATAGGGGGCTTTGAAAGGTTGCAGTAGTTCTGAGCCAAGGCAGTGAGGACAATGCAAGCACAAACTCTGGGGTAAATTCTTCACTGCTGACCCTTCTCAGGCTAGCAATAGGGAGTGCTAACCTTCCTTCCTTCTCTCCTTTCTCTTTCTCCAGAGTCGAATGTGTTGTGAGTCATTGACTCCCTTTAAATCTCCAGGGTTTAGGAAAAGGAAGTCATTAACCTTTGTTTTTAAAAGTTTACTTTGTATCTTAATCTGGCAAGTGTGATAATGCTGTGGATGAACAGAAGTGGTAGTGTATGTGTTTTACTTAAGACTTACAGAGTGTTCCTTATTTTAGGTAGAGAAAATATTTGGTTTGAACTAAACCTGGCAGTTATTTTAGCACAATTAAGCAGAGAAGAGACCAACATTGGACTATATTAGCCTGCCAAGGACTTCAGGAAGGAAAACACCCCTAGAAATAATATTCTGAGGAATAATAATAATTTTTAAAAACAACAAGCAAGAAAATCTAGCAGGATGCGAAGCATTTTCTTCCTTTTCTTTTCTTTTTTTTCTCTGACAGTGACCATTTCCAGCTGCACAGGTCCTTGAAAAGCAAGTCATAACCCATGTAGGAAGGAGAATTAAGCTGTTTGGAAAGGATCACAATTCTGAAAAAGAATGAGCTGTGAGTAAAGCTCTGCCCACACTCTGGGATTGAAGGAGTAAATGTTATACACAAAAACATACCCAATAGATCTGCTAGCGCAGGGGATGACTGTAGCTGAGCCTGCCTAGCTCCTCAGTGCCACCTGCTGCTTATGTATGACATTTAGCATTTTGCTGTACCAGTATTTGAAATGAAAACTGAAGTATCAATCTAGCAATAAAGTAGGCAATAGTAAACTACACAACGTTCTCTATTTATTTTTCATAACCACTGCTGCCCTTCCCCAAGCCCTGGCCACTCAGTTCCTTCTACCTCTTTTACACTTCCTCTCTATCTTCCAAAAGACCACTTCTTTCCTCCCTCCCTACCTCCCGCCAGTCTCTTCAGCTTGATCAGTATTTAGAGGAGAAAAACCGAGCAAGGTTTCTGATCCTGGTCAGGATTATATATCTAGAGATGAAATGAACCTCAGAAACCGTCAAGGCTAAGACTCTCATTTTATAGTTGAAGAAGCGGAGGCCTAGGGAATTTGGGTGGCCTTCCAAGGTTACACAGGCAGCAAGATTTGAACCTGCCTTCTCTGACTTCAGAGTTAGTATTCTCTCTATACTTTAATGCCTCACTTCAGTATTGGTAGTATTCTAGTTTCTTTCTTTTTTTTTTAAGTAGCTTTAATTTCCCCAAATTTTGACTTATTTAAAATTATCTGAAGCATCCTCACCTCCTTTGTTTTTACTCTTCTGTTTTGTCCTCTTTCTTATTTTTTCTTTTCCCACCCCCCAAAAAAGTGACTGAGAGTTGGGGGAAAAGGAGGACATGCTGGCGGCTAGGTGGTGGACTGGATAGATGGATAGGGTCAGGAGGACTTGAGAAGGAATCCTGCCTCAGGCACTTTCTAGCTCTGTCTAATTCATCTTCCTTATCTCTAAAATGGGGAGAGTAACAGCATCTCCCTCCCAGGGTTGTTAGGAGGATCAAATGAAATTATATTTCTAAAGTGCTTTGCAAACTTTAAAATACTATATAAATGCTGCCTATTATTATTATTACCGTGGGCAATGTCAAGAATGGAGGACTCATTCTGATTCCTTTGTTTTTCTATCTTAGGCCTAGAGAAACATTTCATGGCACATAGAGAAGTGGATATAGAGTTAGTAGAATTGGGTTTGAATTGCTGCTCTGCAACTTCGTATCAGGGTGACATTGGACAAATGACTTAACCTTTTTGAGCCCCAGTTTCCTCACCTGGAAAACAAGCACGTGGCTAGATATCTCATTTTGTTTTTAAATTAATTTATTTATTTTCTTGTTTACATCATTCATTTCCACGAGATTTTGAGTTACAAATTTTCTCCCCATCTTTCCCCCGCCTACCATCCCAAAACAGCCCTATCTCACTGTATAACCCCTCCCCCAATCTGCTCTCTCCTATGTCCTCCCCCAGCTAGATATCTCTAAGGCCCCTTTCCAACTCTAAATCCTATGATTATAAGAAAGACTAAATTGGGGAAAGGCTTTTCAATAACAGGCCCCACCACTGCTTCCCCTATAATGCACCCCATTGTTTTGTCTAAACTCTAATCCCCAAACAACTGCCCAATCGCTTCCTTCTATTTTCTGTCAGAGGTGTAGAGTGCCTGCTTACTGTACTTCGACCATGCTGCATCTTGGGGGGAAAATGATAGAAACAAAGCAGTAAGATCATAAAGCTAGAAGGAACCTCATGGGTCATCTAATCCAAACCTTTCCTTTTATAGATTGGAAAATTAAAGCCCAGAGATGTCAAGGGATCATAGAGGTAGTAAGTGGCAGAGGGAAGATTTGAACCTAAGTCTGATGTCTCCACGTTCATAATTATGCCATGCTGCCAACCATTTCTTCCCAACAGAAAAAAAACTAAGAAATTCTATAAGGGTTAGAGCTCTATAAGAAACTCTAAAACTAAAAAAAAATCTATGAGGGTTTCAAAGTCTAGGAAGAAATATTTTTAATACAGAACAGAGCCTCAGAGGGAGTTGGGTGGTACAGTAGATAGAATGACTGACCTGGAATTAAGAAGACATAAATTCATATCCAGCCTCAGACACTTACTACCTGGGTAACTCTGAGCAAGTCACTAAAGCTTTGTCGTTATCAGTCCCCTCAACTGTGAATTGGGATAATAACAGCACTTGCGCCACAGTGTTGTTGTGAGGATCAAATGTGATAATATTTGTAAATTGCTTAGCTCAGTGCCTTGCATATGGTAGGTACTTTAAAAATGCTTGTTCTCTCTTCCCTACCATGTGAAGCTCAAGGGAAGAGTTATTCTTTTCTGGTGCTATAGTACAAAAACAGATGAAAAGTAGTGAATGATAAAATTTACTCTGCTTATAAAATCTTATACAGCTGCTTCCATTGGCATTAGCAGGGGCATGAAGTCTCACTTGCCCCAGGAAATTCTTTTGATCAGTTCATCATTATGAAATGAAGAGGTAAAAATTTGAAGTCTTCTCTTTGACTGGAAAAGTCATTCTTCAAGTCTATAGCACCACCTAGTGGTTTCACTAAATTTGGATGGCAATTTTCTTTGAACTAAAACACAACAAGAAGCAGAGAAGAGCAAGTCAACTCAATTCGAATTTATTAAGAGCTCACTATGTGCCAGGAACAGAGCTTTCTTACCTATCATGACACAGACAGTTTTGGAACCCCTAGATGATCAATGTATTAAATGATGAAGCCAAGTAAGGAAACAGCATCGTGAGACAAGTCAAGAACAAGAGAACCAGTCTGGGCCAACACTCACAGCTGTGAACGCCCCTTCCTCCCCAGCCCCATGCAATCAATCATCACACAGGAAAGGATACCCAAGACCAGTGCTGTAGCATTGATCCTGCAACCTCAGTCTTTGACTGTAACAGTAAGGGGCCAGCCATCTGCATTCTGGGAAAGTATTGACCCATTCGGATTTGCACAAAACACTGACCTTTCCACATAACCAACGGAGACTACAGGAAGAGCTAGTATAGTTTGCGAGGTCTGTGAACTTTCATTTTTAATTTTTAATTTTGCTCATACTGCACAGGAATGTGGGAGAAAGTAAGCTGTAGTATTTCTTGTGGGCTGGTGATAGCCTCCTCCTCAGCACTCCCCCCTGGACTCTTACCAATCTATTCACACCTATTTACACACTTAATACCCATTCACTGCACACATTCATCCAGAGCTCCAACCTCAGTCCCCAAATAACATCCAGTTTCTGTATCTACCCCTACTTCTACATTAATAGCCTTATTATTTCCTGGTGCCCCTAAACATTCCTTCAGAAACACTAGTGCCATCAAACACTCCACTTGTCATCTGCTCCTATGGCATCAACAGCTGTGAAGGAAATGGTCTCTTCTTCCCAAGAATAGTAAAGCCTAACGCTCAGCTTCCCAAACTTCAGCATCCCAAGTCTCTGATAATCTGCATGCAACAGAGAGGAAGAGAAATAGCTACCCAGGAGCCATTCTCTTTATTTCTGTGGCCTACTTATTTAATTGCTGTCTGACAAAATCATCCTGCTGTCCAAATGGAGTCCATCTCTCCTATTGCTCAAAAGGGCCCCGTCACAACACTGATACAGGAAATTATAATAGATCTACAGGGAGGAAAAGGAGCATCAATAAAAGTCTTTAAAATCTACAGAAGAAAACAAAACAAAGTACAGAAGGAGACACAGACAACTAGAACAATTTTGTTATTACCTTGTTCAAATTTCATATACAATACTCACACATATACAAGACTTACAAAAGGAACAATATGTGACAATTCAGTTCTTTATACATTCTTTTCATGTGTATATGTGTGTGTGCATGTCTTCATATAAAAGTTTACATTTGTTAATTAAATTCACTATTAAAAAAAGAAAGATGTTAAATGCTTCTAAGGTAACAATGGGTTGAGCTAAAGTCAAAGGAAAGTTTAGGAGAAACTGTTTTGCAAATGCAAATATTATTACTTTCTCCCTTTCCTCTCTTTAATTCCTCCTTTGTATTCTTCTGGGTATTAACAACAACAACAAGGTAATACTTGTTTCTGCTCCAGGACAGAGAAAGACAGGTCCTTTTGGTTAAGAATGGATTGGGTTTGGGGGTACTTTTTGAGGTATCATTGACATTTTCCAATTGCAAACTCTACCTGCAAGTGACCTGAATCTTCAAGAAATTGGCGATCATGAAAAGATTTAAGAAGAAAGAGTACTGGAAGGAATTGTGGGAAGATGGTGGAATAGGGAAGGAAATTACCTGATTTGCCCAAATCCCCAATCCACCCCCGTAACTTAATCTTTCAAAATGAATTTTAGAGCAGTAGAAATAATTAAAAGTTGAGATAAAGCAGTTCTCCAACCCAAAACAACTTTGGAGGTTGTTAGGAAATATCTGATTAACCTGGGTGATGATCTGGCTCACGTAAAGTACAGATACCTTTGAGTCAATAAACAGCAAGCCCTGGGGCAGCTGTGTTGGTGGCAGCTTCAGCTTTGGGAACTTTAGCCTCATAGATGGTGGGCCCTGCTGGTTGTGGTCACTCACAGGAGAGTGGAGTACCTGGTTTCAGATCCAGGGCATAGGAGTGAGCTGATACTTGCAGCCACAGGGAGCATGAACATTTGCAGTGGCAGCAGTGCTAAGGACCCTGGTAAAGGTTCAGGCCAAGTGTGGTCACTGTTCCTTTGGCTCACATCTTGGTCTATGAATGACCTCAGGTACTCCTCTTCATTCCTGAACCTGAAGGATGGGTCAAAACAAAAACCCAACAATATGTTGTTTACAAGAAATACATTTTAAAATGAAAGATTAAAAATAAAGAACTGGAATAGAATTTATTATGATTCAACAGATGTAAAAAAAAAAGCAAAGGTAGCAATCACAATCGATATCAGACAAAGGTAAAGTTAAATAGATTTAATTAAAAGAGATAAGCAGAGAAACTACATTATGTTAAAAGGTACCATAGACAATGAAGTAATATCCATACTAAACATAGATGTACCAAGTAATATGGTATCCAAATTTTCAAAGGAAAAAGATAGATGAATTATAAGTGGAAATAGTTAGCAAAATTATAATAGTGGGGGACTTGAACCTTTCCCACTCAGAACTAGAAAAATATAACCCCCAAAAAGGTGAGAAAGAAGTCAAAGAGTTGAATAGAATCATACATAAGCTAGATGTGATAGACATCTGTAGAGAAGTGAAGTGGGAAGAGAGAGAAATAATATCTTTTTCTCAATGGTACATAGCACCCTTACAAAAATTGACTACATATTATCAAATAAAAACATTATGATTAAATGCATAAAAGCAGAAATATTAAATGCATTCTTTTCATATCATAATGCAATAAAAATTATATTTAATAGAGGACCATGCAAACACAGATTAAAAATTTATTGGAAACTAAATAGCTTAATCTTAAAGAATGAATAGGTTAAAGAACAAGTCATAGAAACAATAAATAATTTTATTAAAGATAAGGATAATGAGATAATATACCAAAATTTATAGGATGCAGTAATCAAAGGAAAATGTATATCTCTAAATGTTTACATCAATAAAATAGAGAAAGGTCAGATCAATGAATTGGTTATGTAATTTAAGAATTTAGAAAATGAACAAATTAAAAATCTCCAATTAAACATCAAATTGGAAATCCTGAAAATTAAAGGTGAGAAAAATAAAACTGAATGGAAGAAAGCCATTGAATTAATAAATAAAACTAAGAGTTGAAAAAATTAAAATGATAACCATTGGTTTGTATGATTTTCTAGAAAAAGAGAAAAGAAAACCAAATCACTGGCATCAAAAATGAAAAGGGCAAACACACTGCTAATGAAGATGAAATTTAAGCAATTATTAGAAGTTATTTTGTCCAATTTTATGCCAATAAATTTAACAATTTAAGTAAAATGGAAGAATATTTACAAAGATATAAACTGCCTAGATTAGCAGAAGAAAAAAATAGAATGTTTAAGTAGTCCTATTTTAGCAAAAGAAATTAAATAAGCCATAAGTGAGCTTCCTAAGAAAAAAGCATCAGATAGTACCAGATAGATTTACAAGTGAATTCTACCAAACATTTAGAGAGCAAGTAATTCCAACATTACATAAATTATTTTGAATAGGTAAAGAATGAATCTTAACCAAACTCCTTTTATGAAACAAATATGATGCTAAGATATAAATCAGGAAGAGCAAAGACAGAGAAAGAAAATTATAGATCAATTTCATTCATTAATATTGAGGCAAAAATCCTGAAAAAAAAAGTTAGCTAGGAGACTACAATATATCAAAGAAAAAGATTATATTGGGATCAAATGGGACTTATACCAAGAAAGCAGGGCTGGCTCAATATAAGAAAGACTATTAATACAACTGATTATATCAATAACAAAAGTAAGAAAAATCTTGGGAATACATCAATAAATTCAAAAAAAAAGCTTTTGTTAAAATACAACACTCATTCCTATTTTAAAAAGCAAACATTTGAAAGCATAGGAATAAACGAATTTTTCCTTAAAATGATAAAAAGCAGCTAATGAAAACCATCAGCAAATATGAAGCCTTACCAATAAGATCAGTATTAAAACAAGTATGTCCATTATCACCAATATTATTCAATATTGTACTAGAAATACTAGCCATAAGAGAAGGAAAAGAAATTGAAGGAATCGGGACAGGTAATGAGGTAATAAAATTATCTATTTTTGCAGACAATATGATTACATACTTGGAAAATTTTAGAGATTCAACTAAAAAATTAGTTGAAACAATTAATAATTTTAGCAAAGGAGCTGGTTATAAAATAAATACACATAAAATCATCAGCATTTCTATATATCACCAACATGACCCTACAAGAAGATATAATAAAAGATATTTCATTCAAAATAATCATAGACAATCTAAAATACCTGGGATGTAAACCTGGCAAGACAAAACCAGGAAACATGTGAACATTATTATAAAACACTTTTTATACAAATAAAGTCAGATACAAGCATGATTTCAGAAAAATCTGCAAAGGTTTACCTGAACAGATGTAGAATGAAATTAGCAGAACCAGAAGTACATTGTACACAGTAACAGCAATGTTGTACAATGAACAACTATGAATAACTCGACTGTTCTCAGCAACACAATGATCCAAGACAATCCCAAAAGGCTCATGATGAAAAAATGCTGTCCATCTCCAGAGAAAGAATTGATATTGTCTGAATACAAACTGAAGCATTCTCTCTCTCTCTCTCTCTCTCTCTCTCTCTCTCTCTCTGTCTTTCTCTCTCTCTCTCTCTCTCTCTTTCTGTGTGTGTGTGTGTCTAAGTTTTCTTCCACTATGGAAAAATGTTTTACATGATTGCACATGTATATCATATTGCTTACCATCTCAAGGAATGGGAAAAGAGGAGGGGAAGGAGAGCAAGAATTTGGAACTCAAAAAAATGTTTAGATGTTAAAACTTGATTTTACATGTAATGGTGGAAAAATAAAATATTAAAAAACAAAGTCAGATTAAATAATTAGAGAAATATTCATTGTTTATGGGTGGGCTGAGCCAATAAAATAAAAATGACATTTCTACCTAAACTAATCTACAATTCAGTATTATTAAATTACCAAAGAAAACAATTATTGAGCTAGAAAAAATAATAAAATTCATTTGGAAGAACAAAATGTCAAGAATATAAAAGGAATTAGTGAAAAAAAAATGTGAAGGAAAAATGTTTAGCAGTACCAGATCTTAAACTGTACTATAAGGTGGTAATTATCAAAACAACCCAGTACTGCTAAATAATAAAATGGTGGATCAGTAGAATAGAATAGATATATAATACAAAGTTGTAAATGATCATAGTAACCTTGTGCTTGGTAAGTAATAAAGATTTAAACTTTTGGGATAAGAATTCACTATTTGGTAGCAATTGTTGGGAAAATTGGAAAGCAGTTTGGCAGAAACTAGGTATAGACCAATATCTTACATCATTTACCAACATAAGGTCAAAATGGACACATGACCTAGACATAAAGGGAGATCTCATAAGTAAATTAAAAGAACATGGAACATATTAACTAACAGATTTCTAAATAGGAAAAGAATTTATGAATAAATAAGAGCTAGAGAAACTTGTGAGATATAAAATGTATAATTTTGATTATGTTAAATTAAAAAGGTTTTCTGCAAATAAAACCAATGTAGTCAAGAATAGAAAGAAAGCAGAAAATTGGGGGAAAGTTTATAGATAATCTCTCAAATAAAGGTCTCATTTCTCAAATATATAAAGAACTTTGTCTAATTCGTAAGAATATGAGTCATACCCCAATTGACAAATGGTCAAAGGATATGAACAGGCAGTTTTGGGAAGAAATCAAAGCAATTTATAGTCATATAAAAAAATGCTCTAAATCATTATGGATTAGAGAAATAAAATTAAAATGATTCTGAGATGCCATCTCAAACCTATCAGATTGGCTAAAATGAGCCAAGGGAAAATGATAAATACTGGAGGAGATGTGGAAAAAATGGGACACTAATAAGCTTTTGGTAGAACTGCGAATTAATCCAATTATTTTGGAGAGCAATCTGGAATTCCTTTGACCCAGCAATACTACCCTTGGGCCAGTTTCCCAAGGTAATCAGAGAAAAAGGAAAAGAACCTCTATGTTCTAAAATATTTATAGCATCTCTCTTTGTGGTGGCAAAGAAGTGGAATTTGAGGGGATGTCCATCATTTGGAGAACAGCTGAATAAATTGTGGTATATGATTGTGATGGAATATTACTGTACTATAAGAAATGAGGAGCAGATTGATTTTAGAAAAACATGGAAAGACTTGCATGAAATAATGAAGAGTGAAATGAGCAGAACCAAGAGAACATTGTATACAGTAACAACAATATTATTTAAAGAGTAACTGTGAATCACAAAGTTATTCTGAATAATATCAATATTCAAATTAACTACAAAAAGCCTATGAAGGAAGATACTATCTATCTCCAGAGAAAGAACTGATATGTGGAAGTATGTATTGTATGGTTTCACACGCGCGCACACACACACACACACACACACACACACACACACACATCTGTATCAAATGTTGACCTTTTCTAATTCAGGGTTGGGAGGGAGGCAGGAGACTGCTTGAAACTCAAAATGAAACAAAAATATAAATAAAATTTTAAAAGAAAGAAAGAAAAAGAATAGGAAGATAGTAAGATGAACTTTTAATATTTTGTTAAGCATTTATAAATTGGTTTTATGATTTTATGTGTTTACTCATTAATTCAACAAGCCTTTATTGATTACCTCAAAGCATGCAGATGACTATGTTACACTTTGCACATTAAGCCTAGGAAATTATTGTCCAAAATTATTCAAGACCTGGCCTCAAAATTATAGATTTATCATTTGTGAATACAAATGATATGTATTTATATGTTTGCATTTTCATGTGTGCAGGCAGCATGGTATAGAAGGAAAAAGTAATAAGCTTTAATGTGAGATCTAGTTCTATTGCATAATCACTATGTGACCTCAGAAGTCAATTGACCTCCCTAAGCCTCAGTTTCTCTATCTGTAAAATGAGGGTGCTAGATGAAGTGACATCTAATTATTCTATCCATCTCTAATAACATATTAATTTACATATGTATTATTCTTTTTTCCTAGAAGCACATTTTTGGTACTCATGAAATGAGCTGTTTTCAAAACTTTAAAATATTTTATTTTAAATTATTTTAGGAGGCAAGAAAAGAAAGAAAAATGTCATTGCATGATTAATTAATTTCATCAATACAGATACAACCTCTTAGTGCTCTAGACCAGACATGCCAAACCCAGGTCCCTGGTTGCAACACCCCTGAGTGAAGACTGAACCAGATTAAAATGTAATTGGGTGGGGTGGGTAGGTGGTGCAGTGAATAGAGCACTGGCCCTGGAGTCAGGAGGACCTGAGTTCAAATCCAACCTCAGACACTTAACATTTACTAGCCATGTGACCTTGGGCAAGTCACTTAACCCCAATTGCCCTGCCTTCTCCCCTCCAAAAAAAAGCAAAAAAAAAAAAAATGGAATTGGGAAATATTTAACAAAATAAATTAAGCACAATAGAATATAAATAACATCAATATGTGAAAATAAATATGTAGCTATAGAGATCCTTATACAAGGTTTAGTGGCCCCCATTTCTATTTGAATTTGACACCACTGGTCCAGACAACTGTCTGTCTATCTTAAATTGCAGAGAAAGTGTTGCCCTACATTGGCAAGGGAGTAAGTTCCTTTATCCAGGGGTTCCCCACATAGGTCCAGTCTCCATCCCTATACCTAAGGGTTAATATAATGGATTGGAAGTTTTCTCTAGCGTAATAAAAAGTGAATCATATTTGGAATTAGCAGAACTGGATCCAAATCCCGGCTCTGGATTTCCTATCTGAATGTCTCAGTCATTTCTCCTCTCTGGGTTTTAGTGTCCTCATCTATAAAATGACCTCTGGGTTCCCTTTCAGCTTTCAAGCTAAGATCTAAGGATTACACAAAACTGGGCTGCCTTGAGAGGTAATGTATTCCCTTTATTGGATACCTTCAAACTAAAATGAGCTTTTGCCTTACATGGGCCTCCACTCTACTTTTCCATCTGTATCTTAACCATGTTCCTCCATCATTCCTTCCCTACATCCTCCAATTAGAATATAAGCTCCTATCCAGCAATACCACTACTAGGTCTATTTCAGAAGATTAGGGGAAAAGGAAAATAACCTATATGTTCTAAAACATTTATAGCAGCTCTCTTTGCGGTGGCAAAGAAGTGGAAATTGTGGGGATGCCCATAAATTGGGGGAATGACTAAACAAACTATGGTATATGATTGTGACAGAATACTACTTTACTATAAAAAAAATGAGTTCAATGATCTTGGGAAAAGATGGATAGAGTTGCACAAAATAATGAAGAGTGAAATGAGCAGAACCAAGAGAACATTGCATATGGTAACACAATACTGTTTTAAGAACAACTCTGAGTGAATAAGTCATTTTGACTATTATATATGTACCCAAATTAACTACAAGGGAAATATGAAAGAAGATGCTATCTGCATCCAGAAAAAGAACTGATAAATAGAAGTGTTTATAGAATGATTTTACATATGTATACATATATACACACACATATATAAATGTACACATTATTGTGTCTAATGGTAGCCATCTCTAGGATCAAGAGGGGGAGGAAATTGACATGATAACTTTATTATATATTTAAAAGGAACAGCAAGTTGTGCATACTAGATTTGAAGTCTCGCGTTAAAAAAAGAAAGAACATAATCTACTTAAGGGCAGAGACTGTTTCTTTTCTATTTGTATATTCCCCATGCTTAACACAATGCCTGGCATAGTTATAATAATAACAATAATAATAAATAACTACCATTTTTAGAGTACTTACTATGCGTCAGGTGCTATGCTAAATGCTTTACAATTATGATCTCATTTGATTCTCACGACAACATTGGGAAGTAGCTGCTATTATTATCCCCAGTTTACAGATGAGGAAACTGAAGAAAAGAGAGGTTAAGTAACTTGACCAGGGTCATGCAGCTACTAAGTGTTTGGGGCTAGATTTGAATTCAGATCTATCCTTACTCCAGGCCCAGCACTCTATCCACTGCACCACTTAGTCATCTCTATTGGAACTTAATAAATGCTCTAACTGCCATCTATCTATTAATTATCTAAGGCTGGATGACCACTTGCATGTTGGATATGTTGTAGCTAGGATTATTTTTCAGATGCATTGGATTAAGTGGATGCTGAGGTCTCTAGCAACTCTGAAATTCAGGTTCTGTGGGTACTGTTTAATTCTTAGGATTAGAAGACTGGAATTTTTTTCATCCAATTAAAGAACGGTAAAGAAACCTAGGTCTTTTCACTCTGAATATCCTCAGAGTTTTGAGGTCACACTGAGTTTTAAATATGTTTTCTCATCTATAAAATGAAAGCATTGTATCTGGATGACCTTTAAGGTCTCCTCCATCTCTAAAATTCCATAGTTCTTTATTTTATAGTGGGGAAAAGGTAGTTAGAAACGATCGAAGTGTGTCCTCTTTAGCACCTGTCTGTTGACACTATGAGATATTTATTTTAGGGAGTTCCATGTCTACAAATATTGCACCAGAGGTCAACTGCAAATGAACAAGTAGTATGTGAAATGACTTTGCAGCCCTTTGGGAGATCAGGGAAACAGCACACACAGCCCCTTTGCCCTCCTCTATTCATTGTAGATATAATGTGTTAGACTCTACTCTTCCCTGGATACTAAGAAATGGGAAAAGATCTTTCTCTCCTCCCACACTCTCCCCTCATCCAGTCTTAACTGTCAGTTGTCATTGTTTGTCCTTCATTCTTGAAGAGGACTAATGATATCATGAGGGTAATGTCTTGACTTGCATGTGAATTGGATTTCAGTGAGGCAGAGCTGTACAAAGTCATCAGCCTCACCCTCTTCTCCAGAGTCATCAGAGTCCAGTAGCAAGACAAACGTCAAGACAACTGACAACGGCCAGCCTTAATGTAGAGAAGGGTAGATTGACCTGGCCAGGCTTGGTTTGCCCTGTTTCAAACAGGCACACAGCTTCACTGCTTGAGTGACTTCCTCACTACCCAACACAAATATATGTCTTTTGGAAATGTTCCAGTCTGCTAGAAAATGTGACCTGGGGAATGCCATGCTAACATAGTCCGTTGCCCAAACCCTGCTTTACTTCTAATGGTGTCGTACTTTCAAGCTGTGCATATGGGGATTTGCACAGGATGGAGAAAGGTTCATGCAAAAAAGCTTTCTATTCATGAATACTCTGGGGAGTGATTGTTATTCACTTATTTGAAGGCATGTTCCCAGGAGGAAGAATTAGCTTCTATTTGCATTATATGTGTGTATATATATATATATATGCATATGTATACATATATATGTTTATATCTAAATGTCTATGTAACCTCTACTAATATGTTTCTAAAGACTTCTTTTTGGTAAATGAGAAAGGATCCATTCCAGGACCCACTTAACCTTCAAGCATTTTGGCTGAGTCAGAAATATATGGGTTCAGATTCTGTCTCAGGCACTTACTAGTTGTGTGGCCTAGGCAGGTTTCTCTCAGTCTCCATTTCCTCATCTGTAAAAAAAAGGATATTAATAGCGTCTGTCTCACAGGGTGAAAATTCAATTGGGTGAAGATCCAATAAAATAATGTATGTGAAGTACTTGGCAAACTTTAAATCTCCATATAAAGTTAGCAATTATTGTTTAATAGCAATGAAGAAAAATGATTGAATATTACATGTCCAAGCCTTGTAGAGCAGTTGTTCCCACTGAACATTCCATGAAATGTAAATACTTTTGAATTATTAAGGGCTTAATTTTCTGGTTTGTTGATTGTACAGAGACCAATTCCATTCTGTATTGTTCCTTCAACTGACAGTCATCTGTCATGATCACAACCCTTTCATCATCCTGATCATGCTGCTCTTTATGCTTCCCACCTTATCAATGTCTTTCCTAAATTATGGTGCTTGGAACTGAATTTTCTTCCTCTCTGTTATCAGTCATTTACATCCCTGTGAGATATCTGAGGTTGAGCAATTTTTCAATTAAATGCAGAACTGATTTGTTGGAATCCTAAATAGTAAGGCACTTCTGAATTTTGTTGCTCAGTTTCTTCAGGTAAGAGAATCTTTCTTGAGTGTCTCATTGAATTTTGAAAGTAATTTGGAGCTAGAAGACAGTTTTGGTGTAGATTTGTAAAGAAGGCAAGAATTAATAAATCCAAAATTATTTAATGGGCAAACATACTCTAAGTAATCTGTTGGTTTGATAGATTTGCTCATCCAGTTAAATGATAGAAGGGAATAGAGAGAAAAAGGCAACTATGTGGGCAAAAGGATGGGAGAGTATAAATGAATGTGCTCTGAGTCTATGTATCTGAGAGCCAGGAATACTTTCAGTACAGGGACCCTGGTCATTTGGACTGCCAGTGTCATTAGTCCTAATCAATCAAGCAACAAGCATTTATTAAGCACCAATTATATGACAGACACTGTGCTAGGTATCGGGAATACAGAGACAAGAATGAACTTGTCCCTGCTCTCAAGGAGTTTACATTTCAAAGGGGGAGACAATACATACTTATAAGCATATATAATAGGTAATGGGGATGGCTGGATAAGGTACTAGCAGCTGGAATATCAGGAAAACCCTTTTGTAGGAGGTAGCATTTGAGTTATACTTTGAAGAAAACTTGAAATTCTGAGATAGATGTGATAAGCGAATACATTCCAAATACAAGAGACAACCTATAAAGATATTGGATGGAATATTATTGGTGAGGAAAATTTAAAAGACCACTTTAGAACATGGTAGATTAGGGACAGCCACCTAGTTGAACTCTCCTAATATTCCCCTCCAAACAACTTTTATGCCTCAAATTTTTAAAAAGTCAGGGTGAGTTATTTTTCCTGGCCTAATTAAACCTAAGAGGTAAGCAAGAGAAGTCTATAACACCAGGGGGAAGGTCTGGTGGAGGTCTGTCCAGAGCCCACACATGTTGTGGTGGCAGCTACATCACAAGTATTGGAGCTCTTAGCCCAGAGATGGTGAAGAAGTCTGACAATTGCTCAGAAAGAGACTACAGGGTACTGTTTGCTGGCATTGGGTACAGCTGGCACTGATTGGCAACTCTATTACCCATATATAGTTCTGGGTGGAGAGAAGTACTGGTAGTTGCTCACAAGGGACCAGGGACCCTGGTCACAACACAAAAGCAAAGAAAAGGACTAGTTAAGGTAGCTATAGAGGATCAGAAACTTCCTTGGTAAAGACCAGAGCACAGACTAGAACAGCAGTGACCATACCTCTCCAAGGATCACACCACCTTGAAAGCCCCCCAGAATAAGCTGTGAAAACAGCAGCATAAAAATGCCTGAAGCTTAGGTTAGTACCTCCCCATTTGCAGCTAAGTGGAGCTCAATTTAAAAATAAAGGTCAAAGTCAAGAAATGGGCTGGGAAAATAAGCAAACAACAGAAAAATAATTTGACCATGACTACTATGGTGGCAGGAGACACCAAGACATAAACTGAGAAGAAGACAACAATGTGAAAACAGTTACAAACAAAGCCTCAAAGAAGAATGGTAATTGAATCCAAGCCCAACAAGAATTCCTAGAAAAAGTAAAGAAAGATATGAGTGGAAGAGGAAAAATTGGAAAAAGACATGAAACTGAACTGAGAAGATTCTGAAAAAAAATTAACAGCTTGGTAAAGAGGCACAAAAAAATACTGAAGGAAATAACACCTTTTAAGCTTAACAGAGTTGGCCCAATGGTAAAAGAGGTACAAAAATCCACCGAAGAAAAGAACTCCTTAAAAAGCAGAATTGGCCAAATGGAAAAAGAGGAACAAAAGCTTACTAAAGAAAAGAATTCCTTAAAATCCGAATTGTGCAAGTGAAAACTAATGACTCCATGAGAGATGAAGGAACAATAAAACAAAGTCAAAAGAATGAAAATATAAAAGAAACTGTGAAATATCTCATTAGAAAATACAAGTGACCTGAAAAACAGAACAAGAAAATTTAAGAATTCAGAGCGGCTAGGTGGCACAGTGAATAGAGTACCGGCCCTGAAGTCAGGAAGACCTGAGTTCAAATCCAGCTTCAGACACTTAACACTTACTAGCCGTGTGACCTTGGGCAAGTTGCTTAACCCCAATTGCCCTCCAAAAAGCAAAAAAAACAAATTAAGAATTCTTGGACTACCTGAAAGCCATGATTAAAGAAAAGAGCCTAGGTACGATATTTCAAGAAATTATCAAGGAAAATTGCCTCATTATTTTAGATCTAGAGGGTAAAAAAAATTGAAAGAATCCATTTATCACCTCCTGAAAGAAATTCCAAAATGAAAACTCCCAGGAATATTTTAGCCAAATTCCAGAGCTCTCAGGTCAAAGATAAAATACTTCAAGCAGCCAGAAAGAAACAATTCAAATTCTGCAAAGCTCCTGTCAGGACCACAACGAGATTTAGCAGCTCCCACATTAAAGGAGCAGAGGGCTTAGAATATGATATTTCAGAAGGCAAAGAAGCTAGGGCTACAACCAAGAATCATTTAACCAGCAAAACTGAGTGTAATCCATCAGGGGAAAACAATGGATATTTAATTAAATAGCAGATGTTCAACCATTCCTAATGAAAAGACCAGAGCTAAATAGAAGCATAAAAAGGTAAACATGAAAGAAATCATAAATGATTCAATGAGGTTAAACTGTTTACATTCCTATGTGGGAAGGTGATACCTATAACTCCTAAGAACTTTATAATTATTGGGGCAATTAAAAGGAATTTATACAGACAAAGGGCATTGATGTGAGTCAATTATGTTGAAATGATCCCTCCCACAAAATGAGGGGGTGAGGAAAAGGGGTGTATTGGGAAAAGAGAAAAGGGAGAGGTAGAATGGAGAAAGTTTTCTCAAGTAAAAGAGATGCACAAGAAAGAGATTTTACAATGGAGGGGAAGGTGGGGGGACAGGCAATGTTTGAACATCACTATCACTGGAATTGGTTCAAAGAAGGAAGAACATATATGTATGTGTGTCTGCAGTCAGTTGTGTATAGATTATATTATTATAATTATAATTTAGTTATATATATAATATAATTATAATATAGTATATACTACCAACAGGGAAATAGAAGACAAAAAAGGATAAAAGGAGGGGTGGCTAGGTGGCGCAGTGAATAGAGCACCAGCCCTGGAGTCAGGAGGACCTGAGTTCAAATACAGCCTCAGACACTTGACACACTAGCCGTGTGACTTTGGGCAAGTCACTTAACCCCAATTGCCCTCCAAAAAAAAGGAAAAAAAAAGGATAAAAGAAGGTGTCATAAACAGAAGAAGGATTAAGAGAGGCAGTGGATAGAAGCAAAATAAACTTTTGAGGAAGGACAGAAAAAGAGATACAGAGAGACAGAGAGAGACAGAGAGAAACAAGATAATTAAGTAGAGGAAAATATACAGTTAGTAATCATAACTGTGAATGTAAATGGGATGGGCTCACCCATAAAATGGAAATAGCAGAATGGATTAGAATCCAGAATTAACAATATATTGTTTACAAGAGACACACTTGAAATAGACTCATACAGATAAAGGGCTAAAGCAGAATCTAATTTGCTTCAGCTGAAGTAAAAAGAAAAAAGGCTGGGATAGCAATCATGACCTCAGACAAAGCAAAAGCAAAAATAGGCCTAATTAAAAGAAGTAATCAGGGAAACTGCATTTTGCTAAAACGTACCACAGACAATGGAATAATATTAAAAAAAAATTTACAGCAAGTTTCTCTGATAAAGACCTAATTTCTCAAATATATACGAAGTATAGAACTCAGTCAAATTTGTAAAAATAAAAACCATTCCCTAACTGATAAATGGTCAAAGAATATGAACAGGCAATTTTCAGAAAAAGAAATAAAAACCATCTATAGTCATATGAAAAAATGCTCTGAATCATTATTGAATTAGGGAAATGCAAAATAAAACAGTTCTGAGGTACCATCTCATAACTATTTGAAATGACAAAAGCTAGAGAGGATGAGTCAAAAAGAGGTACTTAATACTGTACCTAAAAATACTGTATATCATGACTGGTTGGTAAATTGTGAATTGGTCCAACCATTCTAAAAAACAACTTAGAACTGTGCCCAAAGGGCTACAAAACTGTGCATACTCTTTGACCCAGAAATACTACTACTAGGTCTATATCCTAAAGAGATCAAAGAAAAGGAAAAGGACCTATATGTATAAAAATATTTATAGCAGCATTTTTTGTGGTGGCAAACAATTAGAGATTAATAGGATGCTCATCAATTGGTGAATGACTGAACAATTTATGGCATGTGATTATGATGGAATACTATTGTGATATAAGAAATAACAAGGGAGGTTTTTTAAAAAAAATAAAGCAAGACCTATATGAACTGATGCAAAGTGAAGAGAGAAGAACTGGGAGATTATTGTGCCCAGTAACAGTAATATTGTAACAATGATCAACTATGAAAGACTTGGCCACTCTGATCAATACAATGATCCAAGGCAATTTCAAAGGACTCATGATGAAAGAATGCTATCCACCTCCAGAAAAAGAACTGATGAATTCTGAGTGCAAATTGAAATATAATTTTCTTACTTTATTTTTCTTGCTTTGTTGTGAAATGGGGCTAATATGGAAATGTTTTACATGATTTCATATGTATAATCGATATCATATTCCTTGCCTTCTCAGTGGATAGGGGAAGACTGAGAAGGAGGAATAGAATTCAGAACTCATATTTAAAAAGAAAAGGATGTTAAAAATAAATATTTCTAAAAGGCCAGTTTGACTGGATCAAAAAGAGGAGTAATGTATAATAAGGCCAGAAAGTTAGAATGTACCAGGTTGTAAAGGGCTTTAAATTCCAAACAGGAGTCCTAGAATCAGGACAGAGGAAGAAGGGACTTCTCAGGAAGAGAGGAAAGTAAGGAACTGGTCAGTAGACATCTGTGGGAGACATCAATTCATCAGGACACTGCTGTATCTAGTCCATATTCCTGATGGAGGGACCTGGGCACCAGACCTAACAATGAAGGCATGAGTGAGTGCCTCTATGGGAAATCTGGGCAATTCTTCTCTAATGGTCTCAGAGGAGACCTGATCCTGTCCATCTTTCCACAATAGGAACTGGAAGTTGCTAAAATGAAGTCTGAGGGATGGGAAATCTGCCCAAAATCCTTCCAGTCAGCAGAGAGTGAGAAACTTTTATATGTGGGAGTAAAGGATGATTCCATCCCAGTGGACAGGTCTTCCATATTTAGAAGTTTAAAATTTTTTTTTAAAAAGAAAGAAAACTTGGATGGAAAGACCTTGAAAAAAAAGGATGTCAGAGAGACTAAATATTCTTCTAGGTATTCCTAAGCATAACTAAGGTCTCTGAGAGGAAGTCAGAGAGGAGGGCCTACAGGAAGATCTGGATAGTGCTGGCTGGATAAACCATCAAAGTCTTTTTTTTTCCCAATGGAGACAAGTGAGGCAATGGAGTATCAGATGTTCATCCCTGAGCAAAAGATTTTTACAAAGGCAAGAGAGTTACTTCTCAAGAAGAAGAGGAGAATGATGAGCCTTGGGGTGCTATAGGGCTGGGAAAGGCAGAAGTGTAGAACTGTTTTCCTAAAAAGATTCTTTCCACAATTCTTGTCATGAGGACGACTAGGAGGAAAGTGATTGCATGCATGAAGATGGAAAGACGTAGTTTGTGAGTATATGTGGCAAAATATGATGGATATGAGGCAATCTGGGTATAGGAGGTCTTGTTGGGGTAGGGATGAGTACATTTCAGCAAATGAACATTGAGTGTAGAGGAAACAGAGAGAATAGGAGCCATGGTACTGTATATCATCTACAAACATTCTTTGGCAAAGGCCTACACTCTATGGGCCAAGACTACCAAGAAATGACAACAGAAACAAAAGAGAAGAAAAGACAAAAAAGAACAAGTATGTATATATTAAGACTTCAACACATTTGTGATCTTATCACAAGTACGTATAGTCTCTGACAATGCAGATTGCCCAATAACCTTTAATCTGGTACAATTCTAGAAGGTCTATGTCATCCCACACATTCTCAATAAGAGAACTTATCCAATGCAATAAAAGGCCTCTTCCAGATCAGGGTTCTTAATATGGGGCCTGTGAACTTGGTTTTTGTTTTCTTTTGTTATTATCTTGATCATTGTTTTTCAAAATGATTGGTTTTCTTTCTTATTCTATATAGTTTATTATATACATTTTAAAATATTACTCTGAGAAGAGGTCCATAGGCTTCATCAGATAGCCAAAGGGATTCATGACACAAAAAAAATACTAAGAACCCCTCCTCTAGATATTTTATCATTCCAGGAGTACAAGTGCCACATTCAGATTGTCTCTCTGTTATTCCTGACTTTTCTGGTTATTTGCTGAATAACTTTTACTCATGTCATCACTGCCAGAATGATGTAGCCTACTTAGACCACCATATATCTATACATTTTCCTTTAAGTCATTACAATTATAATTTTATGAAAATTATAGTGTTCTTTGATTTATAGCCATATGTAGCTATACTAGAAGAATATTGGTGGTTTCTTTTTTATTCTTTGTTATCAGGGATGACTCTTTGGGTAGGGGATGTGCAGAAAACAATCAGAAATAAAGGTGATTTTTTTAAAGAAATTTTTTAATTTATAAAGAAAATAATTTTTTAAAAGAAATGACTTTCTATGATGGGAAATAGCTTGGTATCTTTTAAACTACTAGGCAATTTCCCAAATACAATCTAGGATACTTTGTTCTACCTAGTCAATGAACTTGAGTCTTTTCATCATAGTGTTTAGAATTCCGAATTAGTAATCTGTGTTTGGAATATGACATTAGTATAGGAAAGTGTGTATTTTCCAGGCCACTTAAAAATAGACACACACACCCACACCTGTATATTTTGGCACATGTATTTTTGTTAGTACCTAAAGGATTTCTTTATTGTAACATGGTGTGATACAGAGGATATATGGTTGGTTTCAGAGACAGGAAGATCTGTGTTCAGTTTCTCCCTCTGATATATGCTGGCTATGTGACCCTGGATAAGTCACAATACCCTAAACAACTAACTCTCTGACCCAAAAAGATGCAGATCTACATTGGTGTGAGAAGTCTGATCTTCAGGAATTCCCCATACCATCTAAATCACAGCTACAATACCTAAAACAAACAACAGAACACATTCTAGACACCCTAGAATATAACCCTATTCTTCCCATTTGAAATGTACCCCTGGTTTTTAATTTGCTGATTTTTTAAAAAATATTTATTGAAATACACCTTTTCCATTAAAAAAGGTATTGGTATAGTAAATAGAGTAAAGTAAGTAAGAAACCCTGACTTCAAATCCTGCCTTGATACTTACTAGGTCAGTGACCCCGGGCAAATCACCTCACTTCTCTTCGTGTTCAGTTTCCCAATCTACAAACTGAGGATAATAATAGCACCTACCTCACAGGGTAATTGTAAGAATCAATTGAAATCATATATTCGAAATGCTTTGCAAACCTTGAAATATGTATGTGTATTTAAGCTATTATAATTATTATCACTTAAGATCATTGACTGAAAATTGCCCAATCCTGAATTTGAATACTAATTTTTTCCATTTCCCCTTTTCCTTTTGTTTCATCCTGATAGCATAAAGGGAAAGGGTGAGGATAAGGGCCAAAACTGCATTCTTCTGGAAGCATCAAACAGCCCAATTAAGCGGTATGTTTCAGGTGGCTCGGTGCATAGTTAATTAATATGCTGCTGCTGCAGCAGCGTGCTTTAAGAATCTAGGCATTGCTAAACTAAGCTAATAAACTCCAGGACCCAGGATGTATTTTTTATTCTTGGATTGTTCCTATTTGGCTATGGTCATAATCATTAAGAGAATCCATTTGTATTATTATATTTAATGCTTAATGACAGTAACTAATAGAAGAGCATGTCAGTGTAATATCTGGATTGGTTTACTTCTTAAGATTTCCAGAAGAGAAAGTTGATCCTAAAATATACCAAAGCATTTTAAAATGCTAATTAGGCCAACTGGTAGGGATGATGGTGGGGGTGGGGAGGCAACAAAGCCATTTGGGCCCTAATTGAATCAATCAATCAATCCACAAACATTTATTAAGAGTCTACTATGTTCCATGCACCCAGGCACTAAGTATACAAATACAAAAACAAAACAGTCCCTGAAGATGAGCTTACCCTTTGAAATATGAGGCTTCATAAAAACAACTTTTGCAAACTTTAGTTTTAGTTGAAAAATCTACAGACATCATTGCTTTTCACTTCGGTAAATAGCCGTGGATAATCTATATTTATTAAGTATATTATTCATGGATTTGGAGTACATTATGAGACAATAGAGGAAGACACATACAAATTTAGTACTCTGGTATACCACGAGAGAAGCCCAAAGATTGCTGGGGTTTGGTTTGGTTTGTTTTTCTTTCTGTAATTCTTCCATGAACATTCTGACTAGATTGGAATTTCAGCTATACTATATTCCTTACATTCAATCAAGACAAAATTTCTAGGTTTCTTCTTAGCAAAAGAACCAAAACAAAATCAATCCTTTTTAGTAGGAGTTCTTTGATGTCAGGAGAGTAGTCTCAGGGCCCTTATTTAGAACATGGGCCTAAGCTCATGATGAAAAAAGCTATCCATCTCCAGAGAAAGAACTGATGGAATCTGAATACAGATCAAAGTATACAATTTTTCACTTTATCTTTTTTGTGCAGCTCTTTTTTTCTGTTTTCTTTCACAATATGACTAATACAGAAATATATTTTGCATGATTGTACACGTATAAAACACACACACACACACACACATATATGTAAAATTGCTTACTGTCTCAGGGAGAGAGGAAACGAGAAAGGGAGGAAGAGAATTTGGAACTCAAAATTTTAAAAAATAACTGTTAAAAATTGTTTTTACATTAATTGGAAATAATAAAATATTGTTTAAAAGTGAATATGAATACAAAATAATTGTCAATATGAGTCATCAATCCATTTCAGCTATCTTAACTGCGATGAGTTATAATACAATAGTACCAGGAAGCTACATACCAAGCATGATAAATACAATTTACATGATTGATCTGTCTAGCTGAGGTCCAGTTATCTGACTATGCCTAGCCACAGCTTGAGATTTCACAATCCTACATCTCCTTCCCTTAAAAAACCCATGTAGCAAAAAAAAAAAAAATTTAAAAACAGCCTTTTTTCTTCTTCATGTTAATACTGCACCCTTATCCAAATTATTGGGTGAGAGGCTGCATAGGACATGTGCCTAGGTTCTTGGGAGGTTTTCATTTCAATTCACAATTAACAGGAGGTTCTATTGAAACTAGCATTACCCGTAACTGTAGTAATCACAGAAAGTTATTATTCTTAAAACTTTCAGAATAGGATTCAAAGTTGGAAAGAACCTCAGAGATCTAGCCCAGCCTTCAATTTTTAGATGAAGAAACAGAGCCCCAGAGGGATATCCAAAGTAAGGTAGGAAGTAAAGGGTGGAGCAGAGTCAAAATCACTTTGATTTCAACTTTAAAAGTTGTCTTGTAGCAAATTCAAAACCCAAACTTCAAGAACCTCTTTCATATAATGTAATGCAAACATGTTTTCAAAAGCAACTAAATATTTGGACATACTTCGAGGGGACAAAGTAAGAGAGTACTATTAAGTACTAGTAAGTAAGTACTAGAGTAAGAGAGTAAGAGGTCATTAGTACTGTTTTTCTACACAAAGGAGAGCATACGATTTTGAATTAAGTCCATTACTCAAGCTCTGTTTATGTAGATCACTGGCAAATGTTTTGGTTATTTGTTTTATCCTAGTGCCTACCTACAAGACATCAAAGAGTTTTTAGGGAGCAAAAGTACAATTCTGTGGGTATGTTCTTCTATAAGATGAAAACATTTAATTTAATGTCTCACCTTTTTTGTTCTAAAAAAATTTAAGTTATGAAAGGAAAAAAATTTAGTGGAAAATGGAAAGACATGCAACACACATTTAGCACCCTTCATGGCTCTGAAATTTTTTTTTTGTTTAAGAACTTAAAATGTATTCTAATTTGCTTGCTTGGGTAATTATAATTACTATGAGAAATTTAAGATACTTTAACGAATCTGTGATCGTATTGCTGTGGGTATTCCCAGAAATTATGCAGATTTCAAGTCTCCTCATATAGTGTCATTCTTGTTCATGCCTTCCCATAAATTCCAAATGCTAGAGGCCTTCTTTGAGTCTTCTAACATTATTAGGGTATCAACTGAAAACAAAATATCCTTCTTTTGTCCCTTGCTCTCATTGCATTTAACCAACCCCACCACCTTTTCCACCCATACATCATTCTACATGATGTCTTTCAGGAAAGGATCATAGATATAAGCTAGAAGGACTTTAGAGGGGATCTAGTCCAACTCTCTTATTTGGGAGATACAGAAATTAAGGTCCAGAAATTGAAATCACTTGCCCCAAATAACACAAATAATAAATAACAAAGCCAGTATTTTAATCCAGATTCATTGAGTCTAAAGCCAAGACTCCTTCTACTGTACCATAGTGTCTATAACTTTATACCACTACTTCTAATTTGATACCTCAAATAATCAAATAGATGCATGATCTCATCAATTTGGGAGCTCCCTCTAACGATATAAATCTCAACCCATCTATGTTTGTTCATTCTGTGTGACTCTTGTCCCTATCATCCCAAAGGTTTGACCTAAGGGTTCCACCTAATATGTTAGAAGATTTCCTTGATTTTTTCTGATATTGCTCAGGGAACCAGTAGAGTTCTAGTTCTTCACTTGTCATCATCTGATTTTTCTCTATAATCAATCCATATTTTCTATGTACCAAACAGTTCTTTGATGACATCTTTTACTCATATTTTCTGGAGTTCCTTGTTGGTTATATTGCTCAGACCCACTACATGTCTCCATTTCTTATGGGTGATGCTCCTTCTTAGCTCTTTGGAGACAGTGTTCTCACTGCCATATAGGAACACTGGGATAATGTTAGTATTGAAAAGATGAACTTTTGATGTCCATCTTGTTTGGGATGAAAAATATCCTTCATCCTTAATTTAATGAAAAGAAATAAACACAGAGATCTCTTAGGATAAGAACAGGACTTTATTCTCTTCCGCGGGAGAAGAAGGTGGTCTTTTCATTGACTCATCATGGAGAAGAGGCAAGTTACAAAAGATAGTACTGGAATTTACAACCTGACTTAGTCAAGACCCCTCCCCGACTGTTTCCCCTCTCATTGGTGGAGAGGCACACTTCACCAAATTCTTCCCCAACTGGGACAGCAAGGAAAGGGTGGGGGGAGGGTCCCACCAAGGCGGGAAAACAGACAAAGGAAGATAAAAGTGATTGACAGAAGCAATTTGAAAAGTTAACCACCCCAAATTGAAAAGTTTTCACTCATCCCATACAATCTGTATTGTCTGTCCCAGACACATTTTCTCTCGTATCAGGTATATTGTTCATCCAAATGCATGTTCAGTTTGGACCATAGGCATTTTTTTGTCCACTTGGTCTCTCATGTGTGGTTGAATAGGACAAATTCTTTTGTGTAATTGCAGATCTATTCTGGGGGGGAGGGTCTTCAATGTTTGAGGGTTGATGCAATTAGCACAATAGGGATAGGGACTAGACCAGATTTCATTGGTATGTAACTCCTACAATAGGAAATTCCTTCTGGGAATGTACATCATCACCTCTGGAATTTATGGGAGTTGTCTATGGCACTGAGAGGTTATGCGACTGGCCCAGGGTTACATAGGCAGCTTGTGTCAGAGTTGGGTCCAAAACTCAGGTCCTTCTGGCTCTGAGGTCAGCTCTCTCTCTATCTACTCTACCACAGTGCCACAGAACATAGTATTATTTCCATAAAGGAGCATAGAGAAGACTTAAACCCCGTACCTACCTCCTCCATCACAGTAACACTCCATCTCGAGACTCCATGTCTTTTTATAGGCTGTTTCCATTGCTTGTATGATCTTCATCTTTGCCTCTTGGTTTCTTTCAAGGTGACTCAAATTCCACCTTCTGCAGGAAGCCTTTCCTAGTTTTCCCCTCTTCTCTTCTTCCATTGTTTTTTTTTTTCATTTTTCCATCCTTGGAAGTGTAGTAGACCAGACCTTCATGCTCCCCCTCTTCTATGAGGCAGATATGCAGGAAGAGTGTAATCTTGTTGGGTGGATGCTTTCATTGGATCCATGAATGACTAAACAAAGTACAGGGCAGTTAATTTGCAAGTCTTGTTTGTTACTACCTGTTTGTTTATGCCTCTGGACATGGTCCTAGGATTAAGTCTTAACTTTTAAATAGCCTTAGGCTAGGGTAGGGAATGGTCAAGACTAAAGGAGGGTCCTTGCATTTCAATTACCTCAGAGTCTCTGCTATAAGATATAATAAACCCTGTGATTTTCTTGTATCTTTGGCTCTGTATGAAATGGTTCTGTAATAAACAGACTATTGAATACATCCCTGTCTGTCTTTCATTCAGCTGGTTGCTGGGCCATATTACTGTGCTGGTCACAGTAGGAAGTACCTTCCATTTATGCTATAAATATCTTGTATGCACATGGTTATTGGCATATTGTCTCCTCCATTAGAATGTGTGCTCCTTGAAGGCAGGACCCATATTTTTGTTTTCATTGTTTACATTCCCAAGTCCTAGCACAGGATCTAGTACATAGCCAGCATTTATTAAATGTTTCTTGACTTACTATTATCTTCTAGGTCAAGTGCTTAAAACAAAAAGAATAAACAATAAACACAGGTTTGATGTAAGGAAAAAGAATTGGAGCTGTCCAAAAATCACGTGGACTACTTCTGAAATAGTGGGCTCCCCCACAGTGGAGTTCTTCAAGTAAATACGGATATATACTTGTCAGGTATGTTGCAGAGGTATTCTTTTTCAAGTATTGGTTGTAACCATATGGAAAGTTAAATCCCTTACAATTCTAAAATTCCATGGTTTTGTGACAATTCAATTCAACAAGCATATATTAAGAACTCTGCTAGGTTCTAAGGTTTTTAACTTTTTTGTATCATCGACTCCTTTGGCAGTCTGGTAAAGCCTATGGACACCTTCTCAGAATAATGTTTTTAAATACTTGATGGAAATGCTAAATTTCATTTAGAGGTTAGTGAATAAAAATTTGTCATTTTTCCCCATCTAAGTTCGTGGACCCCCAAGAACCTTTATTCTATGGATACAAAGTCAAAAACTAAGTAGTCCTGCTTGCAAAGTACCAACATTCTATTCAGAGAAATACAATTTGTACACAGAGAAGTAAATACAAAATACGTACAAAGCAAAAATAATTTATCTGGCCAACACTAACATTTGTGAAAGGGTATGTATGTGTAAAGCCATTACTCATACTTTTTTGAATAATACTTTTCTATCTCTCAGGATGAACTGACCCTTGTTTAATATCTCTGATCCCTTCTGTGTTAAAGCTTTACTTTGATGCCTCATTAAAGAGTGAGTTTTTTAAAGCTCTGCCAACAGAGTATAAATCTGGAAGGACCTTCCAAAATAGAAGGACTACAAGTCCAAGTCCTATGGAAAACTTCATGTCTATGGGAATCGTGACATAATTCACAACTCACCCATGGATTAACAGATAGTATTTGTTATTTTCTAAGGTTTGAAAGTGTTGAGGGGTCTTTGTCATATTTGATGGGGATAAGATGGTGCTTCAAAGTTGTTTTAATTTGAATTTCTTTTATTATTAAAGAGTTAATTTTAATTGTATAAATTTAAGTGCCTCCAACATGTAAGCAGATATTCTAAATGACAAGAACATAAAGATGAAAAACCTTACAGATTCTGGGCCCTCAATCACTTTACATTCTACCAAGGGAAATACAATCTATACACACATAAAGTATAATTTAAGGTAGAAGGAGATGGGGTAAAGAGGGGGATCTAGACAAGATGTTCTTGAAAATTTTTGTGGACAGAATACTAGCATAGTAGGGAGGGGTTCAAGAAAACATGAAAGGGGTGAACCTAAGCTAAATCTTAAAAGCAAAGAAGATTTAGAAAAGCAGAGATGAAGAATGACAGAAAATTTAATTAGAGGAACAGATAGTAGTCTAGTTCAGACATGATATAGGATGAGTAAAAGGAAATAATATTAAATGAAACTGGAAAGCTAGAGTAAAGCCAGACCTAAATGCCAGGCTAAGGAGCTTGTGTTTTAATTGATAGATGTTATGGAGCCATTGAAGTTTCTGAGGTAGGGAATAGCATGGTAAGACACACACTTTAGAAACATTACCTCTTAAACAATTTACAAGATTAATTGGAACCAGGAGTTACTGGAAGCAGGAGGACCAATTAGAAACCTATTATGATTGTAAATATAAAAGATGAGGTCCTGAACTAGGACAATGATAGTGTGAATAGAGAGGAGATAAATGTAAGAGATGTAGAGGTGGCCTGATTAGGTATGGAGAATAAGAAGGAGGAAGAATAGTAAAAGATGACTGAAATTTTGAGCCTAGGTAATTCAAACACTGGTTGGTTCCATCATCAAAAAAAGGAAATTTGAAGGAAGGGTAGGTTTGATGAGTTCAGTTTTTGATGTATTGAGTTTGAGGCGCTAGTGCAACATCTAGGAGAGATGTCTGAGAAACAGTTACAGGTGTGGTACTGGAAATCAAGGAAGAGATCAGGGCCGAGTCCATTGCATTTAAGCATTATTATGTATTGGACTAAGTATTAGACTTGGAACCAGGAGAAGGCTGAGTTCAAATTCTGCTTTTGACACTAGTTATGGCACTGTAGGAAAATCATTTAAACTCATTGAATATTGTTTTCCTCATATGTAAAATAAGAATAAAATACCTTTCTCACGAGGTTTTTGTGAGGATCAAATAAGGTCATGTAAAGCAGAGGTTTCAAATTTGTGGCCCACAGAACTCCTGAGTGTGTTGAAATCAGTTTAAATATATTTGGGAAATGATTAATAAAACAAATTAAAATACAATACAAGATAAATAATGTTAATTTGTGCTTTTCTGAGTCAATATGTGGCCCACAACACTGACACAAAGGATAGGGATATGGATTGGATCTGTGATTTTATTGCGGTGTTATTCCCAGATGAGGAAATTCCCTCCACCAATGCAAGTCACCTAGAACACTGAAAAGTTAAATGACTTGTCCAGTGTCAATCAATCAATAAACCGTTGATTGGTTGGTTGGTTGGTTGTTGTTTTTCATTCTCATAGAGGACCAAAATGACATTGCTGTGCTGGAGTCAAAGCATAGTGTGTTCAACTGTGGCTAATTAGACTAACATGAGCTTGGAATGTTCTACCACAGGTAGGGCACAAATAGTCCATATTAGTTTTTGGAGTGGAAATGTCTCTAAATTTGCACATCTTATGTTTCTTTTGAGCAACTGCAATTCTGCTTCCCTCGTAGAGCACAGTGTCTTCTTCGATGTAGGCACATCACGATGGTTGGTTCTTTGCCAGCATCTCCCATATCATGTGGCTAATTCCAAAGGTCTTCAGAGAGACTGTGAGAATATTCTTGTTTTACTTCTTCTGATCTCCATGTGAGCACTTGCCTTATGTGAGTTCTCTGTAAAACAGTATTTTAGACAAACATACATTTGACACACTAATAATGTGGCCAGACCATCCAAGTTGTGTTCTCTGCAGCAGTCTGAATGCTTGACAGTTTAGTTTGAGAAAGGACCTCAGTGTCCAGTATCTTATCTTGCCAGGTAATCTTCAGAATCTTCCTAAGACAGTTCAAATAGAAGCAATTCAGTTTCCAGGCATGGTGCTGGTAGACTGTCCAGGTTCCACAGGTATACAACAATGACGTTAGCACAATGGCTCTGGAGACCTTCAGTTTGATAGGCAGTCTAATACCTCTTCTTTCCCACACATTCCTTTGGATCCTCCCAGACACTGAGCTACCTCTGGCCATGTGTTCATCAACCTCATCATTTACGTGTACATCTCTGGAAAGTATACTGCCAAGGTGAGTGAACTTATCCATAGTATTCAAAATTCCTCCATTTACTGTGACCAGTGGTTCCACATATGGATGGTGTGGTGCTGGCTGGTGGAGAACCTGTGGTTTTTTGGTGTTCATTGTTAGGCTAAAACTAGCAGGAGCAGCAGAGAATCAATCCACACTTAGTTGCATCTCAACTTCGGAAGTTGCATTGAATGTACAATCATCTGTGAACAAAAGTCATTCACCAATTGTCCCTCCACTTTAGTTTTTGTCTTGTAGCCTTTTCAAGTTAAATGATTTAATACCAATGAGGTAACTGACCTTGATGCCATGTTTGTCTTTGTTGAAGGTGCGTGACAACATCACTGAAAATATCATGTTTAAAAAGCATGGGAGAGGCAAGTAGATGGCACAGTGAATAGAACACTGGCCCCGGAGTCATGAGGACCTGAGTCCAAATTCAGCCTCAGACACTTGACAGTTACTAGCAGTGTGACGTTGGGCAAGTCACTTAACTCCAATTATCTTGCCTTCCCCACTCCAAAAAAAAAACTGCATGGGAACAAGCACAGTCCTAGCTTTACTCCACTGGTGACTAGGAAAGTATGAGAGTATTGTCTGTTATCCAGAACCTGAGTAAGCATGCTGTCATGAAACTGATATACAATAATAATGACCTTCTCTGGGCAACCAAATTTTGACATAGTTTTCCATAAGCCCTCATGACTGACAGTATTAAAGGCCTTGGTCAGATTGATGAATGTTGTATATACATCTCTGTTCTGCTCTTGGTATTTCTCCTAACATTGTCAGTCAGTAAATACCACATGGACCGTTCTTCCCTCAGCCCTTTCTGAAGCCGCACTGGCTCTCAGATAGACAACCATGTTCCGAGTGAAGAATCAGCCTATTAAGGAGGATTCTGGCAAGCATCTTGTCAGCAACAACTAGGAGAGAGAGAGACTCCCTTGTAATTGTCACAGGGCGATCTGTTTCCTTTACTTTTATAGAAATGGACAATGGAAACATTCCTGAACTCCTGCAAACATTTGTTAAGTACTTACTATTTACCAGGCATTGTGTTAAGTACTGGCCACACAGTGAGTCAGAAACAGGACTTGGCAGTTTTCTATCCACTTTATCATGCTGATTCTCTGAGATAATGTGAAGTGCATTGTAAGTGTCAGTTATCTTAATTGAATCCATAGGATTAGATGAGATCTCCAAAGGAGATAGCGTAGCAAGAGAAATCAGGGGCGATTACTGAAGCTTAGAAGATATTCACCCTTATTAGTGAGAAGAAGACACAACCAGGGATGAATCAGAAATGGTCAGACAGAAAAGGAGAGAACCGGGAGAGATCAATGTAATGGAAACCAAGAGATGAAAGAGTATGCTGGAGGAAAGAGTCTTTTTTAATAGTATCTTATAGCAATTGTGATACAGATACTATGTGTGTGTTGGTAGACTAAGGCTCAGATATCTAATATGTTTGATCAATATCATAAATAGTATTTCTGTTTCTATCAACATCTGTTGGTTTTTGTTGATGAGAAATGTTTGTTGGACTAAAATAAACATATCCTTTAGTGATCACTATGCAATAAAAATTATGCTCAATAAAGAGGCATTGAAGAAAGGATGAAAAATTAACTGGATACTAAATAACCTAATCCAAAGAATTGGTGGGCAAAAACACAACAAAACAAAAACAAATCATTAACACAATAGATAACTTCATGAAGGTAATGACAACAATGAGACAATATTTTAACATCTGTATGATATGGCCAAAGTACTTGGGGGGAAATTTACATCTCTATGCACTTTAGTTAACAAAAGAGAGGGAAAAAAGTGAATTGAGCATGCAGGTTAAATAACTAGAAAACCAACAAAATTTTAAAAAACCCAATTAAACACTAAAGTAGAAATTCTGAAAAACAAAGAGATTAGCAAAATCAAAAGTAGAAAATTTAGCAAATAAAACTAGGAGGTTTAAAAAAAAAAACATAAACCACTAGCTAAATGGATTTTTGAAAGAAAACAAAATCCTGCTTTTAGCTACTCTTTTGATGCTTTATACTGTAGAAAAAAAATTGTGCTCTGCATTTTAGCCTGTCAGAAACAACTTATTAATATGCGAGCATTCCTACTTGGGGATACAACCAAATGGACAAAATTTCCTCTGCTAATAAGAATTCTTTCTCCCAATCAATTTCTACGTATATTTTAGAGTAATCTTAAAATAGAAGACAAAATTTTACAACAAGGTAAAAGCAAAGGTACATAGTTTACATTTGGAGTTTTTGGTTTACTTAAAAAGAGCAATAGTAATGTTGGGGTACCCTTGTAGGAATATCTTCTTTACCCCTCATTGTTCCCTCTTTATGTCCCTTTTAATCGGATCAGTGGTAAACAATAGATATTTTTCTGAACTGAATTAAACAAAAACTTTTACAATCTCAGTTTGGTCACCATAAACAAGATTAAATTTCTTAATTTCAAGGAATTGAGATCTCTCTCTCTGTAATTGATTATTTTATCTTCAAGGAAGACTCAGTTTTTTATTCAAGTCACAAAAAAGGCTCGTAGGACACTGTCATAATATTCTTAATATTTTATAAAACAAATGACCTTAGTGCCATATGCTTCCACAATATTTTCTATGCTGTTTTGTTTACTGAAGAGTTCCTTAATTATATCATCCGATGACAATTTAGCTGAACCCAGTTCCTCTAATATATCTTTCTGAGTTTTGATTTGATTTCTTCCTTTAATTCCTTGAGTATTCCTATTATCCATTTTATTATACTTTTAAAAATTTTGGTTTTTTTTTCTAATGCAACTGTTTCAGTAAAACTTTCTTCTATCATCTTCGTTTCTACTTCTTTTATTCTATATTCCTTTCATTTATCTGAGTTCTTCAATTTTCTTACTGTTTTTTCTGATTTATTTTTTTGTGAGAACTTATAGTAATTTTGCTTCTTTGGGGACATTTCCATTGATATTTTCAAGCAAGTAGGATATTGAAAAGATAAACTTTCTTGGGACTTGTACATTCCATAATCATCCCAGAATTTACTTGTTTCTTCCCTCCTTTCTTTCCTTTCTTTGCCATCCTTCTCTTTCTCCTCCCCTTCCTTTTTCTCTCTCATCCATCCATTCTTTTTTCCTTCCTTCTTTTTCCTTTCCTGCATTCTTCTCTTTCTTCCAACTAGTTTAAAGGCACTATGCTATGCCATATGAGAGATACAAAGATGAATGAGATATGATCCCTGTCTTCAAAGAACTTAGTATAATCTCAATATTTAGAAAAGTCATGCATTATTTGTTGAAGACCCATTTTGGTTCTTGAGAGTAGTGAATAGTGAATCGAGAACAACCCTTTGGAGAAAGGACCCCTCTTAGGGAAAACCAAAGTCTGTCTTGAATTGAGCCAAATCTAATGGGTGAGATAAGACATGGGAGATGCAGTTCAACAGTGGTTCCATTCTTCAGATAGTAGCTAGTGTTAAAAAGGTATGATTATAAAATAATGAAACTATTTTTCATGAGGCTTAATGAACCAGTCTCATTATCTTACCTCATACCCTGAGAAAAATAATAAGTCATTATAGCTGTGTCAGCCAATTCTAGTCATAGTCAACTGTATGAGGGCACAGTCTATGTTTTAGGTAGCAAAATTTCTATCTCCCCCAGCACTTAGCACAGGAGGCTCTCAATAAGTGGTTGTTGAGTGAATAAATTAATAAATAAATAGTCATTAAAAGAACAAAAAGAACCAGATCTGCTCTGACGTATACACCTGGTTTATTTTGCATTTCAATCATGTGCCTATTCCTGGATCACTTGCAAGATTTTCAAACTATCTCTTTACATTGTTGGTGCATAGTAACAGTATCTTACTAAATATTTGTCAAATTTACATCTGCCATTTTCTGACATCATGTCTACATTGCCTTGCTTTATAATTTCCTGTGCCATCCCACCCTTATCTCTCTGCCTCTGCCTGCCACACAGAATACTGATCTGATTTTTTTTTCTTAACTATATCAGTTTCTGAGACCGTAAGGCAGAAAAAATTATCAAGCTGTCCCTATATTATAAAACTTAAATTTTCTACATTTTATTTTAGAATTCTTCAGAATTTGTTTTAGGATAGTTATTGGGATAATTGATGTTAAAAAAAAAAGCTAGAGGAAAGTACCCAACATGTTGAATGGTCCCCCTGTGGAATATTTGCTGAATGGCATCAATATAAGTTACACAAGATGAAAAAGGCATGGATAGGTTTTGATCTGCATCAACGAAAGGAGTATTCATATTGATGAGATCATAAATCCATTGAAGCATAGGCAGGTAAATGACAAAGAGGATAGGGCACTGGACTTGGAGTCAGGGAATACCTAAATTCAAATCTAGTTTCAGAGGTATGCTGGTTGTATGACCCTAGGCATGTCACTTCCCCTTTGTTTCGGTTTCCTTATCTGAAAAATGGTGATAATAATAGCATCTATTTCTCAAGATTGTTGTGAGCATAAAGTGAGATATTTGTAAGGCACTTGGCAAAACTTAAAGAACTATATAGATGCTAGCTATTATTATTAAGTAGCAAAATGTTTCAAAACAGCAATAAATAGAAACTTCTTAAAGCAAAAATCAAAATTGTTGATGTTAAGGAATAATTGTTATTAGGAAAAAAAACTCCATAACTAAGTAAAAAATTTGTTACTCTGACTTCAGCCAAGCAACTAGAGGTTCATAATGCTAACAGTTGAAGGAAGTATTGTAATTAATAGAATTATTAGAGAATTACCCAAATTAAGGATAGCTCAGTGGCAACAAACAAGACAAAAATAGAAAAGAATCCTTTGGTCTGTTGTTCTTTTTAAGAATTTAATATTATTTATTTTTTGTTACATTTTAAATTCTAAACTGTCTCTTCTTCCTTCTCCACCCTACATCAGAGGACACCACTGTGTGTGTTTGTGTGTGTGTGTGTGCGCGCGTGTGCGTGTGCATGTGTGCGTGTGTGTGTGTGTGTGTGTGTGTGTGTGTGTGTGTGTGTGTGTGTAAAACCACACAAAGCATACTTCTATTTCTCTGGAGGTGATAGCATCTTCCTTTGTAGTTGGAGGATTTGTAACACTCAAAAGAGCTTAGTTGTTCACAATTGTTCTTTGAACAATATTTCTGTTACTGTATACAATGTTCTCTTGGTTCTACTTATTTCACTCTTCATTATTTCATGCAAGTCTTTCCATGTTTTTCTAAAAATCAACAAGCTCATCATTTCTTATAGAACAGTAGTATTCCATCACTGTCATATACCACAATTTGTTCAGCCATTCCCCAGTTGATGGATGTCCCCTCCATTTCCAGGTCTTTGCCACCATAAAGAGAGGTGCTATAAATATTTTAGAACATATAGGTTCTTTTCCTTTTTCCCTGATCACCTTGGAAAACAGATCCAATAATGGTACTGCTGGGTCAAAGGGAATATACAGTGTTATAACTCTTTGAACATAATTCCAGATTGTTCTCCAAAATGGTTGGATCAATTCATAGTTTGACCAATAATGTATTAGAGTCCCAATTTTTCCACATCCCCCCAGCATTTGTCATTTTCCCCTTTATCATTTTAGCCAATCTAATAGGTATGGGATAGTATCTCAAAGTTGTTTTAATTTGCATTTCTATAATCACTAATAATTTAGAGCATTTTTCATATGGCTATATATAGCTTTGATTTCTTTTTCCAAAAACTTCCTGTTCATATTCTTTGACTATTTATGAATTGGTGAATGACTCACATTCTTATAAATTTACAAAGTTTTCTATATATTTGAGATATAAGACCTTTATACAAGAAACTGTTTATATAAAATTCCTCTCCCCCCCCCCCTTTCTACTTTTCTTCTAATCTTGGCTACATTGGTTTTATTTGTATAAGACCTATTTAATTTAAGGTAACCAAAATTACACATTTTATATCTCACAATGTTATCTCTTGTTTACTCAAAAATCCGTCTCCTATCTATAAACCTGATAGGTAATATGTTCCATGTTCTTCTAATTTTCTTATGATAGCTTCCTTTATACATTAGGTCATCCATCCATTTTGACCTTATCTTGGTAAATGGTGTAAAATATTGGTCTATACCCAGTTTCTGTCAGGCTACTTTCCAGTTTTCCTAACAATTTTTTTTCTTACCAAATAGTGAATTCTTATCCCAAAGCTTAAATATTTAGATTTGTCAAACACAAGATTATTAAAATCATCTACTACTGCTAATTGTATGTCTACTCTGTTCCACTGATCTTTCTATTTCTTAGTACCAGGTAGTTTTAATAATTTTTGCCTTATGAAACAGTTTAAAATCCGGTGCAGTTAAACCTCCTTCCTTTACATTTTTGCAATAGTTCTTTTGGTATTCTTGACATTTTGTTCTCTAAAGTGTATTTTGTTATTATTTTTTCTAGCCCAATAAAATAATTTGGGGGGTAATTTAATTGGGATGGTGTTGAATAAGTATATTAGTTTAAGTAGAATTGTCATATTTATTATATTGGCTTTGCTCACCCATGAACAGTTAATATTTCTCCAATTATTTAAACATGACTTTATTTTTATAAAAAAGCAGTTATAAGCATGTTCATGTAGTTCCTGGGTTTGTCTTGGCAAGTATACTCCCAGGTATTTTATGCTGTCTAGAATTATTTTAAATGGAGTATCTCTTGCTGTCTCTTCTCGCAGGATTTTGTTGGTGATATATACAAATGCTGATGATTTATGTGGGTTTATTGTACATCCTGCTACTTTGCTAAAATTATTAATTGTTTCGACTGACTTTTTAGCTGAATCTCTAGGATTTTCCAAGTGTAATATCTATCATATTGTCTGCAAAAAGATAGTTTATTACCTCATTGCCCATTCTAACTCCTTCAATTTCTTTTTCTTCTCTTATTGCTATTGCTAGCATTTCTAATTCAAGATTGAATAATATTGTAATAATGAGCATCCTTGTTTCACTTCTGATTTTATTGAGAAGGCTGATGGCTTACCCCCCATTACAAATACTGCGTATTGATGGGTTTAGGTAGATGCTTCTTATCATTTAAAAAAAATCCATTTATATCTATTCTTCCAAGTGGTTTTTTCTTAAATAGAAATTGTTGTCGTATTTTATCAAAAGCTTTTTGGGCATATGTTGACATAAGAATATCCTTTTTGTTCTTTTGTTATTGATTAATTATGTTAAGTAGCTTTCCTCATGCTAAATTATCTCGCATTCCTGGCATAAATCCAGTTTGGTCACAATATATATAATCTTCGTGATATATTTGTTGTAGTCTCTTAGCTAGCATATTATTTAGGATTTTGGATCAATATTCATTAATGAAATTGCTCTATAATTTTCTTTCTCTGTTTTTGTTCTTCCTGGTTTAGGTATCAGCACCATATTTGTTTTGTAAAAGGAACTTTGTAGGACTCCTTTGCCTGGTTTTCCAAATAATTTATTTTATATTGGAATTAGTTGATCTTTAGATGTTTGGCAGAATTTACTTGCAAATCTATCCAGTACTGATGCTTTTTTCTTAGGAAATTTATTTATGGCCTGTTCAAGTTCTTTTTCTAAAATAGGTATATTTAGATATTCTGTTTCCTCTTCTGTTAATCTAGGCAATTAATATTTTTGTAAATAGTCTTCCATTTCACTTAAATTAATAAATTTATTAGCATATGATTGCCAAAATAACTCCTAATAATTGCTTTGATTTCATTTTCATTTGTGTTATATTCACCTTTTCATTTTTTATACTAATGATACTGGTTTTCTTCTTTTTTTAAAAAAAAATCCTATTCATCAATGGATTATCTATTTTATTGTTTTTTTTTCATAAAACCAACTCCTAGTTTTATTTATTAATTCACTGGTTTTACATTTAATTTTATTCATCTCACCTTTAATTTTTAGGATTTCCAACTTAGTGTTTAATTGGAGATTTTTAATTTGTTCTTTTTCTAGTTTTTTTAATTGCATACCCAATTTATAGGTCTGTTCTTTCTCTATTTTATTGACATAAACATTTAGAGAAATAAAATTTCCTTTGATTACTACTTTTGCTACATCCCATAAGTTTTGGTATGTTGTCTCATTGTTGTCATTCTCTTTAATAAAATTATTTATTGTTTCTATGATTTTTTTTAACCCATTCGTTCTTTAAGATTAAGTTGTTTAGCTTCCAATTGATTTTTATGTGTTTGATCTGAGCTTTCAAAAGAAATACGTGTGTACTTTTAAAAAAAGAATTTTTCTATCTTAGGGAAGATGTAGATGTTTTCCCCCTTTCAATATTAAAATCAAATGTATTTCATGATACAGTGGTTCAGTCTTTGTTCCTTTTAACAATACAACAATCCTTAGAAGTGATCTGTTAAAAATGAGTTTCAAATATGTAAAATTGGGTTAATATTAAAATACTTTCCTTCATAAAAAATAAGAACCTATATTAGAACTATAAATTCTTCCATGTAATTTTTAAAGTTTGTAGTGAAAAGGAAAATCTACTTCAGGGTCTTTTCAAATGAGTTCCATCTTCTCCTTACGTGGACAAAGAATTTAAACTTCAGTATTTGACCTTCCAGTGAATAGCCTGAATTAATTTCTTTAACTATTGACTTATTTGATCTCCTTACTGTCCAAGGCATTCTCAGAAGTCTTCTCCAGCAACACAATGTGAAAGCATTGATTCTGCACTCAGCTTTTCTTACAGTCCAATTCTCATTTCCTGGAAAAACCATAGCTTTGACTATGCAGACCTCTGTTGATAAGGTGATGTCTCTGCTTTTTAGTGTGCTCTCCAGATTTGCCAGTTTTCCTTCCAAGGAGTCAGCTTCTTTTAATTTCATGGCTATAGTTGCTGGCTGCAGAGATCTTTGAGCTCAAGAATATAAAAGCTGACACTGCTTCCATTTCTTCTCCCTCTATTTGCCAGGAAGTGATGGGAACAGTTGCCAAGATCTTAGTTGCTTTTTTTTTTAATGTTAAGCTTCAAGATAGTTTTTAATTGTCCTCAAAAGGCTTCTTAATTCTTCTTCACTTTCTGCTATCAGAGTGGTATCATCTCTGCATATCTGAGATTGTGGATATTTCTCCCAGCAACCTTAAAGCTGGCTTTTGATCATCTAGCTTGGCATTTCACATGATGTACTGTGCATATAAGTTAAATAAAAGGTGACAATAATACAGCCTTTTTGTATTCCTTTTCCAATCTTAGGTTCCTCAGGAAACAAGTAAGACGATCTGGTATTCCCATCTCTTTGAAGACTTGTCACATTTTGTCATGATCCACACAGTCAAAGGCTTTAGTATAATCAATAAAGAAGTTTTTTTTCTGAAACTCCCTTACTTTCTCTATAACCCAATGAATGTTGGCAATTTAATCTCTAGTTACTCTGCCTCTTCAAACACCAGCCTACATTTCTGGTAATTCTTAGTTCACATATTTCTGAAGCCTCTTGAAGAATCTTAAGCATAAGCTTGCTGGTGCGTGAAATGAGTACAATTGTTTATTAATTTGAACATTTTGGTCATCTGTCTTTGGAATTCTCATGCTTAGGTAAAGCAAAAAGTCCAACGTTGAAGACAATTACAGCTTATGATCCAACATTTGCTGCAGAAGTTGAGGAGATAGGTAGAGAAATTCTATGAGGAGTCCAATTTCCAAATTAAAATGGCATGTACTTTAATATTTGGTAGCTTCAATGCAAAGGTGAGGAGAATAAAGAAGGTGAAAAATGCATACAGAAATTCTACAAAGAATTTGACAAAATGGTCTACCTAAAGTCAACAAATATGATACTTGGTGACTTCAGGGCAAGGATAGCTAGGAAATCCAGAGAGAAATACGTTGGAAAACAAGGTTTAGGTTTAAGAAATGAAGGGCTTAGTGTTTAGAAGCAATAAACTGAAGAACAAGCTTCAGAAGCCCTATGCCTCTTTATCACAAGTATTTTCTTTTGGAAGTCTTTTGACATAGCAAAATCCAAACTATCACACATGATCTCTGAAGACTATGTGTGCACTTGGTGAATACCCTATGTAATACTTAGTGTAAGCATTACAAACTAGCTTATACACCCCCTACTTTAAGCCTAACTAAAAGTATTATGTCAATATGTTAATTATCCACTGAGGGAGTATTTCTGAATTGACCACCAAGTAATCCTATGATCAAGTCTCTAGCTAAATGATATCATCTTCTCTCTGGTATATAGATTTAAGCCTCCTATACTACTATGTTACACATGCTAGTCCATGCTACTCATATTCTGAATCTACTCTAAGAGAATGATATGAAATATTGCTAAAATTATTTTTAAAATATGAATTATATACTTCTGCCTCAATTTGTATCTGGAATATCTTCTTTATTTAATTACACTCTTCCAACCTCATAATTCACGGAACTCAATTAAACATACTGTGGACACATAGTTGACTGGAAATAATGAAAAATGAATGAAAAACTTTAACCCTCCCTCTACCCAACCATCTCCCCCAAACTCTACCCAATTCCTCTGCACAGAACAATAGGGAGAGCTGTGATAATATCACTGGGTGATCATACATTAGCGATCCTTCATTGTTAGTCATTCTGAGTTCCTCCAACTGTGTGTATGCTTTGGCCACACATGTCTCCATGAATACGCCTTCCATGTATGCATGTTAGCTATAAACATTCCTAGTTTATCTTCACACATATTTTCTGGTCATATATGTTTCTACATTCCATGAAAGGACCTTGGCTATACATGTTCTCTGAATATGGATAAGTTGTGTGTACATGTGCACAAAGGAGAAATCTTCTTTTGCCACCTTATTTACAACGATGTTTTATTGTATATCTTTTATTTAAACTAATTGACCCTCTCTAATAAAAATATATAAATTAGTGGAGACTCATGAGTTATAATTTTTAGTGAATGTTGCCTCATAAGATACCTAGAGTATGTGGTATCTTTTCTGAAGGGTCCATGTGTGAAAGAGGCTGCACTAGGGCTGTTCATGCATAGGTGAAGATCATATGAGATTCCTTGATAAACACAACCACATAGATCACTTTATTATTTATTTATTATGGACTATTGCCTTATCAATGTTGAATGAGGCACAAAATAGAGACACGTGTTCATCAAAGTGTTCGTCACTCCTGTGGACTCCTTTCTAGGTGACGAGATTATCCAGAAGAAAACTACTGATTGACCAAGCACTCAAATACTACCGAATCTCCTAAATTTGATTTGTGACACTTTGAAGGAGCTCAATGCAACAATCGACATAGGAAAAAATAATGAATAAAGAATGCTTATCATCTACATAATAATGACATGTAATTAATTATATGGACAGCCCATAAAATTATTCCATTGGCATATATAGTTTAGACATATATCCTGTATGCATATCTTGAGAGGCAGCATGACACAGCAGAAAGTAAAGATTTGAATCCTACCTCTGACATTTATTAGCTATGTGGTCACAGGCAAATACATTTTTGGGGGGAAGGGTGGTTTGGTCTGTGATTTCACTGTTATAAGGAACTTCTAGTGCTGAAACTCCTCCATCAGTAAAGCTATTAGTCACAGAAAGTTTTAGAGACCCCTGCAAGGTTAAATGAATTGCCTCTATGGCCAATGCAACTATTATGTATTAAGGGAAGGTTTTGTCGATTTCCAATGCCAGGCCACTTATCCACTAAGGCGAAGTCATAAAATCAGAGATTTAGAGTTGGAAAGGCCCCTAAGAGACTATCTGGTTCAATCATTTCATTTGATGATGAGAAAACTGAAGTGAAGTCATCCTGTCCAAGGTCCCTCAAGGAGGAAGTAACAGAGCTAGGATCTAATCCCAGGTGCTCAGCACCCTTGCCATACCACCTTACTCTGCTTTTTTCTATGCCTGCTTCATTTGGACGTATAATAGTTCTTTATCCTTCCCCTTCCTTCTCTGGCTACAGGCTATTTTCTAAAATGAAAGTAAAATTCCCTAGATGAGTGCTTATGTCACTCTCTGAACCTTAATATTTTCATCTATAAAATGGTGATAATATCTGTAATAAATACCCCACAGTGTAGTCATAAGGATCAACTGAAGAAATACATATAAAAGACTTTGAAAATTTAAAGTACTTTATAAATGCCAACTGTTACTATTGGACAGGTGGTAAGCCCAAATAAACAATTAGTTGAATCCATGTAAAATAGCAAGAAAAAACTCAATTGGATTGTATTTGGGTAATATTTCTTCAATTGTACCAAATTACTACTTGACAGAAAAACACATATTTTAATCTTCTTTTTAAAAAATTTTTGTTTTTTTCCAAATTTCCAAATATATCTCCTCTTTACTACCTAGCAAATCACCCATTCTAATAAATAAAAAAGAAAGCAACTCAGCAAAGCCAAACACATAACAATGTTTAACAGAATATGAAATATTCCACACCAATCATACTTTCTCCCTGCAAAGAAGGATCTTAAGATCATACATCTAGGACTGAAAAGAAATTCAGAGGCCATCTAGCCCAATCTATTCATTTCACACATGAGGAAATTGAGGCCCAATTTGTGACTTGCCCAATAGCAGACAGTTAGTAAGTTATAGAGGTAGAATTTTAAGTCAGGAGGTCTGATTTCAGAGTCAGAACTCCTTCCATTATCCTCTTCTGCACCCAAGTGTGGTCCTTATAATTACATAGTGTTTGGTTTCATTTTTCAATTAATTTACATTATTATAATTATTATACAAATATTTTAAAATTCATCTGTTTAACACTAATATTCTTACAGTAAATCTGTAATTACAGAAGAGGTGAACAGGGAGTCTCCTGTGAATTACAGACTTCAACAGGCAACAAACATTTATGAAACCACAATTTAGAACTCCACAATCTCTGAAGAATCAAAATGGCATGTCCAAGCAAAGGGCAATGGGAGGGATTCATGGTGGGCATAATCATATTGCAACATATTACCAATGTCGATGTATTCCAAAAAGTGACATAAAAGAGATCTGCGAAATGCATGATAGGAACAGGGACTGGACCAAAGTGTATTTAGTGTTGGGGATAATCGATAACTTGAGGGTTGTGGTTATATGCATGTACCAATAAAAGATCCAAAAGAAAGGCCTCTGGTGCCTTCATTGGATCTTCTATGGAGGAGTTATTGAAGTATATAGACACAATGCATAGGTTGGGAAATATGTGTAAGTTTACACAAATAGTGGGAGTACCCAAGTCAAGGAAATCACAGGTCCATTGAAGCACAGAAGCAATAATCGTCCAAATTCCCCAATCTAAATCTAGTAGTTAATATTAAAAGTAGGATATAAATATGTGGGTATACAAGAGCCAAATTTCAAGTGAAGGAAGGTTACCTACTCCTTCTACTTAAGTCAGAGGCAGAATCAATATCAAACAGGTGTGAAAATCTATATGTGTTCAGTTAAATAGAAAATATATTTAGTACCTAATAGCTATTAACATGACTGAGCCTAAAAATCAACTTTATACTAGTTCTTCAAATAAATTGTAGTTCAGGCCATAGAAATCTAGACTACAGTAATAGCTTCTAATTAATTTTATATTTACATATGTATAGCACATTTCCCTAGTGCTGTCAAACAGGTATTCCACATGATAACAAGTACTGAATATTCAGAATTTCCTTCTGGAACCCAAATATCTTTGACATTCTGACTTGTGAAGACTTCCAACAAAGGCTGTCTGGAGCTGTTGTGTTTCAACTAACTGGCAAAGTGTTGGTTTTACTCTTCAAATTCCTGAGGCCTTGGCTTCCTATTCACTTCTCTAGAATGTCGACTGGTGTCCTGGGGTTTGCTTTATAAGGGGCAGGAATCAAAATCCCTTTGTGCTTGTCCTCAGCTTTGTGGTTTCCTGCCTTTCCTAGTCCTAGGTGACCTTTAGGGCACAGCTGAAGATGGTCTTCCTAATTGTATGTAGTTGTTATAGTTATGGTGGCTGTCTTCTTGGTAGCACTAGCCAATTTAGTTTAATCATTTTTTTAGCATTCTTTATTTTTCCATGCCCCTGAATTCTGTGAAGTATTGTGCACCTAGGAATGTTCACGATAATAAATACAAGAGCAGGAGTTGGGTCCAGGGACACAGGATGAGTAAGCAATATGTAAGTTAAATAGTATTTGTTAGACGTCTGCCTGTAAAATAGCATGATACTAGACAACTTTAAGGAATATAAAGAGCACAGAGCTATTTTATAGGCAGACATGTGCTAAATATTATTGTCACACAGAAAAATGTCACAATGACAAATGTGTTGTGATTAGAGCATTTTTATCTTTTTATTATTACTATTTTTATTTAATAAAAACAGACTATATCATATGATCAAGCTTCAAGCATATATGCAGCAAGGCTAGTATTTCTATCCGTCACTAACATGCACTTCCCTCCAAACACACAATTCAATTCTATTCAACAAATATTTACTAACCACTGTTTGCAAAGCACTGTTAGGGAGCAAGGGATACTAACAGCAAAATTACCTGGAATTTGTGTGCTGCTTTGCATGTTTTATCTCATTCAAGCCTCACAATAACCCTGTAAGGTGGATATTATTATTATCCCCATTTTGCAGCTGAAGAAACTGGGGCTTAGAGGGGCTAAGTGGATTGCCTGTGGTCACACAGTTAATTAAGTATCAGGCATGGGATCTGAATACAGGTTATACTGAATCCAAGTCCAGCATTCTAACCCCTCCTCCATGCTGCTTCTCTAAAACAAAATGAAACAGATGAAAATTAAACAGTCTTTGTTCCTGGGAAGCTTCTATTCTAAATGATGTGTGGATGAAATATATACACAGCGAAGTAAAGATAAAGTAATTTGCAGAAGGAATCTGGGAATGTTTCATAAAGGAGATGATATGGAGGACCTCATCTGAGCCTTAAAGAAAAGGATTCTAAGAGGCAAAAGTGAGGAGAAGAACAGCAAAGAAAGACTGTAGGTATTTTGTGTTTATGCTAGAGTGCAAGATCTATGGATAGCCTTTATGTTGTCATTCCTTCTGCTCTCAGTCCCCTACACTAATCTCTTCCTAGCATTAATCAGAAACCAGCCTGATAATCCTGGATTTCTCTGGAGGTAGAAATGACAGAGGGTTTCCTAGTTTTCTTGGGATCCGTCCCTCAGTTCATTTCAATAAGTATTTGGAGAGCATTTAATATATGCCCAGCAGTGGGCTAGGTGTTGTAGGGGATTAAAAACAAAACAAGAGTATGACATACATGTTCATAATCTCAAGGGGTTTATAATCTATAAAGAGAGATGGAATGAAATAAAGTAATTAAAGAACAATACAAAACAGTTCTATGGTTAAATGCAAAAATGGCTAATACAGATTAGATTAGAGTTCTAGGAATTCAGAGAAAGAGATTACTATGGGCTATAATAATTAAGGAAGGTTTCTTGGAAGAGGCAGAACTTATAGACCTTAAAGACCTATCAGGTAGGATCTTAACAGATGGAAGGAAAGTAGGAGAGCATTTTAGGTGAGAGATAAGGAGAGAATGAGTATTGATGAGATAGGAATAAGAGATGAGTTGGAAATGAATAAGGCATGTTCAGGGAACAAGCATGGTTTGAATAAAGAGTACATGTTGGAAAGCATTAATAAATATTTGTTATCTGTCTTCTAAGTTGGTAAGAAATGTATTCAGTCCCTGCTCTGAAATACTGGCTGTGTGACTCTGGGCAAATCACTTAACTTCCTGGTACTCTAAAAAAACTAACTGAAACTATTTGCTGCAGAGATTATTAGTCTCCCATGGTATAAAGGAGCTTCCTCCCTGAGAGTTCTCTATATCAATGAACCCTCAAATCCAATCCCTATCCCTATTAGAATTTGGGGAAACAAAAATTGAAGATTCCTGCTTTATTAGCTTATAATCTAATTGGGGGAGAGAGGCTATATAAAATTTTCTTTTTTTGCTTTTTGGAGGGGGAAGGCAGGGCAGTTGGGATTAAGTGACTTGCCCAAGGTCACACTGCTAGTTTTTGTGTTAAGTGTCTGAGGTCAGATTTGAACTCAGGTCCTCCTGACTCCAGGGCCAGTGCTCTATTCACTGTGCCACCTAACTGCCCCAGCTATATACATTTCAAAAAAGAAAACAATAGTATAATGTAGAATGTAAGGAAAGGGCAAAATCAAAGAAGAGCTGGCACTGAAACTGGATGGGAAGAACAGTTAGGGTTTACTTAAGTAGTAAAGAAGTACATAAAGCATCCTAAGGGAAACAGGATGATCAAAGTGTGCAGGCCAGATTGCTTGGTTTCAGAAATTAGTGAACCCTATTGCTTAGAGTAGTGGGTTCTTACTAAAAAAGTAGTAGAGAATAATATTGGAGATGTGCCCAATAAATATTTGTTGGTTAGTTGATTTGGAATTGTCTCCTAAATCATCCAAGAAAAATCAAATTTGGTTTAGCATTGTTTTATTTTCAAGTAGTTTTCACTGAATTTCAAAATCTTTAAAAATGAGGAATGCCTGTATGAGGTATAAATCACAACTGTCTTCCTAACTATGCTACATAAGAGATTTCATGGTAGAAGTGAAATGTAAAGTAAAATCATCTTAAATTGTTTATTTCTTTTGTTTAATAATGAATCAGGATGCCAAAGCAGCATTTTATTCACTCATTGATTAGAAATAATAATGATTAAATTGATTGACTAAATTAAAATAAAATTAATAATGATTAAAAACAGTAATGAATTCTTTCCCTTCAAATTCAGTTAAAGGTTAAAAGTAATCATATCTAGTTCCTTTTTGAAGACCTGACCAACAACCAAAACTCAGAAAATCATTTCAGTTCCTTTGAGATTCTTTTCCTTGTTCCTTTCCTCCACTCACACCTCCTTTCTGCTATTGCCCATGCCCATTTTGATGACATACAGCCACTGTACGCAAAAAATACAGTATGCTGGTACTTGGGAGAATGACTCTTGTCTACACATTAAGAAAGACTGTATTCTAAAATATAGTGTTTTAATCTACACATTAGAATGACACTGAGCATAAGGAAAGAAAGGAGTCAGGAAAACAAGGGGAAAAAGAATTGGTAGGAAATGTTGCTATAGAGCAGTGGTTTTCAAAGTGAGGGATAAACCCACCCCACCTATCCTACTAGACTATAGCATGATACCCAGCGGACAGTAGTATAACTAACTATGGCATGACTAATTAGAGAGTAGGAAACTAGGTCCTAAGTATCTCACCATTACTACAATAGCCAAGAAGAGGGTTTATTTCCAACGCAACTTTACCACTATCCCTCCCTTTACCTTTAAGGAGCAACACTCCCTCATCATCGCCCTCTGGCTGCTGGCCTTCCCTGGCTGTACAAACCCCTGTGCAAAACACAGCGTCTGGTGCTGGCTGGCCTCTCAAAGTGGCCAAGACTCTTTGGGATCCCATTTGGGGTTTTCATGGCAAAGATATTGGAGTGGCTTGCCATTTCCTTCTCCAGTTCCTTTTACAGATGAGGAAACTGAGGCAAACAGGGTGAAGTGATTTGCCCAGGGTCACATGGCTAGTAAATGTCTGAGGACAGATTTGAACTCCTGAAGATCAGTCTTCCTGACTCCAGGCCCAGCATTCTAAACCACTGTTCCACCTAGCTGCCCTTTATCCACTTTTGTATTAGTGAACAGTTGGGATTACTGAAAGCATTGTCATTTCCCAAATGTATCGATCATTACGAAATTAGCAGTTAAATCATTGACTGGTCAGAACAGGGTTGTTTAGCTTTTTATGTTTCATGGATCTCTCTAGCAGCCTGATGGAGTGTATGTTCCCTTCTCAGAATAATGTTTTTAAATGCATAAAACAAAATACAAAATATTACAAGGAAAACCAATAACATTGAAATAGTTATCAAATTAAAAAAAAATTAACAGACCTTCCCTCCCCCTCAGTTAAGAACCTCTGGGTGAGAACAAAGGACAAAAGTAAAGCCCTAATCAGAAGGATATAGCTAAAAAGATACCAAATTGTGATTAGCTTCAATCTGACTAGTTTAAATAAGGTGATAACTGTAAAAAAAATGGGAAATTGAATAAAAAATTAACTCTTATTTTATTAATCTGCTTGCTATTTTTTTTTAATATTCCCTGTCCCCTATTTGGAAAGGGAAATTGGGATAAGAGGGGAAGGTTGAATGGGAAGAAGTCTTGGGAGAGCATAATCTCATTCCAATGTCTCACTGTGGTATAAAGTCATTCTAGTTTCTTGCATTTAATGCCAGAAGTCTATAAGTTATAGTAGGTCTGTCACCCATGGGTGTACCAGCTTGGATGCATTTAAAGAAGCTTATTATCAAATATGATTACTCGGTGATAAACTACAGAATTTAAAGCATCACTGGGTCAGGTGGGGAAATTTTGAATATATTGAGGCTTTCCAAATATCAATAAAATCATATCACTATAATGAGCAAGACTGACACAGGCCATTCCTCTGTTCCTTTAGATTTGGTTTTAGAGCAAAATGAAACTCTCAGATCATTCAACAGTTACCAAAAGGAGGTTTACTTTGCCACAGCATAGAAAGTACTTTAAACAAAGATAGTGCAACACTGCTTGGGCAGAATCAGTTTCCCTAGAAAGTCAGGAAAGGAGGGGCCTTGATACATTGTTTAAACTTAGCCTCCTTAGGCCAATGAAGTCTGAAGTAGGTTTATTGCCTTTCAGGGAGAAAAAAAAAAAATAACAAAGCAAAACAGCCTAATCCATGTGGTAGGAGGAGGGGGTGCTTTAGTAAACATTTGAATGAGGCTTAAGGGTTTGCAAAAAGCTTTCCCCTAGCTGCCGAGTAAATAAGCAAAAATATGTACTGGCTCTTTGCCTCTAAGCAATTAATTCACTGCATAGGAATATGTTATCTCTCATTCTGATTACATGACTTTTCTTGTTGTACATGTCTTTGATTATTTCATTTATGACATATATCACATGCTAGCTATGGCTAGCAATATATGGCAGTCTATGTCCAATATTCATCCTTCCTTTTGCAACTCAACCATTTTGAGTCTTCTGAAATTATGTTGTTTCATGATTCAAAGCCATCTAGAGTCTCTGTCATTTAAAGACAGACTAGGGGTGGGGGGGGGGGGGATGGAGTGTCAGTAAGCAACTTCTAATCATTGAAAATGCTCCATCATTTCACAAATTCAGTCTGGGTGAATCTCTTCTATTTAAGCCCAACTTGGTTGTTGTCCTTCTCTTTCTGTCCAAAGTATTCTTGATGGTCTACCAGTCCAAACACAGGTAATATAAACAAACTGCATTTTTCATCTACTTTTTTTTAAAAAAACCAGTGTGGATAGCAAGGAATTAGATGGGTACAAGCAAGAAATCAGTAATCATTGTTTAGGAGAGCAACATTTTAGGAGGTGACTTTCTAGTGTAGTTTGAGTTTGTGAATCTCTTCCTCCTCTACATGTGTTGCTTTAGGAATCTTTAGTGCTTAAAATAAGTTTAATTTATTTTGAGAATTTTAATATTTTGTGATGCTCTGAGATAGAGAAATGTGTAAGTGTTGGAAAATAAGACCTCAGAAACATTGTCCAGAAAGGCAGCATAGAAAGAACACTAAATTTGGAGTAGGAACACCTGGGGTCCTGGATTTACTACTGTGCCAAGAGCAACATCCTAACACCTTTCCCCAGGCAAGTTAAACTAGCTTTTTCTTGAAAGGTATTGAGACATTCCCTGAGACTTGGCTGGAACTAACATTCAGGGGACTAAAGGTTCAGACTTTCCTCAGACCTTAAATATAAAGAAACTCCAAGGAGCTCCAAAAGCTTTCTAATGTTTGGTTGGTGACTTAGTAGGGGCAACTCAAGCTTTTTTCCAGCTGAATCAACTCAAGGTGTCTTCAGTGCCTATCTTTAATGAATATCCTTCTCTTGTCAAGTAAATCTTTTTTGTTAACTGTTGAATGACCTAAGAACATCTCATTTTGTTCCAATATCAAACCTGAATGGAGCAATAACATTGAAACCTGTAGTCTAGTGTTGTGAATTATCCTAAGCACATGAGTTTTCCTTCTTCACGTGCCTCTCTTACAGGTTCCCCTAAGTGTGTGTCCACTCTTCAACACTGCTATTGAGTGCAGTGGTAGGAGAGTAAGATCCAGGTTAACATGCATATTGTGATATATTTTATTATTTATGGTTTTACTTTACTATTTCCTTTGTTTTATTATTAAGTAAATGGTAATGTTTAAATTACAAAAGTGCCATGGTAAGAGGCTGATTGTAGAAATATCATATGTTATGGATATGTGTAACCTCACAAGGAGTTAGTTGTGGAGATAGTGGCTTAAGAGCAACAGTAGCAAGTAGGAGAAGTATATTTCCCTTAACAGGGTTACCCTTTGGGCCTATGGGAGAATTTGAATGAAACTGTATGGTGGTGGTCTCATTCAGTGAACTTAGCCCTGCAAGGGTGAAAGCAGGTAACTTGACTAGGTAAGAATTGTGAGGCCCTACACAGTGTGGGGTTTTGCCCTGTTGTCATTGTGTCTAAACTCTACCTTTAGCACATTTATGGAGTTATGCTGCCTATTTTTTAAGCAAAAGAGTCTGAGAAATATGATAAAAAGAATCTTTCTGATTTAGAGCTAGAAGACTTGAATTGGAGTCCTGACTTACTTAATATGTGATCTTAATCAAATCAAAAGGTAGTTTCCTTATCTCTAAAATAGAAATATCCACCCCCACTTACAACCCTAGGTGGCTGTAAGGCTCCATAGTAAGTTCTTAAGGTATAATGTACTGAGTCTTGCTTCCTCCATAACTCTTCCATGACTGATCATTTCCTCCTTCTCTGAACTCCTATAGACCCTTATAACCAGTTCTACAAAAGTCATTTCTCAGTTATTTTCTGATTGTTGGAAATATGTTACTTTGATCTCCTCACAGGACTTTTATCTAATGTGTTAAAGAAAAATTCCTAAAGGGCCTAGCACACAGTACTTCATGTAGTTCATGCACAATGAATATTTATTTGATTTATTTGGTGAAATGATAATGAATCACAGGATTTATATGTCTAGTCTGGCCCTTTAGTTTTACAGGAAACAGACCAAAAGAAATTGTCTCCTCTCCATTTTGTGATTTTAGCTAAGTGAGCAGGTCCAACAAATAATGTCAATTTAACCAATGGCATAGATGGATGGGTAGATAGACAGACAGACAGACAGACAGACAGATAGCTAGATAGTAGGGGCTGCCTAGTTTCCCAGGCTGCCAGTCAGAAAGCTCAGAGTTCAAACGTACCTCAGATACTTATGAATTGTAGGTAAATCACTCAACCTCAGTTTCTTCGTCTATAAAATGGGGGTAATAATATGCCCTCCCTCATAGGGTGGTTGGAAGGATCAAATGAGATGAATATGTAATACAAATATTACCTATTATTACTAGCTATGATGTGAACAGAAACATCACATTATTCTGTAACTTTTTGCCCTTTCTGGTTCAATGAAAATGCCCACTCATATCCAATGATGCTGTCCCCACGACAGGATACATTCTTTGCATTTTTTCCAGTAATTATTAATGAATCGTTCTTTTCATAGTGATTAGAACCAACCCCCATGTTGCCAAAATTTCATGGATATTAATTCAGGTGAGTTTTTTTCCTCCCTCATTTGGCAAAATGCCCCTAGTTTTAAATGTTAATGAATGTGAGATGAAAGGGTTTGGTTTTTTTTTAAATTTGTGTATTTCCTCCTTCTTCCTAAGCAGATATGATACATAGTTTCATTTGAAACCTTCAGTTAGGTGTTATGCAAGGCCTATTTCTGAGAACGCCATTCCCCGATAGGCCCTTCTGGCTTTGCTTTCTTCTTTGGCAGTTGGTGGCTCTGAGCGTGTGGTTTAAAAATGTAACAGTTGGGGGAAAATAACCCTTTTCCATGAGCCTATAAATCTTCTGGCCATGGGTGCCCTTCAACAGCTTTGGAAAGAAACGAAAACTCCTCGGGAAGTCTGGGGGGATAGCACGGCCGGATTGTCCCCGACTAGCGGGCGCCCAGCTGTGCTGACCCAGCGGCCTCGGCCTGGCCTGTGGCGGGAAATCCCAGGAGCGGGCCGCGAGGGCAGGGGCATGGTTGGGTGAAGGGGAAAGGGCGAGAATGGCTCTCCAGGGACCTCGGACAGGGTCAGGGGGAAGAAAGTCGGGCCGCAGGAGCCAGCCCAGCCTAACGCTCAGTTCTGGTTAGTTTACAGAAAAATTTGGGACCCTCCGACGTCCCCTCCTCTGGGGCCCTAGGGAGGAACACGTGTACACCCAGCCGACCCGAAGCGTCTTTTGTTTGCTGGGGAGTTTTCTCGCGAAGGGAAAACCCAGGCCCCTGAGGGCCCACAGCCCGTTCAAGAGGAGGGGGCGGAACGCTGCACACCCCCAGGCGCCAAACCGCGCGCTCAAGAGAGAGGAACTGGCGCGCGGGCGAGCGCTTCTGAGCCCGGGGGCGGGGCGGAGGCGGGGCGGGGCTGGCCCCGTTGGCCCCGCCCCTATCTTCCGCCCGCAACCCCACAGGTCACTCTCTTCTGTCCGTCCCTCGCTTCTAGGCTGCTGTTTCTTTAAGGCCGGATCCACACGGATCTCGCGAGAACCGATTGGCGCCGTGACCTCCATGTGAGAGCAGCAAGCTCTTCATAAACAGTCCCAGTCAGTCCGGTCCGCTAAGGCTCCTTCCTATTTTTAAAGCCTCGGCAGCGTAGGCATTGTCAGTCTCTCTGGCTCTTCGCCCCCGCCTCCTCCCAGTTCCGGCTGTTTTGCTCCTCCTCCTTCTCCCCCGCTCCGCTTCCTCCCCCCCTCCCCGCCCTGTGGGGTGTGCGCGCTCGGGGTACCGCCGGCCGCCACCGCCGAGTGCTCCGGGCGCTCCGCGCACGCTCTCGCTCGCGCGCTCGGGGTCCCCAGGGGCTGGGGAGGCGCGCGGTGGGGGCGTGAGAGCCTCGGCCGAGAGGAGGGGGAGACAAAGAGGGGAGGCACCGGCTTCCCCCCTGGTTCCCGGCTCCGCTCCTTACCTCCTCCCTCCCGTCGATACCCCCCCACCCCCTCTCCGGTCAGGATGTGGATCCAGGTCCGCACTATAGACGGCACCGAGACGCGGACCATCGACGACCTGTCGCGTCTCACCAAGATCGAGACATTACGGGAGAAGATCCGGGAGCTGTTCAACGTGGCCCCGGACCGCCAGCGCCTCTTCTACCGGGGCAAGCAGGTGAGAGATGCTCCGGCCCTGGGACTGTCTTCCTTCCTCCCTCGCCTCGTACCTGGGCACCTGTCTTCCCCGCCCCCCCGCCCCCCGGCCCTCTGCCTCCAGGTGCGCAGGGAGGCCGCAGCATCGCCTGAGCCTCACCTGGGGCTGGCGGGGGGCAGGAGGGGACTTTCTAGAGACCTAGGAGTCACAAGGTTGGGCGCTGCTGGGGATGTCTCCTGTTTCTCGTTTTGTACATTAGGACACCCCCCCCCCCAGCCGGGGAGAAGGGAAGAGGCAGGGAAGGGGGAAGTCCCGCTCCTGCGCACCTGTGGACCAGGTCCATCCTTCTGCTGGTCCTGCCCGCCCTTGCTCGCGTGGGGCAGGAGGCTGGCTGCTGAACTTAGTCAGGTGGGAAAGGTGGAGAAAGGGAGGGCTGGGAAGGCAGGCTCTCCCCTACTGGATTTGGCGGGTCTCTAGATTCTCTCTGCATCGGT
>CM053583.1:327076256-327095790 GCA_028627135.1 Pseudochirops cupreus
TCTCTCTTCCTCTCTCTCTCTCTCTCTCTCTCCCTCCCTCTCTCTCTCTCCCTCTCTCTCCCTCTCTCTCTCTCTTTCTCTCTCTCTCTTTCTTTCTCTCTCTCCCTCCTCCTCTCTCTCTCCCCCTCTCTCTCCCACCCGTCTTCTTCGCCCTGGTACAATAATGAAGGTGGTGTGGAGGTTGTGGAGATGAATGGTACAAATGCCGTGACCATGTGTCTTGGGCTTTTCCTGGGGTACCTAAGAGGCTCTCTTGTGGGATCCGCTTGGAGGTGTGGAGGAAGAGGAAACCCTAGCCCAGACTTTATTTTTCCCTAGGCCCCACCCGGGCTTTCGTGTGTGTATGGGGGGTGGAGGGGATAATGGCAGGGGGAAGCCCATCCGGAAAGTGCTTGCTGGGAAGTACCGTGGGTGGGTGAAGCAGGCACGTGTTCTAGGTTGCTGCACTTGAGTGAGGTGAGCGAAATGGGTAGGGGTAGGGTTGGAGAGGAGGAGGGAAATACGGCGGGTTTTTGAGCATCAGGTTTTCCTCTTAGCTCCATGTGTAGGCCATGTTTAAAAAAATTTATTTTTGACCCTTCCTCATGAAAACAAATGAGGTTCCGCCACCTCCCTAGACAGACACCCTCTCTTTGGAAGAGAGCTCTGTCCATTGGTACCAGGGGCAGAGTTTTTCTTTCTTTCTTTTTTTTTTTCTCATTGCTGAATAGAGGAAGGGTTTGCTGGGGTGGGGCACGCTGGGCTGTGAATTGGAATACATCCTATTTTCCTTACCCATTTCCAGTTCTAGCTGTGCCTTCCCACTTCAGGTAATGTTTTGAGGGTCTTAGGCCAATTAGAAGCACAAAGTTCATTGGATATGTTCACTGCTGCCTTCACTGTATGTATATAGATAACCCTTTGAGTCTAACCCCTGTGAGTCACTGCCAACTCCCATCATATAATCCTATTCCCTTTTTAATGTTTTTATATTATTTTCAACCCTTGAAAATAATTGTAATATTAAGATTTCCTCCCCCCCATTGTGACTATATTCTTCTCTCACTGTCCCACCCCCCCAAAATTGATCACTTCCCCCATCCCCACTGGGCTTTATATCCCTAAGTCCCTTCATATTGATTGGCACCAACTGTTCGGAATTGCTGGAAATCTGCTTCACCTGTGCTACTCAACCCATTTCTTCCATCATAGCTTGGTTGAGGGGTTAATGTTCTCTCTCCTTTCAAACTGTTTTGTATTTCTCTTGTGTTTTTCCTTCTTCATTAAGTTAGAAAGTGTTAAATGCTTATCATATGTCAGATACAAAGAAAGGCAAAAACACTGCCCTCAAGGAGTTCTCATTTTACTAAGTGTTAAAAGTTAGAGACAAGCTGATATCAGCCTATCTCCTGTGCTTAAAAAAAATACAGTGCTTGTCACATAGTAAACCTATAATAAAAGCTTTTTTGTTTTAATGGGAGGAAGGATGGGAGAAACAGTTTTCTCCACAGTTAGAAAGGGTCTGAATGACTTGTGATTATTTTTTAGATTTACTTTCACTATTCTTCTGCCCTTATTTTATGTGTTTGGAGAATGAATGGTTTTATCTCTGACAATGTCAAGTTTATAGAAGAAAGTACAAACTCTTGTCATTTAAAGCCCTTCAGGATTTGGTCCCAGCCTACTTTTCCAAGGTTATTACACATTATTCTCTCCCCTCATGCACTTTCTGTTACAACCAAACTGGTGATCCTCAAATGATAGTCTATCTCTGTTTTCTGTCCTTTTATACTGGCTGACCCTCATGCCTGGAATGCACTTCTATGCCTCTTAAAATTCGTTTATTCTTCAAATTTGTTTCAGTCTCAGTCCAACTCTTCATGAGAGCATTTGTGGTTTTCTTGGCAAAGACGTTCAAGTGGTTTACCATTTCCTACTACAGCTCATCTTACAGATGAGGAAAGTGAGGCAAACAAGTGACCTGCCCAAAGTCACATAGCCATTAAGTGTCTTGTTAATCACAAGAAGACAGCAAAATCTCAAGTGCCTCCCCTATTTGTCTCCCCTTCCTCTAGGCCGAGGCTCTCACGCCCCCACCGTACTGGGTGAGTACTGGGCCTGGAGTCTGGAAGGCCCAAGTTCAAACGTGATCTCAGACACTTCTTTGTCTTTGTGTTCCCAAGATGGAGCCTGGCACAGAGTAGGCACTTAATAAATGCTGCTGTTGATTTAATTTTTTTTTAAGTCGATACCTGAACACATTTTTAGTATTTAGCTTTTGGTCCTCTTTTGGATAAATTATTTTTGTTTTTGTTTTGGTGGGTTGCTGTGAAAGGCGCAAACATAATGACTCAGTAACTTGACTCTAATGGTTAAGACAGCGGTGGGGAACATTCAGCATTGAGGCCACACGTGGCCTTCTAGGTGCTTGGGTCAGGCCTTTTGACTGAGTCCAGGTTTTAGAGAACAAAATCCTTTTATTAAGGGCATTTATTCTCTGAAGTTTAATTCACCTGAATCAAACTTTGACTAAAGGGCTGGACTTGAGGACCTGAAGGACCACATGTGACCTCAAGGCCACAGGTTCCCTACCCCTGGCTTAAGGCTTATGAAGTGTTTTCCCCATCCCATCCCTTTGAGGTATATATATTAGCTAGGTCCTTATTGGTGCAAATAAGCATCCCTTGAAGTGGTTGCATTATTTGAATATGAATTGCGTGTTTCCATCGGGCTTGAACTGACAGGACCAGTCATATTACATAATTATAACTAGTGTAAATTTAAATTCATATAACCATGTTGGGATCCATCAGTCATGCTAATTGGGAGGTAGTGGTATTATCACCATTTCCTAGCTGAAGAAAATGAGGGTCAGAACTTAAGTGACTTGTTCAGGTTCCAGAACCTCTTAAGGGCTGGTGCAAGTGGTCAAACCCAGGACTATATTCACTTGGATTCATGTGTTCTTTTTGCTTTAAAAGATGGCTTGCAACTAAACCAAATCTAGTTAAGCAAAATCTGCAGGATGTGTTCTAATAGTAATATATTTTGTTAGGAAGCTCATATATATATTTTTTAAAAATGCTGAACCTTTTCATCTTAAATTTAAAAAGTTGTGGGTAAACTTAATTTTTAGGCTTTATAAATAAGGTAATGCATTTCAGATGTAAGGAATAGTATCAACAAAGATGGAGCTAGAAGGATGCTGTATGTGTACAAGGTTATGGCAAAAGATTCCATTTTGTGCTATAGTTTGGAGCACTAGGGATCATGAAGGCTAGGAAGGTAAGTGCTAGATTGTGGAGTGCTACCAAGTACCAAGCTAAGGAATTTGGACTTTAAGTTCAGTAAACAATTAGTTGGTGGAAAGGTTTTGAGCAGAAGGGAGGAACTATCAAATCTATTAGGAGGATTGATGTGGCAACAGTGTAAAAGATGAATTGGGACTGGGTGTGAGAAATTGGAGGAAGGAAGGCTAGCTAGGAGGCTGTTGGCTGATAATAGTGGAAATAAAATGGGAGGGCAAAAATGTGAGAAAGTGTGGAGGTAGAATGTTTCATTTCCAGTACTCAGTTGATAAATATTTATTAAGTACCCTACTGTGTGCCAGACACTATGCTAAGAGCTGGGGATACAAAGAACGGCACGCAACAATCCCTATCCTCAAGGAACTTGCCATTTAATGGAGGAGACAACAAGCAAACAACTATGTACAAATAAGTTATGTATAGGATAAGTAAGAAATAATCAAGGCAAGGTACTTGAATTAAGAAATTGGGAACAGCTTCTTGAAGAAGGTGAGATTTAAGCTGGGATTTGAAGAGTCCAGGTGGAGGAGGTGAGGAGAAAGAGTATTCTAGGTGTGGGTACAGCTAGTGAAAATGCTTACTTGGTAGAGAGTGTATTGTGTGAAAAACAGCAAGGAAGCTGGTGTCATTGGAGGGGTGGCAAGGTATAAGAACACTGAAAAGATCTGGAGTGACTTGAATTGACTTTGAATGCCAAACAGGATTTTTTATTTGATTCTGGAGGTGATAGGAAGCAATAAAAGTTTATTGAGCAGAGATACGATATTATTGGACCTTTGCTTTTGTTAGATGGAAATAAAAGTAGAATGAAGATGAAAAAAAAAATCTAAGTACTATCAATTTATTGGCTTGGTGAGTAGCAGCCATTGAATTGGGTCAGTGACTTTTCAGTAGTCAAAGACCTGAGTGATTGGATGTTTTATATCAATTAACAAGAAGACAGAGTAAAATCTCAAGCAATACAGGTATGTCTTCTGATTGGGCTAGACTTTTTAATGAGGAGGTGGAATGTATAATCTCAGCCCCTTTACATTACATCTTTGGAAGATGAGATAAGTTCTCAGGCGATGGCATCAGTCTGCAGGTGAGGTTACCTGAGTAAACTTGCAAGGATAAGGAACAATGAGGCGGAATCTTTTTTTTTTCTTTTTTTGTTTTCTCATTTACTTGTTTATTTACTTTTAGTTTACAAGATTCAGTTCCACAATCCCTTGAGTTCCAAATTTTCTCCCCTCATGTATAGGATCTGCAAGTACTTTCACATTGTGCAATGGTCTGGTTGTATATAAGGGTTGTAACCAGTGGAGTGAACAATGGGGAAAAAAAGAAACAAAACCAAACATGAAAAAGAACTCTAACATATATTGCTTCAGTCTCTGTTTAAACTAAGGACTTTCTAGATCTTTCTCTGAATGTAGATGTCTCCTTCCATCCTGAAACTTGTAGAATTGTCTTCTAGCTGAGAAGAGTCCAGTTTATCAAGGTTGGTCATCACACATACGATGTGTCTGTGATTGTGTACACATTTTTCCTGGTTCTGCTCTTCTCACTTAGCATCAGTTTGTATAAGCCTCAACGAAGAGGAATCTTAAATCTAGCTTAAGTCTTAACAAAAAATTAAAATCATGTATGTCTTATTACTCCATAATATTTAATCAAATTGAAGTAATGATTATGGAAGCAAAAATGTGGTGAATAAGAAATTTGCACCACTGTGAACTCATCGTGAGTTTCTTAAGAATTTATCAAAGCCAAAAGGCAATTATGAAACCTAGGAGTAGAAGAGCCCCATAACATGGCACCAGTCCCTGATTGATTCATTTGTTTTAGTTCAGTCATGTTGTAGTTGTTGAGTCTTTTCTGACTCTTTGTGATATTTGACAAAGTACTGGAGTTATTTGCCTTTTCCTTCTCCAGTACATCTTACAGAGGAAACTGAAACAATCAGGGTTAAGTGACTTGCCTGAAATCTCACAGTAAGTATCTGACACTGGATTTGAACTAGGGAAGATGAATCTTCTTTACTCCAGGCCTTGCACTTTATCCACTGTGCCAGCTATGGGGTTGTCTGTGTTTAGTTTGGGCTTCTTTTCTGTTCATTCTAATGCTGTAACCCCAATATGTGGGAATAGGTACTGACAGAATTTTATCCCAGATAGTCTACTGTAATGGAGCTAATTTAAGAGGAGATGGCCCCCAAACCAGTAGGCTTAATCTTACAATGGTTTACCCTTTGGTCTTTGAGACCACCCCTGACAGATGCATTGATAAATTCTGTTGGAGGCAGCTCTCTTTAATAAATAGGCCTTACCATAAGGGGAGGGGGGGGGTGCACAGGGAGGAAAGGGAAGAAGGAAGGAAAATTGAAGATTAAGTCTCCTTCCTACCCATTCTCAATATCCGTTTCATCAGCACATGATTTCTTAAGACTCAGATGTCTTGGGCAGTCATCTGGTTTCCAAAACCATGTCTTGGACACCTGGTTTCTTCTAGAACATCTTCTCTGTATCAGGTTACTTGCAGAGATTCTTAGATGTTTCTGCAATGATCTTTTGCCAAACAGACATACATTAAGTACACCTTCTTAAATTTGGTTTTCTGATAACCAGCTCAAGCATCAGGAATCTATAATTTACCCCAGAACTTGAGAGAATTTAAGGGTTTTTTAATCTCAACTTACCTAAATCTTATACCTCATAGGGACACTGCTATCAGTAAGATAAAAGAATAATCTTAAAAAGACATCCATGAGGGCCTGACTTGTAAGATGAGCCCCTCTAGTAAAGATGAATATTTATCAAAGTAGATATGTAAGCTAAGATGTATAAAAAGAAAGCCTTCAGTTTTGCTACTTACATGATGTAAGTTAAAAAAAGATTTTCATACATGAACATACAATTCTTAAGGAGATTAGGATTTGGAATCGATATTACCTACTTATCTTGGTTTTTTTTAATATGATCCTGAAGTAAGTCAGATGTCTTAGTGTTCAACTGATTTTAAGGACAATGAGTCTTAATTTCCCCCTTATGAGGAGATTATCCCTGTGTTAATCAAAAAAACAGTGGGATAGGTATTGTGCCAACTAGTAAAGTATAAGTTAAAGAGCATCCAAGGCATCAGTTTGGAAGATGTGTTAGTTAAATGCCTAATAGGTATCATTTGATATTAGGGAGTTGGGAGAGAGGGAGGAGTGGGCTACCTGCAGGAGTTCCCAGACCCCAGAGGTCTTGCATTCAAGGGAAAGGGAGTCCTCAGGAATCTCCAGGGACAAAGCACCATCTAGAAAGCATGGAATAGTGGTAAAATAACAGGAAATTTTGGCATGAGGAGAAAGTGCTTTTTAGGAGAGGGTCAAACAGTGACCCTAGCAAGTGGTTGGCATAGAGGAGAACTTACAGTATACTCAGATGTTTCTATTTTAATCAGTATTAGCAATGGATTTAGCACTTCTCCAAATGGGTGCTATGAGTCACCTGCCTTGAGTATAGAAATTTGATATAAAAGGAAAAAGGAGGGACAGAGTTATAATATCAAGGCTTCCCTAAAGGGCACTTGACATAACAGGGAAAAAATTAGTTTTGTTTGATTCCTAGGCATGAGTCATATTTATTAGCCAGTAAGGTAGCAAAATTCCACATTTATTCACAGGTATTATAATCAGGCTCACAGTTAGCCAGATGGAAAATTTTCCTGTTTAGAAATGGGGAAACGGAGTCAAAAGGATCCTACCTTTGTGCATGCCAAGGTTGTCCCCTCAACTTTCCCCAGGGATGTATATCTACCAGTAGCAGTTCACAGACTGTATTGCCTTTGGGCAGCTCATGGCATTACTGTTGAATGGTGAACTAACTATTGGCTTCATGACAATTTAGACAGTCACAGCTGAAATAAAAATTTGAGATTACCTTACATAGCAAAATTTCACTGATCACAAAGCAGGGTTAGGACAGTGACCTTTGTTTTCGTAATCACAAATGATAAAGTCACTTTTATACTTTTAGAAAACTAGTGAGCTCTCCCCCTAACGTCTCAGGAAATCAGTAACATTTTAGGACTACTGTAAGATTGGTAACTGCCTATTAATTATTTATCTGATCTTAACATAGCAGTTTAAATCACCCTTAAGTTTCTTATGTATAGAATTTTAAATAAGGTTAAAATGTATTCCTTAGAAATGAGGTAGAAGCAGAGAGACTATTAATTATTTTCTGTATGTTTAGTAGGCTTATGTCAGATGTTCTAAACAGCTCCTTCTACAAATTAGTAAGATTTACCCCATAGTTTTTCATCTTAGAACAGTTAGTTACCTAATGTAATAAGAAGTTAAGAGTTCATGACTCTTAGGGCAGTGTTGTATAATGGGCAGAGATATGAATTGAATCTTTGTAATTTCTAAATGGACCTATGGTTTTATATGGATATGGGGAAACTTAGAATATATTTTATTACACCCAACTAAAATTAAATTACTACACTCTAGCCTGGGTGTGGGGCTAGTTCTTGAAATCTAAAAGTACTGAAGTTTTGACCTGTTGGCAGTATGTTGCAAGACTTCAGCGCTATTTCTCAAACGTAATCACTTTAAACCATTAGCAAGGCTGGTAAAATCTTAAGACTCTGTATTTCACAGATATGGACATCTTAAAAGATCTTTGCTATATCATATTTACAGAAAATTATTACTGTTATCTATTTCTAAATAGTTCTCAAATATTTTTACGTTATTCTTTCAACAATTGAACCTGTCATCTAAGAGAATCTAGATTAAAAGAGAATTTACTTTTCTAACAGTATTTCTCGTACAGTGACTTGCCAAATTTGTTAGGCACTATGTGAGGCACTTCACATTCATTATATTATTTGGTCTTCCCAACAATCCTGGGGGGGTAGGTGTTGTTTTTATTCACTTTTTTGTTGTTCACTTATTTTACTCATGTCTCACTCTTTATGACCCCATTTAGGGTTTTCTTGGCAAAGATACTGGAGTGGTATACCATTTTCTTCTCAAGCTCATCTTATAGGTGAGGAAATCGAGGCCTACAGGGTTGTGACTTGCCCAGAGACACACAGCCAGAGCATCTGAGTCTTCTTGACTCTGGTCCCAGAATTCCATCCCTTGCTCTGCCTACCTGCCCTTTACCCACTTTACAGATTAATTCTCTCTTAAGAACTTTGAAATTGATTGTGTGACATGAGAGACACTGGCATAGGACCACTGACCATGGTGTGCCTGTATCAGAGGAAGGTGCTGTGCTCCATGAGCAAAGCAGAACTGAAAAGCTCAAGAGAAACACAAGATGGGCAGATTTAGAGAATCCACCTCAGATGTTCACATGGACTATTTTGTGTCTGACTTGTGGTAGAATATTCTGAGCTCGTATTGGTCTGATCAACTACAGTCAGATGCACTAAAATTTGACTCTAGCATAGTGATGTCATTTTGGTCCCCTTTGAGAGAATGAAGGGCAACGACCAACCAACAGGTTAATAAACGGAGATAAATAAGTTCTAATCTATCACAATTACCCTAATAGGGAAATGCATCTCCCCTTAAATTAGTGTTAAAATAAACCTTAATCAAATTAAGTCAAGTTTATAATGACAAATCAAAACCTCAGTTTACTTGGGGACATTAGATACCAGCACTTTTAAATCTAAAGCCTAGTGTTAGCAATTTGACTTATTTTCAAAGACTGAGTAAAGCACTTGATTTCTATTAGTTATTCCCCTTAACTGTCCTTATTACATTTAAAAACATGATTTTAAAATACTTTGGCTTCATATGTGTCAAAAAATATCTTTTAAATGACTATTGTTAGATCTTGGTTTCTGGTGTTCACTTAAGTTCACAAAACATTCCTGCAGATTGAAGTTTACTTTTATTTTTATGTTGTCACAACTCTCTCTTTTGGTGAAGGTAGTTTCTTAAGAGCCAGACAAATTCAAACTATTGCTGAAAATTCACTGACACCCAGAGGCATTTGTAGTCTTTTTACAGATACTTGCAGACAGGTTCAAATCCCTTTTTTTCCTCTTACCTCTTTAAAACAATAAATAAGTCACACTCTGGGGAAAGAGCAATTAAAGGATGATCCACTTTTTACAATCTAGATCAGTGGTTCTCAACCTTCCTCATGCTGCGACCCTTTATTACAGTTCCTGATGTTGTGGTGACCTCCAACCATAAAATTATTTTTGTTTTCTCTGTAGATTGAGTATTCCCTTCCTTTCTTTAAAATACTGAGGTAATATTCTGTAATTTCCAAATTAAGAAAGTCACATTTTTCAATTCTTAACGTTTCTCATACAGTGGTTTTACAATGTTTTTCATTTGTTTGTTTTGTCTGACTCTTGTGACCCCATTTGGCAAAGATACTAGAGTTGTTTGCCATTTCCTTCTCCACATCATTTTACAGATGAGGAAACTGAGACCAACAAGGTTAAATGACTTGTCTAGATTCACACTGCTAGTGAACGTCTTGAGGCCACATTCGAACTCAGGAAGATGAGTCTTCTTGACTCTAGGCTTATCCATTGTGCCATACAGTTTTAAATATTAATTTTTGACTTTCTAAATGGATTGCATTCAAAACCAATACAGAGAAATATTGATCAAAATATGTTTCAAAGACAAACTTATTTTTGCAGTTTTTAAACACATTGCCCTGATGTCAAATATTGGGTTACAACATGAAAATTAAGTTCATCTGCAATAATCTAAATATATATCTAATATCTATAATATCTATCTATTATCTAAATAAATATCTAATATTTCCCAGGACTAATTTTTATCTTGCAGGCTATCTTTATTCCTCAAATCCTTCTTTGTGTAATATCTATTCCACAAAGATTCCCATCTCTTATTTTTACAGTTCTTAACAACATGACCTTTTTTCAGAAAGTAGAAACATCTAGCCTGGGCCCCAGGTTTTAGGTTTTTCTTTTTCCATGTCTTTTCCCTTAGACCCACTGGACTGTATCTTTTAACTCAGCAAATTTTCGTGTGCCACGCTGGGCATTTCTTTAAAAAATGCTACCTAATTTTTGGTTGAGACTGGTTGACAAAGCTGAATTAATGTTTAAAACCAATTATATTTAAGCTACTTTTTAAAAGTAAAGGTTGTTTCACTCAGAAATTGCTCTTTGATTTAAACAAACTTCTCCTTTCATGGTTAAGAAGAAAGTTCAAATTGTAAACTGTCTTTGGAATCTTACTGAAGCTGATTTAAAACTAGAATGGAAAAGCTTCTCGCTAAATAGTAAAAGCAGTGTGTATTTAATCTTTTCTTCTAAAACTCTTAGTTTTGAGGTACCACAGAGACAATTGGTTCATAATTTGGTCAAGCAGTAAGGCAAATATACACTTGCTCCAAGCATCTTTTAGTTCACATTAAAATATAGGCAACACAACAAGCCTAAGAAAGGGAGTTCTATCTCTATCCCTGACATCAAAAACCTAGTTAAAACTTGGTTTCTGTCTTCTGTTTGAAGACAACAGAGGAATGAAGAAGTTGGTGATATCTAATGGGCATCATTGTACCTGGTTGATTTGGGGGGGAAAGGATGTCAGCAGTGAGTCACTTATGTTCAAATTCTCTGATATAGGAGGGGTAAAAGGTGGAGAAGGCAAGGCATCAGAAAAGGGTGGGCAGGCATTATTGGCACATAATTTGATAGCACACTGTCTTTGTCATTGCCAATTAAACCAAGAGTTTTCCTTAATTCCAGGACAAAAAGAATGTTTCTAAAGGAGTTTCTTTTGGCATGGGAATGTAGAACTCTGTAATTTTTCTGCAACTTGTATCTTTTGAGGCTGGATAAACTTTGAACTGCAAACTAATAGAAATATTTGAAATGCTACTTTTGCTTCCTCTTTAGTTGACCAGACTGCAGAAAAGGGAACAATTCCTTACTCTTTTTGTTCTAAAAAGGAGTCAGTTTGCTTAAAACAAAAATTGGTAAGGTTTTAGGACTCTACATTTAGAGGGAACTTTTCTTATAGGACATGTTGTTCTACCTATAGAATTTTTTTCTGAATGTGAGAGAAATGATTCTTTTATCTCTTTGTAAGAAATGTTACTGTATCTGCAATAAGAATTCCCCTAATTGCTGGAGGGATTGTTCTAACTGTGATAGGGATTTATCTAGACTAGGGATTTCACTACTTTGTTATAGGATAGACAGTACTACAGATTAACAAACAGAAACACTTGCTGGTGAAGTTCTAAAACTCTTGTCTCTAATTTGTATTCTGGGTTCCTGTCCAAAGAATCAGGTGATTCAGCTGCATCCCTTGGCCCTTGCCCCTTTGGCTTAGCCAGACTGGCCTGATGGATGCAGGGATCTTCTGGAGCTTAGTTCTATAGGAACTTAGAAAATCCTAACAAGGGGGGGATACTCCTGGGAGGACACAGAGTTCACCTGCTGACTGTTTCTTTCTACAATTGGGCTCAAAGGGCCATACTTCCCTAGTGTAGGTATGGCTCTCAATAGGTTATGTTCTTTTCTGGGTACCTAGGAAAGACCAGGAAAAAGTGAGTACATTCATCACAGACACACACACAGAGACAGGTGCGCGTGTGCACACACACAGAAGGTATGCGCACACAGAGACAGAGACACACACAGACGGACACAGACCCACACAGACACAGTCATTGACAGTCACTGACACACACATAAACACACCCCCCAACACACCTACCCTACCTCTTAGAGCTCTGCTCTTTTAGACTCTGCCAGAGGGCAAAAACAGAAAAAAGAGAAAAATTCTTGTGTCTTTTTAGAAAACTTCCCAAGTTAGATTTTTCCTTTCAAAAAATTTCTTTTTTGTGCAGTACTATTAAGTCCTAGAAAATTCTGACCCCAGGCATTAGTCTGGTCAGGGTTTGACTGATCTTTAACAACATGCTGAGTGTGTTTATTCCCTAGGGAACTAATTGGGGACTCTGAAAGATTGAAAAGTGAGACTTAACTGGCTTAGAGGGGCGAGGGGAATCTGTTCTTGGAGCAGTCCTCTGGAAAAATCCCTCAGTGACAGTTTTTTGCTGGAGTACTCTAGGGGTCATTAATTCAGAAGCCCTGTGTTTGAGTCTAACCAACTGCATGACTGGGGGCCAAGAAAGTTCAACTTCTGAGCCTCAGTTTCTTCATTTATAAAATTAGGAAGATAATACTTATGAACAGGATTGTTGTGGGGAGAAAAGAGTTCTTCAAATTATATTGTGTTCTGTAAGCTTAAACTATTTATTATTAGGCTTGTATGTCCTAACCTGATTAACCACAAATAGCATTTGGTGGCTCAACTACCACTCTTCAAGATACCATTTTTCATTTTTTATGTATTGGTATCTCTTTTAGCCTTGGAAAAGTTAAAGGAGAAACCAGATATTCAAAATTCTTGAATCAACATGCTTAATAAGCTGATAAGCTTAATCAGTAAGCTTCATAAGATTTAGAGCTAGAAGACCCATATATACAAAAATATTTATTGCAGCTCTCTTTGTGGTGGCATAAAACTGGAAATTAAGGGGATGCCCATCAATTGGGGAATGGCTAAACAAGTTGTGGTATGTGAATGTAATGGAATACAATTGCGCTATAAGAAATGGGGATGAGATGGACTTCATATTTACCTGGAGAGGCTTATATAAACTGATGCTTAAGTGAGAAGAGCAGAACCAGGAGAAATGTGTATACAGTCACAGACACATTGTATGTGTGATGACCAGCCTTGATAAACTGGACTCTTCTCAGCAATGCATAGCTATAATACAACTCTACAAATCTCAGGATGGAAGGAGATACCTACATTCAGAGAAAGATCTAGAAAGAAGAGAGTTTAAATGGAGACTGAAGCAACCTACATGCTATCGCTCTTTTCCATGTTTGGTTTTGTTTCCTTTTTCCCATTGTCCGCTCCAATGATTACAACCCTTCTGTACAACCAGACTAATGTCCAACATGAAAGTATTTGCAGATTCTATACTTGACTGCATGCCGCCATGGGTGGGAGGGGTGGAGGGAGAGGGACGGAGGGAGAGGGACGGAAGAAAATTGAAACTCAAGGGACTCTGGAACCAAATCTTGTAAACTAAAAGTAAATAAACAAATCAATTTAATAAAAAAAATAAAATAAAAAAAGATTTAGAGCTAGAAGAGACTTTATAATTATCTAGTCCAACCTTCCCCTTTTTCTAGAAAGTTGAAAAATTATGTGGATTTTGTGCCTTCTTTTCTGACTATTTCAGAAAGTATTATATCTGGATGGTTATTGTGCCACAAGTTGTTAAAAAAAAATTAAAAAAGAGAATTGGGGAGGCAGGAAAGGAAGGAACTGAGGAGGGAAGGTAAGAGAAAGGTAAAAAGAAAAAGATAGGCATGACAGAATCTTTTTTTAAAAATTTAATTAATTTATTTTTAGTTCTCAACATTAATTTCCACAAGATTTTGAGTTACAATTTTTTCTCTCTCCATCTTTCCCCTATCCTCCACCCCAAAATAGCAAGCCCACTGAGTACTTCTTCCCCCAATCCATTCTTCCCCATATCCTCCCCCATCACCCCTCCCTAACTTTCCAGCAGGACAAGACGGACCTCTATACCCCAATGGCTATACATTTTATTTCCCAGTTGGATGTAAAAAAAAAAATTTTTTTTAACATTTGTTTTTAAAACTTTTGAGTTCCAGATTTTTCCCTTCCTCCCTCCTCACCCACCCCAACTGGGAAGACAAGCAATTCAGTATAGGTTGTATGTGTGCAGTTACCCAAATCATTTCCCTAGTTGTCAATATTGTGAAAGACCAATTGTATTTCCCTCCATCCTATCTTGCCCCAACTTGTTCCATTTTCTCCTTTAACCCTATCCCTTTTCAAAAATGTTTGCTTCTAGTTACCCTCTCCCCCAATCTGCCTTCCCTTCTATCATCCCCCCTCCTATCCCCTACCCCACTATTTTCCTGTATGGTAAGATACTCAATTGAATGTGTTTGTTATTCCCTCCTTAAGCCAAATTCAATGAGAATAAGGTTGTTCCATTCCCTTTCACCTTCCTGTTCTTCCCCTCCATTGTGACAGTTGTCTTTTGCCCCTTTAAATGAGATAATTTACCCTAATCTATCTCTTCCTTTCTTCTCCCAATAAATTCCTCTTACCTCTTAATTTTATTTTTTAGATATCATCCCTTCCTATTCAACTGATCCTGTTGCCCTCCGTCTATGTATACAAAAACATACATATGCCCCCACTCACATATATATTTATATACACATACACCCTCCTATACATACATATATATGTATGTATACATATATGTGCACATATATTCCCTTCAACTATCTTCATACTGAGAACAGTCTTATGAGTTACAATTATTGTTTTTCCACGTAGGAATAGAAATAGTTCAACTTTAACAAGTTCCTTATGATTTCTTTTTCCTGTTTACCTTCTCATGCTTTTCCTGCTTCCTGTATTTGAAAGTCAGATTTTCTGTTCAGCTCTGGTTTTTTCATGCAGAATGCTTGAAAATCCTCTATTTCATTGACTGACCACATTTTCCCTTGTAGCATTATACTCATTTTTGCTGGGTAGGTGATTCTTGATTTTAGTCCTAGCTCCTTTGACCTCTAGAATATCATATTCCAAGCCCTTTGATCCCTTAATGTAGAAGCTGCTGGGTCTTGTGTTATCCTGATTGTGTTTCCACAATACTCAAATTGTTTCTTCCTGACTGCTTGCAGTATTTTCTCCTTGACCTGGGAACTCTGGATGGCTATAATATTCCTAGTAGTTTTCTTTTTGGGATCTTTTTCAAGAGGTTATCAGTGAGTTCTTTCAATTTCTATTTTGCCCTGTGGTTCTAGAATATCAGGGCAGTTTTGCTTGATAATTTCTTGCAAGATGGTATCTAGACTCTTTTTATAAGTTCTTGGCTTTCAGGTAGTCCAATAATTTTAAAATTATCTCTCCTGGATCTATTTTCCAGGTCAGTGGTTTTTCCAGTAAGATATTTCACATTGCCTTCTATTTTTTTCGTTTGTTTGGATCTGTTTTATAGTATCTTGATTTCTCATAAAGTCATTAGCTTCCAATTGCTCCAATCTTATTTTGAAGGCGTTCTCTTCAGTGAGTTTTTGAAATTTCTTCTTCTCATTGGCTTTTTGAGCCTCTTTTGCCATTTGAGTTAGTCTATTTTTTAAGGTGTTATTTTCTCCGGTGTATTTTTGTGTCTCCTTTACCAGGCTGTTGACTCACTTTTCATGATTTTCTTGCATCATTTGCATTTCTCTTCCCAATTTTTTCTCCGTTTCTCTTACTTGATTTTCAAAATCCTTCTTGACCTCCTCCATGGCCTGTAATCAGTTCATATTTTTCTTTGAGGCTTTTGATGCAGGAGTTCTGACTTTGCTGTCTTCCCCCCACTCCATACCTTGAGCTTTTTTGTCCCCATAAAAGGAATCTTATGGTTTGATTACGTTTACTGGGCTTGCTCATCTTGCCAGTCAACCACTTGACTTTTGAGTGCTTTGCCACAGTAGAACTCTGCTTCCAGAATGGAGAGAGCTTCATCCCACATCACTGGGGTTTTTGCAGCTGCTAGAGCTATTAGTTGAGCACCCTCTCTACAGATACCACAAGGTCTGGCTCACTGGTCACACACCCCACGACCACCACCCAAGACCGTGATCCAGATCCAAGGAGGTTAAAGCAAGAGCAATTACCCTCTGAATGGTCCCTTGGTCCCCCTGCAGTCTGCAAGCCAGGAGCTCCCGAGACAGCCAGGCAATGGCAGCAGCCACTGTGCGTCTGCCGCTTCTTATTCCCGGGGCAGGAGCCAGACCATGTTCTCAGTCCCCCTGTTCCCACAAAGTTCCACACTGATCTTTTACTTTCTTTTTGGCATTTATGGATTGATAATTCAGGAAATCATCACAGCTGCTGGTGATTCTCTCTCCTCAAGTCTGCCCTGGCCATGCTGCTGGTCGGACCACCCTGGGGCCGGGAACCACTGGCTTACATGGGGCTGCTCTCAGCTCCAATCCTGGTGCAATAGATCCTTCCTGTTGGCCTGCCAGGTTTCTTTCAGCAAGAGCTTTGTTTCTCTTTGTCTCTTTGTGGGTTCTGTACCTCTAAAGTTTGTTTAGAGTCATTTTTTTTACATGTATTAGAAGTGATTGGAGGGGAGCCCACACCAAGTTTTGCTTCTACTCCGCCATCTTGGCTCCAACCCCCTGCATGGTAGAATCTTTGTGGAAAAGGACATCAAGGTATCCATTCATACTTGAAAAAAAAACAAAACCCATACATAATATACTTAAGTCATCAACTAACCTTTGCTTAAAGACTTTAAAGTGAGAAAGTAGCTCCCAAGGTTGTCCATTCCACTTTTGATAGCTTTAGTCTTTGTTTACCTCAAGCCTAAATATGCTATTTGATCACTTTCGTTATCAGTATTCCTAGTTGTTGCCTCTGGAGCCATGTCGGGTAAGTATTCTATTCCTCTTCTTAATGACAACCTGTCTTTTTCCTCCTTGAAGAAAAGTAGGCCTGATCACTCTTCTTTTGACATTCTTCAGGTTATCAGTTTCTGGCCTAAAATTTTATTTTATTTTACTTTATTTTGCTTTTTGGAGGGGGAAAGGCAGGACAGTTGGGGTTAAGTGACTTGCCCCAGGTCACATGGCTAGTAAGTGTTTAGTGTCTGAGGCTGGATTTGAACTCAGGTCCTCCTGACTCCAGGGCCAGTGCTCTATTCACTGCACCACCTAGCCTCCCTGCTGCCTAAAATTTGACATCCTGATTGAAAACATTTCAGTTTTCAATTTCAATTTCTACATTTCAGATGTAGACTGAACAGTACAGTACAACTGTACTGTCTTCATAGACCTTACACTACACCTCTCTTTTACCTTTCTAGGTTACTATAAAACACTGTTGACCCAAATTGAACTTGTTCACTAAACCCCCAGAACTTTTTCAGATGAATTGCTCTTTAATTATACTTTTACTTATGAAATTGATTTTTAACCCAAGTATAAGACTTAACATGTCTTAATAAAATTTCATCTTTCACTGTTTCATTTTTTTTTATGTTATCTCCAGGGTTTAGCACAGTTCCTAGCATAAAGTAGTTGTATAATAAGTGCTGTTGATGGATTTTATTAGATTTAGCCTCTCTCCACAAAGTCTTACACTCAGTGTGTGGAGCTGACTCTGGGTTCTTGAGTTATGCCACAGCAGTGTAAACTTTGGCATATTTTACCATGCTGGAAGGGTTTTGAGTGTTACTTCAGGCCACTCTCCTTCTTTCCTCAATGAGTTTACTGCCTGGCTTCCAGTCTTTCTCTCCTCTCCAACTTCTGCCCTTATGTTAAGGGTTTTTCAGTATACACATTGTTACTCAAGCATCCTAACCTTATAGTTTCTCAGCTTTACATGACCTGTTCTACCTCACTTCAACCACACACAAAGATGCACTTGTTCTTGCTATCACCCACAAAAGCATCACCTCCATATTCATGAATTGCCTTTTTTCTGATCAGTCTATTGCCAGTCTACCTCACCCTCTGCCTTCCAACCTTAAACTCTGTTCTTCATCCCCACCATGCCCTCCAGTTCCTCAACCTCTTAGGTCTCCCCTGGCCATTAATCTCCTTTTTCTGTCTTGAAACAAACCTTGGTGAACCAATTCAACGCTTACTCTCCTGGTTTGAATCCCTTGCCCTCTGTGATATCAGTGATCTTGCCCTGCCTAACCTTGGGTCACTTCTATCATCTGTTGCTACTCCTACCCGTGTGCTGCCAAACAGAGGTAGAGAAAATCACATAACATGCTGCTGACTGGGTCTGCTGCAAATGATGTTACATACCTCAACTGGGCTCCCACTGCTGCAAGGAAATCCTTTTAAACCTTATTAACCCACTATCCACTTACCGTAGCAGCTCTTCCAAAGCTTTTCATCCCTTCTCAAATCTCACATGGCTCCCCCTCCCCTGATCCTTTTAGCTGAGAGCCTAACCTTGTGGTTTACTGAAAAAAATGGAGACCACTTATCAAGACCTCCCTTTTCTTTTCCTCTTCCTACATCACCTAGATATCTTTCTTGCATTATTTCCTCCTTTATCCCTCCTCTAACTTATCCTTATCCTTGTCTAGGCTCAGCTCCCTTATTTGTAAAAAGGATCTTAATCCATTTCATGTTCAAGATTGTTTCCTCCATCACCTCCTCTCTCATTTCTCCCTGTCTAATGGTTGCTTCCCTACTGCCTACAAAGATGCCCAAATCTCCCTCCTCTTCAAAAAACCCTCCCTTGATTGATCATTTCATCACTGCTATCCTCTCATTTCTCTCCTCCCTTTTTCAGCTAAACTTTTTGAGAAAGCCATCCTATGATAAGTGATTCCTCTTCCTTTTCTCTCACTCTGAACTCTTTATATTGTGGCTTCTGATCTCATCATTCAACTGAAATTTCTCTCTCCCGAGTTACAAAGAATCTCTTATTTGCCAAATATGATGGGCTGTTCTCAATCTTCAACCTCTGGACCTCTCTACAGCCTTTGCCACTTTTGATCACCTTCTCCTTGATACACTCTTCATTTCTTCCTACTCCAGTTCATCTTCCACTCAGTTGTCAAAGTGATCTTCCTAAAATACAGGTTGAACCACATCACTCCTTTTTCTATTCAGTCAACTCCAGTGACTCCCTATCAGATATAACATCTGTTTGGCTTTTAAAACCCCTCATAACCTGGCCTTTTGCTACCTTTCCTGTCTTACTTCTGTTCTGGCTTTTCACCATGCACTCTTTAAAGATATTTATTTATTTATTTTCTTGTTTACATCACTCATTACCATAAGATTTTGAGTTACAAATTTTCTCCCCATCTTTCCCCTACCCACCACCCCAAAACAGTGATTTCACTGTATAGCCTGTCCCCCAATCTGCTGTCTCCTCTGTCCTCGCCCATTGACCCTCTGACTTTCCGGTAGGGCAGGGTGGGTCTCCCTACCGTAGTGCCTGTATATCTTAATTCCCAGTTGCATGTAGTTAATAATAATAATTATATATACATGTATATTTTTAACATTTGATTATAGAACTTTAAATTCTAGATTCTTTCCTTTCCTCCATCATCACCCACCCCTACTGGAAGGACAAGCAATTCAATACAGGCTGTACATGTGTAATTATACAGAACATCTCCATAGTGGACATATTGTGAGAGACTGATTATATGTCC
>CM053583.1:327096290-327140191 GCA_028627135.1 Pseudochirops cupreus
TGGCAAATTCAACTTTTTAAGGCATTCTTCTCCTCATTGGCTTTTTGGGCCTCTTTTGCCATTTGAGTTCATCTATTTTTTAAGGTGTTATTTTCTTCAGTCAGGCTGTTGACTCTCTTTTCATGATTTTCTTGCATCATTCTCATTTCTCTTCCCAATTTTTCCTCCACTTCTCTTGGTTTTCAAAATCCTTCTTGAACTCCTCCATGGCCTAACCAGTTCATATTTTTCTTGGAAGCTTTTGGTGTAGGAGTTCTGACTGTGTTGTCTTCCTCCTGTTCCATGCTTTGATCCTTTCTGTCCTCAAAAAAGGAATCTAAAGTTGGATTGCTATTCTTGCTTTGCTTCCTTTGCCTGCTCATGTTGCCAGTCAATTATTTAACTTTTGGGGTCCATAGAACTCTATTTTCAGAGGGGAGAACTTTGTCCCAAATTGCTGGAGTTTTTGCAGCTGCTGGAGCTATTAGGAGGCCATCTCTACAGCTCCCATCAGCTTTTGCTCACTGGTCATGCACCTCAGAACCACCACCCAAGACCACGATCCTCATCCAGGCTGATTTAAGGCAAGAGCACTTAGCCTCTGAATAGTCACTTGGCCCTCCTGCAATCTGCAGGCCAGGAGCTCTGAAGCAGCCACGTGGAGGTGGCCGCAGGGCTGCCGTTTCTGCTGCTTTCTTGCCCTGGGGGCAGATGGCCAGACCCTCTTCTCTCCCCCAAATTTAGCCGAATTCCACTGAACTTTCACTTTGTCCTTGGCTCTTATGGGTTGATAATTCTGGAAACTGCCACTGCTGCCAGTGATCCACTCTCCTGAATGCTCCAGCTGTGGCTTATCCTGGCTGCCCTGGGGATAAAGCCATGGTTTCAAGCTGGGCTGGGGCCAGCTCCCAGTGTGCTGCTATGAACCCTTCTTGTCAGCCTGTCAGGCTGCCTTCAGTGGGAACTTTGTTTCTCTGTCACTTTGTGGGTTCTGGAGCTCTAAAATTTGTTTAGAGTCATATTTGATAGGTATTTGAGGTGGTTATGGGGGGAATTCATGGAGTTCTCCTGCTTCTATGCCACCATCTTGACTCCTACTCCTGAGCACTCAAAAATGAAATATTTTTAAAGTGCTTATTAGCACATCTGACACATAGTAGGAGCTTAATAAATGATTCTTCCTTTCTTTTTTTCCTTGTAGTAAGTATTTTAAAAATACTAGAACCACAGCCAACTACCAAAAATTCCAGGACTCCTGATGAAATTCTATCAGGAAGATGCCCACCTCCTGATAGAGAAATGTTGGACCTAAAGTGTAGAATGACATCTACCTGTGGATATGGCCAATGTGAGAATTTGTTTTGCTTAACTAAACAAGCTTTTAAAAGAGGTTTTGCTTTTCTTGCTTTCCCAATTGGGGACAGGTGGAAGAGAGATATATGCTTGTTGACTGTAAGAGATTGATTAGATTTATTCTGCTTGACTCCAGAAAGCATAATTAGGAGCAAGGGATAAAAGCTAAAAATAGGCAAATTTAAGCTTAAAATAAAGAAAAATTTCTTAACCAAGTATAATAACGGGCTGTTCTGTAAAGGTGTTTAAACAAAGACTGGAAGACCACTTGTATAGTACTCTGTAGAAGAGATTCTTATTAATGTGTTCATGTATTGCTTGAATTAGATAATGTGAAACTTTGTGATACATGAAATTGCAATTTAGGGGCAAAAATTCTACCCAGAATCAAACCATGAATAAAAACAACTGCCACGTCAGTGTGTAATTCCAAACCAGAATCTGATCTCAGATAGTCCACAGGATGTCTATCTTTGCTTTCTCTCTCTCTCTCTTTCAAAAATTAATTATTTTTAGTTTTCAACATTCACTTCCATAAGATTTTGAGTTTTAAATTTTCTACCCCTTCCTCCCCTCCCCCTTTCCCCAGATGACATGCAATCTGATACAGGTTTTACATATATATATATATATATATATATATATATATATATATATATATATATATTCATACTAAACATATTTTCACATTAGTCATATTGTAAAGAAGAATTAGAACCAATGGGAGGAACCACAAAGAAGAAATAAAATAAAAAAAGAAAGCACATAGTATGCTTCCATCTGCATTCAGACTCAAAAGTTCTTTCTCTGTATCTGGATAACATTTTTCATCATGAGTCTTTTGGAATTGTCTTAGATCCTTTGCATTGCTGAGAAGAGCTAAGTCTATCAAAGTTGGTCATTGCACATAATGTGGCTGTTACTGTGTACGATGTTCTCATGCTCACTTCACTTAGCATCAGTTCATCCAGCTATTTCTGAAGTCCACCTACTCATCATTTCTCATACCACAATAGTATTCCATTATATTTATATACCACAATTTGTTCAGCCATTCCCCAACTGATGGGCATCCCCTCAATTTCCAATTTTGGTCACCACAAAAAGAGCTGCTATAAATATTTTTGTACATGTGGGTCCTTTTCCCATTTGTATGAGAAGTGGTATTGCTGGGTCAAAGGGCATGCACATTTTTATAGACCTTTAGGCACAGTTCCAAATTGCTCTCCAGAATGGTTGATCGGTTCCTAACTCCACCAACAATATATTCATCTTTCCTTTCTCAATAAGATCTTCTTTCTGGTCCTTGAAAATACTCCACTTCTCTAAAATAATATTTTGTGCAGTTTGCTAACTCATTTACTTAAAAAACTAATGTTTGCAGCAAAAAACTATAATACTGTGGAAGAGACAAGAACAGAACTTAAGAAAAACTAAAGTGGAAGAGACAAGAATGTATACCTACCTTGGAAAAGTAAGGGGTAATAATTATATCTGTATATTTTAGTTTGGAAAATCTCTCTCACACTCTCTCTCTCTCTCTCTCTCTCTTACACACACACACACACACACACACACACACACACAGCGCAGAGTTTCCTTTAAGGGAGAGAGGCAGAACAATTTTGCATCCCTTTTGCTGAGTCCTTTTGAAGGTTCTTCTCCTTATATTTTGACTAAGAGACTCAATTCTCCCTTGGCTAATTCAAGTGTTTAAAGGTACCCCAGTAAAAATATTCCAACAGGATCCTAAGAACATAGATTTAAAGTTGGAATAATAGCAGCTAACATTTATACAGCACTTAGTATTTGCCAGGCACTGCGCTAAGGGCTTTACTATTATCTCCTTTGATCTTCACAACCACCCCAGAAGGCAAGGTGTTACTATTATTTCCATTTTACAGATGATGAAACTGAGGCAAACAGAGGTTAAGCGACTTGTCCCGAGTCACAATGCCGCTAAGTGTCTCAGATTGGATTTGAACTTGTGCCTTCCTGACTCCAAGCCTGATGATAAAGATCATCTAGCTGAACTCCTTCATTAGCACTGAGACAGGTTAAGTGACTTGCTTATCATCACACAGCTCCTAAGTATGAGAGGCAGTATTTGAAACCAGGTCTTCCTGACTCCAAGTCCTCTACTTTCACCAGAACACCGTTAGATTTGGTTCCTGGGAAATGTTCCTTTACAGTTCTAATATTCTCAGATATACTTTTTTTTCCCTACTAGTTGTTTCAATTCTCCCGCCCCATTATCCCCCATTTTTACCCCCAATACTAAATGTGCATATTCTTTTTTCCCTTCATAAATGTTGGTCACCTTTACCCCACTGCCATTCTGAGCCTCCTCTTTGTCTAACTTTATTACTTATGGAAGGTGTTAAACCCAAGTCATACATTTTACCTCAAAATAAGATATACCACCAAAACCCTTTTGTATCAAGCCTCGTACTTTAAAAATACTCTATCTTAGGGGAACGTAAGTTGCTGGAGGACTATTTCACGTTTGTCTCAGTGTCCCTGAGTGCCAAACCACACTGCAGTCGCTCAATAAATATTTGTTGCTCAACTTATCCACTCCATACTCTTCGACAAGCTTATTTAAATACACTCACCAAGAAAATCTCACAATGAAAGCAAGAAACTGAGCATAAATGATGCCTTAGGAAAACTGGTAACTTTACAAAATAACTGAAATGATTTTTTAAGCTGAACTGGAGGTTATACACTAAATTTAACTGAAAAATAAAACATCAGATCACACTGGCACAACTCTGCTTAACAACCTCCCTATTACTACCCTAAGATAAAACACAAACCTGTGTTTAACATTCTTCACCATCTGGCTCCACCCCCATTGCTTCCTTGTTGTTCTTTGTACATGGCATATCAATTCCTGTCTCAGGAGCAGGAATGCACTTCCCTCCCCTCCTCATTTCCCCTTTTTGGCACCCCTGCTTCCTTTAACGCTCAACTCATTTGTCACTTTTTATTTACTCAAAAGCCTTTTTGGATTCCCCCAGTTGCTACTGCTTAAGTCAAATTACTTGCCTTTCCTTTGTATGTTCTGTCTTTACTCAGAAGGGTATATGATATGTACTCTTAAGAGAATGTATGGAAACTGTAGCCAGGGAAAATTGTGTTCTTGTTTTTGTAGCCCCAGCACCCAGCTTAGTGCCTGGGCACCAAAAAGGCACTGAACTGATGCTTGCTGAATGAATGAATTTTTTTTTCCTACACCTGATAGCTCTTGCCTGTCATTCTTAGGTCAGTCAGAGAATATCAGCAACCTTTACACCACTGCCCCAAAAGAAAAACATCATACTTGTAAAAGGGCCATCTGCAAATGAAAGTGGATGAGCTCCAGGTTTTTCAATCTTGTATATTTCTTCTATAAACCGTATCTTGCAATCATTTATTGTATCTTCTGGTCCACTGTAAAAGGAATAAATAAAAGGTCTTTTTACCAGTAAAACCCAAAGCATCAGAAAATGGTAATAAAAAAAACCCACAACAATAAAATGAAACAAAAACAAAAACTGACATTCAGTTTTATCTGTTATATGTGCTGTTAAAAAAGCAATTACCATCAATTTCGTTTGGGAAAATTAAATTATATCTTTCCATAAACCATTTATTTTTGCAACATCACAAACATAGCTGTTAGTTCTCACAGGGTTTTTAAATTATGAAGCAAAATTTAATAGTGATTATTATTTTAAAAGAATAAACAGCCTACATATTTCTAAATAGAGTTATTAAAAACTATTCCATTTTGAAACTTCTCATATAATTTTTTTTGGAGAATGACAGTTGTTGTATGATATCTGATTACTCTGGTCGACTACTTACAGATTTGATGAAATTCTAACTGTCAATTAAAATTTAAAGACTTAATACAATTCCCACCTTTTGCAACATACTAATCCTTTGTAATTGAACAGGGCCAGCTTTCAAAAATTATAACCTAATTTAAATGGTCAACAATCCAATTTTTGTTTACTAAATAGTAACCATTAATATTTTGTTGTGATAACGGGGAGTTTGTATGAAGGAAAATGTTATTTTGATATCATAAAACTCTTATCCTAGCCTCACTTCTTAAATTCTGAAAACAGGCAGTTTCTTCTTTGGGAAGGAATGTCAAAATTCAATTTGTCTAAGCAGCTTTTGTCAGTTTCTTTGAACCTGCGTTAGCATAAGACTGTTCTTCACTGAAATCAATATTTTAATCATTTTTTCTAAAAGTAAGAATGTGGCAATACTGTCACAAAGGTTAAAAATTTTCTATTCTTTGTCCTAGTAAAATCACTTCCTGTTTCATCTTTTATCACATCCCAAGGGTTTAACAATGATCTCCACACAGGTGACTCACAGATAGATACAGTCAGCCCTAGCCTCTACCCTGAGCTTCAGCTGTTTTTCCAACTGTCTACTGAACGTTTCAAATTGCCTGTCCAAACCATTTCTTAACATGTGCAAACCTGACCTCATTATCTTTCCTCCCCAAACTTTCCAAGCTTCCCCATTTCTTTTAAAGGTACCAACATCCTTCTAGTCTTCCAATTTCACTATCTCAGTTTTATTCCTGACTCCTCATTCTCCCTCATCCTACATAGCCAATCAGTTGCCAAATCTTGCTGTTTCTATCTCTGAAGCATATCTACCAGAGGACACCTTTTATCTATTAACATGGCTACCACCTTGGTTAAAGCTCTCATTACTTTGTCTAAGTGACTACAAAAGACTGGCCTCCCTGCCTTGAGTTTCTCACCATTCTAGCCCACTGTACACAGTACTGCCCAAATAATTTTCCTTAAGCATACATCTGACCATGTTATTCCCCTGTCCAATTAACTTCAGCATTTCCTACTGCTTTTAGGAACACACACACACACACACACACACACACACACACACACACACACACACACTCACACTCACTCTCTCTCTCTCTGATTCAAACAAATTGGTCTTCTCCCTGTCCTCATACAGGACACTCCATCTCTCATCTCTTCATGTCCTGTGATTTTGCTCTGGTGTCTTATATGCCTTTAATGTGCTCCTCCATTTCCAGTTCATTCAATTCTTCTCTTCCTTCAAGATGAAGCTTAAGTAGTACCTTCTATATGAAGTCTTTCCTGATCCCTACAACTCTTTCCTTCCCAATTACCTTGTATTAAACTACTTTGTATTAATTTCTATTTATACACTTCCTATTTATGCTGCATGTTTGTATGTGTACCTGTCTCACTTGTCAGAATATAAGCAAGCAGGGATTGTTTGATTTTTTTGCACTTGTATCCCCATATTAGGGAATCTTAAGCAGATGGGTGGCACAATGGCTAGAGTGCCAGGCCTGGAGTCAGGAAGACATCTTCCTGAGTTCAAATCTGGCCTCAGACACTAGTTAGGTGACCCTGGGCAATTCATTTTACTCTGGTTTGCCTCAGTTTCCTCAAGTATAAAAACAGCTGGAGAAGGAAATTGCAAACCCCTCCAGTATCTCTGCCAAGAAAACCCCAAATGGGGTCACAAAGAATAGGACATGACTGAAATGAGTAAATTCCACCACCACCACTTATATCCCAAAGCCTAGAACAGTGTCTGGTCTTTAGTAGACTCTTGATAAATCCTTACTGATTGACTCATTTCTCACTGTATCCCTCCTCTTCCTTGGGTTCTTACTTCTTAAAGGAGCACTCAAGCACCCTGTACTCAAGTTGCCGAGAATGCCCAATTCTTCTTAATTCTGCTTCTTTTGTCTCTGTTTTCCAGCAGGGGCAAGGCTTCAACAAAGGAGCAAAATCTGGTAGGCCTTACCATACTGGAAAGGTTTTAATCATGGCCCTGGCAACAGAATGAACCAAGGCCCCACTTGGTTAAGTATACAGAGAAGCTTATCACCAAGGCTAGACATATGACAAATTCTTTAGTCATTCTAACTCATTAAGTAAGACAGAAATACTATTTTATCTGACAAATCGCTTACCTTGTTTACACTATTGTACCTTCTCAATTTCTTTCCTTCTTAAAAATTTTGGCCAGCAACTCACTGCTACAAAGATTTTTTTTAAACTATGTCTAAAATGGTCAGATTAAATATTGTTTAGAAAAGAAATGTCCTAATTGCTACTGGGCTAAATATTTGTCTAGATTTCCTGTGGCTGCTATCATGAGAATGAAGTCTTCATGTCCTACTTATAAAAAATAGAAAAAGACATAATTTATTTTCAAATAAATACATCTGGTTATAAAATTCTACAACATGTTTACACTGACAAAATGTTTCTTATTTGGATGAATTTTGTTACCTTTTACATTTTTATTTGAATACATGTTAACTATATAAGTTACTAATGGTTTTTAGAGTAATTTTAATCCACATAAATATATTTTTTAAACTGACAACTGTCTTCTGTAAACACTTTTGAAAGAGTGTTTTTAACATACCTAAAGAGTATTTTTTAACATACCTAAAAATAATTTAAAATGCTAAATAAATGATGTTTTAAAAGTCTTCAAAAATTAAAACAGCTAATTTGTTGGTAAGCACTGAACTGGTTGCCTTATGCCCTTTTTCTTTCTCTCCTAAATATCTAGCATAGTGCTGAGTATATAGTAAGTACATGATAAAGGTACTTGGGGGGGGTATGGGTGGAAAATATCTAACTATAGATGGTAAAAGCTTTACGTCTTATAAATCTGTCAAGCCAAGGAAGGTGAAGAACACTTCATATTGATATCCACTGAAATAGAAAAGACAGAGTAGCTACAAAGCAAAAAGTAGCAATATAGACACTCAAATTTCCAGGAGACAAAATGCTCTTGGATTTTGTAAACAAAATCTCAGATTTCTATTTATATATGTACAAAGTTTTAGGAGCAAAGTAAACACAAGATCCTATGACAAGGAGGCAAATTTGAAATTACAAATATTGAGACATGGTGTGATGAGAACTATAATTGCAATATGGTTGTAGAAGGACAAAGCTTATTCAAAAGGAAGAAGACATAGGAAGGACCATACCAAAGTACTTTACTGAGCAGGAGTTTGGCCAGAATAGCATGTATAGTATTCTAATACTCCAAAGGATTTTGTCAATGCAGGTATCCATGACAGTGATGTAGGTGACAATCCACTCAATGCCTGCTTTTATCATGTGACTTATCTATGTCCTTCCAAATTTTTTGCCACAAAGAATTCCTTAAAGCCTGGTAAAGCTTTCCTCCCTTTCTCTTGACATTAGGATACCAACAGAACAGATGGGTATCCAATTGCCATACATTCAGTCCCATCTTCTTTTATTAACATACTTCTTTGATAATATCCTTCACAACACTTCTCCTTAATTCCTTATTTGTCTAATCTGTTGTAGTCCTTTCATGCCCACCATCGAGCTCTCCATTGTCCTCTAAATGAGTCTGATCTTTACATCTTTAGAAACTTAGTATGTGTAGGGGAACAGGAGTGGGGAGGAACAATAGGGGTCATTAAAATAACCGCAATTTTCAGCCAGCAGCACTCTTCCTATTCAATTCTGGGTCTAATTTGTTGCCTATATTCAGCGTCTGTCCAAGACATATACAAGCTTAGTGGGCTGCAACTATATATCTGATAACTATAACTGATAAGTGTATATCAATCTGAACAATGGACACTCTTCACCCACTTGATTTTTCCAGTGTAGACAATTAGGCCAAATTATTTTGAATAATTGTGGCTCTCATAATCTCTCTGTGAGAGGCAGATTAGCATGATGGATAGATTTGGTCTTGAAGTCAGAAAGACAGGGTTCAGGTCCGAGTTCTGACACCTAGCGGCTGTGTGACCCCTTGCCAAGTCACTTAACTTTCTAGACTAAAACTGCCAAACTTAAACAGAAATGGGGAGCCACTACTAAACTGTACATAAGGATCCCTGCAGGCAACACACTGACTTAGAAAATGACGTGTTCATAGTTATCTATGTTCTACTGTATTTTTATTTACTTTGTTAACTATTTTCTAATTACATTTAATCTGGTTTGGGGGGCACTCAGTTGTGGTTGCTCAAAGTGTACGTTTGATGCATTGTCTCCCACAGATGAGACTCTAAAACTAAGTGGCAGAAAAGTAACAGATCTACGTTAGTAGTGGAAGTTCCTCAATGGAAGCTCTCTAAGCTGCTAAAATTATATGTCTGGTTTTAAAAAACTGACTCTAATTTAGGACATTCTGTAATGTTTTAAAGTTTGATGTAATCAGCATAATGCCATTTTGCAAACAAGAGCTAGAGAAGGATCTCACCATCTATTCCTCTTTCACTTGTACTGAAAACAGCAAACATTTTTAGTAAGCATGTCTCCCTGTTATTAAAAAGAAGATCACTGAGTAAACTCACCTTTGGAAGATACCTTTAAGGTGGCATTTTCTTTTATCAAATTTAATGCCTTAAAAAAAAAAGTAACAACAACTATAGGGATAAGTTTAATGTTTCCTATACCTTTTAGTGAATTGTATAATAGGGTGAAAATGTAGTCTACTGTGAAATTAATATTGTTTATGAAAGCTGCCTGTTCCCTTCTAATATCTTCAATCAAGGATGGTTTCAATGTGTGTGCACATACATATGTACATGCATGTATATATATGTGTAAGTTAGTCTCCATTTTTATGTATATGATGAAGTAAGCACATGAGTTGATACTTATTAATGTTTTCTTGGTCTCTTTTTTTGGATGTGATATTTTTTCTACATGTCATCATTGGTACTATTTCCTCCTTTACAGAATTTGAGAATTTGACCTCAATGCCTTCAAAATTTTGTTGTCTCATGCACGGACCCTCTTTGTTTCCTTCAATGGCATTTCCAGTTCCTCAAGAAGCATGTTCAGGATTATGTTAACAGTCTAAATGTTCACTGCCCATGATAGTGAAATTTTGTTGTAAAACCTTTGCAGATCCCTTCCCCACCAATTCTGTATCTGTCTTTCAGAAGTATCTTTAAATGTCCTAGGGATGATATTTAACAGGTGGGTCTCTTGTCAAGCTTTCTTTAAAATGATTTTTCCTCTCACTGCTTTCCTGTTGTTTTATGAGGCAATAGTGACCATAATATTCCGTCACCCTAAGATTTTACAAAAGACAACATAAATCCTAACCATGTGTTCATGGTTGCCAAATCCTTTTGTTTGACAAGAAGATAACATATTTGGCTAATTTAGGCACTTTTTTGGGGCTCTTCTCCATTCCTCTTTAAAGTAACTGATTTACTTCAATTAAACTTTTGCATGAAATTGTAACTGTCAATATCCATGGTTCATTCATCTCCTATGTTTTTAAAATAACTTATATACGTTAGATTGAAACTGTTTTAATTCCAAGTTCACTTTTTTATTCTTAATTAAGTTTTATATTAATTTTGATCTTTGATCATGTTCTGACCACTGATTCAGAAATCATTACCACATTAACAATGAGATGTCTCTGAATTACATTACAATTAAATGAATTTTTTGGGTGAATGTTATATGGCAGTGGTTCTCAACCTGTGGGTCACGACCTCTTTGGGGGTCGAAAGGGGTGGCCTAAGACCATCGGAAAACACACATTTCCAAAGGTCTTAGGAACTGAGACACCGCTCCTCTATCTGTCTCCAAGCGGGTCCGTCCACACGCAGATATACCCACATACGATTATTAAAGGGTCGCGGCATTAGGAAGGTTGAGAACCACTGTTATATGGTTGGTATCTATACTTGGTGCTTGGTGATGATTTTCTAGAGATCTTCGGAATGTCTCAGTGTAAGGATTCTGTATACTCCACAACTATTTGGCATCTCTCATTCCTTTCTCCTGAACCACAGTTTCAATCATAATTTTTGCAGTCCTTACTTAGGTCTGCCATATTGAAGTTTCAATGCAGAACATCTTAATGAATTCTTTGTAAAACTTCAATTTTCCAAAGATCTTTTGGAATTCCCTTTTTCTAAAACAATTGTTGTTCAGTCATTTCAGTTTTCTGACTCTTTGTGACCCTTTTGGGGTATTCTTGGCAAAAAATACTGGAATGGTTAGTCATTTCCTCCAGCTCATTTTACAGATGAGGACTAAGGCTAACAGGATTAATGACTTGCCCGGGTCTCACAACTAGTAAGTGTCTAAGGATGGATTTGAACTGAGGAAGATGAGTCTTCCTGGTCCCAAGTCCAGCGCTCTATCTACTGCGCCACCTAGTTGTCTGTCTAAAGCAGAACTACCAATAATTTCTTAACTTTTCTTCAAAGGATGAAAAAGTAATAATAATCATAGCTAACTAATACAGCAATTTAAAGTTTGTAGAGGGCTTCACATATTATCTCATTTTGATCCTCACTCAAACGCTGTAAGATATATGCCATTCATGTTTATAGATGTGGGAAATGGGCCTGAGAGACGTTAAATCATGAAGCTAGTAAATATCTGAATTTTTCTGACTCCAAATCTGGACTCTATTGCATTACATCACCGCTCTCTCCTAGGAAAGCGAAATTCTATTTTGGATTTACTCTTACCAACAATGAGAAACTGATAAGTATAAATTACAGGAGCCTTTGGGAGAAATAACTACTCCTAGAATTTGTGCAGAGGAGAGGAAAGCTGAGTAAAGTCTGACAAATGTCTTATATTTGGAGATAACTAATTTCAAAGGGCTCAGAGAAAAGATAAGCAGATTCCTGGGCGAATTGAGTCAAATCTATAAGAATACAAGTCACTCCCCAATTGATAAATGGTCAAAGGATATGAACAGGCAATTTTCAGAGGTAGAAATTAAAGATACCTATAAGCATATGAAAAAAATGCTCTAAATCACTATTGATTCAAGAAATGCAAATCATATGAGGTGCCACATCTCACCTGTGAGATTGGCTAAGATGACAAAACAAGAAAATGACAAATACTGGAAAGGATGTGGAAAAATTGGAACACTAATGCATTGTTGGTGGAGTTGTGAACTGATCCAACCACTCTGGAGAGCAATCTGGAACTATGCCCAAAGGGCTATAAGTAACTGCATACCCTTTGACTCAGTAATACCACTTCTGGGGTTATATCCCAAAGAGATCATAATAGTGGGAGGAAGATCCATATGTACAAAAATATTTATTGCAGTTCTCTTTGTGGTGGCAAAAAACTGGAAATTAAGGGGATGCCCATCAGTTGGGGAATGGCTAAACAAGTTTTGGTATATGAATGTAATGGAATACTATTGTGCTATAAGAAATGGGAAGGAGATGGACTTCATAATTACCTGGAGAGGCTTATACAAACTGATGCTAAGTGAGAAGAGCAGAACCAGGAGAAATTTGTACACAATCACAGACACATCATATGTGTGATGACCAACTTTGATAAACTGGACTCTTCTCAGCAACACACAATTATAAGACATCTCTGAAAGTCTTAGGATGGAAGGAGATGTCTACGTTCAGAGAAAGATCTAGAAAGAACAGAGTTTAAATGGAGAGTGAAGCAAACTACATGCTCTCATTCTTTTCCATGTTTGGTTTTGTTTCTTCTTTCCCATTATTCACCCCACTGATTACAACCCTTCTTTACAACCAGACTAATGTCCAACGTGAAAGTATTTGTAGATCCTATACTTGACTGCAAGCTGCCATCGGGGGACAGGAAGGGAGGGAGAGGAGAAAATTTGAAACTCAAGGGATTGTGGAACTGAATCTTGTAAACTAAAAGTAAATAAATAAATCAATTTTAAAAAAAATAGATTCCTGGGGAATTCCCAAGAGGGAAGTCAATCTAGAAGTAATGGGAAACTCTCAATAACAAAAATCTGAAAATAGAAATAATTCTGACCAAGAGGAAAAAGTAGAATTTGTTTATGGGACCAACGTGGATATTCTGAAAAATCATCAAGCAATCTGGATTTTTAAAGACATATATTTAGACTGGAAATAAGATCAGAACAGGAAAAGAATGAAGCATTGCATGGTCTTATAAAAAAGAAAATCAGGAGTATAAGGACTCAGGATGAGATGAGGAAAAGCAGCAGAGATGAGGACAGAATTTTAAAAAATCTATTTTGAATGTATGTAAAATACTAATTAAGCACTTACCTTGCATTAGGCACTTGGGAGAAAAACAGAAAAGTTAGATGGTTCCTACTCTCAAGAAGCTTATATCCTAATAGGGAAAGACAACACAGGCAAAGGGGCAGTGACCAAGAAATGGAGTGATGATTTAGGGAAAGCCACAAGAAAGGCAAATAAAGGGCAGTTATTTAGTTGCTTGTCACATCCTTTCCAAAAGCAATGACTGTACTGATTTGATTATTATTTCTAGAACAAGAGTTGAAGGGAGCAAGGGGCAGAAAGAAATGGCAAAATGACTGGTGCTGAACAGATAAGCATAGTCTGGGACCAGGTAGATATAGTGGGGAAGTTCAATTTGCATTCACTCATTCACCAGTAATGAACTATGCAGAGCTCTAACAGCTAATGGATTAACTCAAGGAGGTGAACCTGGTCTCTGCAGGTCTGATTTAAAGGATGCTATCTTGGTGGGGAAAGCAAGACAATGACAATGGGCAGCTGACAAGTTGTATGGGCTAGGTGGATAGGGGTGTAAAAATAAAAAGGACTATTGCTTCACAATAACAACAGATAAAGAAGACAGACTTGGCTCAATTCTTACTTTTTTTCCCTATCTTCTCTACCAAGGAGAATGATTCTGGAGACTAGAATGGTCAGAATGCAAATGGCTAAAGGGGAATGGATACTTAAGAAAAACAGGAAAACAACATCCCCTTATTGAGTTCAAGGCACTAGACCGAGGTGAACTACATTCTGGATTACTGAAAGAAATGACATGTGATTGCTGAGACACCATTGATCTATGAAAGATCTGAGACTGGATAAAGACAAATGCTTCCTAATTTTCTCAAAAAGGAAGAAAATGTACTCTACAAACTATAAATCAGTGAGCTTGACATTGATTCCTGGCAAAATTCTGATGGTCACTGAAGATTCAGAAGATGAAGCAGTATTCACAAAATCGGCATGACTTTGTTAAGAACAAATGTCAAATTAATTTGATTTTCTTTTCTGACAAGGTCACTAGACTAGCCAGGTTACTGACAACTAAATTCTGTAGACATCACTTCTACAGATCTGTAATAAAGTTGTTCACACAACACTTTATTTTTTCCATATAATCTGCAAGTTCCTTAGTCCCAGGACACACCACCAGCATACATAACTAAGCTACAGATGACGGGAAACTCTTTAGAGTTATTTTTTACTTTCTAAACTTTAGTTTCTGGACTCAAACTACTGAGGTACTAAGGAGGAATAGATGGTCACAGCTGAGCTCAGATCCTCTTAAATGTCTTTGTCTTCTTGAGGTATAGCAGATATTATTGACCAGGCCAAAAATGATGCTGACCATTCTCCAAGACTGTCAGTTGTTTTAAAAATTAAGTTTAGCTTCAACTCTTTCCCAGGCATGGCTGTCTTCTTCAATGAGGGGAGAATAATTTGACAGATCCTGTATGGCTCATCACAGTTACCATCCTCCTTTACAGGATGTAAACCTGATCTCCACCTTTTGATGGGGATGAATGAAGGCCAGTTTGACCACTGTCATGCCCCAGCAGATATCTTCCCTCTAGAATCCTCATCTCCAATCCAAGTTCTGGTGAAACTTTTCAGTGTCTGTTAACACAATGTGCCATCTTCTTTCTGTGACCCAGGAATTCACATTTATCTCCTTTTTCCTCAGTTCCATTCACTATGTCACAGCTTGGGACAAAGACTCCACAGGCAGCAGGAAGGGCTTCTCAAGATCCTGAGTGGGCAAAGGAACATGAGTATCCACAGCATCCAGTAGATTAATTACAGTAGTCACCCCCAATTCTGGCTGCTGCTGCCCAAGAGCACAGAGGACAGAACCAATAGCGATAGTAAGCTTTTTTTGTTCCTATAATAGTTAAGTTCAGTGAACAGTTCGCCTACTTCGAGCTCTACTAGCTTCACCATCTCATTGTCTTGGATAGCATCTGCCTGGTCTGCAAACACTTTTATGTTCTGCTTGGCAATGATCGGGTGTTCCCTCGTCTGAGCATGAGAGCATCACTGGCCACCACCAGGATTCAGGGGTTGTCCCGATGTTCATGTTCTTCACATAGGGATCATGGCCAGTGAGTGTAAATGTATCAGGTGGCTGTGGTATATTCCATATGGGATGCACTGATACCCTGGGTCATTGTTGGCATCTTCATGCTTATTAAACATGACCCCATGTCTCTTTGCCAGAATCTTGATGATAGCTGCTGTGAAAGTATGCTTGCCATGATCTATGTGGACAGTGGAGCCAACATTAACATAGGGCTTGTCTCTCACAGAAGTCTTCTTAGCTCTGACAGCAAAAGTGATTAAAATGAAAGGAAGGGAGTGCTTCTGTCTTGGGTTACAAAGTTGAGCCTCCTTCAGAATATAATGATCACTGCCACTGTGATGAATCGAGAGTGTGGAGAGGGAAAGGGAAAGCTGAAAAAGCTCAGAGAGGGGACTATAAGGAGGGGAAATGGAGAAAGCCACGATTCATGTTATCCTTATGGGAAAAGATGTAGTCTAGGTAACAGTACAACAAGGTAAATTCAGAACTGGCTGAATGGCTGGACCCAAAGAGTAATTATTAATGATTTGATTTCAACTTTGAAGGAGCTCTTCAGTGGAGTATTCAAATGACCTTGACTTAACTCGGTATTATCTAACATTTTTATCAGTGACTTTGATACTACGGCATAATACTCAAATCTGTTCTATTAAGAATAGCTAACAAAGGATATCCAGTTGGGATTTCCAGATTCCAGAAGCTCTTGACAGGCTAGAACATTGAGCTGAATGTAATAAGGTAAAATTTAATAAAGATAAATATAAAGTCTTACTTTGGATTTAAACAATGTATTTTAAAAGTATGAGATGAACTACAAGATGCAGAGAGATCTGCTTAGAAGGTAATTCATAAACAAAAGGCCTGAAGATTTTAGTAGAATATAAGTTCAGTATGAATCAACAATGTTATATGGCAGCTGAAAAAGTTAATGCTATGTTAGGCTCCAAGGGTGCCAAAGTGTCCTTAATGTTGAAAAAAAAATCTGCAAAGAGATTTTAAGTCCAGAACCTATACAGAATATATAATCTATATAGAATCTACTTATATGCAACTGTCAAAGGATATGAACAGAAAATTTATGAAGAATATATTATCTTAAAACCACATGAAATGACACTCCAAGTCCTTAATGAAAGGAATGTAAATAAAAGACAACTTTATACCCATTAGAATGACAAAAACATCAACAAATGGTAAATTCCAATGCTACGGCTATAAGGAAAAAGGAACTTTAATATACAGTAGGTAAGGCTTCACATTGGCAAATGTTTGATAGCAATATAACAATATGTAATAATAGTCACAAACCTGATCAAATCTTTTGACCCAGCGATTCCATTGCGAGGACTCTATCCTAAAAACATCATAAAAAGGAAAAAAGAAACTATCTGTACAAAAATATTCATAGCTGCTCTATTTGTAACAACCAAAAGTGGAAAACAACTTACATGTCCAAAAACTGGAGAAATTTTGAATAATAGTATAATAATTAAATGGCTTATGGAATAAAAATAAACGTAAATTATTAGAAAATTTATTGAAAAGATTTACGAGATGATGCAGATTGAAATCAGCAGAACTATATGCACAATAACTACACCAACAATAAAGAAGTAAGGAAAACAGCTAAAGGTGGTACAATTTCAAATAGGTCACGAAATGGACATAGAATAGAAATATAGGAGATACTGTTTCCTTTTTTATATTTTTATCACTTCAGCACTTATCACAGTAGCTGGCCCATAAGAGACTTACTAAGTGCTTACTGATTGCTGATCTGATTGTTAACCTTTTGGATCTGCCTTGTCAAAGATGGTTTAAGAATGAATAATTTTGTCCCTTGTTTCATATTTTATCATTTTTGCAAAAGGTATACTAAGCTCAAGATTTTTTAAAAAATTAAATATAACATGGGTCTTAAGTTTTAAAATTGTTAGTTGTGTCTTTCAACAGATAAAGGAAGAGGAGTTTCCGAAAACCTCCTGAACATACATTATAATATTATTAACAATGCTGTTAGAAGAGACAGGTCTGAACTGACATTTACATACTCAAGATTTGCTTCTATTCTCTACTAAAAGTGAAATATGCATTCACAGATAAGATCCCAAAGTTAGAATTAATAACAACTTCAAACTGCATTTTTGGAGGACTACATCAACTTTGATGATTATGTATTAATGATTCATAATAATTTCTTTGGGTAAAAAAATTATTTTGCTGTATTATAAAAATGATAGTTTTTCTGGTATAAATTCTACAGGGAAAAATGATAAGGTCAATGAAGCTGCATTAGGAAGAAGTGTAAAGGTGAAGCTTTATTGGTATTGTTTAAGAGCAAAATCAATTTCCTTTCAAATGAGTCCTGAAAAATTATTTACTAGTGACAAACTGATAGAAAATAATGAAGTACACAGGGTTATGAAGGCAATAGATGGAGTTTGTGAAAACAAGACTTAAGAATGTTCACTAAGATGTCTGAAGTATTTTTATTTTAGCGGAGAAGACAATAAGAAGTATATCAATGGCAGATACAACAATCAGTGGTAAGGGTATGTGGTAAACGTGTCAATAACCAAGGAATTTCCAAATAAAAAAGTGAATATTAGAAGCATGAAGCTCTATGTGAGATAACTTCATGGAAAAAAAATGCCACGTTTCTTTTTGTGCAAACCAAGTGGAAGAGACTGGTTTAAATAAAAACAGCAAAAAATGGGATATTTACTGGGCTGAAAAAAGAAAAACACACGAAAACGTTAAATGTGTAGGAAGCAAAGCTCTTCAAAGGATGTTACTTAATATAGATTCAATGAATGTCAGAGCCTTTCAAGGACCTTAGTCCTTAAGGCTCATTTTATAGATAAGTAAACTGAGGCGGTCATGGGAACATAAGTAACTTGCCTAAGATCACCTAATAAACAGCCAATAAAGGGACATGCAAGGTGCACAGCAGGATCTGCAAGTTAAGTCTTACATGCACTAACTCTAAAACATGTACATACACTTCACCAAAGCCACATGTTTTAACTAAGTATCTTTCCCTTTTCCTCTTACTTGATTAGCATTTGAAATAACACCAAAAGCCCATCTTATCACATAGCCTTTTAGCACTCCAAAGGAACAAATTAGTTTAATTTGTTCAAAGCCACAGAAGCAAGCCATAGTATTGTATTGCTATAACTTAGAATGTTCTTAGCCCTAAGAACAAGGTTTTCTTATTTAACAGAATCACTTAGAAACTAACCAAGGACTGATTCTTTAGTTTGTATATTAACTATCCAGTTTCTTCTCTTCTTCCTTCAAGTTTTTGTAGCACTTCCAACATAGGATGGAAGACAAAGAAATAACAGATGAACTGCTTGTCTGGTTCAAAAAAAAGAGGATGTAAGTGGGTTAAAAGAGAGTTTTATTAAGAAACATATTGGCAACTGAAAAAACTGACCATTTTGAAGTTATCACTGAACCAGTTATCTTTGTCCCCTAACTGACAGAAAAATAAGGTTAAACACTATGCCTGCCACTTAATGTTAATTACACAATGTTAACAACATAGTTGCTATCCATGGTATTTTTTCCTAGTGAAGCTTAAGGTTCATGAAGTATATACTGAATTCATAGAGAAGGAGGAGAGGTTCTTTTATTGTGATAAATAAAAGAGGAATAAAGTTGAGTGATCTCTGGGAAATTTCTATTTGTAGGTTTGGATTCAGAGAACCACCTTTAAAAGTAAGATTTATTATTTCTTCCTTCTTGTGGAAGGTACAGAATATTGTAGTAATATCAGACTACATTGATATACTGGGTGAGTATGCAGAATTACTTTCTTCCTATCTTAAAAAAATTCTTCATTTCATGAGATGGCTTTCTGAATAGGAAAGGGAGAAAAGATATATTTGTAAATAAAGATGTAAAAACAAAGGAGGCTGATAAAAATGTTTAAATTAAAAATATGATAAGTATAGAAAGAACTAGGCACAATGAGCAACAAATGTATCTTCTATATAATACTGCTGTTAGATTATTATTGAGACTAACCTAAAGTCCAATTCTCAGATGTTAGATTATTATTGAGACTAACCTAAAGTCCAATTCTCAGATGGTGTAATTTAACCCACTAGGTAGAAAGAGTACTGACTCTGGTGCTAGAATAATTGCACTCAAATCCACCTTTTACTTATTTGTGCGACTTAGAGAAAGTCACCTAACCTCCTTGGGCCTCCTTCAGTTTCCTAATCTATAAAACGAAGGTCTTCAATAACAAGTCCTCAGAGTTCTCTTCTAACTATATTTCCATGAAACTAGGATTATGCTTCTGTCAAATGGGTTGCATAAACAATCACAACCACAGGGAACCATGGGAAAAATAAGAGGCAGACAGTTAACAATAATACAGATAACTACTCTTCTTATATTTTAGGGGATAATCTATCAATGGCAACGCAATAAAAGACTTCCAAAGTGAGAGGAGTCATCTACATCAACTAGACCAATTCCTCTTTTTTACAGAAAAGGAAATTAAGGCCTAGTGAGAAGTAATATTCCAAGATTGTGCCAGCTGCACAAAGCAGATTCAAATGACTTGGAGAAAGAGAACCATTATTGTTCCTAAAACAATGAAGTTACCAGAAAGAACACACACACAAAAAAATATTCTATGACATTTCTAGAGCAATTCAGTGAGGTCTGAGACAATTTGATGCCCACGATGAAAGACCTAGGGTTAAAATCAATAAAATCTACTTATGAGCGACTTTTCAACAAAAGAGACAAACTCATGCATGAAAACGGAGCATCTCCTGTTCAATGCAGTAAATGTCAAAATACTTCCTTGGACCAACAACTGACACTCACTGAAAGCACATTTCTAATGTTAAGGGTACTCAAGGGAAGAATCACAAAAGTTTTCATTTAGAAATGTCTCAAAAATGGATAAAAAGTCCTGTCTGAAGACAGATATTTATAACACATGTAAAACATTAGTTAATTTAATGCACCTTTTTATATATTCTTGTTAGCAGTACCACTTTATTAATCTGGATCTTAGTTTACCAGCAAAGTTCTTTTAAGGGTTTGTGTTCCACTAGGATTAAATAGAGGATATAAAAACAATTAAAAGGATTACAGTCTGTGGTTTTTTAGAATAAAATGACAATTCAAAAATTGGGAAATATTTAACTGCTATCTTTCAAAACTTAGTTACTTTATCTTGATCTTTATGTAGTTTTAAAGTATATGTTACAGTATTTTTCCAACTATGACACAATTTAGTCTTTAAGTTTTGACAAGTTTTGCTTATATCCTTTACAAATGGTAAACATATTAAGGAAAATACATTAGTTACATTGCAACTAGTACAGTTATCCTTTCTACACTGCAACTTTCCCCATTAAGGGTTAGCATAAAAAATTAAATGGGAATTTTTTGGGGGGAGTTTTGTAGAAGTCATAGATGATATGCAAAGGCCAGCAGACAAACAGAAAAAGTTTAGAAATCCAGAAATGCATAAAATATATGTAGTATTGTACAATATCAACACATTTTTAAAAATACCATAATATTTCAGATTTCTTCTCTGGTATAAGGGCCAAAAATTTCCAGATTTTCTAGATCATGGGGGTGTCAAGCCTCTAACCTCCATGAAGTAGAAGGGATAACCATACATTGTAATATTAGTTACATTAATTATACTGATGTGATACTATTTATCCTTACTCTATGATTCACTAAGTTTGCAAACTTTTTATGTAACATAAATCATAAAATCTATGTTAAAAGTATTAGTAAAATCTACTCTCAGTCATCAGTTAATGACTCTGGTGGGGTGGGTGGCCTAACATTAAAGAGTGGATTATATGTTCTGTGGAATTTGAGAAATTAATTTCTTGTTCTAATATTCTATTACTTGGTTCAGTTTTTCAATACATGGGGCACTGAGCTCACTAAATTTAATTTCATGACTACATAAAACTAAGATAAATTTTAGGCAAAGGAACCAAGTTTTAAATAAGCTTGTTAAATGGAATTAATATCTTCTCAAAAAATGAAATATGTAGATTTATAGTAGATTTTTTTAAAACTGCATGGGGGTTTTACACAATGGTTTTCCCAATAATGAACAAATTGACACCAAGATTCTTATCCTAATAAAAAAAAGGCACTAATCCATCTTATGAAATTTCAAACAGGTACCAAGGGTAGGACATCAACATCTCACATAGATATATTTTATGTACTGGAACTGTGCAACGTGTTGGAATACAGTTAATATTTCACAGTGCCACAATAATTTGGAGGTATTCAAGGCTAGAATAAAAATGCAAGTCTTCACCCTAATCTGCACACAGTATACATAGCAGAGATAGAGCTTCAGACCCTAGCTAGATATCAAAAATTTCAAAGTTCTATTGGTAACTTTCTTTTCCTATGACTAGTTGCCAAATCATGGTGTCTCCTATGAAATATATATAATTATTAACCTATGTTAAAACTCTACTGCTTGTTTATGATGCTTTAAACCTAAACCAATTATCTATACAGGAAGTCTTTCCATTGCTTTATTCAGTTTGCAAAATGATTGACAATCAGCACTACCTATTTAAAAAAAAATACATGTCTAGTAGTCAAAATCTCCTTCTTAACTAACTAGGACAAAGGTAATTCACTAACCCTCAATTAACTGGAATCCAACTAACAAAAGCTCTCAATTAATAGAATCCCTTGTCTTCCCCTTTTTAAGAAAGATCAGAGGATCTACAACCAGAGGGAACCCTAGCAGTCTAGTTCAAATTCTTAATTTGTCAGATGGAAAAAACAAGGCCCAGGGCAGTTAAACAACTTGACTAAGATCACACAGGTAGTAAACAAAAAAGAAATTTCAATCCAGGGGTTCTGACTTGAATCTAGTACTCTTTCCTCTAAAAAACAAGCTGGCAAAGGATTTAGTTCAGAAAAATTTTTAGGGCATACCTTGGTCTTATATTGAACCTAATGTCCTATATCTAAAAACCTATGTAATATAATCACAACTATCATGTCCTTTAAGATATCAAAAATTTAATTACCTCCACTGCACTATACTTACTAGAATGGGACAGTGGATCAATACATTCATTTTAGGACCATCTTTAACAAGTGTTAAAACAAAAGAGGATTTTCTATTTGCATAGAGAATGTGTGTAAAGAATTCAATTAAATCACCTTATTCCAAGTTTATTTAAGGTTTCATCACTTGATTAAGTATCAGTGACAATACTGGCTATAACAGTGGTTCTCAACTTTCCTAATGCCGCGACCCTTTAATACTCATATGTGGGCGTATCTCCATGTGGGTGGACCCACCTGGAGAAATAGAGGAGGGCGTCTCAGTTCCTAAAACCATCGGAAATGTGTGTTTTCTGATGGTCTTAGGTGACCCCTGTGAAAGGGTCATTTGACCCCCAAAGGGATCGTGACCCACAGGTTGAGAACCGCTGGGTTACACAGTTGTAGGTAAAGAAAATGAAGCAAAAAAGGGCAAGGAGCTGTTCTGGAAGAGTACCGCTGCCACAAAGAGATGCCCTTAATTCAGTGAGCAGCGCACTGTGGGATGCCTCAGACATGCAGTGGGATGCAAACTTCAAGAGAAGGCCTCAAAGCCATTCAGGCTTAAACTTTCACAGAGTTCTTAGACAAAGAGCTGACATAGCAGTAATAGGAAAACGTCTCATCACCAGTAAGGCAAGGCAATGGAATAGTCTGGACCACTGGCAGCCTAAAAGGGAATGAGGGGCAGGACCCAAGAAACAAAACTCTAACTGTGCCACAGTGTAAAAGCAGTTGGGGACAGTGAGATAATAGGTCTCCGGGTTCAGTTAAGCAAGGCCAAACCAGTCTAAGTGGCTAACAAAGACAAAACAAAATAGAATTTTTCAAACCTTACAAAAGGGGCAGGGATGAGCCAATAAGAGTGAAGATATGAAGCAAAAGTATAAGGCACAGGAAAGCCAACCTCAAAATGGATTTTGTTCAAAGTTCATTTATAAGACAGCTGTGTGAAACTCACACTCTTCTACAGAAATGTTACATATAGTGGTACTGTTAATACTGTGCTTGAGATACTGCCTTCTTTTTCCTCCCACTCTGGAGTTACGATTTCACCAGTGTGGAAAAGAACTCCCAACACAAATTCCTTCCACGGATGAAGATCTACAACTCATGTGTCTAGGTGGTGCAACAGACAGATACAGTGGCAGGCCTAGAATCAGGACGACCTAGGTTCGTATTTGATCTCAGACGTGTACTAGCTGTGTAAGCCTGGGCAAGTCACTTAAACTGTTTGCCTCAGTTTCCCTATTTGTAAAACTGGGATGATAATAGCATCTACCCCTTAACATCTGTAAAGCCCTTAGCATGTGGCTGGGCATGTAAGAGATGCTGTACAATTGATAAAATTATCATTATTCTATATGACTTACCAGTGTTTAACCTATTGGTTCCTTCTCTGTTGCCTTTCTATCTAGCCATCTCCCCCATCATTAAAAAAAACCTTTACTAAAAGACCTTGCTAATCTCTCAAGTCATAATTCTTCTTTTTTCTAACCAAAATCCTAGAAAAAAGTTGTCTACACACATTGCTTCCTCTTCCTTTCCTCATTCACTTCTCAACCCTTTTGAATCTAGTTTTGACCTCAGCCCTCAACTGAAGCTGCTCTCTGCAGTCACCAACAATCTCTTGTTTTTTTTGTTTGCTATTTGCAATTGGGGTTAAGTGATTTGCCCAAGGTCATACAGCTAATAAGGGTTAATGTGTCTGAGACTGGATTTAAACTCAGGTCCTCCTGACTTCAAGGCTGGTGCTCTTATTCACTGTGCCACCTAGTCACCCCACCAATAATCTGTTGATTGCCAAATCTGACAGTCTTTTCAGAGTTGTCATTCTCAGCTTCTTTCTACCTGACTGTTTTTTGACTTGCTTCATTATCTTAGCATATCACACTACCTAACCACCTTATAATCTAAGGCCCTTTTCCCTTCTTTTTTATAATCTCTTTCTGGGTGACCTCATCAGTGGGAATTAAGTATCATCCCGATACAAATGGCTTTCATTTCTAAATGTATCTAATCCCAGTTTCACTCTTGAGCTCTAGGCCTGCAATACTGCCTATTGCCTATTGGGTTTTTTGATTTGGATGCTCTAGTCATCTAGTGTATACCTGAGGCTTAGCTCATCCAAAACAGAATTCACACAATTTCTCCCCAAATCCATCTTTCTACTGAACCTTTTTATTTCTGCTGAGGGTACCACCATTCTTTCAGTTTCCTAGGTTTGTAACTTTGGCATCATTCCTGATTTTTCTTTCACCTTTATCCAATTTTACTATCACATAGCTACTAGCTTAGTTTAGTGCCTTATCTCTTGCCTGGACAAAGGTCTCCCAATTAGAATCTCTGCCTCAAGTCTCTTGCCAGACTGATTTTCTTTTAAGCACAGTTCTGATCATGTATTCTCTATATATAAACTGTACTTTTTCTCTCTTTCAATAAAACATAGGCCCTTCTAGAGCAAGGACAATTTCATTTTCGTATCCCCAGTGCCTGGTACCCAACACGCACTTAATGAGTGCTTGCTGACTGATGACTGATTTACTGAAAGACTGACCTACACACTGTTAAATAGTCAGCAGGTGTCAGAAGATTAAACTGAAACCCATGTGTCTCTCATTCCAAGGATGCCTCTATCCATTAAAGCCAAGCTTCTTCTCTCAGCCATAACACGTAATCCTTAAACAGTTTTTTTGGGTGCGTTTGTGAATATAGCCACCAAATATGTCTATGGGCAAATGCATTTCATGTGTACTAACCTGAAACTCAATGCAGAAATAACATTTGCTTTTAGATTCAATTTCTCCTGGGCTTTTAAAATAAGGGAGGATAAAGCTACCCTCATTTTCAATTCTATGTTTAAAAATTTTATTCTACCTTTTCCAGTCTGAAGACCATTCCTCATAATGGTAAAAGCAGAAATCAATTAGTATTTCAATCCTTTCAATCAAATGTAAACTTATGTAAACACCAAGAAGTGGGTCTAGTTTTTCCTTGTTCAAAAGAATAGTGAAGGATATGAAGAATAAAAAGGAAAAACTTTTAAAAAGGGCAGTATAGCTCAAATGAAGAGTAAAGGAAAAACAAAAGTGACAGAGAGAAGAAACAGGGTGGGTTTGTTCAAGAACATGTTGCTTTACATGTATGAAGACAACAGAGGAAAATGCAATGTGGATAAAGATGGTTAAGTTGTTATTTCACTTACATGATCAACACGTAAGAAAAAAATTATAAGGCCTGGACAGGTAACTTTAGTTGTTTCTGCACAAGTTGTTTCTGCACAGTTGTTTCATGCAATACCAGTTGTGTCCACATAAACACAGCTGTAGGCCACACAAGAATTTTAATACATAAAAACAGAAAATATCTTCTGAAATGCCAATAATGTAATTCTTTAGGTTTCTATAGTTCCATGCCATCAGGTAAGTTATAGACTTAGGTGTTAATGTAGGAAGTGTTGGTGAAAGTTTAAAGGGTCAAAAGATTAGTGGGACTCATCTAAATGAATGATACACAGGGATTTTTAGTACTGGTGATAAGACAACAAAGGAGTGATTCAGAAAAGATAAATTAGAACTATGATGACAGGAAAATGGTCTCAGTGTTTACTAATTAGAATAAAATAACAAGGGTACACTTATTTTTTTATTTCTTATATATAATGAGAGGCTGTAAAATGGTAACAGTCCATACATACATACATACATACATAATGTCTGTACATTCATTTCCCATTTTTTGAGTCGATTTAAATAGGTCAGACTGGTACTGTTTTAATTCAAGCTATGAATTGTCATTTTTATCTTCTAAATACTGTATATTTTTTTCTAGCAAATCAATGATCTGACTACTTAAGACATCTGATTCAGAAATGACTTTGGTATTAGTAATCAGTAATTTCCTGTTTGTTACGGATAGGGATAGAGGCTGGATTTGTGAGTTCACTGATAAAGAGAACTCCTGGGTCAGGAGTGTGGAAACTTCTTTTACCAATGCATTTTGGCACATTCTTTGTAACTTATGAGCCTAGGTCATTGTCTAGAATAGTGAGTTAAATGACTTCCTCAAGATTACAGAGTCAGTACACATTAGAGACAGATGAATGTAGGTTTTCCTGACTCTTCACTACCATAGCTGCTTCTCTTCCTCTTTGTTAAGATATGGTCAGTTTGGGTTTTTTGTGATGTTCTGTGTTTGTCAAGTCCAGAAAATTCCAGCTCTTTTCTTGAAGAAATTATTAATTATATATAGATGTAAGGATTCTATGTAGTCTAAAAGCCTTTAACTTTTTCATTTCTTCATCCTGAACTATATTTACCAAAAATTTTTTTTCTGCCATTCTACCCTAAACCACTTCTGTAAAGATTAATTTAGTTTAGAGAATCTTATCAAATTCCTTATAGAATTTATCTTCTCATCCTCTGCAACAGATGTAGACACAAACTGCATTTCTTCATGGCATTATTTTTACTTATATTCATCATGAACACTGGGATATTAGGATGAACGTGTCCTACGAAATTATGTTTCTTATTGCCTTTAGGAATAGGAACGAAACAACTCCTCCACTTCCTAATTATGTGTGGCCCAAAAGAGAACCTCATTCTTCCATTTAGCTGCAAATGTCCTATATGTTATGCTTTCAGTTACAGTGAAAATGACAATGTTAATATAGTTCAGTTCCTTGAATATGACTCATTACTCACTGGAAAACAATTACACATTCAGAGTGCCAGCAACAAAACTCATGTTTTTAGATGCTCACAAAACCATATAATTCTTCCTCCTCTATGCCCCCTTTTCTGCCGTTCTTGCACTATCTCTGCAGAAGTGAGAGATTCTTGTAGGCTAGGTCAATATAACATTAGACCTGGCATAGTCTATCAGGCCAGAAAGACTTCAAATATTCTCCTGGCAACAGAATGTGTTTAGGAACAAGCCTAACCAAGTATGGAAAAACTCAACAACAGTAGGCTGGACTAGGCAATAATTTTTTTTTTGTTAAAGCAATTTATGAAACAAATAATAGATCTTAGTCCTGTGAAGCTGAAAAAAAAAGAGCTAAAGGTAGAAATCTTTTTGTTCTATTCTCACAAAATTAACCACCACATATTTTTTTTGAACATACTGGACAAAACCTTGGTAATTGTCAAATGCTAATGCTGCTGGCAATCACTATTCCTTTATCACACCAAAACACAATGCCCTAATTTCTGGCAAAAAAGCTTAGTCATCATTCTTAACACAAATATGATCCTTAATTTAGGTATAAACATTAGTTTAACACAGAAAATTCTTAAGAAAGTTAAAAATTTTTTGAAAAAAGACTACTGACTACTCTCATGAGCAAGAAATTCCAAATGCATTATAAGATGACATTTGGTCAAAATGTTCCAGCATGTTATTTTGAGAGTTCTGTACTTAAAACACATGCATGCCTGGATTAATTCTGTAGGTATAATGCAAAGTAAATCTTACCCTAGCATAATTTTTGCATGAACTTCTTTGTTAGTCCTTGAGATTTCCTTCAACATGGTAATCTCTGCATCATACCAGAATCCTCTTTCTTCGGGAGTATCTACATTGTAGTTCACCATTACCATATCTCCTACATTTAGTTCATTCCACTTCAGAATTTTTCTCGCTCGTGGTCGAAGATTTTGGGGAGGCATTTCTATAATACCATTTTCTGGATATCTAGGAGACAAAAAAATGTAATAAGTACATCTACAGCTATCTCCACACAAGACATTTTGAAACAAAACACAAAACACATAACACAATTACTTATATTGAAAATTACAGTTTCTAGTTGGAACATTAAAATTAAGCACAATTAAATGAGGGATAAAATAAATTATACAATTCTCCAACTGAATCAAAACATGGTAATTTCTAGGTTATGACCATCATTATAACAAGCTCTCCTACTTTTCTTCTTTGAAATTAAATTTAAAATTTCTGTAGGTATATAGAAGCAAATTTTTGTTCATAATCAATCTCCCCATGTCTTAATGACTAAAAAGGAATACTGCATTTTTCCAATAAGATAACTGTCTCTTAGAAAATAAAATTTCTAAAACTGAGTCATTAACATCTTCATTTTTTCTTTCAAATTCATCTTATCTGCACATTCAGAAGGACTTTCTTGATTATGAAGCCAGCACTTTTTGCCTATAGTCACATTACAAAATTAGAGCTCTTCCTATCTATTTGTACTAAGATAATAACCACTGAATAAAAAAAGATTTACTGACACTGTTGTTAATCAGGAAGCAGTCTACTATTTTAAGGAGTAGGATTTTAATTCTTAAGACTTAAGGTTTTCCTACATAAATCATCAGAATTTCTATATATTACTAACAAAGCCCAAAAGCAAGAGATAGAGAAATTCCATTTAAAGTTACGGTAGACATTATAGGATATTTTGGAGTCTACCTGCCAAAACAAACCCAGGAACTATATGAACACATTCACAAAATGCTTTTCACACAAATATCTGATCTAAGTAACTAAAAAAGCATCAGTTGTTCATGGGTAGGCCGAGCAAATAATAAAAATGACAATTCTACCTAAATCAATTTATTTATAATAGTGCCATACCAATCAGACTACCAAAAAATTTCTTTCTAGAGCTAGAAAAAATAATAACAATTCAGCTGGAAGAACAAAAGGTCCAGAATATAAAAGGAATTAATGAAAAGAAATTCCAGGTAAGGTATTTTAGCCATACCAAATCTTAAATTGTATTATAAAGCAGCAATCATCAAAACTACTTGATACTGGCTAAGAAAAAGAGTGGTGGATCAGTGAAATAAATTAGGTACACAAGACACAGTAGTATAGTAATCTACTGTTTGATAAACCCAAAGACTCCAACTTCTGGGATAAGAACTCACTATTTGACCAAATCTGCTGGGAAAACTGGAAAATAATATGACAGAAACTAGGCACAGACCAACATCTTACATGGTATACCAAAATAAAGTCAAAATGGGTGCACAATTTAGATACTATAAGCAAACTGGGAAAGCAAGGAATAGTTTACCTGTCATATTTATGAAGAATGGAAGAATTTATGACCAAGCAAGAGACAGAGAATATGATAAAATGCAAAATGGATAATTTTGATTATATTAAATTGAAAAGTTTTTAATTAGGAGGGAAGCAGAAAACTGGGAAGAATTTTTACAACTAGAGTCTCTGAGAAAGTCCTCATTTCTCAAATATATAGAGAACTAAGTCAAATTTATAAAAATACACGTCATTCCCCAATTGATAAATGGCCAAAGGATATGAACAGGCAGTTTTCAGATGAAGAAATTAAAGTCATCTATAGCCATATGAAAAAATGGTCTAAATCACTACTGATTACAGAAATGCAAATCAAACAATTCTGAGGCACCACATCACAACTATCAGATCGGCTAACATGACAAAAAAGAAAATGATAAATGCTAGAGAAAATGTGGGAAAATTGGAATACTAATACTTTGCTGGGAGAATTGTGAACTTATCCAACCATTCTGGGGAGCAATTTGGAACTATATCCAAAGGGCTATAAAACTGTGTATACCCTTTGATCCAGGAATACTACTTCTAGGTCAATATCCCAAAGAAACCATAAAAAGAGAAAAAGCAGCTACACGTACAAAAATATTTTTAGCAGCTCTTTCTGTGGTGGCAAAGAATTGGAAATTGAGGGGATGCCCATCAGTTGGGGAATGGCTGAATAAGTTGTGGTATGGAATGGAATGGAATAGAATCCTATTAAGAAAGTTATGCAGGCAGAACCAGGAGAATATTATACAAAGTTAACAGCCACAACGTGCAATGACTAACTTTGATAGACTTATCTCTTCTTAGCAATGCAAGGATTTAAGACAACTCCAAAGGACTCACACGACAGAAAATGCTGTCCGTATCCAGAAAAAGAACTATGGAGTCTGAATGCAGATTAAAGCATATTATTTGTTTCCTTTTTTTGTTTCTCCTTTCTCGTGGTTTCTCCCATTGGTTGTAATTCCTCTTTACTACATGACTAATGCGAAAATAGGTTCAATATGAATATACATGTAGAGCCTACATCAAATTACATGCCGTCTTAGGATATGGGGGGAGAGATGGGGAGAAAATTTGGAACTCAAAATGTTATGGAAATAAATGTTGAAAACTAAAAATAAATACATTTTTAAAAAAGACAAGTTCTTTAAGAAAAAAAATTAAGTCTGCCTGTGTTTAGGCCAACTAGATGCTAGATTTCACTTGTCTGTATTCTAACCCACTAGTAAACATTTAGCCATTACTCCAGTTTCCAAGCATCAATGAAAACAAGAACCTGAGAGCCTGTCATTTTTGAGGAAGACAGAATAATAAAGTTTCCGCTTTTGTCCTAACTACAAAGAAAGCTTACTCCATAAGACAGACAGATACCACGAAAAACAAAGCCCTACAGCTCTCTGAATCAATCTAGTGCATTCTCCCCCACACGTCTCTGCCTGAGATCAGTATCCCACAGGCTGCTATGTATTCTAGCTATGTATCTCCTTTCCTTTCAAAATTGAGTGAAGATTGAGCTTTCAGCTGAAACTTGGAAAGGCAAAAGTTTGACCCATCTATATACTTTACACTAGTGTCCTATATAAATATTTATGTATCTGGGAACCCTGAAAGGGAGCTGGGATGCAATTTCTTCTAGTTCCCTCAACCTTGGAGCTTTGGGAATAACCAGACCTACTTCGGGCCTTCACAGTTATTACTGAGGTTGGAAATTATTGTTGAAAAGGGATACATCTTGTTTAATCACTACTGACAACTAATAACCAAGTGCCACGAACAGGCAAATAGACAAAAGTGTCCTAAGAGTGACAGGATCCCCCCGATCACTGGTCCACACCCCCTTTAGAGAAGGGGCCAGTAACACTTGCCAACTGCAACACACTGCTGGCAAACTAGCCTAGCTGAAGCAGTGGGGCATTTTGAGGGTCAAACAAGAGGCAGCATGTGCCAGATCAGTCAAACTACCACTTTGCCCATAATCTTCTGAGACCCTAATGGAGACTGCCCAAGACTATGAATTCAAAAGCCTTTGGAATAACAGTGTTTCCAGCCCAGGGAACACAGCCATCATCCTGGGAAACATTCCCCATAGAGATATTTGTCCCTAAAGCCCGAGGCACTCTCAAATGGTTTTAGCAAAAGAAATCACTAGGATTTTATCAGCGGAAATAACATTTATGAAGCCTTGCTATCTGTTTTGCAACTTAGCTTAAAGTACCATGAGACCTTTTTACCTGATTTGCAGCTGAAACCTTTCACCTGTTATCTTTCCCAGATTAGAATGTGAGCTTTCTGGGAAAAGGGATTGTTTTTTCTATTTGTACCAGTAGCTCTTAGTACAGTATTCTGCACATAGTAAGCATTTAATAAATACTTTATTTGTTCATTCATTCATACAAATATGGGTTGGAAACCTAGCAAAAGCCAGATGATGACTAAGTGGCATAGTTCACTTATGCCTCTTGCCTCTACTCACATATCCAATCTGTTGTCAAATCTTGTCATTTTTACCTTTATAACATCTCTAATATCCTCTCTACTCACACAGATACTACCCTAGTACAGGTCCTCACTGACTTTTTTTTGGGTGGTATGTCTATCATTTCTTATTTTTTTTAAACTAGTATTTTATTTTTCCCCCATTACATATCGATAAAATGTTTAACATTCATTTTTTATAAGATTTTGAGTTCCAAATTTTTCTCCCACCATTCTTTCCCTTCCCTCTTCTGAAAATGGTAGGCAGCTTGATGTAGTATTTATACATGCGCTATCACATAGAACATATTTCCATATTTGTCAGTTGTGGAAGACAAAACAGATCAAAAGGAAATAAACCATGAGTAAGAATAAAGTGGAAAAAAATACTTCAATCTTCATTCTGAGTCCAATAATTCTTTATCTGGCTTTGGATAGCATTTTCCTTTGAGTCCTTTGTCTTAGATCACTGTGTTGCTGAGAAGAGCTGAGTCATTTATAGTCGACTGTCACACAATGTTGCTGATAGTCTGTATGACGTTTTCTTGGTTCTGCTCATTTCACTTTGCACAAGTTTGTATATGCCTTTCCAGGTTTTCCTAAAAGCTTCCTGTTCATCATTTCTTATTACACAGTAGTATTGTCTCACAATCATATAACACAGCTTCTTCAGTCATTTCCCAGGTGAAGGACTTCAATTTCCAATATTTTGCATAAAGGGCTGCTATAAATATTCTTGCACATATAAGTCCTTTTCTCTTTTTCATAAACTCTTTGAGATACAGACTTAGTAGTGGTATGGATAGATCAAAAGGTATGCAATTTGGCTGCCCTTTGGGCATAGGTCCAAATTGCTCTCCAGAGTGGTTGTATCAGCTCATATCTCCACCTACAATGCATTAGTGTCCCAATTTTCCCACATCTTGTCTAACATTTGGTGACAAATCTGATTAGTGTGAGATGGCATTTCAGAGTTGTTCTAATATGTATTTCTCTAATCAAAAGTGATTTAGAGGAATTCTTCATATGCTTATAGACAGTTTTGATTTTTTTCTTCTGAAAACTGCCTGTTCATATCCTTTTGCCACTTATCAACTGGGGTATGGTTTGCATTTTCATAAATTTGACTCAGTTCTCTATATATTTGAGAAATGAGACCTTTACCAGATATACTTGCTATTAATAAAGATTGTTTCCCAGCTTTCTGCTTTCTTTCTAATCTTGGTTGCACTGGTTTTGTTTGCACAAAAGCTTTTCAATTTAATATGACCAAAATTATTTATTTTACATTTCTTAATGATCCTTGTCTCTTATTTGATTATGAATTCTTCCCCTCCCCACAGACAGGTAGGATATTCCTTGTTCTTCTACTTTGATTGCTTTATTGTCTGTTACCTTTTAGCAAGATGCAGTTTCCTTCCTTATCTATTTTAATTAAGTCTACTTTTACTTTGTCTAAGATCAGAATTGCTACCCCTGCCTTTTTTTTTTACTTCAACTGAAGCGTAATAGATTCTGCTCTAGCCCCTACTCTATGTGTTTCTCTGATTAAAATGTCTTTCTTGTAAGCAACTTATCGTAGGATTCTGGCTTTTGATCTACTATTATATCCTCTTCTGTTTTACGGGAGAGTTCATCTCATTCACAGTTATGATTACTACCTATGTATTTCCCTCCATCCTACTCTTCCTCCTGTTTGTCTTCTCTTTCCTTTCACCCTTTCCCACCTCACCAGTGTTTTGCTTCTATCTACCACTTCCCCAGATCTACTCATCCTTATGTCAGTCCCCACATCTACCTTCTTTAATCTTTTTTTTTTTTTTTGCATTTTGGAGGGAGGAGGGCAATGCAATTGGGGTTAAGTGACTTGCCCACAGTCACACAGCTAGTAAGTGCTAAGTGTCTGTGGCTGGATTTGAACTCAGGTCCTCCTGACTCCAGGGCCGGTGCTCTATTCACTATGCCACCTAGCCACCCCTAAACTAGCTTTCTTTCTTTTTTTTGCTTTTTCACCCCCTTAAATCAATCTGTCAGGTAAGATAGATTCAACTGATTGTGTATATTATTCCCTCTTTGAACCAATACTGATGAGAATAAGGTTCAAGCAATGCCCATTGCCCATCCTCCTATCTTCCCCTGCTCTGTAAAAGGTCTGCTTGCATCTTCATGTGAGATACTTCGCCCCATTCTACCTCTCCCTTCCTTCTGCACCCTTTGTACTCCTCTTTCTCATCCCTTTTAAAAAATGTCATTCCCTCAAACTCACCTTATACTCATACCCTCTAAGTATATTCCTTCTATCTGTACTATTAGTGATACAATTTTTAAGAGTTACAAGTACCATCTTCCTGTGCAGGGATGGAAACAGTTTAGTTTTATTGAAGCCCTTATGTTTTCTTTTCCTTTTTCACCTGTTTATGCTTCTCTTGGGTCTCGATATTAGAGGTCAAATGTTTGGTTTAGTTCTGGTCTTCTCCTTTATAAAGGCTTGAAATCCCTCTATTTCACTGAATGATCATTTTCCCCTTTGATGTATTATGTGCTTAATTTTGCCAGGTAAGTGATTCTTGGTTATAGTCCCAGATACTTTGCCCTCAGGAATATGTTCCATGACCTCCAATCCATTAATGCTATGAGCTGTCAGGTCCTGTGTGATCCTGACTCCCTGATATTTGAATTGTTTCTTTCTGGTCACTTGTAGTATTTTTTCCTTGATCTGATAGTTCTGAAATTTGGCTATAATGTTTCTTACGGTTTTTATTTTGGGATCTCTTTCCTGAGGTGATCAGTGGATTCTTTCAATGCCTATTTTGCCCTCTGGTTCCAGGTCATCGACGCAGTTTTCCTTGATAAATTCTTGGAAGATGCTGTCCGGATACTCCTTTTGGTTATGGCTTTTAGGTAGTCCAATGACTCTGATATTGTCAGCTGCTTTTCCCGTGAGGTATTTCTTCTACTTTTTCATTCTTTTAAATTTGTTTGATTCATGTCTCAGAGTCATTAGCTTCCACTTGACCAATTCCAACTTTTAAGGTGTTTTCCTTGATTAGCTTTTGTACTTTCTTTTTTATTTGGCCAATTGTACTCTTTAAGGAGTTGTTTTCTTCAGTGGATTTTTGCATCTCCTTTTTCATTTGACCAATTCTACTTTTTAAAGCAGTTTTCCAGACTATTTTCATGATTCTCTCTGAGCATATGGTATAGCTCATTTCTTTTCCCAATTTTTGTCTCTCTCATCTGATTTTTAAGCTCCCTTTTTTGTTCTTCCATGAGATCTTTCTGGGCTTGAGGCCACTTGCTATTTTTCTTATGGGTTTTGCCCAAAGGTGTTATGACATTGTTGTCCTCTTCTGAGTTTGTGTCTTGGTATTCCCTGTCACCATAATAACTTTCTATGGGCAGATTCTTTTTTTTGTTGTTTTCTGATCATTTTTTTCTGGCCTTTTTCTTTATTTTATTTGAATTCTGCTCCCAGAGTGGCAGGGGCACTGTCTCTAGCTTCTTGTGCTAGTGTCCGCAGGCCCTGGCTGTTTACCTGGTGTTGCAGTGATGTTGCCTTAAGACCCACAGGTGACCCTCATATCTGGCGCTGCGCTAAAGGCATGAGCTAGGGGTTAGGTACCGCTGCTGGATACCATAGGGGGTCTAGCAGCTTACCTGGTGCTGAGCTAGGGTCCTAGAAGTGGTGTCTGGTGTGTGCTGAGGCCCAGTGGGGTGTTTCTGTGTTTCCCTGTGGCTAAACTAATGTGAATGGTGGTCTGAGCTCTGAAGGCTGTCTGTTTGCCCAGAGCTAAGCTGAAGCAGCAGGCTAGCTACTCCTGTTTGCTTAGGCACCCATAGGGTTGGGAAAGGGAATCTGTTTGCCTGGGCTATGCTGAAGCACATGCTGGTTCTTGGAGCTGGAGTTTGCCACTTCCTCTTGCTATGCTAAGGCATGTTGGGGGTCCTGGTGTTGGCATCTACTTGCCCCACCACACTGGGTCTCAGGATCTCCCTGGTTTGCTGATGTAGGGGCTTGTTCGGATGCTTCCCCTCCTTTCACCTGAGTGACAGGGACCTTTCTTGATGATCATTCAAGTTTCTTGGGCTAAAAGATTATTTCATCTGGTCTTTTTGCTGCTTCTGTTGTTCCAGCATTTGTTTTGGGGCTCCATTCTTATGGCTGTTTGGAGGCAAGTATGGGAGTATTATAGCAGTTTACTGCTTACTCCACCATCTTGGCTGGCCTTTTGCCTGGACTATTACAAGAGCCTCCTAACTAATCCCTCCCTCAAGTGTCTACCTACTGTGATTCATCTTCCTCTTGGGTACCAAAATGATCTTCCTAAAGAACAAGTCTGACTATTCATCTATTCTATCAATTCCAAAGGCTCCCTATTACTTCCAATATCAAATCCTTTACTTTGTACTTTAAACTCCTTCATAAATTGTCTCCTTCCAACCTCTTCAAGTTTCCTTACATACTTCACTCCTCTCAACACAGTGGCCTTCTGGTACTCACAAATACTCACTGGCTTACTTATTTATCACAAATGACATGGTATCTCCCAACTTCATGGATGTGCACTGCCTATACCATATGCTCAGAATACTTTCCTTCCTCACCTCTGCCTACATTCTTCATCGGCTTCCTTCAAGACTTGGCTCAAATCCCACCTTTTTCAGGACTTTCTCACCTTTCCTTTCCATTCCCCCATATTACTTTCCATTTACATTGTTTATATATCTTGTATGTCAAACTGAACTCGACCTCTCTAAAGTTACCAGAGCTCTCTTGTTAAATCTTCCCCTCCCCCCCAAACAAGAAAGTAGTGAGGACTAATTATACAGGCATGCTACACTTAGCCATAAAGAAAACAATCAGTCTGGAATGACGAAAGTCCCATGGCACAAAGTCAAGAATTTGCATTAAATGATGGCATGTCCTTTTTTTCAGGAAGGTCTCAAATGGTGGTAAGAATCCTTTATCAGATGTTAGAGCTACTAGACTACTTCATAGGGTGGGTGATGTCTCTGCCTTCCTGAGAATATCACCAAGGGTCATTCCATCTCTGTTGTGGCCTCTGTCATCAGCAGTCTGGTTAGATGGACCCCTGCCTCATCTTTCTCCCCTTGAGATTCCGCCTATGCATCATTCACTTCTTCCTTCACTTGGCTCTATGTTGCAGTGGAAATTGGTAAGATGGTGCTAAGAAGACAATCTTAATTGTCAAATCTAATGGTCTTTTCTCAATCCTGATCCTCCATGACCTCTCTGCAGCATTTAACAATCATCAATTACCTTCTTTTGGATACTATCTCTTCTCTAGGTTTCAGGGACACTGCTTTGTCTTCATTCTCTTATCTGACTGTTCCTTCTCAGTTTTCTTTTCTGATTCTTCATCCATGTCATGCCTTTGAACTGTAGATGTTCCCATGTTCTCTCCTGGGGCCCCTTCTCTTTTCACTACGAAGTCTCTCACTTTTTCATATCTTCAAGTCCTATGGCTTTAATATCATCACTTTTCAGATGACTCTCAAATTTGTATATCCAAATCTACTCTTTTTGCTGTGCCAGTCACTAATCTCCACCTGCCTTCGGGACATCTCAAAGTCAACATGTCAAAAACACAATTATCTCCTCCCAATTCCCATTTCCGAATCTCCCTATCACTGTTGGGGGCATCACCATCCTCCCAGGCCAGAAACATCAGTGCCATTCTCAGTTCCTCACTCTCACTAGCTCCACATGGCCTATCTATTGCCATATCTAATCATTTCCATCTTCACATTTTTCACATGCATTCCCTTTTCCACTCATATAGCCACAGCCCTGAGGCCCTCATCAGTTTTCACTTGGACTATTCCAACAGCCTTCTAAACTGGTCTCCCTGTTTTAAGTATCTCCCAACTCCAATCACTGCTCCATTCTACTCAAGCCCAATTGTGTTTCCTTCTTTTTTAAGGGTGTGTCATTGGTTCTCTATTACTTCTAGGAGCTTTTATTTATAATGTCTCTAAATGGCACTGAAAGCTTGTCAAAAACTTTCTAGCCTTCTTATACCCCTTCGGTACACTTTATGTTCTAGCTATACTGGTCCAGTCATAGTTCCTTTAAAATAACACATCACCTTCCATCTCAGTGCCCTTGAACTAGCTTTCCCCCTTCCCTAAAATGTTCTGCTTTGATTTTCCTAGCTTCTTTCAAGAAATCAGTTCAAATCTCACCTGCCCAGGCCTTTCCCACTCCTTCAGTCACTAACTAATACATCCCTGTCAGATTCACTTTATATATTCTGCATTTTTCTCAAATGTATTTACATAATTACATTAGAATATACATTATGTACATAGAATGTACAAATCCATTAGAATGTACATCCCCTGAGAACAGACATAACTTTCCCTTTTCTTTGTTTCTCTGGTGCTTAATGTAGAGCTGGCACACAGTAAGCACTTAATGATTCACTAACAGTACATAGTTATTAGTACGCTGTCTCCTTCATTAAAATGTGAGCTCATTGAGGGCAGGGGCCATGTTTTTGTCTTTCTTTGTATACCAAACACTTAGCACAGTGCATGGCACATAAAAGGTGTTCAGTGAATATCTGATGACTAAGTTCAGGGCTATTCCTAGGCAAAATTATGAAGCTGTCAATATTTTTTGTCTCTATTCTTGCTACTATTCTCTTTGACTCCAGGTGTCCAGAGGCGTAAGGTATTAGCTGATAAAGAAGGCATTTTTTTCTTTTCTTTTTTTTGAAGGGGGGAAGGCAGGGCAATTGGAGTTAAGTAACTTGCCCAGGGTCACACAGCTAGTAAGTGTTAAGTGTCCGAAGCTGGGTTTGAACTCAGGTCCTCCTGACTCCTGACTCCAGGGCCAGTATTCTATTCACTGCCTCACCTAGCCAGCCAAAAGGCATTTTAAAAAGCTTCATGACCAGGATATCCCCTTTAAGATCTGATGGATATAATAACAGCATAAAATGTGGTAGAGCCTAGGTATGGCTGTTGTTCAGTCATTTTTCAATCATGTCCAACTCTTCATGAGCTCATTTAGGGTTTTCCTGATGAAGATACTTGAATGTTTTACAATTTCATCTTCTAGTTCATTTTACAGATGAGGAAACTGAGGCAAACAGGATTTTAAGTGACTTGCCCAGGGTCACAAAGCTGGTGTCAGAGGCCGGATTTGAACTCAAGAAGATGAGTCTTCCTGACCCCAGGCCTGGCACTCTACCCCCTGTGTCACCTAGCTGCCCCCCCAGTTATTATTCTAGTTCGGGGACTACCTACTTGCAAAGTTAGTCCTGTATAAAGTATGTGGGGTTGTAGAAATGTGTTTGACCAGAAAGTCTACCTTTCCTCGATGTTCTTCAGCTCTTGCCTTTTTTCTTCAGCTCTTGCCTTTTTAATCCACTGTTAGGGATTTAAACATCAGAACATTTTCCTGAATATACCTGTGGCCACATGGCCCCAGAGCACTGCAATCCATGGAAACTGAGAAGCAGCTACCTTGATAGAGTAACTGTTGACTTCATACTCACCTGCCCAGCACCAAGTTCTTCTATTTACTACCTATGAGTATTTGTGTAAATCCCTTTAACACTCTGAATCTCAGTTTTCTCATGAAAAACAAGAGTGGGACTCTTTCCAGCTCTAAATCCTACGACATCTGAAAGGATGATGATTAACCTACACAAAAAACAATAAAGTAAAGAGTCTGAATACAGTCCTGTGGTGGTGGTCTATCTCTGGGGACTCAGACCTGTTAGCATGAGAACAGATCAGAGGAGGGAACTGAAATCATGGAAAGAGTGGAGCATGTGACACACTGGGTGAGAGGTATATTAATATTTCCATTTGTGTGATATACGAAGTCCAAATAAAAAAGGAATTCCCTGACAAAAATACGTTACAGATACTCCTGCTTTCAGTTGATGTGCTCACTATGTAAAGCCAGGAATGCTCCAGACATTTCTCAATCAGATTCTACGATTCAAAATTCAAAAGAGAGTGTCCAGGTACTTGTTTTGTTTTTTTAATTTTCCCATGCTGTTTCACTGATGAAAAAGACCATTAAAAAAAAAAACCCAATACTGTCCCACTGATTCATTTAGCATGAAGATGAGAATCATGGAATGTCATGACCTCAGCTGAGTAAGAACAACAAAGGACACAAAGGGCAATGGAAATATGACTAACAATCACATGACCACAGAAGAGCATAAAAGAGATCCAGGACTTATATATCCGAACAAGGTGAACTATTCTTTTTTTTTCTTAATTAACTTTTGTGTTTATTTTTAGTTTACATCATTCATTTCTACAAGATTTTGAGTTACAAATTTTCTCCCGGTCTTTCCCCTACCCACCACCCCAAAACAGCCATCCCACTGAATACCCCCCCCCATTCCCCCTGTGACTTTCCGGCAGGGCAAGATGGATCTCCACACCCCAGGGCCTGCATATTTTATTTCCCAGTTGCATGTAAATAACAACAACAACAACCATAATAATAATAACATTAAAAAACCATTGGATTTTAAAACTTTAAATTTCAGATTCTTTCCCTTCCTCCCTTGTCTCCCACCCTTACTGGGAAGATAAGCAATTCAATACAGGTTGTACAAAAATATTTCCATAGTGGATATATTGTGGAAGACTGACTATATTTCCCTCTATCCCGCCCCCCCACTTGTTCTATTCCCTACTTTGACCCTGTCCCTTTACAAAAGTGTGTGCTTCTGACGACCCTTCCCCCCAATCTGCCCTCTTCTCCATGATACCCCCCTCTCATCCCCTCCCCCCTACTATCCTGTAGGGCAAAATACCCAAAATTCAGAGTGTATGTCGGTCCCTTCCTAAGCCAAATTCAATGAGAGTAAGGTTGACCCATTCCCTTTTGCCTTCCCGTTCTTCCCCTCCATTGTAACAATTATCCCTTGCCTCTTCTTTATGAGATAATTTACCCTATTCTGTCTCTCCCTATCTTCTTTCATTATATTCCTCTCCCACCTCTCAATTTCACCTTTTAAAATATCATCCCTTCCTATTCAATCGATCCTGTGCCCTCTATGTACACACACATATATATACACAAACTCACATATGTATTCATATGCATATATACCCTCCTATATAGACATATATGTATGTATACATATATATACATTTATACTCCCTTCAACTATCCTCATACTGAGAAAAGTTTCATAAAGTTACAATTATCATTTTTCCATGTAGGCATGTAAATAGTTCAACTTTGATAAGTTCTTTATGATTTCTTTTCCATGTTTACCTTCTCATGTTTTTCTTGCTTCTTGTATTTGAAAGTCACATTTTCTATTCAGTTCTGTTTTTTTCATCAAGAATGCTTCAAACTCCTCCATCTCGGGGGCAGAGCCAAGATGGTGGTACAGAAGCAACAAGGTTCTGCAGCTCCCACATAGCCACCTCAAATACCCATAATATGAGACTCTAAACAAATTTTAGGGCTCCAAAACTCACAAAACTAGACCTCCCGCTGAAGGCAGCTCAGCAGGAAGGCATAGCACGCTGGGAAATGAAACCAGCCTGGCCTGAAACCTTGGCTTGGCCCCAGGGCAGCCAGGACAAGCGGCAGCTGGAGCCTTCAGGAGAGTGGATCAGTGGCAGCTGTGGCAGTTTCCAGAATTATCAAGCCATAAGAAACAAGGAATAAGTGAAAGATCAGTGGAACTCAGCTAAATTTGGGGGAGAAAAGCCATCTGGCCAAACTGCCTCCTCGGCAAGGAAGAAACAGAAGGGCAGCAGCCGCCTCAATGTGGCTGCTTTAGAGCTCCCGGCCTGCAGATTGCAGGGGGGCCAAGTGATCATTCAGAGGCTAAGTGCTCTTGCATTGAGCAGCCTGGATCCAGATCGTCTTGGGTGGTGGTCCTGGGGTGTGTTTTCAGTGAGCCAAAGCTGATGGGAGCTGCAGCAGCCTCCTAATAGCTCCGGCAGCTGTGAAAACCCCAGGGAATTTGGGACAGAGCTTTCCCCCTCTGGAAGCAGAGTTCCACAGAGCTAAAAAAATCAAGTAATTCACTGGCAACATGAGCAGGCAAAGGAAGCAAAGTAAGAACAGCAAGCCAACTTTAGATTCCATCTTTGGGGACAAAAAGGATCAAAGCATGGAACGGGAGGAAGACACAGTCAGAACTGCCATGCCAAAAGCTTGCAAGAAACATGAAGACTTCCTACAAGCCACAGAGCAGCTTAAGAAAGGTTTTGAAAACCAAATGAGAGAAGTGGAGGAAAAATTGGGAAGAGAAATGAGAATCATGCAAGAAAATCATGAAAAGAGAGTCAACAACCTGACTGAAGAAAATAACACCTTAAAAAATAGATTAATTCAAATGGCAAAAGAGGCCCAAAAAGCCAATGAGGAGAAGAATGCCTTAAAAAGTCGTATTTACCTGATGGAAAAAGAATCTCAAAAGCTTTCTGAAGAGAATAATTCCTTCAGAATTAGAGTGCAGCAAATGGAAGCAAATACTTTATGAGAAATCAAGATATTATTAAACAGATCCAAACAAATGAAAAAATAAGAAGTTCTCCACCTCATTCAATGACCATATTTTCCCCTGAAACATTACACTCAGTTTTGCTGGGTAGGTGATTCTTGGTTTTAATCCAAGCTCCTTTCATCTTCGGAATATCATATTCCAAGCCCTTCGATCCCTTAATGTAGAAGCTGCTAGATCCTGTGTTATCCTGATTGTGTTTCTACAATATTCAAACCGTTTCTTGTTGGCTGCTTATAATATTTTCTCCTTGATTTGGGAACTCCAGAACTGGGCTATAATGTTCCTCAGAGTTTTCTTTTGGGGAGGTGATATATATATATATATATATATTTTTTTTTTTCAAGAGGTGATCAGTGAATTCTTTCAATTTCTATTTTGCCCTCTGGTTCTAAAATATCAGAGCAATTTTCCTGGAGAATTTCTTGAAGGATGATTTCTAGGTCTTTTTTTGATCATGGCTTTCAGGTAATCCAACAATTTTTAAATTGTCTCTCCTGGATCTATTTTCCAGGTCAGTGGTTTTTTCTTTTTCTTTTTTTTTATATTTTATTTTAGTTTACATCACTCATTTCCATGAGATTTTGAGTTACAAATTTTCTCCCCATCTTTCCCCTACCCTCCCACTCAAAACAGCCATCCCCTTGTATAACCCCTCCCCCAATCTAATCTCTCCTATGTCCTCCCCCATCACTCCTCTAACTTTCCGATAAGGCAGGATGGCTCTCCCTTCCACAGTGCCTGTGTATCTTAAGTTCCAGTTTGATGTAGTTAATAATAATAGTAATAATAACTGTGTGTGTGTGTGTGTATATGTATACATATATGTATATGTATTTTAAACATTTGATTATAGAACTTTAAATTCTAAATTATTTCTCTTCCTCCCTCGTCAGCCACTCCCACTGGAAGAACAAGCAATCAAATACAGGCTGAATATGTGTAATTACGCAGAACCTCTCCACAGCGGGCACATTGTGAGAGACTGATTACATGTCCCTCCTTCCTATCCAGCCCCCCCGCCCCCATTCCACTCTCTACCCTGTCCCTGTCACTCTACAGAAGTGTGTACTTCCATCAACCCTCCCCCCAACTCTGCCCTCCCCTCCATCATCCTACCTCTCATCCCCATTCCCCCTATTCTCCTGTGTGGCAAGATGCACAGTTTAGAATTTGTCATTCCTTCCCTAAGCCAGATTCAGTGAGAGTAGGGTTGATTCTTTCCCTTTTGCCTTCCTGTTCTCCCCCTCTATTGTAACAATTATCCTTT
>CM053583.1:327140691-327231544 GCA_028627135.1 Pseudochirops cupreus
TGCTGTCCTCCTGCAGCTCTCTGCCTTGGTCCTTCTTTTCTTCAAAGAAGGAATCTAGGGTTTGGTTGCTGTTCTTACCCTGCTTCTTATGCTTATTCTTACCCATGGTTGGTCAGTCTGTGATTTTTTTTTTAAATCTCTGTGGAGCTCTGCTTCCAGAGGGGAAAGCTCTGTCCCAAATCGCTGGGGTCCTCCCAGCTGCTGGAGCTCTTAGGAAGTTGCTGGGTCCCTCTGCCATTTCCAGCTCACTGAATAAAAATGAACCACAGGACCAAAGCCCAAGACCACGATCCGGATCCAGGCCGCTCAACGCGAGAGCACTTGGCCTCTGAACGATCGCTTGGTCCCCCTGCAGTCTGCAGGCTGAGAGCTCTGAAGCAGCAATGTGGAGGCGGGTGCAGGACCTCCACTTTCCGCTTCTCAGCCCTGTAGGCAGTTTGGCCGGACTGCTTTTATCCCATGACCTCGCAAGTCCCACTGACCTAGTTCTGGACGCTGCCGCCAATCCGGTCACCCAAAGCTCCAGCTGGGGCTCGGCTCCTCTCGTCCAGCCACCTCTCAGCTCCTCTCATTTAGCCACCCCCAGGACACAGCCGCAGCTTCAGGCCAGGCTGGTTTCGGTTCGCAGGGCTGATATGGTTCCTTGTAGCCGAGCTGACTTTAGTGGAAAGTATATTGTGTGCGTTTTGGAGTTCTAGAATTAGTTTAGAGTCATATTTTATGGGTATTTTGGGGTGGCTATGTGAGAGCTGCAATATGTTGCTGCTCTTACGCTGCCATCTTGGCTCTGCCCCCCCAAAGTCTTAATTCTTGTCATTTACTTAAAATAAGGTTACATTTTACTTTTCCAACATTCTTGTGAAATAGGTATAGCTTATTCTTTGCACCACCTCCACTTGATATAACTGCTGAGAGGACTTGATATTTTAGGAGGAAAATCATTTTACAAACAGATATCTTTTACTGATAGGGCAGGGTATTAAAGTACTTAACAAGTCATCTGTCCCTATGACCTATGTCATAAGCAGAGTGCTAATATTCTTAGTTTTTAAAAATTGTTACTAAAATTTTCAAACAGCAAATTTCCACACCTTTTTAAAGAAAGTAACTCATAAGCTTGTCCTCCTTTTTTCAATGTCATCTTCACAGCAGCAAAAAAATTGAAGTATGGATAAACTTGAGTTTGGATGAAATTATCAGAAAATTATATTGAATTTTTTCCTGTAGCTTCATACCAGTGTCCCTAAAAATGACTGGCATTTACTGTTCCCTCCCTTTTCTATTTCTGTGGTAAAGAATAAGAATAGAAGCTTTTTAAATGACAGGTAACAAACATAGAAGAAACTGCCTCATGTGACTTCAAATATTGTACTGTTTTCAAGTATTTCAACATTTCAGTGTTTGGAAAAAAGCCTAAATTTACCTACACATAAAAATCTTGACAGGAATTTCTAAAAATTAATCAGACTTAGAAGACAAATTCTTATTTAACATGTATTTAAAATAACTTTTTTTTAAATGATATGGCAATGAAGGACAACACAAGATTAGATTATAAACTCAATTTATAACATCTTACAGAAAAAGAAGATGGAAGATGACGAACAATATTGCTTCTAAAATAGTAAGAAACAGTAGAAGGAAAAACAAATTCAAAGAAAGTTTGGCAAGAGAAGACACCTAAGATACCAAGGGCATTTAAGGATGGTACTGCCATGGAGGACAGCAAAGGAAAAATGGAAAAGATCTGCAGAGTTTTTATGACTTTTTTTTCATAATAAAAGGATAATGGAAACACCACATTTGCACTCAATATCACAGTCCAGATACGATTCTTGAGGAAGTGGAAGTGACATTGAAGAAAACAGAGATGGGATAAGCAGCTGAACTAAACTAAGTATATACAAAGAACGTTCATTCTGGAGGCAATACAATTTTGAGGGCATTAAAGCATGTGAAGAAAGGGGATGATACAAGAGGTTTGGGGGAAATACATTTCAGATCTTACTACCCAAAAAAAGCAATCCAGAGAACCTTAATAATTATAAAGCATGTGAAGAAAGGGGATGATACAAGAGGTTTGGGGGAAATACATTTCAGATCTTACTACCCAAAAAAAGCAATCCAGAGAACCTTAATAATTACCAATCCATGTGCATATTTTCCTAGTCAGTCTCCTTTGTAGGATTATCATCCCTTTTTCAATTTCTGTGGGTGTGTATTCCCAAGGCTCTGACCTGAGCTTTCTGCCATCATTGGAAGGACTGCTTAAATCAGTGAAGTCACAGAATCGCTTGAATGCTCACCAAAACATTATGATAGAAGTAATTTTCATTCCAAATTCAGAGAGTAAGCATGGCACTTCATTAAATTATCTTTTTTTTTTTTGTAGGGTATAAACATGTGCCCACACATGGCAAAATGGTTTTAATGGTTGTTAAGGACCCAAAATGCTCCCTTCATCAGGCTAGGAATTGCAATTAAAAAAAAAACGTATATACCTTTATGTTTTAAATATTCGCTTAGAATTGTGAAATTTTGAATTGGAATGTTTAATTTGGAATTTAAATTCATAGATAATGATAACTGGCATTTATATAGCACTTCAGCTTCTAAATTATTTTCCTCATTCTGTGCCATGAAGTGCAGCCTCAGGGCTGAAAGGGAACTTCAAAGGCCATCTTTTGTTTTTTAGTCATTTTTCAGCCATGTCTGAGTGTTCATGACTCTTCGTGGGATTTTCTTGGCAGATATACTGGAGTGGTTTGCCATTTCATTCTCATTTTGCAGATAAAGAAACTAAGGCAAGTAGGGTTAAGTGACTTGCCCAGGGTCACACCGCTAGTGTCTGAGACCACATTTGAACTCGGGAAGACTTATCTTCTTGACTGTAAGCCAGTACTTTGTGTACTGCATCACCTCAAAGGCCCTAATCCAGCCCACATCTGAAAAAGAAACCCACCATATTTCTAATGTTGTTTGACCATCTCTGTTGAATCTCTCAATCCAGCGCATTCTACTTTTTACAGTTTTAAATATTTAGAAGTTTTTCCTAACTTCAAGCAAGACCCACCCCTCCAAAACTTCTACTTTCTGAAACCAGGCAGAAAAATCTTACCCTTCTTCTTCCTTGAGATAGTACCTGTCATCATCTCACCCAAGTTTGCTCTTCTCCAGAAAAAAAAATGAATACTACTTCCTTTGACCTTTATTTGGCTTAAAAAAAATCTAAGATCACCTTAGTATTTTTGGTTTTCATAACACCTTGTTGAGTCATTCAGCTTGCAATTCACAAAAGCAAACAAAAAACAAACCCTGGTCTTTTTCAGATCTTTTGCTATCTAAACTTCCAGGCCTCTACCATCTTGTACTTGTGATAACTGATTTTTTTAACCCACACTAGACTTTACATTTATCCTTGTTCATTTTATCAAATTATATTTAGCCCAACATTCTAGCCTATCAGTAAACAACTTATTTGTACCTTCAAGTGGGCCTTTGAAAATATAAATAAAGAATAAATGAATTACAAGGGAAATCATATTGAGTACAGTCAAAAAAATTTTTTTAAGTTCATTATACCCCAAGTTAAGAACTCCTGGTCTAGAGATAACCTTTTCATTTCAAGACATGAAGAGTAGTGACTCCATGCTATACTAGTACAGAAGTATTAAAACATTAGCTTTCATAGCTGTTTCACCTGAGTTTTGTGGTTTCCTTCCTAAATTCTTTGCCCTAATAGTAACTCTTAAATTGGAATTATGTAATGTGAGGGCATTGATGTTCCTTTCAGAAAGCTCTAACCCTGTGTGACTCTGAGTTTTGTGGTCTTTTTACGCCCTCTTGGGAACTATAATTTCTGTGGTTCTTATAAGATACACTTAAAGACAGTGACCCTCAAAAAAACTATTTAGTATTGGCCCAAGTCTGAGTACCAGTTGTATAGCGGATTCAAAGGGCATGGCCTTTCACAATTCATTTGTTCTTGTGATATCTTTACTAACCACAGTAAAATTTTTAAAAGCTCCTTAGAAATTCTGTCTAATTTGTTGGATCTTTACTACCCTATGTTTTCTCCATGAGGACCTAAAAAGTGTCGGCCCCTGAGGAACTTCAAGATAGTGTGAGGGACAGATTAGCTATATGAAAGTCTTATCCTAAGTATTTTCTATGTCTAACCAGCTCCTGACCTTGTGTTAGGATGTGTAGATTTAATTCGATGTCTAATGCCAACCTAAGTTTATCTTCTCTTCATTCCACTTCATGCTGAACCCCTCATAATTTACCCTGGGTCACCAAGAGATTTACAAAGTTGTCTGGTCCCACGCACCCCTTCCTACTCCTACCCCAAGTTAATTTATTAAGGTTTTAGGAGATATTTCTAAATTTAAAATATTTTCTTTCTACCAAATCTCTACTTTATCCTCTCACTTTGGGGTAGAAAAATGAAGTAGGGTTAACACCTCTGTAAACTAAAATCTAACTGGTATGTTTCCAGAGAAACTTCAGAAACCTACAAAGTAACAATCTGCATAAATATGTACACATTATCAGGCAGATAGCTTTGGGATCTAAGTGTTTGTTTCTTACAGTCTAAAGTTATAAAGAAAACCTGGCAGGTTAGACAGGTGCCTTTCAATTAGATGTGGTCTCCTAGTCAGACTTCACCATAATTAGTGGTCCATCCTAGGCTGTTTACATATTCTATGGAGTATTCTTAGTACTGTCTTCCTTTGCCTACTGAAAACCAGAGAAACAGTTTATCCCAAGTAGAACAAAGGTGACCTGGCCAGCTTTCCCATAAAATTAGCTTAACTGAAAGATTATGGTTGCATAAGTGTGTTTTTGTTTTGATCTCTCTATTTTAACAATGAGCCTGGAACTTATGTGGCCTTGACACTTGAACAGCTGGTGTCTGGAAAGTGATACACAGTTAATCGTCCCCCTTTAATACAACACATAAAGATCTTTGCTAAGGAATTCGCTTTTTCCAGCCTGTTTTCTCCAGAGTAGTCCCATGCTTTTAAAAAAAAAAAAGATCCTGCAAATGGACTCTCTTTCTGAATAGGGAACAGTGTCAAATGAGAGACTATTTTGAGAAAAAATGCAGAAGCAGCATCAGTGGCAATTCATTCCCCAAGCCAGCCACCACATACCGTCTCCTTATTGTGCTGCCCACTTGCCAGTTTCTGTTTGTAGCAGTCAATCCAACTGTCTCTCCTTCCATGGAAAGTATTTTCCTCACTGTCTTTGGAATGTATTTGAAACAGTCTTTCTAATCAACAAAAACATCCAGATAATCTATTTTGGGAACTTTAATGCTCATGTAGTAGTACATGTTCAGTAAAGCATCTTCTGCAGTGCAAGTGAGTTTTCTCTTTTTTCCACCCAGAGTGCCAGACTCTTGTTTTGAGTAACTGCTTTATTAGTCTCTCAACCTCACAAAGAAAGAATCTGCATCTCATTCCTTGGTCTGGCCATTAACTGCATCAAGTTGCCATCAGGATCAAGTTCTCAGCAGCAGAAACATTTGAGGAAAGTTTGAATACTTTGAGGATGACCAACGCTCCTGCTTGGTGCTGTCTGAACCTGCCCTAGCTTAAGGGATTGTATTATTTTGGCCATTACTTAAAGCATTTAAGACTCATGGGTGTTTTACTAATCAAAACTATTCTCTAACCAAAATGTCATACCCAAAGTTGTATAAATAACATTTCAAGGGATGTTTAAAGCAAAGACAAATAGGCAAAGACCTGAGAATCAGACCTTGAGAAACAGTGCAATGGAAAGTGTTGGATTTGGAGTAGAAAGCCTGGAAATAAGGTCATCTGTGTGAGCTGGGAAAAGTCTTGTTCCTTGCTTCTCTGGGTCTCATTTTCATCTGTAAAATCAGGGCTTTGGACTGGATGACCATAATATATCCCTTGCAGAAATGATCAAGATTTGAGGGATTCAGGGACCCCTCAAGGACCAGGGAATAGGACAGGGTCATCTGGAAAGAATTCCATGGGTGCAAATAATCTTTAAATCAGTTTGGCAAAGGTTTATTGTTTTGCTGTTCAGGCAAAGTTCTTAAGGAACCTGCGACCTTAGAGGGGTACAGTTAAAGTTTACATAGGAAAAACTACAGTAAAATATGTGCCAGGTATGCCAATTAGGTGATTCAGGGCGGGATTAGGGAGTGGTTAAGGAGTGGTCAGTTCTTTAAAGCAACATGCATTTTTTGTATCTACAATGCAGGCATTTTACCCAGAGTTCACCAGGAACAGCACACAGGGAAGGGTGATAGAGATAGGTGTGGTTTCTAGGTCCCCTACCTTACTAAGTTAATTAGCAGTCAGGGCCTACTAAGAGTTGTCCAGTATGCCACTAATCAATGTCTTATTTGACAAGACATGTAGGGAGTGTACATATGTCTTAGGTCTAGAATATACATGAGTCCAGGATGCATATAATGAGGTAGGGAGTTGGTATAGATAGTCTGGTAGGTACCGAATATCTTTGAGTCAGTACAAAGCCATTTTTGTTACTATAACAGGGAGGTAAGTGTTTCACTGGGTCCCACTCATGAGTAATTGCTAGGAATAGTGTCCTTAGGCTGGGAAGAAACTGCCAAGGATAGTGTTTTGAGGCTGGAGAGAAATATGGTCTTGGAATTGGGATCCAAGCACAAGCACCCCATCAGTTCTAAACCTATGATTTTTGCTTTTATGTAAATATGTATTTTCAGCCAATCAAAAATACAGCACCAAGGAAGGTACTTGGGCTTTGATTCTGACAGATATGGATAATAAAGAATTGAGGTTAGGTGAGTGGAGATCTCTGACCTTGGCTGCTTAGCCTACTTTTTGCTATAGCTTAAATCCAAAAGATCTTGGAGGGTGTGTTAGATTGTCCAAACCCTAGATGTCTGTAACTGAAATCACAAAGGTAGGAATGGAAAAGGGCTTAAAGATCTATGCTTCACCAAGAGTAAAGATAGAGTAGTTTTTGTGATCCTGCCCTTACAGGGGAAGGTTTTAATTCTTATACCCTAGCAGGCTGGATCACTATAAGACCAGCAGAGCAATGGGCCCAGGGAGGCACCAGCCCAACAGAAAAACCATCTAGGGAAGAGAGGCCTAGAGAATGCAGTGTGGTAATGTCACTAGAAGGCATCAGAAGTCCTCTCACAATGGGGGGATGAGTTGAACACTTACTTCCTCTGCTGTGTGAGTTCTATTCATGTTCACTTTCTCCACTGGTGAAAGTGGGAAAATATGCCCTCCACTGATGGGGGAAATATTAATATTGCAATTCTCGCTATGCTATTTTCTGGCTAAATAGCTAAACCATAAATACACTGGAGCCTGAGTTATCATTTTTGGTATATCTAGACACCCCCCCCCCCCCGATAAAGTACTTTGAACGTGGGGATTCTGAGGATGCTACATGTGAAAGGAGGATCCCACAGATGCCACATATACTTTTTCATTACTTAAAGCCAGAAAGCAAAGTTCATAAAAATGGATTCTGATGCTGCTTCAAATATTTAACTATATGGCTTAAAATTTCATGGCCCTCTATAGGTTTCATCAGATTTTAGCAGCTTGTCACTGAATCCTTGTGTACAGTTCTGAAATGCCTCACCTGCAGGTACAAAGCATAAGATGCACATTCAGGAGTGAGTAAACAAGTTTGGTTGGAGTGTGGTGAGGGAGTAGTAGGAGCTATGGTTGGAGCCATAAGGGGCTAGTGAAGACTGGTGAGTTGATTCATGTTTTTCAAAATTCTCTTCAGGGATATGATATCTAATAGGAATAGGAAAGGGTTAAGGTAATGTCCTTTACTTCATGTCATGAATATAATGGCGACTAAAAAATTCACCTACATACATGTCTGTGGTAAAAGGAATATTTAGAATAAAATCAGTCCAAGAGCAGACATGCAGCTGAATTATTTAACTTTCTGTAACAATGTAGAATCTAACAATAAGATAAAAAACTATTCATAGTCGGTTATGAATTTAATTTGTATGGGCTTATTTTTCTCCACTCACTAGTCAAGTCAGGGAAAGTGGAATATTCCCTGCTTCCCATTGCTCCTTTCAGATTCTCCCACTTCCTCCATCACTCAATAACCTCTCTTCTTTTGAGCTTTATGCTAATCATATCTACCACCCAATAAAAAATCCTAGTAACTGTAGTCTAAACCTTCCCTTCCTTCTTCAATGAGTTCAGCACCTGGTTCACAATTTTTCCCACCTCTCATACTAGGGAGCTTCAACATACATACTGACTCTCCTTCAAACACCCTGCCTATTCAGTTCCTCTACCTCCTGTGAACAGCTCCACCAAAGATGATATACCTTAATCTTGCCATCACTCATAAAATATACCTCTTTATTCGAGAATCCTGAAATTGCCATTTCTGACTACAAACTGTTGAATTTTCACCTCTCCCTTCCCTTATAAAACTCTACCCACCATCCACACTGGGACCTCCAATCCTTTGACCCCTCAGTTTTGTCTTAAGGCATCTCCCCTGCACTAGCCACTCTCTCTTCCTCTCCCTATCTTGATTCCCTGGTGAGCTAATTCAACTCTACACTTTCCTTCCTTCTTGAATCCCTACTGCCCTTATATTGTCAATTATGCCCAACCACCTCAGTCTTGGATCACTCCTACCAATTTATCACCTTCACTGCTACACACATGCTGCTGAACAAAGATAAACTCATGAAATGATTCTGATCAGTCCATTACAAATCTGTTACATATCCCTACCTGGACCCTCACTGCTGCTGGGCAATCCTACTGTACCTCCCTTATCAACTTTCTCACTCTCTACTCTTTCCAAAGCTTTTCATCCCTCCTCAGATTTCCCTAACTCCCAGCTAAGATCCCTGCTTCATATTTTACAGAAAAAATAGAGGCCATTTGCTGTGAACTCCTTCTTCTTCCTACTTCTACATCTATCACTCAGGTGCCTTCTGCCACTTTCTCCTGCCTCACTGCCGTCTCACGTGATGAAGTAGCCTTTCCCCTTACCAACAAGGTTAACTCTTCTAAACAATCCCATTTCATCCTGTCTCCTCTAACAGATTGCCCCCTCTGTCATCCTCCCTCTCACTTATTTTCAATCTCTTCCTCCATATTGTCTCTTTTCTACTGCCCACAAACATGCCCATGTCTCCTCTGTCTTGAAACACTTGATCCTTCTATACTTTCTAATAACTATTATCCTGTAGCTCTTCTGCCCTTTTCAGTTAAACTCCTTGAGAAAGCTATCTACAAAATGTATCTCTACTTTCTCTCCTCTGACTCTCTTTTTAATACCTTGCAATCTGGCTTCTAACCTTATCATTCTACTGAGCCTGCCCTCTCCAAAGTTACTGATGATCTCTTAGTTTCTAAATCCAACAGCCTTTTCCCAATCCTTATTCTCCTTGATCTCTGCAACCTTTGATATTGTTGATCACTCCTCAATACTCTCTCCTCTAGGTTTTCAGGACATTGCACTCTCCTGGTTCCTCCTACCTACCTGACTGCTTCTTCTCTGTCTTCTTTGCTGGATCCTCATCTAAATCATGCCCTCCAACTATAGGTGTCCTACAGGGTAGTGTCCTGGGTCCTCTTTTCTTCTCCCCTTATACCACTTCATTTGGTGATCTCATCAACTCCCAAGGGTTTAATTACCATCTCCACGCTGATGTTTTTTCAGATCTACCTTCCCTGTCCCAATCTCTCTTCTGACCTCTAATCTCTGAAGGCTTTCAGACATCTCAAACTGGATGTCAGGTACACATCTTAAACTCAAGTATGTCCAAAATGAAACCCCTCCCCTTCTCCTACCTACCCTAGAGGACAACACCATCCTCTCAGGCCTGCAACCAAGATCTCCTGGATTCCTCACTTGTTGCTCACCCCCTATACTCAAACTGTTGCCAGGAGTGGTTGCTTTCACCTTTGTAGCCTTCTTCTTTTGTCTGACACCACCACCACTCTGGTGCATGCCTTCATTTATCTCACACCTGGACTTCCTGGAGGGTCATCTCCCTGCCTCCGGTGTCACCCCACTCTAGTCTGTCTTACATTTAGCCACTAAAGTGATTTTCTTAAAATGCAAATCCAATTCTGTCACTCCCACCAACTCAGTATATTCCAGTGACTTCCTGTTACTTCCAGAATCAAATAAAATCCTCTGCTTTACAAAGTTCAAAGCCCTTTATAACCTGGTCCCCTCCTACCTTTCCAGTCTTAGACCTTACTCCCAGACATGTACTCTTCACTCTAGTGACACTGGCTGCCTGGCTGCTGCTGCATCAACAAGACACACCATCTCTCAGCTCTAGGCATTTCCTCCAGCTGTCCCTCATGACCCCCATGTCCTGCCGGAATGCTCTCCCTCCTCTGCTCCAGCTACTGACTTAGCTGGTTTCCTTTAAGTCCCAACTAAAATCCCATTTTCTTTGGGAAGCTTCCACCAGCCCCTCTTAATTCCGGTGCCTTCCTGCTATCATTTCATATTTCTCTATATAGCTTGCTTTGTGTGTATTTGTACATTGCAAGTTAGATTGTAAGCTCCTTGAAGGCAAGGACTATCTTTTGCTTCTTTTTGTATCCCCCAGGGCTTAGCACAGTGCCTGGCACAGAGTAGGCACTTAATAAATGTCTATTGATTGATCTACCAGCTGTGGCACTGAGGCTATATTTAAGGTATTGCAGGAACCTCTGAGTTTAAATGAATAAATGAAGGGTTATGGGAAAGGAACACTTAATTATCTGGGTTCTCTGCTATTTAATTTTACTGAAATAAGATCATTTTAAAAATCTCTCTCTCTCTCTTTGTGTGTACACACACACACACACACACACACACACACACACACACACACACACACAGACACACACACACACACACACACACACACACACACACACACACACACACACACACACACACACACACCCCTACAGGTAATGGTAAAAGTACAAAGTCTTCAAGTCCTTATGTTTGGAGCAGATTGGGTGTACTTAGTCAACAGACATTTTATTGCCTGTTCTGTATCAGACAGGCCCTGTTCCCAACACCTGATGGGGGAAAAGGACATGCAAACAACTGTACAAACATGATCTAGACAGGATCAGTTGGAGATAATCAGTAGAGGGAAGGCACCAGTATGAAGGGAAGTCAGAAAAGGCCCCTTTGTAACGGGTGACATTTTAACCAGAAGTAGCAGGAAGGTCTGGTGACATCCCAAATGCTTGTGAGACAGCAACAAACCATTCTTGTGCAAAATTTGTGGCTGTGGAAGATGAGAAGGACCCTTCGTTGCATGAGACCAAGACAAAAAATTACCTTCTGAATGTGGGTCCGTGATGGCGTTGAAGGAATTGGGTTTTTTGCTAGCCAGATTCCCACTCTGAATTAAATATTAATGATACTCCAAGGTTCTTCTCTCCCAGTGGCATGAATATAGCAAGAATAGAAGAGTTTTATGGGATCCAAACTAGCCCAGAATAATGATACTCTTAAACGTGTGAAGATTTTTTTATTGTAGTATTAATGTAGGGGGATAAAAAAAAACATGGATAAGAGTAAAACACTACCAGAAATCAAATTAGTAACCCCCAAAATGGCTTCTGTTTATACAAAATGTAAACATTTGCTCTGGGATTTCTCTCTAGTGGCTACAAGCCACTAAGGCTTTATTGGGAACAGACACGTATCTGTTTCCCCAGAGCCGCCAAGAAGCCTGGAAAATTGTAATACTGAAAGACCCTAAGGCATATAAGACCAAATTTCTATATACACATGCATGCACCCACACATGAAAACACATACAAAAAACACACACACACACACACTCAGATAAGGAAACTTCAACATCAAATATAAGAGGCACGGAAACATGTCAGTTTTTAAACAAGCAGCTTCCACCCACTTCCCTGATTGTATTTACATTTGCCATGACAGATTACAAAAATAAACACAATATATAAATCCCCTACTTGAGTCTGGGTCAGGGGACAAAAAAATACATCTGGCCAGAAAAATGCTGCAATGAGAGGCACCAGTTCAAGTCACCAGAGAGCTTGGAGGTGGACCTAAGATGAAGCCCTCTTTTGTTCAGAAAACGGAGACTCATAAACTTCCATTGGTGGGCAGGTGCAAACCAGATGCTGGTCACCATAGAGGTCATCGATCCGTGCAATTGTGGGCCAGAATTTGGTCTCTGGTTTCACGAAGGGCTGCAATGGACAAGCAGTCAGAAAGCATTTATTATGCCCTCACTGTGAGCCCAGCACTGTGCTGAGCAATGCTACATAGAAAGGCAAATAATAGAGGGAGGGAGAGGAGAAAACTTGTTAGTGATTAGGTACATAAAAGATACAGAGTAGATGAAAGAGGGGAAGGTTCTAGTAGCTGGGGAGACCGAGGCAGGTGGTCTGCAGACTGGTATTTGAGATAACTTCTGCAGTCAGAGGAGTTTCATCTGAAGAGTGGTCTCTGACAATGGTGATGAGCCTACATACACATTCTATTTCTGTCAGATCAAGGGGAAGAAAGTACATTCATTATGGGGTTCTTTTCAATCTGGACATTCATCCATTTAAAATGAATCTTATTCATAGGATCATAGAGTTGGAAGGGATCTCAAATGTCGTCTGGACTAATCCCTCTCATTTTACAGGAGAGGAAATTTAGGTCTAAGGAAGTTAACATTGTCAGTGTCAGAAGCAAGATTTGAACCCATGACCTTTCTTTGACATTAGAGCCAGTGCCTTTTCCACTGTTCCTCACCTTCATTCAAAGGATAATAGAGAGATGCCTTTTAGGAAGACTTGGGAAATATTTAAAAAGATAGAAACAGAAACAACAGAAAGTTTCTGTTTCTCACCAAATGGACAAGGTAGCCAAAAAAAATGCTTTATTCTTGATGCCTGTTATCATGATTTAATGCTGCTTGAGCAACCAAAATATACTAGGAATGGCAGACCCCACATAACAATATCATAAATTTAAACTGCTAAAGACCTTACGTGATCTAAACTAACTCCCTTATTTTTTTTTTTTGCCATGTAACTAAAGGCCAGGAAAGTTAAATGGTCTGCCCAAAGTCACATGGGAATAGTAGTAGACCTAAGATTTAAACCCAAACCCAGCACACTTTCATCTAAAACTAGTACAAAATATTTGCATGTGCTAGCAAAGATTTGGAAATTGAGTTCCCATGTGTTAATGCCCAGAAAGGGCTTTGATCCTTGACCATAACAAAATTAATACCTATGTGCCATGGAGAACAGACATTTCCAAGCATTTAAAAGTTCACTTGGTATGTTACCCTGCATATTGGGCTCAGAGGTAACTGCCTACCTAGCCTATTCCTAATCCCTACTTTGAGGGACCTGTGGTTTCACTGATATAAAGAGTTCTTGAAAGGGGGGAACTCCCTTCTGCTACTTTAGACTGGCATCTCTACAGCTTAGCCCTCAAGTTGCCAAGGAGAACCGGGAGGTGAAGATTTCCACTGGCTTACCCGAGTCAGAGACAAGACTTGAATCCAAATCTTCCTGGTTCTATTAGACCTCCTAGCTGCCCTTCATGATGGGAGTGGTCTGCCCAAGGGGCCAACAGTGAATTTTATTAAAAACAGAAGCAAATGACCAACTATAACTCATGTTCTCTGTTGAGATAGAATAAAACTAAACATATTCCTTATCTGTTTGCAAGGAACACAGACTAAAAAGTATTGAAAATCCTGAAAAGCCATAAGAGTCCCCTAACAAATCTAAATTTGAAATAACTAAGAAGAATTGCTCTGCCTTGAGCCATCCTCCCTATTGGTAATAAACTACAAAATGTCTGGAGGTGTCACTCTGTGGGGTCCTTTTTATCTTAAGTCAAATGAGGTATGTGACTCATCAGACTGAAAAGGTCCCTTCTTATGCCACTCCTCTCTTGTCATCACCAAAGGGGTAAAAAACACTGGTTATGTTGGTTCAAGATTTCAAGGAAAAAGTAAAGTCTCACACTTGACCTAATTGCTACTTTAGACAAAACCCTAACCCACAAGACATTTACTGCAAAATCATTGATAGAAAGTATAATTATTTTTATTTCTGTGAAATAAAAAAGTGAGGGATCCTCGCTTTGGACAAAACCCATTTGGTTCCTTGTTAGGATCACTCTCCTCCATGCTCTTCTTGCTTCTCATTCCATCCCAACACTGCCCATCATTGTGCAAGCCCACTTCAATGCCTGCTCCAAAAGCATTGACAAGGTTCCTCCCATCCTCATGCTTGGCACAGCTCTACATCTCTGCTCAACTCACCTTTGTTCTATACTTCTCCTTGGTGTTATGAAGGACCAATGGAAATCTTTGACCTGTTCTATGAGTCTGTACTGGGTGTTATGCACTATTACTGAGTTCACAGTTCTGAGAAGGGAGCAGCAGAATGAGGCAAAAAGACATCCCAATACGGAGTCATTAGACCCAGCTTTGAGTCCCACCTCTGTGACTTGGTAGCTGCAAGACTAGCAGTAAATCACCTTGCCTCCTGAGACCCCACTTAATTTTTTCATCTTTGAGATGAGGGGCTTAAACTAAATGAATTTTAAATTCCCTTACAGGCTCACCAGTAGACTTGAAGTTCCTTGGGGGGTTCTTTTTAGTCTTTGTTTCATTACAACCAAGCATAATGCTTTCCATGCACTTTAAATTGTTGAATTAAATTCTGTGAAAATCTGGCTTATGGGGAGTAAAAGGAAAGGAAGGAAGCATTTATATAGTACTTTTTGTTATCATTGTTATTCATTCATTTCAATCATGTCTGATTCTTCATGACCCAACTTGGGATTTTCTCGGCAAAAATACTGGAGTGGTTTACCATTTCCTTCTACGGTTCATTTTACAGATAAGGAAACTGAGGCCAACAGGTTTAAGAGGCTTGGTCCGGGTCACACAGCTAGTAAGTTTCTGAGACCAGATATGAACTCAAGGAGACTTCATCTTCCTCACTCGCACCAGCTAGATGCCCCTTATATAGCACCTTCTGAATGCCAGACATTGTGGGAAGCTTTTTTTTTTTAAACAAAGATTGTCTTATTTGATCCTCACAACAACCATGTGAGATAAATGCTTTTATTATCTATACTTTGCCATTGAAGAAACAGACAAACAGAGGTTAACTGACTTGCCCAAGACCACAGACCTAGCAAGTGTTCTCTGTCCAGCATGCATCAACCTCACTCATGAGGTTTCCCCTTATCCAAGCATGGGATTTTTGTTCTAATTAAGAAACTCTAGAAAAGTGGACAAGTATGATACAATGTAAAGAGAGCTCAGGAGTGTGAGGACTTGGTGGATCTGAATCTTGGCTTTGCCATTTACTACCTGAGCATCTGATCTTGGGCACTTCCCTTCCTCATTTCTGCCATCATTTTCCTCATCTATAAAATGTAGAGGCTGTATTAGATGGCCTCTACGCTTCCTTCCATCTCCAGGTTCATGACCCTGTGATCTCTAAGGTCCCTTCAATAACTCTGTGTCCCACGCAATTACACTTCAGAAGTGGCCACAATCCACATCCTCAACATTAAAGAATTACTTACCTGACATATTTTTGTCTCTTTAGGATATAGACTTAGTTACTAGGTCAAAGAGTATGCACAGTTTAACAACTTTGGTAGTATAGTTCCCAGATTGCTTTCCAAAATGGGTAAACCAATTCTCAGCTCCACCATTAATGTATTAGTGTCCCTAGTTTCCCATAGCCTTACTAATATTTGTTATTTTCTTTTTTTATTTACTTTGCCAATGTGATAGGTATGAGGGAGAACCTCAGAATTGTTTTAATTTGTTTTTCTCCAATTGGTGATTTAGAACATTCTTTCATATAGCCATTGATGGTGTGAATATCTTCTCATATCATTTGATCCCATCAAGGAGGGCTCAGTTATTTTAATTTGCATTTCATTATTTGCAAGACTGAGTATTTTTTCAAGTGATTTTTAAAATTTGACAGACAAGTGATGAACCCAAGACTGAATGAGATACATCTTTGAACATGACCAATATAAGAATTTGTTTTGCTTGGCCAAAATAACACTTCTGTTTTTGTTTTTTAGGGTTAGAGATAATGTAGGAGAAAGTGTGATAAAAATAGATTTTTACTAATTGAAAAAGATTAAAATTTTTAAAAAGAACTACTTACTAGTGGGAAAGCTGCTACTTCTCTGGAGTAAGGCCGATCCCAGTTTGAGGAGGTAATACAAGTCAAGGAGTGTGGAGACATCTAATACCAGGACATGAGGAAGAAAGAAAGTAAAGCAGTTACTTCCAAAGAATACTAATTCTCCTTATTCTCTTTTTCTTTTCATACTATAAAGTATCCCAAACCATCATTATTGTTACAAATTCCTTTGATTCCCGTATTTTTTTTAAAAATCACCTTAAATCTCAAAAGAAAAATAAATATCCAGAAAAATAAGGGAAATAAGTCCCCCATTGGAATACAAAACCCTGCCTTGGAAAAGATTTGTGTTAGCCTTTGGCCATGCACAGGTTTCCAAGGGCAGTCATGGTATACGGAGCAGAGCATTGGGTCTGGAGTCAAAACACCCAGGAGTTTGAATTCTGGCTTTGTACTTGGTACCTGTATGACTTTGGGCAAGTCCATTTCCCTCTTCTGGTATCAGCTTCCTCATTTGAAAAAAGAGAGAGTTGGACTAGATGACTTTAAAGGTCCCTTCCAACTTTTCACATAAGATTCTATGATTTCCTCCTCTGTACTACCTAGGTTACCTTGGATAAGTTGCTTCACCTTTCCAAGCTTCAGTTTCTTCATTTATCAAATAAGAATCATAATACCTACCTCACCCAGAGTCATACAGCTGGTAAGTATCTAAGGTGGGACTCAAGTCCAGGTCACTTGATTTCAAGTTCAATGCTCTATTCAATATAATGTGCTGTCTCTTTGGCAGTGTAGTGTGCTAGATGGAATGGATAGACCCAATCAACACTAACTTACCTTCAGTGGGTTAACCCTTGAGTCCATTCGACCTTCCTCTATGTCAGCAATTTCTTGTCGAATACTGATCATGGCATCACAAAACCTGTCCAGCTCAGCCTTATCTTCAGACTCTGTAGGCTCAATCATAAGTGTCCCAGCCACTGGCCATGACATGGTGGGAGCATGGAATCCTAGAAATAAAAGCAAGGAAGACAATATCTCTAAGTGTTTCAGTTCAACAAGAGAGTTGGAATCTCATCTATTCTAGGATATTACAACTCAATTTCTCTTCTAAGGCAATAATTGCCCAATGTGTGGCACCATTCCTCAAATAGTGGTTACAGTTCCCAGTATTCACAAGTAGAGTATGTCTACACAGTGTCACTGAGTGGAAAATATTACTTAAGGAGTGAGGAAGGGACCTACCCAGGAAAACTGAGCATAATACTTCAGGGGAAGAAATGGACATGCAATAAAAGAGAGGACTTTCAAGCATTCTTGATGAAAAGACCAGAGCTGCATAGAAAATTTGACTTTCAAATATAAGAATCCAGAGAAGCATGAAAAGGTGAACAAGGGGGCAGCTAGGTGGTATAGTGAATAGAGCACTGGCCCTAGAGTCAAGAGGACCTGAGTTCAAATCCGGCCTCAGACACTTAACACAAAAACTAGCCGTGTGACCTTGGGCAAGTCACTTAACCCTAATTGCCCTACCTTCCCCCCTCAAAAAAGCAAAAAAATAATAATAATAAACAGGAAAGAAAAATCATAAGGGATTTATTAAAATTGAACTGTTTACATTCTTACATGGAAAGATGATATTTGTAAATCATGAGACCTTTTCTGAGTATTAGGATAGTTGGACAGAATATATATCTATAACACACTCGATTGGGTATCTTACCCTACAGGAAAGTAGGAGGGAAGAGGATACGAGGGGGGCATGATAGAAGGGAGGGCAGATTGCAGGAGGGAGTAGTCCGAAACAAACACATTTGAAAAGAGAAAATAGAACAAATGCGGGGTGGGATAGGATAGAGGGAAACATAGTTAGTCTTTTACAGCATGACTATTATGGAAGTGTTTTGCATAATTACACACGTATAGCCTATCTTGAATTGCTTGCCTTCTCAATGAGGGTGAGTGGGGAGGGATGAAGGGAGAGAATTTGGAACCCAAAATCTTGTGGAAATGAATGTTGAAAACTAAAATAAATTAATTAATATTTCAAAACAAAAAAAATAAGTGATGGAGGGGAAAGGGGAAAATTTACAATTGCAACAAAAACATTTTGAAGAGCAATGCATTTTTATTGAACTCTGCACAAATGAGAGAAATCAGAAAATATCTCAGCATGATTGAGGTTAATGGTTGAATGCCTAAGGGTTATTCACTTAATATGGGAATCCATTCCTGTGCAAAAAGTTTGACACACCTATCACTTGACCTCAGGTAGTAGGCATGGAGTAGGAGGGATTTAGGGCTTGCCTTTATAAATATCCCAGAATTTTAAGATTTGCATACATTATGGCACAATGGCAATGTTTAAATTTTCATTTTCCAAATTATACTGAAATGATTAATATCCATCTGTGAGGCTCCCTATCAAACAAAACAAATTTCTCCCTCATTTACTCTTTCTCATAAGTGAAATGTCCTCAAGGGGAAAAAAGCAGAACATCATCAAAGAACACAAATTTTCAGGTTCAAAAAAAAATGTCAGTTTTTAAAATTTTTAAAGAAATGTCAAAATGAAAATTAATTTTAACATCATTCATGAGAATCTGAGCAAATAGTTTTATTTCTTTGGGCCTATTTGCTCATCTGTAAAATCTTAAGGATTACAAATCTTTAAAGTCCCTTACAGCTCTAATGGGCCTTGAGTCTAAGCTTCTGTGGTGAACTAAAAATCTGTTTACACTTGAAAAAAGATACAACTACACTGGGCCAAAAAAAATTCATCAAAATTTCAGAATCCACAAAAGAAAACCATCATGCCTTCACCCTTAGGTGAAGTCCATTAGCAGTCCACTATTAATCAAAACAGACTTACATAAATAAGCATCTTCCACAACAGACGCTAAACTGACACTATATTCCTTGCTCCTCCTACATTTTGGGTCTTTATCTTTCCTTCACTAATATACAAACATCTCTGCTTTGTCTACCCCTTGTACACAAAAGGTAATTCACCTGACCTATGTCAGAAGAAGCTAAGATTGAGCAGTAACATACGCAAAGGATTCCCCATCATTTACTTCAATATGTCAGTGTCTGGCTAGGAAATAGATTTTTTTTCTCTATTGATTAGAGATACATTTCTCCTTTTCATTTCCCCCTCTTTAGAATGATGCTAATAACAGCTTCCCACACTTTCTCCTCTAGACCCTCTGCAAATGCCTTAGTGTGATGTGGTGTAAAAATGACCTTTGATGTCAAGGACTGTGCCAGTGGAGCAAACATAAACCTTACATATCCAACCAATGGGGTGAAGGCACCTGATGACAGACTGAACTGGTGGTTCTAAGGACTATCCTAGCTGGGTTTTATAGAGATTCATTGCTAGAAGGTAGGATACTAATGCCTCTTTTTTTTTATTTGCCATAGCAAAACATGGTGTCCTAAGGAATGAAGGGGCTTTGTTCTATTGGGAAGGGGGAGTAGCTACTCAAATGAGAACATGGATTATGTGAAGCACCAAGTCAGGCCCCATTTATAAATCTCACAATAACCCTAAGGCAGGAAGATGACATTACTGTTCTTTTTTTAAATAAGATTGATATATCCTAATTTGTGCATCATCACAGTTATCCCTGGTATCTCTCCCCATCCCCTTCCCAGAGAACCATCCCATATCACAAACACACTTTTAAAAGAAAATAATTAACCTAGTTGGTTAATATATTTTACAAGTCTGAAAACAGGTACAATGTGTAATACCTGTGAACCTCCCACCTTCATGAAGGTATGAGTAGAAAATGTCTTTTCTTCTCTTTTTTCCAGCCAGGCTTGATTTTTATAATTTTGTTAGTCACTTTTGATTTTTTTTTATGTGTGGTTCTTTCCACTTATATTGTTGTAGTTATCGTATACATTGTCTTGGCTCTATTTACTTCATTCTGAATTTGTTCATGTAGAACTTTCTATGTTTCTCTATCCATCACATACATTGTTTCTTATAGCATAGTAATATCCCATTATATTCATATACCATAGTCTGTTTATCCCTAATCCAATCAATGTGCATCTACTTTGTTTCCAAGTCTTTACTATCCTAAAAGATGCTGCTAGAAATATGTTGGTTTATGTAAGGACTTTCTTCTCAGCAATGGAGAATAAACCTGGTAATAGAGTCTCTGGTTCAAAAAATAAGGACATCTTTAACCCTTTTATCTGCACATTTCCAAATTGCTTTCCAAAATGGTTGTACCATTTCAACAGTTCCACCAACAATGTATTTGTGTGTCTATCATTCCACAACTCCTTCAACATAGACTATTGTCATTTTTTGTCATCTCTGACAATTTGTAGGGTGTGAAGAGAAACCTCAAGGTTGTTTTGATTTGTATTTCTCCTATAATTAGTGATTTGGAGCATTCTTTAATGTGCTTATGAATATTCTGCAATTCTTCTTTTGAAAAATGTTTGTTCATATTATTTGACCACTTATCTATTGGTGAATGGCTATTAGTCATATATATATATATATATATATATATATAGTTTATGCATCTGCTACCTATTATGGTAACTTGCTACCAACTTGGCCTGGCCTTTTTGGTTTATACTAAAGGTGATACTGTTAGGAAGACAACATGATATAGTGGCAGAACCATGGGATTTGGAGTCAAGGAAATGAGTTCAAATCCTACCTCATGTACTTACTAGCTCTGTGATATTAGACAACCCATTTAACCTCTCAGAGCCTAATTTTCCCCATCTGTAAAATGGGAATAATAATAGCAGCTTGTACTTCCCCAGGTTCTTGTGACAACCAAATGAACAAACCTTAAAGCACTATGAAACACCCAAAATGGTGCCTTAGGATGGATTCTGTCCTGGTGCAAGTTAAACATCATACCTCACTTTATACTTACTCGAAATAATAAAACTAGATTTGAAGAGTTGCAGTAGCCATGTTGGGAAGTTACTCACCATAATCTTGAAGCCTCTTGGCAATATCCACAGCTTCAATATTTGCAGATTTTTTGAAGGGTCTTGTGTCCAAAATAAATTCATGAGCCACATAACCTGTTGAGGAACACAGGTCATCCCAAAATTGTTTTATGAAAATAAACAATCAGTGGCCTTAACTTGAAACAGCAAATCTTTTTGTTAAAATAGAACTTTGCCAATTGAGCTTTAGGGTAGTCAGTCAACAAGCATTTATTCAGCATGTGCCAAACACAGTGCTAAGCACTGGCGATACAAAAAAAGGAAAAAAACAGTCCTTGTTGTCAAAAGAGTAATGGAAGAGACAACATGAAAACAGCTATGAACAAACAAAATGTCTAGCAGGATAAAATAATCAATAAAAAGAAAGCGTTAGAAAAAAGGAGTATCAAGAAGGAATGAGGAAGAAACCGTGTTTCCCTGAGGAAATCCTCATCAACAATATTGGACACAACTGAAAGCAGCAACAGCTTTATCTGAACGGATTTATCCACCCCACCATAAAGAGTGTCTGCTGATAAGATTCTTTGCTCCAGGTACTCATAGACAAAACGTGTTACCTACAGATGACCATTCTGTCACATATATGCTCACCTACATGATCATTTACTTCTAGGATTCCTCAGAGGCACTCTTGAGTTCAGGGCTTCAATCTTGCCAACTTGGAAATGAGTTGATATCCAAGCCACCAATATGGAAATTCCCTAGTCATAGGAGCATGGAATTTAGAGCTAAAAGGAAGCTTGGGTATCACCTAGTCCAACACCCTTATTTAAGAAAAGCATGAAACTTGAGGTGAGAAAAGGGAAGTGACTTACTCAAAGTCACAAGGATTGATACCCAAGTCCTCTGACTTCAAAGTCAGTGATGGCTTAATTATTACAGTAGCTTCCTAACAGGTCATCCTCCCACTGATCTGTCTTTTATTCTACTTCTAATCATTCCTTAATCACTCAACCACCACAGGACTCAATCATGTCAAAAGTGACTTCCCACGGTCACACAGATTTTAAAGAGAGGAGCCAGGGTTTGAATCCACATCTCCTAACTCCAAATCTAGTTTCTCTTTCTTCTATAACATACTACCTCCCAGAAGACACATCCTAATGATGTGCTATGGGTTGGGGAAATAAAGGGAACAAGCATTTTTAAAGTACCTACTTTGTGCTAGGCACTTTACAAATATTATTTCATCCTCACAGTAATTCTGGGGGGCAGTTGCTATTACTATCCCCATGTTATAGTTAAGGAAACTGAAGCAGAGATGAAGGGACTTGCCCATAGTCACACAGCTAGTAAGTGAGGTCTTACTAGGCCTAGTGCTCTCCCCACTATGTAACCAAGCTGCCTTTTTTGGGAAACAATGAAGTAGAAAGTGTTGTTGAGATGAGACCAAACCTACGATTCAGTCCTGATGGAGGTTAATTAGCTTTGCTCCAGTTCATGGCCCCTCACTGCATCATTAACACACAGCTGGGAGCTCCTGGTTTCAGCACAGACTGATCAAACACAAACCCATCACCATTCAGGGAAAAACAAATACAGGTTCAGAGTTAAGGGGTAGTAGGCTGGCATTACTGCATTTATATGAAAGACATTTAGGTACAAGTACAGCAATTTTTAAAGTTTAAAAAAAAATTTTTTTTAAGGCTCCCAAAAAGTGTCTCAGCAAACCTGATAGAACTTCCCAGGCAAATGCTTATCCCCGAAACTAGAATGTATGCTGGTTAGCTGGCATTGCCGACCTTTGGCTTTACTCACTGATAAAGCAGGTCAGACAGGGCTTCTCAATTCTTAAGGGAGGCTAGGAGTCTATGACTTTGACCTTCAGCCATCAGAAAATCCTTGAAAATACTGATGTTAAGAAGTACTTCTTCTGGAATGTATTAGTAAGAAAGAGAAGGCAGCTGTGAGTTCAAATCTCAGCTCTGCCATTTAATATGCAGGTGACCTTGGGCAAGTTACTTCCCTTCTCTAGTCCTCAGTTTCCTCATCTGTAAAATGAGATTTAGCTAGAAGGCCTTCAATATCTCTTGCAACTTTAGATCTTTGATCCTAAATTCTGATTGTGATTCTGATGAAAGGAAGAAGGAGGCAGTGCCCATTGTCCAACAGGTCTGCAGGAAGATCCTACAAAATAGAATTGCTTCTTTTTAAGCACTTAGAAATAACTACAAACTACAACTGATTTTTTAAAAGTGGCTAAATCAAGCTATCATTTTATGAAACCAAAACCCAAATTAATCGTCAAGCAGTCCTCAAGTAATCTAATGCCACAAGGGCAGTAAGGAGTAGGAGGAGAAAATAGAAATATACAAAGAGAAAAAAAGCACTCAGTGAAGCACTCAGGATTTCCATGGCACATTCAAGGTCTAGGAATCTGAACCTTCGCATCATTCTCCCCATCCCTGGGAAACCAGCCCCCCATGTTTGACACTTCTCTAGGGCTGTGCCTGTTCTTTCCTATGCCCTGAGCAATAAGACCTCATCCCTGGACCTGTGAAACTTGCCCTCCCTCCAGTACTTGAGGAGAGCATGAAAACTTGTCTCAGCAGGCTGGCTGAGGACCAATCCTTCCAAGCAAAGTCCATCTGGACCCAACCCAGATTTGCTCATCTTCATCCTCCTCTGCACTCAGAGCCCAGCACCACAGACAAGGAGTCTGGAAAGAATGGAATCTTCCAAATGAGACTCAGATGTGACTCAGAAACCCACATTCTCAAGTCTTCACATTCCAATTACTACAGAATGACAGCTTCTGTCTCTCTTTACTCCATATACTATGAAAAGGAAAATAAAAATTTGGTGGCCTATTGGTGCTTCCACCATAGGGAATCCTTTTTTAATATTAACAATAATTGAAGCAGCAAGTGGACAGTGCAAGGAGGGACTTGAAGCTAGAAAGATCTAAGTTCAAATCTTGCATTAGACACTGATTCTGTGAGCCTGGGCAGGTGACTTAACCTTCCTCAGCCTCAGTTTCCCCATCTGTAAAACGGGGGTGATAACAGCACCTATCTCCCTAGGGTTGTTGAACAGCTGGGTGGTGCAGTGGATACGATAGCAGGTCTGTGGTCAGGTCTTCCTGACTTAAAATCTGGCCTCAGACACTTATGAGTTGTGTGACCTTGGAAGTCATTTAACCCTGTTTGCCTCAGTTTCCTCATCAGTAAAATGTCAGAGTCTGATAAGATGATCTGTAAGATTTCTTTAGCTCAAAATCCTATGTTCCTCTGAACTTGTGGTCTTCTGGAAAAACAGGACTCATTAGTCCCAGGTCATTTACTTGGCCCTATGAGCTCTTAATAGGGCTTTAGAGGAGAGGTATTCCCTGACATGAGTAAAAGTGATTTAATAAGGGCAGCTAGGTGGTTCAGTGCCTAGAGCACCACACCTGGAGTCAGGAAGATTCATCTTCACGAGTTCAAATCTGGCCTTAGACACGTAGTAGCTGTGTGACCCTGGGCAATCCTCTGGATTTCAATGGTCAAGGACCTAATCCTGGTCCTTCAATGAAGAGCTGTTTAAAAAAGAACTTTAAAAAACCCCAACATATTTTGATAGTTATTTCTTGGTTTCCTTCATAATTCTTTGTGTTTTATTTTATCCATTTAAAAGTACACTGAGAAGGGGTCCATAGACTTCACCAGACCGCCCAAGGGGCCCAGGACACAAAAAGGTTAAGAACACTGATCTACAGGGACTTGCTAACCTTGTCTTCAGCTGCTGTGTGTGGATAGTTCTTAGCCTCCTATCTACCAGGGGAGAAAGGTAAAGATACCATTTAAGAAGCAGGGATTTTCAATCCGCTGTGTTTGACCTGCCTGAGGAAAACATCCATGGGGTCAGATGAGGGATTGGGGCCTGGCTTCTTGTCCTTCCTTCATCTTTGTCTAGAGGCCTGGAGGCTATTTTTCTCAGAATGGGCACAAACTAAGAAATTCAGCAGTACATACCCAAGCAAAACTCACCCTCTCCATGCCCACCAACGGGAAACACAAATGAAAAGACAGCTAAGATTCACGGAAAGTTGGGTGTCTTATTTTAAAACTGTTTGCTTTATAGGTGCCCATAGGAAGTTTTAAGATGTCTTCTTTCACTTAATGTTAAGCTACTTCCTCTTTCAAACACCATCCCTATAAAATACTACTTTTGTTCCTCATACCACGTCTTGCTGAAACCTGGGAAGACTTGCATTCCCTGACATGAGTAAAACTGGCTCACCCGACCAAAAGGTATATTAAGTGCTTATTAGCACTTAATAAGGCCAGTCAGGTGTCTCGGTGGGTAGAGCACAAGGCTTGGCGTCAGGAAGATTCTGAGTTCAATACATATGAGTTCAAATCTAGCCTGAGATACTTAGTAGCTGTGAGACGCTAGGAAAGTCACTTAACCCTTTTTGCCTCAGTTTCCTCGTCTGTAAAATGAGCTGGAGAAAGAAATGGCAAATCACTCCAGTATCTGCCAAGAAAACCCCAAATGGGGTCACGAGACATGACTGAAAACGACTGAACAACAACCAAAAAGGATTTAATAAATGCTTATTGGCTGACTGACTGACTTGACCAGCTGTATACCTGATAGAGGATTAGAAAAAGAGCCATGTCAGTTTACAAAAGCCCAGCCAGAATTTCATTAAAATATTATTAACTGCTGCATAGTTATCTACAATGAAGGATAATCTTCTTTATAGGAAGTGATTTATAGCAATGTGATTAAATTTAAGAAAGCTACCAAGTTCCTAACAAAAACTAATTCCTTTATGTAACATTTTACTATGCATTTTGAAATTTTTTCCTGATAAAACATTTGCCAAAACAATTTATTTATTAAGAACTTTTTTCCCTCAGGAGGTAACCTCGTGTTTATACTTTTCTCATGTTCTGAACTGTTGAGGCTTAAATGGTTTAATTAATAAGCTTACCAATCAGACCAAGCATGACAGATTTTTAGTTTCTTGAACATGAGGATTGAGCAAAGAAATCTGTAGTCAGTAATCCATTTCTGGTCCATATTAAAAATGCTATTAATTATTCTACACTGGTATAAAATGCTGCCAACTCAGCCTTTCTCTGCCCTGCAAGCCCAGGGGGAGAAGCAAGCCAATCAATCAAATACTTGTAGATCAAACAGTTGATTTGCCCTGCTTTTTCCCATTTGAATGCCTTCCTCCCTTACCCCTCTGATATTTTCCTCTCTGCTCAAGCCTCCAACCACAGTTACTCCTTCCACAATTATTATAACAGGTGATTTTGCCTCACACTGAGGGCCATGCTATGCAAGTTCCCTCAATTTCCCTCTACCATACCTCAAAATTTCTCAGCATCATCTTTTCTCTTGGGCATCCTTTCTTCTCACTAAGCCTAACCCTTTCACCTATGCCCTTGACCACTCTGTTTCCCAATTCTTCTGAGTCATACCAGCAATCATCCCTCCTTTTTCATGAATCTTTTTCAGTCTCTCTCCTACCCAATAACTCCTTCCCATCTGCCTAGAAACAAGCTTTGGGCTGCTCAATAGAAGGGAAAACAAACCACCTTCTCTTGACCTTTCTGTCCTATCTAACTACCACCTCTACTCTCTATTCTCTTTCACTGCCAAACTTCTTAACAGATAAAATACCTGATGCTTCTGTTTTCTCCTCTGTCTATCCTCTATCAATTCTCTCTTACAACCAGGCTTCCAGCCCCACCATTCATTGAAGTTTTTCGATAACAGATGACCAATGATGACAGCTGTCATAGAATGATGGAGAGGGAACAGGGAACAGAACAAGTCAAGAGAGCTGGTCTGAGTCCTGTCCCACTTCAAGCCCTCCGTACCTCAAATATTACAAAAGCCTCCTAACTGGTGTCCCTAACTCTAATTTCTCCCTTTCCCCATCTGTCCTCTACACAACTGCTAAAGTAATATTCATTTTTGACTCTGCATTTTCAGAACCTAGTATATTGCCTGGCACATAGTAGCTTAATAAATGCTTGTTGATCAACTGATTGATTAGAATCCCTAGTTTCCTTAAAGGTTCAGATCAAATGCCGCATCCTACACTTGAGAATGCTTCCGAGGCTCCCCTCACCCCCTGAAATGAATTTTTATCTTTTAAAATTTACTCATCTATGTACATGTTGCTCCATTCCCCCCTCTATAGCAGACTATAGGCAACTTGAGGGAAGGCGCTATCTCATTTGTGCCTTTATATCACTAGTTGTTAACAGGGATTTGTATTCCTAGCTGTGTAACCGTGGGAACGTCATCTTAGCTTATCTGAATTTGAGTCTGTAAAAAGAGATAGTCCTGAGAAAAATACTTTTTAACTTTCAAGTCCAGTAGAAATGTGAACTCTCCAAATCTCAGTGGCCTTAATTCATTCCTTCTCCTTGACCTCTCTGCAGTACTTGACACTATTAACAACCCCCTCTTAAGGGATAGTTTCTCTCCATCTGGCTTTCAAGATAGAAGAATCTCCTAGTTCTCCTCTGACCACTCTCATTGATCCTAGTGTCTCTTTTCCTGGCTCCTCATTCTCTTCCTGACCCTTAAAGTGGGTGTTCCCTCCAATTCTGCCCTTGGTCCTCTGATCTCTCCTTCAGCAATCTCCTTTACTCCTATAGTGACTCTCTCTCCTGGACCATTATTTCAGTAAAAGCCCCAGACATGCTTCGCTTCACTCCACATTTCTTATTTCCATAACCCCACAGCACCACCTTCAATACCCTTCCTTGTCTCCCTCCTCTCTTCCCCACCCCCCCAGTTCTAGAAACATAACCCAACCTAAAGTCACCTCTGCCATTGTTCCTGGATGGAATGTGTCAATCTTCTCCCCTACTGCCCCCTGATCAACCCTGTAACTTTCCAGAACAAAGTGTCCGTCCTTGGCTGCCACTTGCCCATTGTTTTATCTCCCAATTAGAATATAATGTCCTTAAAAGCAGAGAAGGTCTTTACTTTTTTCTGTATTTGTATGCCTAGAATTTAGCACAGTGCCTGGCGCACATTATAAGGGTTTAATAAATGTTTTCTCATTCATTCCTGGCTTTGCTCCCTACACAGGTGATACCCAAATCTGCTTTCAGCCCTGAGCACCACACCTGCATCTTTAGCCACCTACGGTATGTTCCAGCAACACTTCAGACTCAAAGCTGAGCTCATCTTTCTGCCTGGAGCTGCCTCTCCCACTGACTGTGAAGCAGACAAACACCGCACTCTCCTAGGTTAAAAACCTCAGTGTGATTTTACTCTTCCCCCTCCTTTCTTGAGTCACCAGGTCTTACTGATTCTTCCTCTGCAACATCTCTCACATCTGTTCCCTTCTCTCAGCTGCCACTGACACGGCCCTAATTACCACCTACTTGGACTATTGCAATCGCCTCCTGATTGGTCTCATTTCTCCTTGCCAACTCTCCAATCCATCCTTAATGCCTCTGCCACATTAATCTTCCTTATGCAGAGATCTGGTCATGCCATTAATGGCAGAGGGAGACAGTACAGAGTAGTGGAAGCACACGGGATTTGGACTCAGAGGACCAAGTGGTTCCAGCCCTAGTCCTGGAGTTAAGAATATCTGGATTCAGATCCTGCCTCAGACACAAACTAGCTTTGTGACACTCAGCTGAGTATGTACCCTGTCCCCAATGACCTTCCTTCCCACCCTGGACGTGCCTCTGCCCCCCTAGCCCAGAGCACCATTTCATGAGGTGCCAGGTTACGGTCACTTGACTCCTGGTTCTGCTCCTTTCTCTACCTGTCCAGTCTCTCCAGCTCCCCTTGGGTGAGTCGTTTTCCACTATTAGAATGTAAGCTCCTTGAGAGTTGCCTGTGTTTGTATCCTCAGCATTTATCGCGGTGCCTGGCTCACAGCAAGCATTGTAAGAAGTAATAATAACTTAGCTACTGCTCACTTGTGGACCAAGCACTATGCTAAGGGCTTCACACTTATGTCACTTGATTCTCACAGCCCTAGGAGGTCGGTGTCACTATTATCTCCACTTGACAGATGAGGAAGCTCAGGCAAGAGGAGTTAAGTGACTTGCCTAAGGACACACAGCTAGGAACTGTCCGAGGCTAGATTTGAGCTCAGACTGCCTGACTTCAGGACACTCCACTATGCCACTTAGCTGTTCCCTAAATGCTCTACCTAACCAACCTACCTCCCTTTCTGTCCACCCTCGCTAGCCTTCAGTTTCATTATTTGTAAAATGACCTGAAGATCCTTTCCATTCAAAATCTATAATTCTATGAATCCCAGCTCCACAACTTACTACCTCTGTTACCTCAGACAAGTCACCTCTCTGGGCCTCAGTTTCTTCATTCGTAAAATAAAGGGTTTGGACCAGATGATCTGTAAGACACCTACCTCTTAGCCTGACACCCCTTAAACTGCTTCAGGTCACTCTTGACAACTTGCACAGATAGCTGCTGCGTGTCAGAACTGTGCTGATAAATAAAAGTGGGCACCTTCCCTCCCATTGGCTGACCTCATTAATGCATCCAACAACCCAACACCTCTGCGCCAGGGCTCCTAACAGATCGCAATGCTGACCCACCTGGTGTGACTGACACTTACCTCTTGCACCTCTGAAAAGGACTTTATAGTGCTTTTCCAGTCGTTTGGCCATATAGTTAGCATTTAGTATCGCGATTTCTGTGGCGTGCTTGAGACCCCTACCTCCCATCATCTGCAATGGAAGCAAAATGGGCACAAAATAACAAATGCGTCAGGTGTTTGAAAACTGACCAATGAGCCAAAAGTATCCCCATATGTTCCTCCCCTACCTCCCACCCCTCCCAGAGAACCATCCCTATTCAGGCCCCATACTCTTACAGTAATCATGCCAGTAGCTAGCAATGATGAACATTATCTCATAAGTCTGGGAGTTAAAGGGATAGAGTCACAGACAGTCATGCACAGTAATGAAGATAGAGCCATAGACAGAGATAGGAGTTCTCATTACAGTGTTACCTTCAGAGGAAGACTTGTTCATAAGTAAGGAGAGGTCTCTTATGATCAGATTTAATCTTTGAGGTACAGGGATGGGTTGAGTGCTCACCTAGGCCAACTTTGCAGGGTACCAAGGTCACCATTTTTAAAAATGAACTCTCCGGGCGCACTAACAAAATCCTACAGTGTTATAAAAATTCTTTCACATGTAAGCAACATCTCCTTTAAAAAAAATTGATTGAATCTGAACCACTATTTGATGTGTTTTGTTGTCCTTCCAGATTACCTAATAGTACAGTACTCTGCAGAGAGATGTTTAATAAATGATGGTGACTGATTATCATCTCTAGAGTGTCCACATACAGGATCACCTGTGATCAATTGATAATTACAGGCCCATACCTTCCAATACTGAGAGTAATTCAAAAATTCTAACTGCTCAGTTTGTAGCAAAGTCTTATCTTTCCATATACAACAAAAGTGAAATTTGATATAGGAGGGAAAGAGAGAGGGAAGAAAAGGAAGGAAGAAAGGTAAAAAGGGAAGAAGGAAAGAAGGAAGGCAAAGAGGGAGGAAAGAAGAAAGGAAGGAAAGGAGAGAGGAAGGAAGGAAGGAAGAAAGGAAGGAAAGCAGGGAGGGAGAGAGGGAGGGAGGGAAAGAGTAAGGGAGAGGGGTAGCTAGGTGGTACAGTGAATAGAACATCGGCCCTGGAGTCAGGCGGACTTGGGTTCAATCTGGTCTCAGACCCTTGACACTTACTAGCTGTGTGACCTTGAGCAAGGTCACTTAACCTCAATTGCCTCATCTCCCCCATCAGAAAAAAAAAAAGGAAAAAAGTATTCGTTAAACACCTACCATACACCAGGCACATGCTAAATGCTTTGCAGATATCATTTGATCCTCACAACAACCAGGAGAGGTAGGCACTACTATTATTCCCAATTTACAGTTGAGAGAACTGAGGCAGGCAGCGGTTAAGTCACTTACCCACTTATCAGAGATCATATTTGGACTCAGTTCTTCCTCACTACAGCAGATAGAGCACTGGGCCAGCTACCTCCAAAAATGAATGGACCTTGATTTCACTGGTATACAGAATTCCCAGATGAAGTAGCTCTATTGGTTCAGACTGAGACCTTAGAGTCTTAAGGGAATTTCCCATAGCACTGAATGGTTGTCACCGGCCAAAGTCATACATGCACTACGAATCAGAGGTGAGATGAAAACCTTGGTCTTCCTTGCTTGGTAGCCAGCTCAATCTCTGCTACACCATGCTGCCTGTCCTATATATTCTCCTCTCAGAATATTATGGTGATGACTTCAGATCATATTAATGGAGTGTTAACTTCAGAAGGTCCTTCTAGTCAATTAAATGTTATTTTTTAAGTGGCCCAGGAGTGCTGCCAAGCATTGGGGATTCACAGTCAAAGAATGAAACAATCCCTACTCTGAAAGAGCTTAAATCCTATTGGGGAAAACAGCACAGACATATCTGAGTGCATGCAGAATAGATACTGAGGCACTAAATCTGAGGTAGTTAGGGAGGGAGGGCTTGGTCCAACACTTGCCACAATGGAGTAGGACCATATAGTAGGTGCATAATAAATGCTTCTTGACTTGACTTCATGTAGAAGATGGTGCTTGAGCCATGTCTGGAAAGGCTTCCCATATGGCTCCAGTGATAAACATGAAGCGGTCATGAACCACTTATATTAACCATGCCAGTGATCCATTCCACCAGTGCATGTAACTGATTATTTCTTATAGTATAATGGAAAAAATAAAAATCCTAATTTTCCTAGTCAAGGATATGTGCATATTTCCATCTCTTCCCAAAAGCCTTTAATTAATCAAATCTTAACAAGCTGCGTGCATGCACACACACGCGCGCGCGCGCACACACACACACACACACACACACACACACACACACATATACCACACCTCTAACATGCATATATTCCTCACCTTAATATATGCCCAAGAAATTGGCAAAATGGCACTGGAGCCCCAGGGAGCAGCACTGACCGTACCCAAAGAATGCCCATCTTTATCAAGCTTCATCGGGATGACTGGATGGTTTGGCAGAAAAGGAGCAAGATGTCTCTTCCTAGACAATTAAAAAAAACATAACTTGAAAAAATATACCAAGAAGTACAGTAATTTCTTTAAGGGGTTGACAGGGAGGAAAGAGATCATAAGATCACAGATCTGAGGCTGGGAGGGACTTTTCTCTAGTCCTACCCCTACTCAAAAGGTTACATTACTTGTTCAGACTCAGATAACTAAATGTCAGAGTTAGGATTTGAACCCAGGTCTTTCTGACTCTGAGCTCAGTCCTCTAATCACTTTAATATATTGCCTCTCAGATTAATAATTTATAATAATAACAACCAGCATTTACATATTGCCTACTATGTGCAAAGCACTATGCTAAATGCCTCACAAATATTATCCCAGTTGATCCTCTGAGCAATCTAGGAGGTGGGTGCTATCATTATTCCCATTTTACAGTTGGGGAAACTGAGACAGGCAGAGGTTAAGTGACTTGCCAGGGTCACACGGCTAGTAAGTGTCTGAGGGCACATTTGAACTTAGGTCTTCCTGACTCCAGACTCAACGCTCAATCCATTGCATCACCTAACTGCCAAATAAGGTCTAGGATTTTTGCTCCCTGGGACAAAGCAAAAAGGAGTCACCAGTCCTGGAAGTCAAAGAGAAGGGCTCTCTCCCTGGGAGCTCTGCAGCAGCATTCATTAATGCCCTTCCCCAGACAGAACAAGGGCACATTAGCAGTCATGTGGACAGATTCGCATGTGCATTCCACTGGCCATTCCACAAAGTGCAGTCAAGAGAGGACCACTTTTCCCTATTATGGAGCCAGGGTTTGACTCAGCTCCACCACCTATTGTGTGTTCTTGGTCCAGTCAATTAAGCTCCCTTGGCCCTAGTTTCCTTATCTATAAAATGAAGGGATTGAACTAAACAACCTCTAAAGCCCCTTCTCACCCAGGATCTATGCCCCAATGAACTTAAGGAAAGAAGTAGGAAGGGAAGAAGCACCGACTATGTGCCAAGGGTCACACTAATTGCTTTAAAATACCACCTAATTTGCAACAATCCTGTTATTATCTCCATTTTACAGTTGAGGAAACTGAAGCAAAGAGATGTTAAGTAACTTGCCCAGGATCACTCAACTTTTAATTTAATCACTCAACTATTAATTTTCTTAGGTCACATTTGAACCCATGTCTTCTTGACTCCAGTCCCAGGGCTCTATCCCTTTGGACCACCAAGATACCACTGGAGGCAAAGAGTTGTAGTTAACTGACAAGTGCTGTGTGTATACAAATGTGTGTATGTATATATAGATAGAGATGTAGATGTGTATATATGCATATATATATTTACTTATCTCCATTGTTATACTATGCTGTAGTAACAAACCCTCCTTGCTATAAATATAGGAACATACATACTCTGCATCCCTGAACCTCCTCATTTATAGATGGGGAAACTGGGGCTCAGAAAGAAAGGAACTTGCTCAAGGTCATTCATGCTCTCTAAACAAATGAATGAAAGTAACAGAGTCAGAATCTGAACCAGGCAGGATTTGAACTTTCATTCCAAATCCAACTATCTTTCTACTGCCAAATGGAATCCTGCCCAGAAACAACCCTGAACAATCCTCTCACCATTGCCACACTCTGCCCTTTTCTCAGTCTTCAGACTTGGAAACCTTGCACAAACTTCTGAGTCCATCCGTGTAACCTCATCCAAATGTGAGAGGATTCATAGTACTCTCCCTATCTGACTTCATTTTAGCTACATGTTCTAACCTCCCCTATGTAGGAGTGGGAGAGTTGGTCTCAATCACCTTAAGATTTTTGTTGTTCAGTTGTGTCCAATTCTGTGACCGATTTGGGGTTTCTTGGCAAAGATACTGGAGTGGTTTTGTCATTTCCTTCTCCAGCTCATTTTACAGATGAGGAAACTGAGGCAATCAGGGTGAAGTAACTTGCCCAGGGTCACACAACTAATTAATGTCAGGCCAGATTTGAACTCAGGAAGATGAGTCTTCCTGACTCCATGCCTGGCACTCTATCCACTTCACCATCCAGCTGGCCCACCTTAAGATAAATCTTCCTCATTATAGGCCCAGAGCTAAATAATTGGTCAATCATCCACCCACTCTCCCATCAGCTGCATAGCACATTTCTGGAGAAATGAACTAAATCTTCTTTTCAAAGCCTTCAGGAAGGGGCTGTCCGCACCATTTTTCATGCAAGTTAATTTCAATTTCACACTCTGAGTGAGTTAACAATTAACACATATTTCTTGACATTTGCTATGGCTTTGTACTTTGGTTTTATTCCTAGTAATGACATTCTTTCTTCCCAACTCATCAAATATAGAGTAAGACTCCAGGCTGGGAAAAGGTGAATTCTACAGATCCAAGTCATCGGTCAGTGTTGACAGTAGCTTGGTAACAAAGCTTCACTGAAGTTGTGAAAGTCTTTTGGTGAAAAGGTATTATTTGTTTTTTCAGTAAGAAAAGTGCTACAGCTATTAAGATTTGAAAGGAAGTCCATCTACTTACACTGGCATTAGGTTGTCATGGGCAGGGAATTAGGCATGAATAGTTAAAAGGCCTAGATTCAAATCTTGACTCTGCTACTCCCATTCACTCATTCAGCAGACATTTGTGAAGCACTTTGGGGGGGGGGTGAGGAGAGGAGGCAATTGGGATTAAGTGACTTGTCCAGGGTCACAAAGCAAGTAAATATCTGAGGCCAGATTTGAACTCAGGTCCTCCTGACTCCAGGGTCAGTGCTATATCCAATGTACCATCTAGCTGCCCCTATTGTCAAGCACTTATCTAACTTAGTGAGGAAGACGGATAAAAGATCCATAAGACACAACCCTTAATCTCATATAGCTTACAATAGGGCCCAAAAGATACAAACATAATTATAATACAGAATATTTAAAAAATGCATTGAAGGGTTGCTAAACAAAAAACTATGTGAGGCCTAGGGAGGGAAATTCTTTACCAACAGGGCATCAGGGAAGGCTTCATGGAAGAGGTGTCATTTGAGTTGAGTTCTGAACTCAAAGAGGGCCTTCTAGGCATAAAGGAGCACCATGAATAAAGGTAAAGAGACAGAAAAACACAAGATATGTGGAGCGATGGGGGTAAGGATTGGTAAGGGGAAGTTGGACGTGGCTCCAACTCGACTTAAGCACAGGATACATAAAGGACATAATATGAGACAAGACTAGAAAGTTGGTGTAGTAACAGGTTGTAGAAGGCCTTGAATACCAAGCACAGAAGGGTTCGTTTTACTTAGTAGACACTGGGAACCACGGAGGTGGGAGTAACATGATCAGATTTGAATATGAAAAAGAGTATTCTATCAATGTGCTCTACTAAAGAAGACTTGTACTGAAGTGGAGATAACTGGAATAAGGACATATCTTGTGTAAGAGGCACGGCCGAGATTCATCTGATGGGACGTTGTCTGCGATTGCGTGTGAGATGTGTGAGTGGCCTCTCTTCACCTCTCTAGGCTTCGATTGAACACTTAAATACTCATTCATTGATTAGTCTGCCAAATGGGGGGAGTGGCCCGGATGATATCTAAGATTCCCTTCATCTATAAATATATATCATGTGATAATCCTATTATCTAAATGCCAATTATGATTCACAACAGCCCATCCAGATTCTTGACCTGCTTGCCAGGGCCAGTATCTTTATTGTTTTTCATCTGAATCGCCTCTTCTATTAGATGCCAGTCCTTTAGAATTTCAACGTTTAACATCTGATTTGAACTAAAGCCCTCTCTAAAAATTGTTGTTTGGTTCCTCATTTGGGATTTTCTTTAGCAAAGATACTGATGTGGTTTGCCTTTTCTTTCTCCAGCTTATTTTACAGATGAGAAACTGAAGCAAATAGGATTAAGTGACTTGCCCAGGGTCACACAGCTAGTAAGTGTCTGAGGTCAAATTTTAATTCAGGCCTTCTATCCACTGCACCAGCTAACTGCCCTGTCTCCAAAAATAATGAAAATGAAAACCACATGCTTTGTAGACACATGCTAATTTCTAGAAAACTTTGTCCACATTGCTAGACTATCCTAGATCTAGATACAACAAGGGTCCATTATAAGCAACTAACCTTTTTCTCTAAAGGAGTCTTTAATGGTTAAGAAGCACTGATAGTTATTGCAAAGGCAAAGATTAACATTTCTATGCGGGGTTTTTGGAAAAATATGGGCATTTCAGTCCTCTCTTAACTTCATGAGTAGTCACAATAGGTTATAGCAGCTAACCTGCCTTCAAATTGATGGGATTAAGAGCTTTAGAAGTCAGAGAGAGGAAGGGACTACTCCAGGATCACATAAGTAGTAAAACACGAGTTAGAATTCAAACCCAGGTCCTCTGAAAACGGCTCTAGGTCTCTCGCACTCTGCTCCACTGTCATCTCATTTCTGCCTCCCTATCATTGGTCTAAAAACTAGACAAGTGAAAGTAGAGAAAAGGATACAGCAAATCTCCAAAGAGGAAGAATAGCGAGTCATCTGTATCCCCCCCACTATGGTCCCAGAGCCATGCCTAGGAACTCACACACCAATGGGCCCCATTCCAGGCCCACCGCCACCATGGGGAATGCAGAACGTCTTGTGAAGATTTAAATGGGAGACATCCGAGCCAAAGTCTCCTGGACGGCAGAGTCCCACCTGTCAGGGAGAAAGATCAGAGGAATTAATCATTAGATGCAGAAAGAGAACTCCTCTCTTTCCCAAAAAACACTCCCTCCCCAAAAAGAAGCCAAGATGTAAACACCTGTGTGCACACGTAAGAAGTGGGTAAGGATGTTGGTTAATCAGCAGTAGGAAGTCAGTGTTGATCACAGTACCCTCTTACACCATCAGAGAAAGAAAGAAATGTAGATCTAGGGAGAGTGGCCAGAAGTGGAATCGGTTTATGAGCTTTCATGAAATTTTATAAACACTGGCCTTTTCCTTTTATTAATACTTGACATTTCTGCAATCAGGGAGGCTTAGGGTTGCTACAAAAGCAAGAGCATGTGCTTGTTTAGAAGTGGAATTGAAGGTAGATAGAAAAATGAGAGAGGGGCAGCTAGGTGGCACAGTGAATAGAGCACCAGCCCTAGGGGGTCAGGAGCACCTGATTTCAAATCCAGCCTCAGACACTTAACACTGTGTGACCTTGGGCAAATCACTTAACCCCAACTGCCTTGCCTTCCCCCCTCCAAAAAGACAAAAGAGAGAGAGAGAAAGAAACAGTTTGCATGGGTGATATATATTTCTATAGGGATTATTTTATTTATTGTTATCTATGACCCCAGCACCTACCACATTATCTGGCACATGGTAGGCACTAAAAACATATTTGTTCATTGACTGATTGGTTGATAGTTCAGAGGAGGAATGGTATAGTGGCTAAAGAGCTGACTTCATAGCCAGGAAAACCTGGGTTAAAAACTCACAGCTGACACACGCTGGGTGAGGGACCCAAGTCATTTAACCACTTACCCTACCCCAGAAAACTCTCTAAGATTATACTGACCTGCATTAGTAGAAAGAGCTTCCCCACCTGGGAGTTGCCTATCAATGAAATCATAGGTCCAATCCCTAGGCCTTGGTATAGTTGATGCTCAATTATACACTCAGTGGTTAGGTCTATGTGAAGGGGAAAAGGTCTCAATTTTCCAAGGTGGTAAAAATTACCACCTTGTTATTGGGAATACATCCCCAGAATATTTTTTTAGTCTATCTAACTTCTTAATTAAGTTTGGCATGTTTCTGGAGGATACACAAGTTGGCTTATTATTGTTCAGTCTGTCCAACTCTTCATGACTCCATGGACCACAGCACATCAATATTGCCCATGTGGTTTTCTTGGCAAAGATACTGGAATGATTTGCCATTTCCTTCTCCAGTGGATTAAGGCAAACCGAGGTTAAGTAACTTGCTCAGGGTCACACAGCTAGTAAGTATCTGAAACTAGATTTGAACTAGGGTCTTCCTAACTCTAGGCTTAGCACTCTACCCACTGAGCCATCAAGCTGCCTTTACACAAATTGACTAGGGAAGAGCTTAATTAGAAGGAGGGAACCAAGGACATAAGGGTGGAAAGGTCACTTGAGGATCATAGATCTTTAGGGGTCATCAAGTCCAACTCTCTCATCATTACTGATGAGAAAAGTAAGGACCAGAGAAGGGAAGGAATCCAAGATCATTCCACCCTGGTCACCTTCCTCCTAACAGAGTCCTGTGACTGGTGCTGAGGACGCTTACTACTGTAATAGTTTCCTATCAGGTCTTCCTGTCTCTAATCTCTCCCTGTGATGCAGCTTTTCATCCTTTACACAACCACCAAAATAAGATTTTTATGCACAGATTTAATTATAGCACTCTTCTACTCAAAGACTTCTAGCTGCTTCCAGAATAATGTTCAAACTACATATCCTGGTGTTCAAGGCCCTCAACAATCTCACACCAAAACCATCTCATTTTTACGGTTGAGGAAAGTTAGAGAGAAACTGACTTTCTAAGATCTTTTAGGTAGTGAGAAGAAAAGCTGGGATTTAAACCCAGGGTCCCTATTTCTATAAGGAAGAAAATGGCCTGGAAATAAGAAATTGCCCCAATAAGCTACAACAGAGATAATTCTCACTGCATCAGTCTGAAATTCAACACGAGTTCAAATCATTTCACAATAATTCCTATTTTGAGCACAGCAGAGGGTGACCATACTAAGCTTCTATACTTTACAAAGCAATGGGGACAGGGTTACGTATTCTGTTTCTAAGACTACAAAGCAATATGCTGTCGGTGTACTGTGTCTTTAAAGAGTCAGTGGAAAGCACAGAGAAGGGGGGAAGATAAGAGGTGGCAAGCTCAATGTATTCAGGAAACTATTAAGCAGATCAGGACTGTCTCCCACTCCCCACTGTGTTTTATCAGCAGAGCATGTAACAAAAACTAAAGAATTCATCAGCATCACCCCCTAGGACATGCATAGCCATCTCTGCTTTACAGATGAATGAGTGGAGCATCTGAGAGGGTAAAGGATGGAGCCCCAGGCCACTGAGGAGTCAGCAAGCACCTCAAGCCTGAATGCTCAGGAGGAGGCTCCAGCAGCCCCTCTGGCCAGAGGCTGCCCCCATAGGGCTCCATCCTCACCTGCCAGACTTGCTGGAGAAATAATCCATTCTGGATTTCCTCCCAGCAGGACTCCAATATTTCATACCCTGCTGAAATGGGGAGCAGTGCATGAAACCAGATGTAAAGAATACACAAAAAAGGCAGTGTGATGTAATCTTTGAAGTTAGAGAACCTGAGTTCAAATCCCAGTTGAGGTACTGAAAACCTGTAGAAGGAAGACAATAACCTCTTTAGGGAGCTCATCTGCAAAAGGAGGGGGTATGTTCAATGATCCCAAAGACCCTTTTCAGGTCTAAATCTATGAACCTCTGGGGCGGCTAGGTGGTGCAGTGAATAGAGCACTGGCCCTGGAGTCGGGTGGACCTGAGTTCAAATCTGGTCTCAGACACTTAACACTTACTAGCCGTGTGACCTTGGGCAAGTAGCTTAACCCCAAATGCCCTACCTTCCCCCCTCCGAAAAAGCAAAAAAGTTAAAAATTAAATCTACGAACCTCAACCTCTACATATTATGTGTTAGTTCAGCTAATATAGGACATAAGAAGAAAAATAAAGTCTGATTTTTTTTTTGCCTTGAAATTGCGGGTTTATCAAAGATGACTCAGTTCATAGAGAGAACTCTTTTACATTCATCCATTCAAAACACATTTATCAGGTGCCCACTGTGGGCAGAGTAATATGCTAGGTGTTGGTGGCGATAAAAAATTTACGCAATACACATTCCCCATTAGGCTGTCAGGTCCATGAAGGAAGGGTCAGCCCCATAGTTAAACCAAGATCCTAAACTGAAATCATGAGAAATGCAAGATGTTACAAGCTAAGTTCAAAACACATTTGTCATATAAGGTACTGGGGGAAAAGAGGAATTTCCATGAAGGGGTGGCCTTTAAAATGAATTCAGCAGACAAAGCCAGGGAGGAAAGATCTTCCAGACGTCAGATGTAGCCTCAGCAAAGTCATGCTGCGTGGCCAGTGACAAAGAGAGTCATACAGTAATGTGAGATAGGGCCTCAAAGATCAGGCTGTGAAGGACCTTGACTGCTAGACAAAGGAACTGGAAATCAGTAGGCTATAGGCAGTCACCGAAGAGCCCTGAGAAACATTAACATGACCAGACCAGACCTAGATACAAAAAACATTTGTACATCAATACAAAAAACCCCAAATACTAACAGAACATAAAAAAAAGAAGAAGTTATGCAATTGCAATGACTAATCATGGCCTCAGAGAAGAGATGAAAGCAACTCTGACCTTTTTCTCAGAGAGATGGGGGACAATCAATGCAGAATGTGGCACATGCTGTCAGATGCACTTACTGTATTAATCAGCTTTGCTCAGCTGTTTTCCCCTTGTTAAGAGGGAAGCATTACTAGGTGGGAGGCTAAGGTAGGTATATTTCAGAACAATGGTGATGTAAAGACAAAAGCTTCAATAAATTTTTAATTTTAAGAAAAGAAATACTATTCTGGCAACAGTAGGGAGCAAGATCTGGAATGGAGAGAGAATAGAAAATCCTTTAGGAAGCAATTGAAATCACAGAAACTCCAGTGGTAATGAGGAGACGTACCAAGAAGGAAGAAAAAGGAAGGGAAAGACCAGCGCACCTGTGCATTCATGTTTGCTCCATCCAGGTAAACCTGGCCTCCATGTTGGTGGATGAGGTCGCACACATCGCTGATATTCTCCTCGAATACTCCATTAGTAGATGGGTAAGTGATCATGATGGCTGCCAGTTTCTCTTTATGTTTATCTACCTATACGACAGAAAAGTAGAGAGAAACGAACCATTTGCATCTCCAGAATAGAAAGAAAAATGGCATCACAGAATTTGGAATCCGGAAGTCCAGCCTCTTCAGTTTACAGATGAGGAAACTAAAGTCCAAAATGATTGGGTGATGTGTCCAAGGTCACACAGTGAAGGAAGGGGAAGAGATGGGAACAGGAACTTCGTCTCAGCTTCAAAAGCAACATCTTTTCTGCTATACCTAGGCAGGCAGGTGGAGCAACAGATAAGGCACTGGACTTTGGGGTCAGCACGTCCTGATTTCAATTCTGCCCTCAGATCTTTGCTAGCTGTGTGACCCTGGGAAAGTCACTTACGCTGTCTCTATTTCCACATCTATAAAATAGAGGTTAACAATAGCACTCACTATCCAGGGCTGTTTTGAGGATAAAATGAGATAATATTTATAACTTGCTTTGTGAATCTAAAAGTAACATATAAATGCTAGCTGCTATTATGCTATTATGATGCTAGTCTTAGACTTTTTATTCTTAAAATCGCCTGAAATCCCATGAGGAGCAAGGACATCTCAGCTATAATTAACTCCTCCCTCCCCTCCCCGAGTGAAGATACTGTGAAGAAAAGTAAAAACACCTGTTCTAGCTGGTTCTCAACAGCCTAAGTTGGAGGAGGTTGAAGTGATTTTCTAAATAATTTGGACACTTAGAGTGGGGTTTGTTTGTTTGGTTTTTAATCTGATTTTCATGGTGTCATGGAAATGAGCAGAGGACCCAGAGTCAAGAGACCTGGATGCAAATCCTGGCTCTGCCACTTACCAGCTTTGGGGCCATGACTTGGGCAAGTCCTTTTACCTAAGCCTCAAGTCTTCATTTGTAAAATTCAGGTAATAGTCAAATACTTGTTAAGATAGACCCTTATAAAGGCCTAAATGCCCTAGACACCTCTCTAAGCCTGTAAGGTCAGTTGGTCAGTCAGTAAGCATTTATTAAGCACCTACTAACATGCCAAGCACTACACCAAGAGCTGGGGATGATTGGCAAAGTACTTCCTCACTGTAAGTTTCCTTATTAGCCAAAGGAATCATAGGCCCAATTAAAACAACAACCACCACCAAATTATTATTATTGCTGTCCCAACCTTCCACTTTCTTTTATTTGAGTATAGTGAATCCAGCTAGCATCCTTGTTCCTCCCCCCATGACCCTCCCCCATCCCACCCCCTGTATTTCCTTTCCTTCTTCCTCCAAAGAAATAGATGAAAGGGAATTCTTATCCTTGGCCTCCTGATAAAGCATAGATACACAGAAATGCAAATTGTCAGGCTGTTAGACCTAGGTTCACAAGGTAATTAAGTAGGGACTTAAAAAAATAAAAATCAACCTCAAATGATTACATCATACATTTGATGGTCTTATAAAATGCACCCAAAGGCAAAGAACTTTTATCAGAGAGATCAGGGGAAGGAAGGAAGAAAGGAAGAGAAAAAAGAAGGAAAAAGGGAAGGGAAGGAAACATGGGGGTGGGCCAGAAGGGATGGGCAGAACTGCGGAATCTTCTTCTCTTTCCCCTGGAAGGCAGCCACAGGAAGCTCCTAGTCCCTCACCCTAATAACCTGAACAGGCAAATCTATTCAACTGATTTTCTTCACACTCTCACGATTCCCTGCTTGCTAGTCTACTGGCAGCAAGCAGATATGGTTGCTAAGCAACGCCTTTCCCAGGGTTTTGGGAGTAGGGGGAGGGAGGAGGAAGACAGCCTGAAACTTTCAGCAGATGAAGGCTGAAACAGTGCTGCAGACATTTGGGTAATTTGCAAAAATGTTTTATTCCCGTCACAAGTCTTGAACAGAAGGTTTAAAAGTGTGCGTGCCATCCTTAAGAGCAGGAAGGGATGAGGAGAGAAAGGGTCAGAGCAGCCTGCCAAAGATTAGATTCACTTGCTTATACAAAGACTCCTTAAATTCATGAATTAAAGGAGGGGATATGCTAATCATCTTCATCATGTTTCTCTAAACGGGAGAAGAAGAGGGGGAAAGTCAAGGGGCAAGTTGATCCAGGGCCAAAGGTCCTTGCTGCCATTTTCTTATCTGCTAGTGTGGCTTGTTGCCTTCTAATTTGGCGCCACTTTCCCTAAACCTTCTCAGAAGATAGATCTCAGTTGAAGTTAGGAACCCGAGGAGAGAAGGCAATCTCAGATGTCCTTCCCTTTCTTGCCCCCTTCTCTCGTCCCAACCCTCCAGTAGCCATTAACAGCAGGAAGTGTGCTCACCATGGCTCTGAGATGAACAAGGTCAATGCTGCCATTTTTGTCCACCTCCACTGGCTGAATCTTCATGCCTGCCATATGGGCACTTGCAGGGTTCGTACCATGTGCGGATTTAGGAATAAGGCAGACCTTAGGAAATGAAAAGTATGCAGTGGGGAGAGAAGAATGAAGGCTTAAAAAAAGCTTCTAAAAAAACCTATAACAATCGGTTTTATAAAGCGGTAATGTTAAGTAAGAGTGAAAATTCATCCAGATGTGCCTGGCACAAACAGTAACTCAATGAACACTAAATACTTATCATTGTAGGTTTTTTAAAATTCCAGTACAGCCCATTGAATGGTGTCTTATAATGTGCTGTAAGCTATGAGCCGATAAGCTTTCTTGCTTGCAAATTGTTCAGAGGCTAGAGAAAGGAGTGGTTTCAGTTTCGGTTCCTTCCCCCTCAACGCTTTATTTTTCTTGAAGACAGTGCAGATGTTCAGAACATTAGTACAACTTCCTCTCTCCCACCCACCCCCAAACTGGCATGGCCTTATTTCAATCTAGTCTTCTGCATAAAACATATAAATACGACAGAGGTGGACTGAAAACAGTAACTTCTTTCCCATCTGAGTTTTCTGGATCAAAAGTCTGCTGCTACCCCAGAGAAATGAGTCAGCTGGTTTTCCATAAGTTCAGTTAAGCTTGGTCAAACATTACAGTGATAGAGGTACTCTATAAGCTCAATTAATCAGAAAAACCACAAGGCCGCAAGCAAAATCTTTCAGACGTAAATGTCAGATCCATTGTTGCTTGAAAAGCGCTCCCTGTTTTCTGGGTTCATATAAGAACTGGTTAACTTAGGATGAGCTGAAACTTATGAAAAAACAAGGGGGGAAACAGAATCTTCCAGTTTCAGCACAGTAATTATTTTATCAATATTTACTGAACACCCAGATGCAAGGCACACAAATGAAGTTTCGCAATGGCCTTATTTGCAACAGCAAAACAAACCTGAAAACCCTGAAAATCGCCAGTTAGGGAGTAACAGAATAAATTATGGAATATGAAAAGGAAGATGATTGTGCCATGCTTTTTAAAAGATGGTTATGAAGAACACAAAGACATATGAAAAGGTAGTAACTACAGAGTGAAGAATCAGAACAATATACACTGTGATGACATTAAAAGTAAGACTAGGGGCGGCCAGGTGGCGAAGTGAATAGAGCACCAGCCATGGAGTCAGGAGGACCTGAGTTCAAATCAGACCTCAGACTTGACACACTTACTAGCCCTGTGATTTTGGGCAAGTCATTTAATCCCAATTGCCCTCCAAAAAAAAACAAAAAAAAAAAGGTGAGACTAGAGCAAGGATCTGTGATTTCAGCCATATCGTGCGGGAAATTTCTCTGCAGTACAATTCTAATAGGTAAGGCCCAGGGATCTGCTTGATGTGCTAAGAGATTAAGTGATTTGTTCAAGATCACATATCAATTTAGCATCAGGGTCAGGATTTGAATATAGGTCTTTCTGATCCAGAGTCTTCAGAATAACTTCCCAGACAACTGGCCCTGTTTCCTTCGTGGACCTTAAGGACTTTGTCCAGGAGAATAACTCACCAAAATGGGTTTCATCATCACCCCCACCTCCAACCACTAACCAGCTACCACTGATTGGGAAGTTAAGCCCTGGAGTTCCACGAACAGCAGCACCCACTCCCTCTCACAACTTGTCCAGCCCTGCTACCAGTCTGGCCCCCCGCAGCTGTTAATCATGGGGGCAACCTTTATGGAGGTAAGATCTAGTAACTGCCTTTGAATGTAATAAAACCCTACCTCCTCAGCACCCACAACTACTTCAAACTTAGAAAAGAATATGCTCATTACTAAAATCCTTGGCACTATCATATTTCCCAACATCAGAAACAGCGATGGTTTACCAAAACTGGCACTAAAGAGCATGTATTACCATTTGCTTTGCTGCTACACCCCAAGGACCCGCTGGGTCTTTCCATATGACTCTCAGCTGAAATCTTCCACCCCTTAGAGTGGAAAAGACTGTGTCACATTTCTCTTTGTATCCCCAATGTTTTGCATAGCCTAAAAACATAATGTTTTTTCATTCATATATTCCTTCCCTATTCGAAGGTCAGTGCTCTTTCTACTGCCTCTCTAAATATGAATAATGATAACAATAATTAATAAGAGCAATCAATCAAGTTGTAGCATACTGGATAGAGGGCCAGCTTTGAAGTCAGAAATATCTGGGTTAGGGGTGGCTAGGTGGCACAGTGAATAGAGCACCAGCCCTGGAGTCAGGAGGACCTGAGTTCAAATCCACCTCAGACACTTAACACACTTACTAGCTGTATGACTTTGGGCAAGTCACTTAACCCCAGTTGCCTTCCAAAAAGCAAAAAAAAAGAAAAAAGAAATATCTGGGTTCAAGACCTATCTGTTACTACTAGCTCTTGCAAGTATGGACAAGGCTCACTTTCCTCATATATAAAACAAGAATAATAATATGTATATAATATTGCAGTACCTGCCTCGCAAGGATGTTGTAGGGCTCAAATGAGGAAATACATGAATATTATATAACTATCAATTGGTTATTAGTGTTTTGAATAGAATCTTTCAAAAACATGGTTTATAGAAGGCTGGGCTTAGACTGAGGAAGACATGTCTTTTAATCCCACCCCTGACACCAGATATGGAACCCTGAACTAGGTTTGAGTGACCATGGACAAGTCTTCCTCACCTATAAACTAATAATGCCTGTGATTGCTACTTCACTGGTCGAAAGAGTTAATGTACGTCAAGTGCTTTGTAAACTTTAAATGTAAACATTATTACTATGACCATAACCATACCATTAACTATATTACTATTACTTCAACAACTACCGCTATTTAATTTCAGCTCCTTAAATAATAACTGAGCATTTGACTCAGGGCATCAGTGAAGGGTGTACTGGTAAACAGGTTCACAGAAAGTAGATGGCAGGGGCAGCTAGGTGGTATAGTGGATAGAACACTGGCCCAGGAGTCAGGAGGACTTGGGTTCAAATTCAGCTGTATGACCCTGGGCAAGTCACGATCCCATGGCCTCAAAAAAAAATCTACCAGCAAGTGGATTGTACCTTTTTTTAAAAACACGTTAAAAAATTAAATCAGAATAAATAAGATGAATAAATAAATGTTGATAAACATTTTCTCTATCACCTTCTTAACTCTAGACCAGTGAGTGGTTCTCAACCTTCCTAATGCTACGACCCTTTAATACAGTTCCTCATGTTGTGGTGACCCTCAACCATAAAATTATTTTCGTTGCTACTTCATAACTGTAATTTTGCTACTGATATGAATCGTAATGTAAATATCTGATATGCAGGATGTATTTTCATTGTTAAAATTGAACTTAACCCACGTTGAGAACCACTGCTCTAGACAATCAACAAAACAATAGAAGAAGCCCCGATTTGTAGTATTTCTAAATTTCTAAGGTATAAATGCTCACATTGAAAATTTTTCAAGTGGCTCTCCAGAGCTGTTCTAACTGGGTCCAGCACATCCCTGCGATATACATGCATACATACATATATACATACATGCAGACATACATACATACACACACACACACACACACACACTCACAAACTGCCTATATTTCCCCAGAGATGTTTAGAAAGAACTTGGGTGGTTCCCTAAATCATATTCATTCCCACTTTATGATCTTACAAAGGAAAGATATATTTCTTTGGAGCCATTACAGCATGCTATATTAGAACTGAATATCAGAGAAAGTAAAAAAAAATCCTCCCCAGCTGCATTAGTGCTCACGTCCTTCCTTATCTTTCCCTTTGACAACTAGAAAAACCAGCCTCAAATGGAGCCTTTGATCTAGAAAGGACCACAGACTTTCAAGCTTATTGCGTCTGTTTTTACAGAAAGTAGGAATTGTTCCGGCTTTTTTTGTGTTGCAGTACAAAACATCATGTTCCTGGAATTGAGGAGACAAAAGCCTGGACTTCTCTTACACGTGACTGAGAATAAAATGGAACCTAATAAAGCCTTAGTTATTTCTAACAGTGTTGATGAGAGTGCTAAAGGAAAAATGGTATGCACAAAAAAATTGTGGGACCACAAAAGGTAGAACAAGGAAGAAAGAGGAAGGGCAGGAAGTCCAGTGAGTCATAGGAGATTTTTCCTAAATGTAATTATGCCATGTTTCAAACGCGAGCTGGCTTGGTTAACCCTGAAAAGTGACTTCACCTCAAAATGCCTAAGGCAACTCTCATAAAAGCATAAAAATTGCTGAAAATGTTATTCATTGATATTCCCTTAGACCAATGAAATCATAGATCTGGTTTAAAAAAATTACAAGAAGGCCTTTGGTTTTCTTTCTTCAACCTTCTCTTTGGTTTCCTCAATTCATGGACATTCATAGCTATTTGTGTGGTGTTAGGTTAAGTTTTGTGAGAGGGTGGTGGAAGCATGGAGCATGGCATAGTCTACAGGGCAGTGGGTTATTAGGCAGAAGATCTTGACTCTGTTTCCAACTCTGTCACTAATCACCCATGTGATTCCCGATTTTCAGTTCCCTCACTTGTCCTTGGGGGAGGGGAGGGCAGCAAGATTGAATGCTTTGATTTGCTTTGGAATTCCCTAATTAGAGCTGTGCTGTTGCTGAATATATAAAAAATCTCAAATTTGTGGCTTAAAAAATTTAATCAAATTTGGAGACATCTTTAAATTAATCTCTATTGATCAACCAGGCCAAAGCAATCAAGACACAGAGGGCATGAGAAGGGATCAGAGGAAAGACAGCAAGAAAATGGAGTGTTCTGTTTGCTTTTTACCTTGCTTTTTAAGGAGAAAGTTTCTAATTCTTTTAAATGTCAAGCAAAATCAACTGTGATAGGAATAGTAAGCAAATTCCACCAGAAGTACATGCATGTCTGTATGCACCATCCATTCACTATTGCCATCCCTCTACCAATTGCCCAAACAGACCATCATGTGTAGTTCCATTCATAATTCAATAGAAGTTCTACCCAGGAATCAGTTACAAACCGATCCTACCTCTCCCTACCACATCTGAAAACTTTGGGATATACAATCCCCTACCAACTGGATATACAATCCAATTGCTGTTGGGGATTAACTGAATTCATGGAAGACTTCAGCACCTGCTGGCCCAAACAATAGTTCCCGATTGTTATCAGCAGCTCCTACACAATGTTGGCTCAGTAGCTCCAAACATTCACTCAGGGTAGCAGGAGGCCATTGACACATGGAAAGGTCAGCAAGGCAGAAAATACAAAAACACGTTCTCTTCCTGCTGAATTTGTGGGCATGAGCTTCACCTACCAGGAAGTGATTCATTCATCCCTTCATTCAACAAATATTTGTCAAGCACTTATTACATACCCAGAACCGTGCTGGGCAGGCACTATAAAGGAAGTCCAGAGGCAAGATGGTAGAATTTTGATCTGAATATACATTCTTCCAAAGGGCCCCATGAGATGTTTGGGAGGCAAGCGTCCCTCCACCCACTCCCGATTACCCCCCCCCTCCCCCACCATTTAATAGATAGGAGACTTGGAATCACAGAGGACTGGGCAGCTTCATCCCTTTGCTGCCCCCTCCCCCTCCTCCCAAGCCTACCCCTTGTTCACACTCACAATCCGGTGATGCTCTCCTTTCCTGTCTAAATAAGCCTTGATTGCAGTCAATCCAGCGTATTCTCCCTGGGCTCCACTGCAAAAAGAACAAGGAGAGAGAAGAAAGGTCAGGCTTCAGGTCTTTCTCATTTGCATTAATTCATTTAATCTTTTTTTAACACAGTTATGTCATGTGGGGAAGTACTGTCATAACAGTACAGTATTACCACCTCACAGGTTAAGGGGACAGCCTCCCCTATCTGAAATCAGCAAGTAACCTGAAAAGATTTTCCTGAGAAACTGCAATAATCAGTAACAGTAGAAATCCCTGAAGAGCATAAACAGGGCATGCAGAAAGTCTTAGCGCAGTTTTAAGACTAGTCAAGTTCAGGCCGTGAACTAGTGACTGCTGTCAGAACATCCTGTGAACATCTTACATCACCTCAAGGACCCAGCACAGTGCTCTGCACATGATCAATCAATGAGCCAACATTTATTAAGATCCTACCATGTTCCAGGTACTGTGCTAGGTAATAAGAATACAAAATGAAACGATCCCCAATAAAACGAGTTTGTTAAATGGAAGTGTTAGTTGATAGCTAGTTAAGGTGTGATCCTTCCCATAGACATATGAACTTTACAAAGGCAGATGGCAGGGAGGTAGGTAGGCATTAGCGGGCAGCCCATCCCAAAGGCCTCTGTCTAATCCTATAGCCAGCCCCAAGAACTGAGGCAGGAAGCCTCCTCCAAAACTCAGAACCCACCATCATGAAATGTTTTTCCTAAACACTTAATGGGTTTGTTTTTGAGGCCCCCAACACTCAAGGGAGAATTTCTCAAGATATCCCAGAGCAGTTGACTCTCTTAGCTTTGGCATCATACCACAACCACGGCAATTTCTATAGAAGTGACCTTCACGTCACTATTCCCTCCCGTCCCCCCCCCCCCCATTGGAGAGGGAGTGAATTCTAAAAGGTTGCTGAGTGCTGATTTAAATCCTGGATTCTGTCATGTCCGTAGGAAGACAGCAAACAGGCCCAGGTCTGTAAAAGCTGGTCCACGTGGTAGCATTGAACTTGGAATCAGAGACCTGCCATCAAAGCCCAGCTCTGTCATATACTAGTATATAACCTTCTAACAACAGCAATCACCACCACCATGGGAAGGATTATGACCCCTGAACACCCTACCTTCCAAGAGTGTTGAGAGGATCAGATGACGTGATGTCTGTAAAGTGTTTTGTTATTCTGAAAGCGCTATGTGAATGTTAGCTATGGTTATGATAACTATCTATCCAGCCCTCCAGTCAAGATGGAAGTGACTATATATATAGCACACCTCTCAGAAAACAACTGAGAAAAAGCAAAGGGACAAGAGGAAATGTCTCCCCCCCCAAAACACACAAGAACATTAAAAGTAGCTGACTATTAAGGGCATAGGGACAGTGTCTTGTATATCCTCCAGTGCCTGGCACAGTTCTCTGCACAAAAAGATGCCAAATCAATCAATCAACCAGCATTTATAGAATGGAAAAGAAGCCAAAATAAGCAATAAAACGAGAGGATAGTCCCAAGATTGAATGCACTTTAAAATAAAGTGGGATTTTTTTTTTCATTAGAAGGAATCTTTAGAGACTAACTAGTTCAGTTTTCTTTTTACAGATAAGGAAACCGAGGTCTCCCAAAAAGCAAATACTTTCCCCAAGGTCCTACAGCATGTCAGTAATGACTGGTGTTTGGACCAACATCCTCTGACTTCAGATCCTATGCATGTTCACCAGGGCACACAGCCTCCATAAATGTACCTAAGGATTTATTCTAAATTGTTAACAAAGAAACATTTTTTTTTAAAGCCCTGGTGCTAGAGTTAGAGGCCAGATGATAGGGATAAAGACAACATCCTGAGGACATGGAACAAAGAGCCTAAATAGAGAAAGGAGTTGGGAGTACAAAGCAGCTCAGTCACAACAAAGACTTCTCTTTCTCAATCAATCAACACTTATTAAGTGCCTATGGCAGACACCGTGTTAACCACTGAAAAGGAGGTTTTTTTTGTTTTTTCTTTTCCCCTGAGTTTTTCATGTGACTTCTATTAACACTCTTTTTGCTGAGAAGCTGGAAAAATGAGCTAGACCAAGAGAAAACTGGGGGTGAAGGGAAGGTAAAAGAGCCATCCAAGAATGAGACAGTAAGAAGGTATGGTCCGTTAAAGACTTAAATGGAAATGCTGGATACTTTTGGCCTTAGAAGCTCATAAACTTAGCAGTGTTTCAACTTAAGAGGTGGAAGGCAAGAATAACACCAATTTCAAACGAAATGTGAGACGCTAAGGTGCTGAAGTCTTTTGGAGGGACTAATAGCTCCACCTACAGGTGGATAAAAGTGAAAAAAATTGACATATCACAAATAGGAATATATTCAGAGAAAATAATAGGTACGTGGAGGGACTAGAAAATAGAGTAAAAACTTTAAAAATAAGATAAAACGGTGAACCTTGTCTTTTAGGCTACGCTTTCTCCAAATACATTCACTCCAAATACAATATTGTCCTTCTATAAAGCATGAGATGACATTTACAGCATGAAATGGAATGCTGGACTGGGAATCAGGAAAACTTGGGTTCGAATTCCACTTCCTGACTTACTGGAGACTCACCATGGGGGAGCGTCAGTTTCTTCATCGATAAAATGGAGGTAACCATTATATGACCCACCTCCAAAGGATTATCATGAGGCTCTGATGAGAATGTAAGCGAAACTCTTTGCTTTCAAACCTTACGTAGTCAGTTATTGTATTATTATCAAATAATAATTATCATCAAAACACCAAAAATATTCAGCAGCCTGGCATAAGTGGAAAGTTTGCTACATTTGAAATCAGAAACCTGGAGTCTGAATCTTGGCTTAGAGATTTGCTACCTGTATGATCTCAGATGAGGTTTTCTCTCCTTGTTCAAATTACCATGTGTTTTAGATAGATAGATATAGATATCTCTATATATTGAAATATATATGCATTAACATTATATGTAATATACATGTGCATTAACATTATATGTGATATATACATAGCATGTATGTCATATATGGCTTTTTTACTACATTTACATTATAAATATATTATATTATATATGTGTATAGGTATATATGGGGGGATAGATATATGTGTGTGTAGTAGGTTAAAGGTATAAACATCTGTGTGTATGACATTATGATGCATGTGGTTTTCTGTTTACATATTGTATCCCCAGAAGAATATAAGCTTCTTGAGGACAGGGACTATTTTTGTTTTGTTTTTGCAATCCTAGCACATAACACATACAAAGTAAGCACTGAACAAAGGCTTGTTGAATAGATTTCTATCTAAAAAATGAGTGTTTGGGGCTAGCAGAAGCTCTAGAACCTATGAACCTCTGTATCCTTAAATTTCCCATAATTATCTAACAGGACTATAGTCAAACTCTAATTAGATCTTTTCATGATACTCTTGGTGGAAGCCAGATCCCAGGACTGGTTCTGGACTTTGATCTCCAGGCATTTGATATCATTCCACCCCCAGCCTCCATCTCTGACACTAACATTTATTGACATTGGTCTCCTCTTTCTAGTCTTTACCCTGATTACCAACCCCCTTCACTATCCCCATGTTCTATAGTAAGATAGTTAACTGTGAATTGAGACAATTTTGCATCTTATCCCTTGTTGGAGCCTTTGCTGACAGATTCGTTTTATTCAATGTCAGCTCATATAAGACAGCCAGAGGCTGCATGCGTGGCCATCTGTTAGGGCTGGTTTTTGGAGGGGATTTTTCGAGTTGGATTAGATGGCCTTTAAGGTCTGTTCCAACTCTGAGACTGGTTCGGATTCTGTGATTCTTTCAAACATCTCAGTTTGTAATTTTCTTTGAAAAAAACAAAAACAAACACCTCCATCAAACACCCTCTTCAGTATGAGTCACTCACAGAAGGTGTTTACTGCTGCCTTCTCTTCTGCCACAAATATTATCCCTTAATTATATCACAGATTTCTAAAGTGGATGAGTCTGCTTCCACACCATTCAACACAGGATAGACCATTTAGGAGGAATGGCAATAAGTATGAGCAGACTGTTTTAGGCGAGTGGGACAGGATGAAAAACAGAATGTAAATTCAGTATTTGTAGACAACTCTTTCCACATAGCTAGCAGTGACTACATGTGATTTCTAGACTCAAGTTCCAGGTGTCTAGGTTGGCAGAAAGAAATACATTTCCTTAGCTTTCTTTTTCTTGGGCTTTTTTGGCCCTCAGATACAGATGGAAATGTTAAGTCTAGAAGCTGGTTTCATTTTGATGCTATATTTTAATACCAGTTTTACGCATTGTGGGTTCAAGATGATGTATCATATTTCAGTTTGGTAATACATACACACACATATGCATACATACACATACACATATATCAGCATATATAAGAATATGGTATCTGGGAAAGGAATTTGGATTTCTGACCCATGGCTTAAAATGTAGGAATTATGGGCTCTTGGTCAGAAAATGAACAAAACTAATAAAAGCTATTAAAAATATTGTTTACTGGCATACAACTTCTAGGCCTATTCCCCAAAAAGATAAAAGAGGAAAAAGATCTATTTGTTTTGTATATATTTTTTGTGGCAGCAAAAATCTAAAAACTATAAAGGTATCTATCAATTGGAGAGTAGCTGAATAAATTATGATATATAAATGTAATAGAATACTACTATTGTGAGGGACAGTTTCAGAGAAACCTAAAGACTTATATGAACTGATGTAGAGTGAAATAAGCAGAACCAGGAGAACAATGTATATGATAAAAAGAAGAAATTCTACTCGGGATCTCATTCTTACCAACAAATAGAATCTGGTTAAGGTGACAGAAATGATGGTACCCACAAGGGAAGTGACTACTTCATTTCAGAGTTTGTGAGAGAAGTGAGGGAGGTTGAACATAATCTGGTGTGTAGCTTAGATTTAGGGAGAGGAGAGCAAATATCTAAGGGTTCTAAGAAAAGGAAAAATAGGAGCCCGTGGACTAAAATTCTGCAGGGGAGTTTTAGCCAGGATGTATAAGAAGATTTCAAGAATAAAACTCCAAACAAACAAATAAACCAACCCAAAATACCAAAGGGAAACAATTCTGACGAGCAGAAAGAAACAGAAATTGTTTAAAGTGAGTCCAGTGGGATGCTGGGGCTACCTTGTACCAATTTGTGAAAGCTGACAGTTAAATTTTCAATATGAGCATTTACACCTTGGAAATCACAAAATGCTACAAATCAGGGCTTGAGTTATTGTTTTGCTGATTGTCTAGACTTTGAGAAGTGATAGAGAAAATGTTAATGATGTAGATTGATCCTGCACATTTTGTTGTTAAATGTTTACCTGCAGATCACCTATTGCTAAATGTTTGCCAGCATCCTGCCAAAAATGATTGATAAAGATGCACGGGGAAGGTCCCAGTCAATTCAAAATTTAAAGACATGTACATAAGACAGTTGCAAGAATAGGTTATGGAGGATAACTACAAAAGTATAAAGTGGTCCTCTAAGAATCATGCCAGGAGAAGTAAGCCTCAAAATGAGTTGAGGATGGTGAGAAAAGCTAAGGACCATAAAATGGGAATGAAGAGTTAGCTGTATTTCCTCATAGACAGAATAAAGAATGAAGAAGAACAGGTATGGCTGTGGGTATGGGTGAAATGATGATAATGGATAGCAGAAGAACCACCATTTTTCTAGCCATCCAGTTTTATAACCTTAGAAACATCCTTGACTCTTTTCTCTCCCTCACCTATCATATCCAAGAAATTGCCAACTATTGTCAATTCTTCCTCTGTGACACCTCCATATTTGTCCCATATTCACTCACACAACCACTTATGTTAGTTCAGATGTTATTGCCTCTCACATCCTAATTGATGTCTCTTTGCTTCAAGTCTCTCCACTTTCCAGTCTATCCTCTACTCAGCTGACAAAATAATCTCCCTAAGGCACAGTTCTAACTATGTTACCCCCTTTGCTCAAAAACCTGACATGGCTCCACATTGCCTGTGGGATAAAATTAAAAGTCCTTGGACAGGCTTTAAGTTGCCTTCACAATATACTTCTCTCCTATATTTCTAATCTTATTTCATTCTCTAAAATTCATATAAGTTTGAGTCAAACTACACTACTAAATGTTCTTTCAATTCAACATTCCATTTTTTGCCTCTATACATTCTCATGACCTCTTCTCCATGCCTTCTTTCTCACCTCTGCCTTTCAGAATCTTCTACTTCATTCAAGGCTGAGTTCAGGTTGCAACCTTCTCTGTAAAGACCTTCCTGATACCCCAGATAACCATGCTCAGTTTTCCTTATACTATATTTATTTGTGCATGTATTTATCCCCTTAGTGGAGGGATTGTTTGATTTTTGTCCCTATATGTCTCATGATACACATGGTTAGCAGGCTTTTGGTAAATGGTGAATGATGACCCTACTACTCCCTAGCTTTATAACCTTGGCCAAGACACTTAACCTCTATGGACCTCAGTTTCTGCTTATAATTAGGGAGTTGGGTTAGATCATCTCTAAGGATTCTTTCAGTCCTAATCCTATGACCATCCCATTCCCCATTCTTGCATCTTCATGGGAAAGAAGGCTCATCCTACTACAAAATGTCATCCAACCAAGCTTCACCACCTCCAAATCAAATGGAGACCAAAAAAAAACAAAAACATTTTTTACACCCAAATCATAACAATGAGAAGGAAGTTCAGAGATACAGAAAGTTTCCAGTTCATTCATCAATGGCAAGGCCAAGAAGGGAGTAGAGATCTCCTGATCACTAGGCATCCCTCTATCTGGTAGGAAGTAAGAATGGTACCAGCTCTATGATTCTATGAAAGAGTAAAATTTCATTGACCACAAGCAAGCACGTCAGAGATTGATGGCTACATTGAGATCTCTATTCCAATAGGGCACTGAAGATTTGTCCATATTTAACCACTAGAGGGCAAAGTCTCTTCATTTTTAGTATACATGAAAACAAGAGAAGTTTTTAAAGATTCCCTGATGATTTGAAGAGGAGAGGGCTGGGGGTGGGGTGAACCCCAACTTTGACACTTTCTAGCTTTGTGAAGTTTCTCTGTAAAACAGATCATAATACCAAGACTCCCTACTTCCCAAAGTTGTGGTAAGAAAAGCATTTTATAAACCGTATGGCCCAATAGAAATGTGAACTAATTATCATAAATGCCATTCTCTGAATGGGCAGTTTCATTCATAGAATAACATTGCACCACTAATGCACTGTTGGAGTTGTGAACTAAACCAACCATTCTGAAAAATATTTTGGAGCTATGCCCTAAGGGCTATAAAACTGCATTCCTTTGACTCAGCAGTACCACTAAAAGATATATATATCCTAAAGAGATAAGAGGAAAAAGAAAAGGACTCATATGTACAAAAATGCTTATAGTAGCTTTTTTTGTGGTGGCAAAGAAATGGAAATTGAAGGGATGCTCATCAATTGGGGAATGGCAGAACAACTTGTGGTATGATTGTGATACTATTGTGCTGTAAGAAATAACAAAGGGGATAGTTTCAGAAAAACCTTGGAAGACTTTAATGAACTGATACAAAATGAAGTGAACAGAACCAGGAGAATATTGTACACAGGGATAGCAATGTTATAATGATAATCAACTGTGAAAGACTTAGCTGATTGACCAATACAATGATCCATGAGAGTTCAAACAGATTGATTATGAAAAAATGCTATCCACCCCCAAGGAAGAACTGATGAACTCTGAGTGCAGATTGAAGCTGATTTTTTTTTCACTTCATTTTTCTTGGTCTTTTTAAAAGGCTAAGATGGAAATGTTCTGTATGACTTCATATATATAATGAGTATCATATTGCTTGCCTTCTCAATGAGTTAGGGGGGAGAGAATTTGTAACTGAAAAATACAAAAATATATTTTAAAAAAGTAAAAAGCAAGGAATATGGGGGGAAAGAATAACATTGTAAACCCCCCCTCCCCACCAATATCTCACCAAAAAGCCAAAATATAAAAGCAATCAATTGTAGGATACAAACAGATGATCTGGGTTCTAGGTCTGATTTCACCATTACACCAACCATGTGAGGAAAAATAAAACAAAAAAGTCATTTTTCTTATGCCTTCCGTCTGAATCCCTGGCTTCACTGGACCATTCTGCTACTCAAGGTGGCTTTACATAGGAAACTGATCTGCCTCCTTAAAGCAGGGCAATTGTTTTAGAATTGAGGGGCATGGTGAGAAGGGCCTAAGGCATTACCTCATACACTGATAACTTTCTCAGCTCAATCCCTTACAAGAGAAACAACTTTCTAGGTTCTCTGGAATTTCAAATCATAAATCCAGAACATCTGAGCCAGATAACACCATAGGAAACCATAAAGATCAGATAATGGGCCTTTTTCATTTTGCAGGTAAGGGAACAGAAGGCCAGACAACGGAGGTAGCATTCCTGAGATCACACAGGTAGGTGTTGGGAGAGCCAGAACTACAACCTGGATTATTTGTGCTAGGAGAGGAAGCATGGGGCACAGAAAATAACACCAAGACAAGGGATCGAGAGTACTCAATTCAAATGCTGACCTTAGCACTAAATGAATGGACATGATCAAATCATTTAACCTCTTCTAGCCTCAATTTCCTTATCATTTTTTAATGGGATAATAATGCTTGTATTACTTTCCTCATAGAATTGCTAAAGTACTCTGTTAATGACAGCTGCCATTTGTCTAGCATGCTAAGGTTTGCAAAGTGCCTTACAGACATTAATTTACTAGGGCCTCATAATAGCCCTATGAGGTAGAACTACAAGTATTAACAACATTTTAAAGATTCAGTAACCAAGAGCCTCAGTATCCATGGTCAGACTTGTCCATAGTCACCTAGCTAGTAAGTCTCCAAAGCAGAATAAAAACCCAGGTCTTGGGGCGGCTAGGTGGTGCAGTGAATAGAGCACCAGCGCTGGAGTCAGGAGGAACCGAGTTCAAATCCGGCCTGATACACTTACTAGCCGTGTGACTTTGGTCAAGTCACTTAACCCCAATTACCCTCCAAAAAAAAAAGGCAAAAAAAAACCAAACCCAAGTCTTCTTTCATCTAAATGAAGACTTCTGTCTGCTACAACACACTTCCCCTCTATTAAGATCAAAGGATCACAAACTCAGGAGCTAGAAGAGGGCTTAGCCATTATCCAGTTCAAATACAGTCCCTTCCTCTAATGACCTCTCCCTACAACTAATTTTACAGATGACAAAACTGAGTTCCAATGGTTTTGGATGAAGATGGGAGGAAGAGGATGGATCTGTGCTTTCACTAGTATCAGGAATTCCCTCTATTCGTGAGGATTGGCATCTTTTCTGTGATTTATTGTCACAGAGAGTTGACGGAGAGGTTAATTGCTAGTTATTATTGTTGACCCACTAGGTACAAACCAGTAACAGTCTCTCAAATTGGATTCCTATTGTCAAGTCATATCATCGACAAGAGGGAGAAAAAATTCACTCACCTATTAGGTTGGAAGGAAACTTTGTCATAGCCTGTGAGTTCACACAAATCCTTCTCCAACTCTCGGAAAAGTTGCTGATAACCTTGAGCCTGGTCTAGAGGCACGAAGGGATGGATGTTGGCAAATTCTTTCCATGTGATTGGCTGAAGAGGAAGACAGGAGAAAACACACATAAGTTATGATTCTATTTAAAACCTATATACATATATGTGAAAATGTTCTTCCTTTGCAGTAATGGAAAGGTATATACCCAAGCACCCATAAATGACAGGTCATTCTGCAGGCACTGTTTCCACCCAATGCAATTTCTTACCTTCTTTGAGCAAGTGAACATAATGGTAAAGAGATGAGGACAAAACCAGGGAACTAGCTACTAATACACAACTTTTCTTTCTACTTATATTTAAATTTACCTGAATGTAGACTTATTCTAAATTTATTCTAATAAATTATTGTGGTTATAAAATATTATAATATACAATTATGACAATGTTTATCATAACATTTGTTAAATTAATAAATATATTGAAGAAGAGTTTCCCCCCCTCTGAGGTTTTGTGTTTGCTTGTTTTTTGAATTATGGTGCTGTAAGGCTGCAGGAGTGGATAAGGCAAACACTTGCATTGATATAGTTTATAAATATAGCCTCAAATCACTGCTCTCCTGACCTATTCAGGTAGAAAGTTTTACAATTCCTGATAATACCTGGAATTAATGAATATACATTTACAAAATGAAAGCCTTTAACAAGGCAGGTTTACACATATGATCTATATCAGCTTGATTGCTATCTTGGGGAGGAGGAGGGGAGAGAGGAAGGGAGAAAAATACAGAATGCAAGATGCCCCGACAAATAAAAACTTAATGACATCGATCTACTTACTGTAAGCTCAGATGAGCTGTTGAGCTTCATCGTACAGGATCCCTTTAAGAAACACCCCCCGCCAAAAAAAAAAGCATCATATTATTGTTCTTAATTCCTTCCAACCACCCTCAGTCCCACCTGTGGTCTCTACATCCATACTCTAGCAAGAGACTGAGGACAATCCAAGAAAACAACAGAGAAGATCATATCTACCAGAGGAATCATGCTGTGGACGAGAGAAATATCTTTGTTCTCCAGTTTCTTCATGTACCGGACAATATTAGTTTCCGACTGATAGCTGTGATAGAACACGGAATCCATGTTGAGAACCAAATGGGTCAGCCTACATACAGTCTTCTAAAAGTTGATAAGATGTAACTATTACCCCCAAAGTGTATCAGATTAAGCATCAGCACAACAGGAAGGCTGCATGACAGAATGGATGGGGTGCTGAACTTGGACAGAGGAGATAAAAGCCTAAATCCCAGCCTCAGTGTACACCAGCTGAGTTAACAACTCAGAATTCATGGAGTTACCTCAGTTTCCTCATTTGTAAAGATAGGGAAACAATATTTATACTCACAAGGATATAGTGAGGAGGATGCTTGGTAAACTTACATACACGTGAGATCTTACAACATATTACTGCTCTAGGACAAGGGTTCCTAACATTTTGTGTATGTCTTGGACCCCTTTGGCAGTTTGGTGAAGCCTCCGGACCCCTTCCCAGAATGATGTTTTAAATGTGCAAAATAAAGTACATTGGATTAAAAGAGAATATTGAAATATACTTATCAAAACAGTTTTAAAATAAAGTCAGGGGCTCCAAGTCATGGACTTGGCGCAAAGAGAAAGGGGCTCTGAAACAGGATAACTCCTAAGGGATTCTTGGCCTGAGGTTTGGAATAGACTGTTAATGGTAATTGGCATAATTAGAAGGAAAAAATCATGACATTTGGGAGTAGTGAAAGAAGAAAAATGGTGAAGGGAATGTGAAGTTAACAGCTCACCAAATTCCTGAAGTTAATACCCTACCTTAAAATATACTTTTAGGATTTACTAAACTGTGGCCCCTATATTTGTTAAGCAAACAAATACTCTGCTGAAAAAGAGGAATATACTTTTAAAGGTTGTGAATCAATCACTAATTGCCTGCATACAACTAGATAGAATGTCAATTGTGATCACAAGAAGCCTCAAATTCATTCATTCAATTACTTGCACAATGCAAAATGCAGGTGTCAAAGGGAACTACATTAACCTGTTGAACACTGGATGTGTCAGGAATGGGCTGGTTCTTTTAAATGGGGTCCCTAGGATACCCCTCTTCTCTTCTCCCATGCTCTCAGCAACCAGTTCCTAACCAAGAAAACACAGAAAAATTATTGTAGATTAGATAAGAGAAGGAAAATAAACATTTTTCATAGAGTTATCTGGTTTTAATGATGTGTAAAAGTCAGGTTTCTGGGACATCTTATTTTATTCAACATTATTTTAACAATTCTTATAAACTTAGATGGTGGACAATACAACTGTCACCATTTATTTGGCTTACAAGGAAATGAGCAACATATAATGTGGCAACACTCATTTGGATTGTGAAACCTTTCCTGATAAGGCTACACTCTAAAAAACATGAACTAAGTGGGAAAAAAGTATAGACTTCAAGGACTAGGCAGCAACAGCAATGGGGAGACAGCAGCCCCAGTCATGCCCAGGACTTAACAAAAAGTTGTGGCACGGGGCTATATACAAACGAAGAAATCAAAGGGGTCTAAAAGGAGAGGACTGAAAGGAGGGCTGAGATGTAGCGCCAAAAGGCCCTTGGATTCCTACACAGGCATCTCAGAACTGAAGGCTGGAGCTGAAACTAGTAGTTGTACTCAGCTTTTCAAGGACTAAGGGAAATGTCCAAAAATCAATCTGCTCTTTCCCCAGCTTCCTCTCTCTGAGCTAGTACAGTTACAAACACTGTAATATACTCTGCTCATCTATCTTGAGTAAAAATTTACTATCCTTATTTTTGCCTCAAACATAAAATGGTGGAAAGTTAGCTAGAGTTAAGCAAAAATTTAAATTAAGACAGAGTCAAACCTCTGTATGCATGTTAGAAATTTCCCTAATGGCAGGAACTGAGTTATTAAGATTAAATTTTTTTGAGTTATTAATAATTCTTCTTCTGATATAAAATGCCACAAAATAAAAAGGTTATGTTAACCTGAAGCCTATTTTATTTCCCCTAGACTAAAAAGAAGGCTAATTGTTTTGTCATGCGGATAATTAGAGAGTGGGGGAGGGATGGAGGGAGGAAAAGGATTAAGGAGAGAAGGCAGTGGTAGGAGAAAAGGTCAAACTCTAAATAAAGCAAGGAAGATAAAGGAAAGACCTGAGAAAGATTCCATTCTGCCCCTATCCAACAGACAGGGCAAGAGAAAGAATAGATCACTGCCTGTCCAACTCTACACTACACATTAAATGGAAAAATCTAAGTTCTTTTCATGTTATTCAATGATTTTTTATTGAGCACCTACTATGAGATACTAGCCTGGGCACTGCTTAGGACAAAGAGGGAGGATATGGTTCCTGCCCTTAAGAGGTTTATATACTTAATAAGACATGATATATACGCAAATAACTATGGATATGAGACAATATGGCAAGTACAGAAAAGAAGGTCGAAATAACATGAGAAATTACTGGCATCCATTAACAATGAATCAAATACAGCTCAGATTGTGTGAATGTCTACAACTTAATAACTGGGCCACAGGAAAGAAAGTGAACCATAACCTTACAACTGGAAAGGACTTCAGGGGCCATGGAGTTTGGCCCAAACCTGGGCAATAACAGCCCCTACATCTACAAAAACCCCTACAAGTGGTTAAACACTTCCTGGATGACCTCCAAGGAGGAAGAGCTCGCTACTCTCTAAGACAACCCATCCTACTTTTTTTAAAATTTATTTTAAAAAGTAAAATTATTATTTTTAAGCACTTTCGCCCCCAAATTTTGAGTTCTAAATTCTCTTCCTCCCTCCTACTCTCTTCTACCCACTGAGTAGGCAAACAAATTATATCAATTATGCAGGTGAAATCATGCAAAATATATTTCCACATTAGCCATATCACAAAAGAAAGCTAGAAAATTATACTTTAATTTGCACTCAGAGTTCATTAGCTCACTCTCTGGAGGCGGATAGCATTTTTTCATCATGAGTCCTTTAGAATTGCCTTGGATCATTGTGCTGATCAGAGTATTGTCTTTCACAGTTGATCATCATTATAATATTGCTGTAGTGTGCATCAGTTTATATAGGTCTTACCATGTTTTGTCTGAACCCACCCCCCTCATCACTTTATTATAGCACAATAGTACTCCATCACACTCATGTGCCACAACTTGTTCACAGCCATTCTCTAATTGATGGGCATCCCCTTGATTTCTAATTCTTTGCCACCACATAAAGAGCTGCTATACACCTTTTTGCAGAGACAAGTCTTTTTTCCTTTTCCTTTCACTTCTTTGGGGTATAAATCTTGTAGTGGTATTTTTGGATCAAAGGATATGAATAGGTTTATGGTTCTAAACTGTTCTCCAGAATATTTGGGCCAGTTCACAATTCAACCAACAGTTTATTAGTGAACCTGTTTTCCCTCATCCCCTCCAGGATTTGTCATTTCTGCTGGTGTAAAGTAGTACCACAAAGTTGTTTTAAGTTGCATTTCTCTATTCAATAGTGATTTAGAGCATTTTTCATATTACTATAGATAACTTTGATTTCTTCTTCTGGAAATTGCCTGTTCATATCCTTTGTGCATTTGTCATTGGGGGAATGGTTATTTTTATAAATTTGCCTCAGTTCCCTATATATTTGAGAAACAAGGACTTTATCAAAGAAACTTTTAAAAAAAATGTTGATATTACTTCATTGTGGTACCTTTTAGCAAAATGTAATTTCCCTTATCATCTTTTTGCTTTTGTTTTGTCTGAGATAAAAATTGCCTGCTTTTTTTATTAACTTTAGCTAAGAGTAATAGATTCTGTTTCAGCCCTTTGGTTTGTGTGCATTTCTGTTTCAAGTGTGTCTCTTGCAAAGAACACATTGTTGGATTCTGGTTTCCAATCCATTTGGCTATCTGCTTCTGTTTTATGAGTGGGCTCGCCCACTCAAATTCACAGTTATGATTACTATATGTTTCCTTCCATCCCGTTTTCTTCTGATCATCCTTCTCTTTCTTTTTATTCTGTCTATTTTGCTTCTCACCACTGCCTCTCATAATCTACCCTCTCTTTTATCATTCCCCACCCCTCCCTCATCTCTTATCCCCTTTTCCTCTTATTTCCTTATTGGATAAGATAGATTTCTATACCCAGTTAAGGAGACTCTGTGTGTGTGTGTGTGTGTGTGTGTGTGTGTGTGTGTGTGTGTGCGTGCTTCCCTATTTGAACTGATTCCAATGAGAGTGAGGTTCAAGCATTGCCAACCCACCCCCCTTTTCCCCTCTACTATAAAAGCTTTTTCTTCTTTTCCTCTTATACGTGTGAAAATTTTCTCCATTCTACCTCTCTTTTCCCTTATTCTAGTACATTCCTCTTTCTCACCACTTCAATTTTTTGAGATCATCCTAACATAATAAACTCACATTCATGCCCTCTGTCTATGCAGACTCCCCGTAAGACCCTAATGAAGATAAAGATTTTAGGAGTTACACGTATCATTTGCCAATGTAAGAATGAAAACAGTTTAACTTTATTTAGTCCCTTTCACGTTTACTATTTTATGCTTCTCTTGAATCTTCTATTTTAATGTGAGGTTTTCAATTTAGCCCTGGTTTTTTCATCAGGAGTGCTTGAAAATCCTGTTTCATTAAATGTTCATTTTTTTTCTCCTAAAGGATTATACTTGGTTTTGTCGGGTAGGTTATTCTTGATTGTAATCCTTGCCCCTTTGCCTTCTGCCTTCATATTCGAAGCCCCCCCGCTCCTTTAACATGGAAGCTGCAAAATCTGGTGTGATCTTCACTGTGGCTCCAGGATATTTTATTTGTTTCTTACTGTCTGCTTGCAATATTTTTTTTCTTGACCTGGGAGCTCTGGAATTTGGCTATAATACACCTGGAAATTTTCATTTGGGGATCTCTTTCAGAAGGTGATCAATGGATTCTTTTCATTTCTATTTTACCTTCTGGACCTAAAACAGCAGGGTTTTCCTTAATAATTTCTTGAAAGTAGATGTCTAGGCTCTTTTTTTGATCATGACTTTTAGCTAGCTCCATTATTCTTAAATGATCTCTCCTTGATCTATGTTCCAGGCCAGTTTTTCAAATGAAATAGTCTACATTTCCTTCTATTTTTTCATTCTTTTGACTTTGTTTTATTGTGTCTTGATAACTAATGGAGTTATTAGCTTCCACTTGCCCAATTCTAATTTTTAAGGAATGATTTTCTTCAATGAGCTTTTGTACTTTGTACTTTTGTACTCCATTTGACCTATTCTGTTTTTAAAAGAGTTCTTCAGTGATTTTTGTGCCTCTTTTTTCAAGCTGTTAGTTCCCTTTTCATAATTTTCTTGCATCACTTTCATTTCTTTTCCCAATTTTTCCCCTACCATTGTTATCCCTTTCTTGAACTCTTTCAGGAATTCTTGTTGGGCTTGGATTCAATTAGCAATTTTTTCCTTTGAGACTTTGCTTTATAGCTGTTTTTCACATTGTTGTCTTCTTCTCAATTTATGTCTTAATCTTCCCTGCCACCATGGTAGTTTTTATGGTCAAGTTCTTTTTTTCTTGTTGTTTGCTGATTTCCAGTCTATTTCTTGATTTTGAACTTTATGTTAAATTTGGGCTTTGCTCACCCAGAGGCCAGGAGGCACTGTGCCAAGCTTCAGGCTTTTTTGTGCTACTGTTTTCAGAGTTAGTTTTGGGGTGGACCAGAGCTAGTTTTTGGCACTTCCAAGGTGGTGTGATCCAGGAAGAGGTATGGTCACTGCTCTCCTAGTCTGTACGCTATTCTTTACTTAGGAAGGGCCCATGTTCCCCTATATTCACAAGTGCTAGTACTCTTCTTGGCCTTGGAACTTCAACCAGGACCCCTGTTCCTTTGTGATTAAGCACAAGCAAACCTCTCCACCTAGAACTGAGACCCAGAACTACTTAGGGCAGTAGAATTTCCAATCAGCATCAACTGTAATGAGTGTCAGCAAAGGATCCTCTGTAATCTCTGTCTGAACAGTTGTCCAGCAGCCACCATCACAACCACCACCACCCCTTACTGTCTCTGGGCTGAGCTCCTAAAAGCTGCTGCTGCTGCCACTATCACAGACACCTCCAAGACCCGTAGCTGTTATTACTGCCTCTCTCCAGGCTCCCACTTGGGCAACACAGACCTTTCCTGTCAACCTCCTAGGCTGTATTAGACTGGAGAAATATCTCACTCTGACCTTCTATTGGCTCTTCCACTCCAAAATTTGATTTGATGAGTTATTTTAAAGTTGTCTGGAGGGGAATGTTGAGAGAGTTCAGTTGGGTTGCTGCTTGTGCTCTGCCATCTTGGCCCTGCCTCCATTCTATTTTGGGACAAATCTATTTATAAAGTTCTTTCTTACATCAGGCAGAAATCTGACTACCTATAACTTTTACCCATTATGTCTGGTTTTGCCCTCAGTCAGAGAGAATAAATCTAATCTCCTACAACATCCCTTCAAATACTTTTTGATCATTGTTCCCCATCCCCCCCTCCACAACTTATCTCTTTTCTAGGTTAAATATCCTAATTCCTACAACAAGTATTTATATACTATGACTCTTTACTACACTGTTACTCTCCTTGGGATGTACTACAGTCTGTCTGTGTCCTTCCTAAAATGGTGACCTTAGAACAGAACACAGGAGTACATATGTGGTCACACCCTCATTGCCTCCCTGCGGAGTGCTGCAAAATACATGAGGACTCTTACCTTCCTCACACTTAACATCATGTCTCTCTTAATAGAGGCAAAGCACTTACTTATGGCCAAATGTTTTTAATGCTTTTAATCATTTTAAGATGTACATCTTGCTCTATTTGATTACATTAAGACCATCAAGTGACCACTTATAAGGAGTCATACTCTTATAAGAATTTTCCCAACAGAGACTCATCAGCTTAATTATTTTCTTGTTTTAAGATGCAGCTACATCTTTGTTATTCACATGCTCTACCACCATCCACACTAGCCTGGTTCCAAAGGAGAATTTTTAGGTATCCAAGGTTCAATCTGACTTACCGCAGAGGACTCACAGCCAAAAATCCACAACAGGTCATCCAGATCTTTTTCTGTGACTGTTTCATCAAGGGAAATGCCAAGCTATAAACCCAAACAAACAAACAAAGGAATCATTAACTTGGAATTCCAGAATGTCTAAAGAAATCCCAAATGAATCAAAAATTGCTGGACAACATTCTCATTAGCCTAATGGAACATCGCTAGTTATGAAAGAATCAAAAGCTGTAAGACTTAAAGGATCCTTAGATATCATTTAGTCATGTTGAATGTTCTCATTTTAACAATTAGGAAATTAAAGTCCAGAGAATTTAAGTGACTTGTTTAAAGTCACGCAGCTGCCCACTAGAGGAGATCATCCCATTCCAAATTTATTGCTCCTTTCCTTATGACACAAACTGCTACACTTATTCTAATCTACTTGGTCTTCAAGGTAGACAACATCTGCCCACCCATGTCACCATGAGGAAAGAGGCACCAAAAAATATTAGAGGGATGCTGCCCCCATAGCTTCACTTAGTCTGGCATGCCCAGAGTTCTGAGCCATTCTAGACTTTGATGATAGCAGGAGACAAATGATGGAGTATTGTATTGGGCACCCCCGTGGCCTTCAATGAGAGTCATGGTAAGAAATGGAAGTCTGGATGCACTGTGATCAAAGATCAGCACCCAATTCTAATGTTGCTTTGGTTCTAGAAATAGGAAGTACAATAGGGAGTATCCCTTATTCTTCTCCCACAGGTGGAGTGAGGTTAAGTGAATTGCCCAAATTCAGTTAGAAAACTGAAGAGTCAGAATTAGAATTGGAGTTAGAATTCACTTCTTCTGACCCAAATCTGATATTCTTTCTCCTGAAACAGGTAGGGGAGAAATGTAGCCTTGAAGGAGAGAACCTAAGAATGAGAATGATATAACAGAATGACCCTTCATCTCTGATCTTGAAAATGGACTAAGACTGCAATAATTACTACTACTGCTACTAACTACTACTAAGAAATAATAATGACTTGGGGGGGGGGGGGAGGAGGTAGGTGGCACAGTGAATAGAACACCAACCCTGGAGTCAGAAGGACCTGAGTTCAAATCCAGCTTTAGACACTTAACACTTACTGACCGTGTGACTTTGGGCAAGTCTCTAAACCCCAATTGCCCTGCCCTCGCCCCTCCAAAAAGGAAAAAAAAGTAATGATGACAACTAACATTTACATAGCACTTGAAGGTTTTTGCAAAGTGCTTCGTGTATGTTATCACATTTGATCGTCACAACAACCTTGAGAGGGCAGCGAGGTATTATAGTGGATAGATATAGTGTCCATCCTGGAGTCAGGAAGACTGACCTTCCTGAGTTCAAAACTGGCTTCAGATACTTACTACCTTTGTCACCTTGGGCAAGTCACTTAACCCTGTTTACCTCAGTTTCCTCATCTGTAAAATGAGCTGGAGAAGGAAATAGCAAAGCCCTCCAGTATCTCTGCCAAGAAAACCCCAAATGGGGTCACAAAAAGTCAGGCATGACTGAAAAATGACTGAACAACGAATATTATTAACTTCACTCTATAGATGACATCCTTAAGGTGGAGGAGTTAAGTAATATGCTTAGGTTCACACAGCCACAAACAAATAGAAAGTGGCTCTCAAAGCTGCAAAGACTTTGGCTCAAGGACTACTTTTGCTGCCTACTGACTGTATGACCCTGGACAAGTCAGTGTTCTAGGCAACCATCTAGGACTATAAAATTGCAGGGAAAGGAACAAGTTGCACAGGTCGGGGAGTTTCCTCAACTGGAAGTTCCCAACCCCAAAGAAGTCACTATCCAGAGATTGCCACAAAGGACAACATAAAACCTAAGAACCAAGAACCAAGTGTCATGTGGAAGACATTGCCTCTATTCTCCATGTCTGAAAACATAAAACTCTTCAATAGATAGAAGAGATACTGAGCTTGTGGCAAAACTGAGACATGTCGATCTCAGTGGGAGGAAAGGAGGTGTTTCCAGAACATGCAGCTGCACTTGCTAAAAGACACAAAAACATGGACTCCAAGCTACAAAGAGATTGTAGAAAGACCAACGAATTTAATTCCACTTACTGTGCCGTCTCCAAAAAGCCGGAAGTTGATCTGCCGCTGAGCTGCTCTATCCAAAACCTCATTTAAGGAGCAGCCACATTGGATCTTCAAGGTATCAAAGAACAAGTCATGTTGTAGCTTGTGGCCAGCTCGCTTAAGACCTGAGTGAAAACAAAACAAACAAAAACCAGAATATTATATTATATTTATTATATACAAATGTTTATTATAAACAAAATTTTCCTCCATGGATGTCACAAATAATAACTTAACATTAATATAGCACCTACTATGTACCAGGAAGCACAATGCTAAGTACTTTATAATTATTATGTCATTTCATCCTCACAACAACCTTGGGGGGGTAAGTGCCATTATGATTCCCATTTTACATGGGATGAAACTGAGGCAAACAGGATGAGTGACTTGCCCAGTGTCACAGAACTAGTAAGTGTTAACTAGTAGGTTATAACTAGTAGTAGGTAACTAGTTATCTACTGAGCCATCTTACGGCCCTGATTATCCCATTACACCATGAAACTGCTTCCTCTTCTCCTTCCTAAGTCTATGTTGTTGAAGGAAGGAAGAAAGGAAGGAGAGAAGGAAGGAAGGAAGGAAGGAAGGAAGGAAGGAAGGAAAGAAGGAAGGAAGGAAGAAAGGAAGGAAGGAAGGAAGGAAGGAGGGAAGGAGGGAAGGAAGGAAAGAAGGAGTTACTAAGTGCCTATTTAATGTACTGAGCACTTTACAAATATTATCTTATCCAGTCCTCACAACAACCCTTTGAGATAAGTACTATTATTGGCCCCATTTGACAGTTGAGGGAAGTGAGGCTGACAGAAGTTAAGTGACTCAAGGAGGTTCACAGAGCTAATAAGTATCTGAGATCAGATTAAACTTAGATCTCGCTAACCACTGCACCACCTAGCTGGCTCTAGATGAAATTTTGGAAAAGATACTGCAATATGCAAGGGCATATGACTATATCACTTTGGGGATGCTCTGTCTACCAATGCAGATTGCATCATCCATGCCTTGACTAATAAATAAGTTCTCACCTTGAAACTTCTCTCAGCCATGTTGGCCCCCTTCTCCCATTGCCAAATTCTTTCCAGGAATTTGGAAGGACCTAGACTGGACAAGCTTCATTCCCCTCCCAGCTGTACTTCTGACTCTTTACCCCCTCACCCCCTCCCACCACCTCTTTCAGCTTCTATTTCTATTTCATGAGGATGAAAGCTCCCTGAGGGCAGGCATTTGCTTTTTGCTTATGTTTGTATCCCCAGACCTTAACACAGTGCCATTGAAAATGCTTAATAAATTCTTGTTGCTTACCTGCCTGCCCAAGTTGCTATGGCCATAAAGAATACAAGATGGCTGATGTTCTGGTGATTAACTTCTTTAAATTTAGCTAGACTGATGTACAAACAACAGATTCTTAGGCTATCACTCAAAGCCTTTGTAGTTTAATAGAACCAGTCAGACCTTGCATAGACAAGCAAGATGAAGCCCCCTCTGAAGGAGGAGAGGCTGAGGAAGAGGAGGAAGAGGGAGAAGAAGAAGGTGCCAAAGATGAATCTGAAGACAAGGAAGGTGAAAAAGAAGAGGGCAATGAAGCTGGAGAGGAAGACATGGAAGCCAAAGAGGAGGAAGAGAAGGAAGAAAAAAGATGCTGCTGGAGAGGAAACTATAGGGCAGAAAAAGAAAGGCTGAGTTCTTTTTGCCTTGGTTTCCCCACAATTAGGTCAACAATCTATGCAATATGTTGAGCACTAAATGCTGTAAAGAATAAAAAACCACAAATTCAACTAATCTGAGAGGATGTGGACTGAAAGTGATTGTTGTGCTAAATGTCTTCCCCTGTGCAAAAAAGTCTGGGGCACTTCTTGAGAGTTTCCCTAGCTGGCTGCCAGACTACACATGGTACATGCTTAGGAATTCTGAGTTGATGGCAGTGTGGATGATCCAGATGTCTTCAGATTCACATGAATAAACCAAGTCATGGATATAAATGTTAAACCTAATGAAGAACATAATTAATCTTTGGAAACCTTTGGTGGTTAGAAAATAATGTCCCCAACTTAGGTGCAGTAACTAACAAACAAAGACATCCTGGAACAGATATGTGTTTGTGTGTGTGTGTGTATGTACACACACACACATATATATGGATGTATATATGTATATGGATGTGTATATATGTTTGTATATGTGTGTATGTGTATATATGTATGTGTGTGTATAGATATATAGATAAAATAATCAAAAATAAATAAATTAAAAGGGAGCAACCAGGTGGAGCAATGGATAGGGCACCAGTCCTAGATTCAGGAGGACCTTAGTTCAAATACGGACTTAGTTCAAACAGACACTGACGTTTAGTAGCTGTGGGCCCTGGGCCCCTGATTGCCTCACAATACCCCCCACAAAAAAAAAAACCTGGCATAACCTTTGAGAAACCAAGGTCACCTTCAAGCCATGATGAAGGATAGGAGGATCTTGGTGGAGGCAGGGAGATATTTTAAGCTTAGTTTTGTGGGTTTCCCACCCCATAGTGGACACTGTAAAACACATAGAACCTGTAGAATTGTTAAATTATTGCATGGATTAGGACAGAACATAAGTCAAATCATACAGCTTGAGAGATAACCTAAGATGGAGATGTTGTGCATGATTTCACATGTATAATTGATGTCACATTGCTCACCTTCTCAGGGGATAGGAGACGGCTAAGTGGAAGAGAGAATTTAGAACTCAAAATTTTAAAAAATTTTTAAAAATAAATGAATAATGATTTTTTTTAAAAAGAAAAAAGATAAGTGTACAAACAGGAAAAATCTGATATATTATAGTTACTCTAAAAGGAAGCTATTAGGTAGGACCAGCCCCACACCAGTATAATAAAAGGGGTATTCAGTGCATTTATAACTTTTCCCACAGTATTCAGTTAATAATAATAAAAAAAAATTAGCAGAATAGCAGACCTGGAGACAAAAAAACCTGGATTTAAATCCCAGTTCTAATCTTTATGATCTTGGGAAAGTTACTTGATCTCTTGGAACCTCAGTTTCAGCATCTGTAAAATGAGTACTTTTTTTACTGCCTACCATCATAGGGCTGCTGCCTAAAGCAATATGTAAATGTGAGTTATTATGGGATATTTTATCCCCCACCTCCCTGACATAGAACAGATGCCCATGTTTGAATTGGTCTCTTTCCTTACCTGTGTCTGGAAGAATTCTTAGCCTCCTCCATGTCATGGGCAGGACCTGACCCAACCCAATTATTAATGCTCTCACCTTGTCTATGTACCTGTCATATCCTGGTATAATGTAAACTCCTTGAAGACAGAGACTGTTTGATGTTCATCCTTACATCCTCAACACTTAGCATAGTGCCATGTTCTCTTTTGATTTAACATGGAACAACATGCTTATGATGAAAAGAAAATTGCCTCTGTAGCTAGAACACCTGAGTTTGAATTTTGGCTATGCTACTTACCACCCTGTCATCTTTGTCAAAGTCATCTAACCTCCCTAGGCCTCAGCTTCCTCAACTCTAAAATGAGAGGATTGGATAAAATGTTCTCAAAAGTTCCTTGTAGCTTTATATTCTATAATCCTAGAATATAAATATTATTTCCTGTTGTAGGAGTTTTCAAAAAGTTGCTTAACTAAAATGCTAAATCCTCTAAGAGACTGGCAAAGAATAAAAGCTTATGATCATTGAAGTAGTACTATTTGGATACATAAATGGTAATTTTCCAATTTTGTACTTTTAAAACCAAGCTAGAATGGCTCATAAGTAGTTCAATTCTTTCTGAATCAATATCTTTACCTACACACTATAATGTGCTGGAACCAACTTGTACCTGCTGAGTATTTACACCATGGAAATAGGGAAATGCTACAAATCAGGGCTTGATTATTAATTTGCTGATTATTTAAACTTGCTCTTGTCTAAGAACAACAACCAACACACCCCTGGTTAGGACCGTGTCTTAGAAGATTGTGCTTGGTAAATTACAAAATGATGCACAAATGCCAGCTTTCATTATTACATGGAAATTTTATAGAAAGGAGAATGGCTAAACTTCAAAGGGGTTTTAATAGACTGTACCATAAAATGAATCTAGAGAGGCAACTTCTGTGAAGTGGATAGAAAGTTGGTCTCAAGAAGATCCAGGTTCGAATCCTATCTAGGGCGCCTACTGGCTATGTGATCCTGGGCGTGTCCCTAAGCATCTCAGCATCCTAAGCAACTCTTTAATAGTGTTACGGGCAGAATATTTTTTTTTCCTGCTTTTTGGAGGGCAATTGGGGTTAAGTGACTTGCCCACAGTCACACGGCTAGTAAGTGTGTCAAGTGTCTGAGGATGGATTTGAACTCAGATCCTCCTGACTCCAGGGCCAGTGCTCTATTCACTGTGTTAACCTAGCTGCCCCAATATTGGCAGAATATTTGCTGATCTGCCTTTGTAAAGGGAATTTCCAGACTGGGAAATCCCTCAACCAGTGAGTTCACATGTTCAAACTCCACCCTTTCTCCACCACCACAAAAAACAACTCCTTCCTCCAGATTCCAAAGTGATGATTGTGGATTATCATTAGCCAATATTAAGCATTCCTTGTACCTTCCAATAACTTAAAAGGAAAGTTAACCATAAAAAGTAAAATTCCAGACTACTTCCCAGTCTCCTTGACCATAACATTAATGTCCCTTACAAATATAGGATTCTGCTTCTGAACATTTTAAAAACTCATCTCCAGCACAATATAACGGAATTAACCTTGGATTTGGAGCCAGACCTAAGACTGAATCCCAGCTTCAGTATTTACGATCTGTACAACAATGCACGAGGAATATCACCTCTGACTCTCAGTTTTCTCAACTATAAAATGGAAATAATGAAGATAATAAAATTTGGATAACCTATGTCACAAGGTTACTGACCCTGTCAATCTTATAAAATACTATGGAAATATGGATTATTAGGACATTACTGGGATGGCGAAAAGCAAAAGCTAGTTGCTGTAGTTGGTGATCAAGCAACCATGTCCAATGATAGGAATTCTTCTGAAAGGAAGAAATTGATCTACTATATCCCTTCCCAATCTATGAGGTTTACAGTAGACAAACTACTCACCTTCTGCTAGAATCAAGGTGGCATTATGCACCCTTCTGGCAATGTGCTTGAGCCCACTGGAACCATGGTAGATGGCAAACATGGCAGCAATGTTAGCCAAAAGGGCCTAAAAAACAAAACATTTCAGGAATTGTGGTCCAGGTATGGTTAAAAGTTGTTAATGTGATGATCACTGGATATCTGATGTCATTTGAAAACCAGCTGATGTTACGAATACTCTACTGAAATTCCCTGTGTTGGACCATTTAAGAAATGATCATTGGAGTTTTCATATAAGGCATGAAGATAAACTGAAGAGGGCTTTCCCCCTCATATGTGTGTGTATACATATAGACACAGATACACACACACACACACACACACACTTCTACATGAGAAAGGCATCACGGTACAGGAGAAAGAATGTGACATCTGGAGGTGGAGGACCTGAGTTCAAATCCTAGCTCTGATGCTACTTACACAACCCAGCGTAAATCACTTGACATCCCTGGGTCTCAGTTTCCTGATCTGTAAAATAAGATTGTTGGACTAAATGACTTCTAGCATCCCTTCCAATTCTATATTCATGATCCGATGATCAGTAATTGGTATAGTGTGCTTCTGCACAAGAAAGCAGTATAAAACAATGGAAGCCAGGAGACCTGAATTCTGAACCACAGACCTGCTGACATTGGGTATAGTGGCTACATCTTCTGATTTGTGAAATGGCAAAAACATCAGTTATTACCAACTTTCCAGGGCCATGACAAGGAAAGTACTCTGAAAACTTTGATACCATAGAAAAATATGATGTTATTAATATTTTGGTCTCCATCCTGCCCCTGACTTGCTGTGTAACCTTGGAGAAGTTCCCTCCTTGGGCATCAATTTCATCTTCTGGAAAATAAGGGGGAGTTAAATTAGATGAAGAGGCAGCCAGATGACTCACTGGATAGAGAACTGATTTCAAATCTGACCTCAGATACTAGCTGTGTAACTCTTAGCAAGTCACTTAACTTCTGTTTGCCTTAATCCACTGAAGAAAGAAATGGCAAACCACTTTAGTATCTTTGCCAAGAAAACCCTATGGACAGTGGGCATGGGGTCATAAAGTGTCAGATGCAACTGAATGAATGAACAACAACAAGCTATATGAACTCTTGCAGCTATCATTCACTTAAATCAGATTTCCCATATAATGTCAGACTTTTTTATGTATTAGTTTTGCTGAACTGGCTTTTTTCCTCCTCTTTCTTTTTTATTTTTTTAAAGTCTTAGTTGTAAGGAATAGCACTCTGGGAGGAGGAAGAGAGGGAGAAAAATGTAGTGGGAACTGTCAATGATGGAAAACAGAAAATGTAATGTTTTTTATTTTAAAAATAAAACAGTCATCCTTTCCTGCAGCAGGATCTTATCCAAGAGGTAAACTACATGGGCTAGAGGATGTCCAATTGTGCAAATATACTTGTTTGCTTTGTACCTGAGCTGTACAGATGTTGCTTGTAGCCTTATCTCGCCTGATATGTTGCTCTCGAGTCTGCAGAGCAAGACGAAATACTTCCTTTCCTGTAGCATCTCTGTGTCAAAGAAGAAAGGATTTGGTCAGCCAGACTCACCACAAGCTGGAGTTATCTGCACTGATACTTTCTTCACTAAGGAAAGAGGCATTTGCCCAGGGCCATGTGAAGGGTTCACTCTTTGGACTACTTATCTTTAATCCAAATGCTTCTCTTTGTATCAAGAAACCTTGAGATACAGCACCGGCCCTGGAGTCAGGACGAGTTCAAATCCGGCCCAAGACACTTAACACAAAACTAACCGCGTGACCTTGGGCAAGTCACTTAACCCCAATTGCCTTGCTTTCCCCCTTTCCCCTCAAAAAAAGGGAAAAAAAAAGAAAAACCTTAAGGAAGGAAAGAGGAATGGTCAGAGGTTTAGCTCTCTATTTGCCTGAGCTAAACCAACCTCAAGGGGTCTCTTTAGCACCAAAGGAAACGGTTCTATAGATGCAAAAATGCACAAACACAAAGACAGAATTTTTCAATAATTGGAAAAGAATTCCTGTCATCTAGTCTATTGTGTAGATATCACAAGAGGACCTCCAAAATAAGAATGCTTAAAGATTTTAATATTTAATTCTATCTTAATTGAAAAATTAATGAGGTTTCTTCCTCCTGTCTATCCTTATTTTCAAAAAAAGGAATGTTTTCAGAACAAAAGACCTCCCAAATCTCACAACGTTAACTAAGTAGGCTGTTTGCTGACAGGTGTTATTTGCTCAGCTGCTAACACATGGTCTCATAGATAAAGCCAATTTTCCCCAGAAACTGTCCTGGGGTTTCAGGAATGACACAGCTTGACACTTGAACAATTTAGAAACCCTCAAGTAAGTACACAAAAATACAGGAAGGTCAAAGTCCTGCAGATGCCCTTAAGACATCCTGTGGTTCAGGCTCACAAACTAATACTGGGAAAATTTCTAAAAGCACTTGGCTTCAAATACTTGTAAGATGTATCCATATAATGAAGGAAAAAGGATAAATAAATGCAAAGCCACCTCCAAAGCTCAGAAATTTCCTAAGTTAAATGAAAATTCATTTGTTCATTCAAAAATTAATTACCTACTGTGTCCAGGACATGGTACACTGTGCTAGGGGAAAGACAAAGTGTGGATAAAATAGGATCCACTCCCTTATGGAACTCTAACTAAGAAGAAAGATAAAATAAAAATAGATATAATACGCATTATGTGGTGTTACATCAGGAAGGTATAAAATACGAGGTTTAATGAGAAAGGTGAATTCTTAGGGGGTAGGGAGGGCAGGCATTTTCAAGGGAGGCCTCTCATAGGAGGCAGCATTTGAGTAGGATTTTTTTGAGAATAATTATCACTTCAATACAATGCTAATAAATTCTAGTTGGTCTGCACATCTGCATCTATTCTGGAGTCTATAATAAAATATTCTAGAAGAAATTGCAGAATTGCCTACAACTATTGGTAATTATCTTGGGAAAATCCAATGCAGGCTTTAGGATGACACTGGATTAGGAAATGAAAGGCCATGAATAGAATCTGTCTGTCCCTCAGGTGAGTGATACTCTTATCCTGGGAGGGAAACCATGTGGGCAGATATAACCAACACCCCAGGCCTATTCCTTGAACCAGTTTCACCAAGAAATTGAGTGCAAGTGATAAATGGGTCAGAGACTGTAGCGCCTTTTAGGAGGTACCATGGACCACCTATTGCTACATTGTTGTAGAAACTGAAAGCTGGTGCTTCCCAAAATATGCTGTCAGCTGAGCAGTCCCATTCTTTTACTGAAGCCATGCATGCACTCAGGGAGGTTGGAAAAAAGGATGGTGCTTCCTGGACTGAAAAGGCTATTCTTTCCTCTTTCTTAGGTACTACCTTCATTCATCCACATAGCAAGAATGAAGAGAACACAGCCAAAGAACAAAGCACATTCTGGTCTTGATATTTAGGGGAAGAAACCGGGGAAAAGAACTAAACACGAAAGAGGGAGAATCCAGGCTTTACCTTGTCACACCCACCATTCTTCCAGGCATCATTCTCACCAAGTTTTCCCGGACAGCAAAAAAGGCAGCATGTGGTCCCCCATAGCAAAGTGGCACCCCAAACCTTTGGGAATTCCCCAAGGCAATGTCAACCCCAAATTCTCCTGGTGGTCTCAGGACACAAAGAGCTAACAAGTCAGTAGCACAGCAAGCCAGAGCCTAAAATGAGATAAGAGAAAGTGTAGAATGGACCAATAAGCTTTTATTTAGCATTTATTTACCTCACACATATGTGTGTATTTTCTTTAATATCCAAAGGGAAGCAGTATGATGCAGTGCTGAACTTAGTCATGGGACCAGAGCTCGGATCCTAGAACTGCCTTATTACTGTTTATGTGACTTTGGGCAAGTAAATTAACCTAAGTCTCAGTTTCTTCATCTCTAAATGAGGAGATTGGACTAAATAAATTCTAACTTAAGGTATAGAGCCTAACTCTAGAGGTGTGATCCTGAGGTCTCCTTCAGCACCTAATAATGTTTTCAGTAGGACTTTAATAAATATGGGTGAAATTTGGGTTTTCTTTCTTTCTTTTCTATTTCTTCTCATCTATTGAAAGAATTGAACAAGTCTTTGTTTTGTTTTAATAGTTCATTGACTGACAATGGCACATACGATAATATCACTAAATTAACCCTTTTATACTTGATTTCTTTGGAGGAGGTATAACAAAGATCACTTTCTATATATTTTATTTTATATGATAAGCAATTAATTTAAATTGTATCAGGAAGACAGATGATTCATTATATTCCATGATATACATGTGAACCCAAATCAAAATCAGGCATTATTTCAGATAATCCCAAAGATAAGGCTATTACTACCTGTTTTCTGTATGGAAGAGGGCAAAATGCCCATTTTGCTCAAAATTAAGAAATATTTATTTATACGTAAATACACGTGTGGATATACACATACATACATACATATACATATGTCCGTGTTCCAACAACCACAAAACTATTGAATATTAAAGTTTTAAAATTATAAGGAACAAGTTTGGTTGAAAAGAAGATATGAGAAGACACCTCCTCTTGCCTTTTGCAAAAATAGGGGACAGGGGCTCACCGATGGAGAACATCAAATGTCAGTATTTGAGGCTACCCTCCCCCCAATGCTGATCACAACTCCTCTGACTTCAGAGAGGTCTTCAAAAGTTGCTGTTGTTGCGGTGGCGCAGTGAACAACAGAGCACCGGCCCTAGGGTCATGAGGACCTGAGTTCAAACTCAACATCAGACATTTAACATTTACTAGCCATGTGACCTTGGGCAAGTCACTTAACCCCAACTGCTCTGCCTTGCTCCCTCCAAAAGAAAAAATTTGCTATTGCTGAAAAACCATTAATGGACTTTTTCCTTTTGAAGAGAGGGAAATTAACGAGAGATAGATCAAAGATGAAATCAATGAGAGATAGATCAAAGATGAAATACACAAAAGTAAGTGCTGGTCCTACCCCATGTGAGTGGGCTCTAGCCACAAGCTCCACAAAGTCTTCCACCTTCCCCTCCGTGTCTGGATACTGGAACAGCACTCCACTGACATCTTTACCACTGAAGTCCATTTCATGAGGCAATTTCAACTCAATGAGGACCCCAATGTAACTGGGAAGGAAAGAAATAGCCATCAGATGACACATAGAGTATTTACATCTTATATTTAGAAAGGGAAAAGGTATTGGAAAAAAATATAAATTTCTTCTAAATGAGCCCAATGGGGTCTAAGTTGGGCAGTGGCACCAGCCGTGAGTGACAGCTACTGTGAGGCAGAAGTTTGTGCTCTGTGCCCCGAGGGACCCCTTCAGCACCTTGCCTGCTTCAGTTGTACCTCCTTCTCATATTCCCTCAGTTATTCAGTGCACTAGTAATCTCTCTCATTTCTGCTAAAACCTGCGCTTCAGAATGGATCTAAAGCTAATGCCCCAGAAGATATAAACAGCTTGAAACTTTACTCCCTTACAGGATCTTTTCATAGCAACAAAGATGAAAGTCTTAAACTAAAGAAATGAAGTCGCATTGGTGAAATCTGGGGTATAAATAAGGACACTGAGAAGATTGGGGAGTAGGGCAGCATGTTCTTCTTGGAATCCCCCCAAATAACTCCACACCAGGACTCTCTGAACCAGGAACCAAACTATAAGGAGTTACCAAGACAATTTAGAATAAAATAAGTTAACAAATATCTGCCCCCACAGACAAAGTACATACAATGGGGTCTGGGGCTCCAGTGTTGGGTCTGCCTATAGTAAAGTTTCTGCAGATGGGCTCTGGACCCTTGTAGAACCGTTTATCAGAAACCCTCTTTCCTGAACACATTACTATAAAAGTAAAGGAAGCAGAAATTGTTTGGTAGTTAGTTTCCCTTTATGTAAAACAGGGTAGAAAATAAAGTATAAATGAAACGAACACAGTTGGTTGTATCCCAGCAGAGAACTCAATGTCCAACCTGTGTAACCCCAGGTAAGCCAATCTATTTGAAAGGTAGGAAAGAGAAACAACATAGGCAAATCTCATTTTTAATTTCAAAATGCAAATGAAAAAGAGTTACTTGGCTCGAGTCTGGACAACAGCTATTGTCTGTGGGTGGCACCGGGGGTCAACGTAAAATTTCCTATTTTTGCTATGTCTGTTAAAAAAAAGAAAGAAAATTGTATAAAAACACATAAGGAACTAAAAGGTCATTTTCTTGTAAGAACGTTAAAGCAAGATCATTTTACAGGATCGCAGGATTTAGAGCTAGAAGATATCTTAGAAATTATCCAGTCTTAACCAAGGCATCTTAACCTTCTTTTGTGTCAGGACCCATTTAATAATAATAACTAGCATTTATGGAATATTTCAAGATTTACAAAGCACTTTACAAATATCTCACTTTACCTCATAACAACCTTGAGAAGGAAAGGCTATTATTATAAATGTCTTAAAGATGAGGAAACTAAGGCATGCAGGGGGTAAGTGACTTGTCCAGGGTCACATAGCAAGTAAACATCTGAAACAGATTTGAACTCATCTCCCTGGCTCTGGATCACAGGGCTCTATTAACTGTGTCCTTAGCTGCGTCATGCCCTTTATCAGTCTGATAAAGCCTAGGAAACCCTCCTTAAAACCAAGTTTTTAAATTTTAAATTGCATAATTTATTACATAAATTTCATAGAATTTAAAATGCCAAAAATAAGATATTTAGGATTGCAAAGGAAACCAATTATATGGAAATAAAGATGTAAATTTTTTTCCTATCCAAATTCACAGATCTCCTGAAAACTATCCATGGACTGCGGGATAAGAACCACTGGTCTAGTACAATCCCATAATTGAAGGATGAAGAAACAAAGAACAGAAGTCCCTTGCTCAGGGTACAAGGTCATTGAATGATAGAATTTCGAAACAAAAAAATTCTTGGGTATCATTTAGTTAACATTTTTTACTTTACAAATGAGAAAACTGAGCCCTGGAGGTGTGTAGTATCTTGCCCAAGGTCAAAGGGCTAATAACGAGCAAGAACTCAAGTGCTGGACATCTTCCTTATGTTTCATGAGTCTCTGATCTCAACTTTGTAAGTGAAAAAAGTATCCAAATAATTCTTTTAAAAAGGAGTCAACACCAGTTAAGAAGAAAAGGAAAAGTCAGGAATTAAATACAAACTGAAAAATTCATCTCTAGAAGAAACGTTTGGCAGGGCAGAGAATGAATGATAGAGTTGGAGAGCTGCAAGATAACAAGAGGAGAGGATGCCCATCAATTGGGGAATGGCTGAACGAGTTGTGGTATGTGAGTGTGATGCAATACTATTGTACCATAAGAAATGACAAGCAAGATAGTTTCATAAAAAACCTGCATAGACTCACAGGAACTGATGGAAAGTGAAATGAGGAAAATGAGGAGAACCTTGTACATAGTGACAGCAATATTGTATGATGATCAACTGTGAAAGACCTGGCCACGCTGATCAAAACAATGATCTAAGAAAACCCCAAGGATCTCATGAGGAAAAATGCTATCGTCCCCCAGGGAGAAGCGATGAACCCTTAAGTGCGGATGAGGAATACTTTTCCGTACTTTGTTTTTCTTGGTTTTGTGTATGTTTTCTTTTGCACCAGGGCTAACATGGAAATATATTTGGAATAACTTCACATGCATAATCACTATCATATTGCTTTCCTTTTCAAGTGATAGGGATGAGGACAGGAGAGAATTTGGAACTCAAAATTTTCTTCAAACTCTTAAAAAATAGAAAATTAAAAACATTTAAAAATTAATGTTAAAACTTAATTGGGGAATATTTAGCCAAATAAATAAAAATGCATTTTTTAAAAAAGATACAAAGAGGAAACCAAAAAGTACTCTATGATCGGTAAGATACAGAATAGAGAAAAAGAAAAGAGTCTTCTGGATCAAAATGATCGTGAGATGTACAAGTGATAGGATTTCACAATAAAGGTAAAATTTTAAATTATAAATTATAAAAATGTGGAGTGTCCCCATGCTTGTTTTTAAAGGACTCTAGGAGGAGGGATGCACTGTAGACATAAATATGGTAGAAAGAAGACTGTGATAGATGTGAAGCAAAAATTCGAGGTGCTCTTAAGAAAAAATCTAAGGAAAGTAAAACCACTTTCTAATGGGTTTGAGGAAGAGGTTAAGTAATCAGAGGCAGATTAATGGGCAAGGAAGTGCCTAACAACAATAGTAATGAATTATCATTTACATGGTACCTACTATGTGCCAGGCACTGTGTTGAGCACTTTACAAATATTATTTTATTTGGTCCTCATAACAACCTTGGGCAGTAGGTGCTATTATGATTCCCATTCTTCAGTGAAGGAAACTGAGGCACAGAGCAGGGTCACACAGCAAGTAAATGTCTGAGGCTGAAGTTGAACTCAGGTCTTCCTCACTCTGGGTCAACACTCTACCCACTGTTATGACCTAACTATCCAAACTTGTCTTTAAGGAAAGAAGAATCTCAGCTGGGAGAGATGAGAAAACTCATTCTAGGCATGAGTACAGGTTACACAAATGCGTGGAGGTAGGGAAGTGCAACACAAATGATACAAACACAGGGAACAGTTAATAGCACAGTGTAGCTGGAGAAAAGAATGTGTGATAACAACGTGGAATGAGGTAGCAAAAGGTAAATTGGAGCTAGATTATAGGGGGACACCTAATGTCAAAAGAGTTTGTATTTTATGATATAGTCAGTTGGGAGCCAGAGAAGGTTCTTGAGCAGGAGTAACCTGGTCAGATCTATGCCTTGGGAAATTTATTTTGGCAGTTTTATCACAGCAGTGCTGGAGTAGACAGAGACATGAAGAAGGTATTTTTTGAATGTGCTCACCAATATATTTTGAAAGAATGGGGTGGGGGAATACAAAAGATGAAACAACCAAGAAGTATAGAAAAATAACTTGAGAAAATGTTAAGGTACAGAAAAGGGTGTGTGTGTGTGTGTGTGTGTGTGTGTGCATGCGCGCACGCTCACATGTATTTAATCTGAGAGTTAGATCTGGGCATGCTGGTCTACCACAACATATGGTAGAAACCAACAGATAGAAAGGAATTGAATAATAATATTTGCCTTAACACGTAAAGTTTGCAAAGCTCTATACATACAGATATACACATAATATACAAGCAAATATATAATAACAGCGCCTTCCTCACTGTGTGGCTCTGATTCTGACGTGTGTGTGTGAATCTCATTTTATCCTCACAACTACACAATGAGGTAGGTACTATTATCGTCTCTGCTTTATAGATAAGAAAACTGAACATGAAAGAGAGTTAGTCACACAACTGGTAAGTTTCTGAGGCAGAATTTGAACTCCCACCTTGCTTAGAGAGAAAATATTTGTGGATGTGTAGATGTGTGGGTGTGAGTTGGGGTAGGTGTGGGTGGGAAGGTAATGGAGAATAATAGACAGAAATTGGGAATTTGTTTTGTTTGACTATGAATATTTGTTACAAAAGTTTTGTTTTTCATTTTTGTTGCCAGTGGGGCAAGGAGAGTTGGAAATGAGAGGGGAGATAGGGATAAGGGTGCCAAAAAAAACCATAACCCAACCATTAGTCCTCTATGAAAAAAAAAGAAAAGAAAAAGAATCATTGAAGCATCTTTTTAAAAAAAAATGCAGTACAGAACAAAACAGATGGAAAACGAGAAGGAATCACAGACAAGTAGGACATCTTTGAAAGCTGAATTTATTCTGCACTTGAAAAATAAGTTGTGAATCATAGGGATTTGCCATTTCATACCTAAGCCTCTTTTTCTATTCTACTGTAGATATGTATATTCATTCAGTGTTTTGTTAGGTTCAAAGTTTTTAAGAAACCAATGCAATTTGTGTAAAAGAAGTAGAACACCTTCCCTTGGAAAAGCAAGCAGTTACCTTTTCGTTGGAGGAGGAAAGGAGGAGCATGTAGAGATCAACATCAAAGGCTCTCAGGTATAATGCAGGAGAGAAGGGACATTCATGACATATAACCTCCATGTTGGGGGGGGGGGGTGGTATAGCAAGAGGTGAAATTTTCTCCCCAAATGGTAGTGAGTGATTGGGGAGAGGAGAAGAGAGGGAAGGGGAGGGGAGAGGAGAGGGGAGGTGATAAGGGAGGAGAGGGGAGGGGATAAGGGAGAGGAGAAGAGAGGAGAGGGGAGGGGAGGGGATAAGGGAGAGGAGGAGAGAGGAGGAGAGAGGAGGGGAGGGGATAAGGGAGAGGAGGAGAGAGGAGGAGAGGGCAGGGAAGGGGAGGGAAGGAGAGGAGAAAGGAGGGGAGGGGAGGGGAGGGGAGGTGATAAGGGAGGAGAGGGAAGGGAAGGGGATAAGGGAGAGGAGAAGAGAGGAGGAGAAGGGAGGGGAGGGGAGGACAGGAGAAAAAGCTGGGAACAGCAGCTGTGGAGAGTTTGAAGGTGAATTGGAGAAGGATGGCTGATGGTTGAGCATCTGTGAGGACCTGGTTGGAATTAGATTTGGTTGGCAGAGTTGCATAACTTCCTTCCAGTTAGCCCTGCCTGCACATCAGGAGATAGTGGTACTCCTAGAGAATGGCCTTACCTGTAACATAACTGCATAGCCTCGGCTGCAGCTGTCCCTTCATCTAGCAAGGAGGCATTGGCTACATCCAACCCAGTGATATCACACACCATGGTCTGGAAATTCAGCAAACTCTCCAGTCTTCCCTGGGACACCTCAGGTTGGTAAGGAGTATACTGGGTAACCCTGTGAGGAAGACAAAACATACACCAACACTGTCACTTTGGCTTTTCAAAGAAGCCCCTTTCTCACAGTCATTCCTTATTCATAGATCACAATGCAACAATTCATCAAATGTTTACAAAGCACCTAGTAAGTCCAGTTGGCTCAATGGATAGAATGCTGAGCCTGGAGTCAGGAAGACTCATCTTCCTAAGTTCAAATCTGACCTCAGACGCTTACTAGCTATGTGACCCTGGGCAAGTCACTTAACCCTGTTTGCCTCAGTTTCCTCATCTGTAAAATGATCTGGAGAAAGAAATGGCAAACCACTCCAGGATCTCTGCCAAGAAATCCCCTTCATGGGGTCACAAAAAGTCAGATATAACTGCATAATAACAACAACAACAAGTAAGTTCAGGTCTCTTAGACCGTTTTCCTTTCTAGCAATATCATCATATCTTTTAGCCCAAGCAGTTATTTCTGCCTCTAAAATTTAGTGACTTATTTTTTAGAGGCAGAAAGGGGACCATGAAGAACTAAGGACTATGAGGTTTTTTTTTTAATTATGAGTTTCTGTAGCCCAAAATCTCATCAGCGGCTAACCTAGTCATAAATTTTTCTGCATTTAACTGGACTAATCCTATTTTGGACAGAGCGAGTAGAAAAATCAAGTCACAGATATTAGGAGAGTGCTGTGTGCTGGGCCCTGTGCCAGGTGTTGGAAATAAAGATTAAAATGAAACAGTCCCTACCCTCAAGGGAGTTTAGATTCTATTAGGTAAGACAACATGAACATGCATTTTTCAGTATATGTAAAATGAATACAAGATAATTTGGGATAGGTAAGGTGGTACAGTGGTTAGAATGCCTGGCCTAGAATTGGGAAAACCTGAGTTCAAATCCACCCTCAAATACATAATAGGTGTGTGACCTTGGGCAAATCACTTAACCCCTGTTTGCCTGAGTTCCCTCAACTAAACAGTGGGAATGAAAATAACGCCTATGTCCCAGGATCCTTTGTGAGGATCAAAAAAGGTAATAATTGTAAAAATGCTTAGCACAGTGCCTGGCACAAAGTGCTACATAAAGGCTAGCTATTGTTATGGTTATGGCTATTGTTTTGATGGAGAGGATCAGAAAGGCTTCATGTAGAAAGGGCACGTGAGCTGAACTTGGTGGAGGTAGGGAAACGGTGCAGGGAGGGAAAGAGAACATTCCAGTCATGGTGAACAGCCAATGTAAAGGAACAGAGATAGGAAATAAGGAAACATGTATGAGGCCAGTTTGACTAGATTGTAGAGAGTGAAGAGAAGTAATATACAGTAAGACTAGAAAGGCTGTAAAAGGTTTGAAATGCCAAAGGAATTGTGGTTACTCGATTTTAAAAGCTGTAGGGAATAACACGATCAAACCTGTGCTTTAGGAAAATCGATTTGACAGCTGTGTGGAATATACAAGGAAGAGATCCAAAGCAGGGTGACCAAAGAGGAGTCTAGGTGAGAGGTGGTGAGGGATGAACTAGGGTGGCGGTTAGGTAAGAGGAGAGAAGGAAGGTATGAGACATGTGGAGGTAGAATTGACCAGATTTAGAACTGATTATAATACACAGGGTGGGAAAGAGTGAGAAAGGCATGAAGACACCACTGCCAAGGTTTTAAACCTGAGTGAATAGATGAGGTCAACAGAAATGGGGAAATTTGGACAAGAAGTGTGTTTGTGGGAGAGATAATGGGGTTGTGGTACATGACAAGTTTGAGATGCCTACATGACAAGTAGTGGGAATTGTCCAATAGGCAGGTGGAGTCATCCACAGACACTTTCCAGTTTAATAATAATAATAATAATAAGCTGACATAACATATGCAAGATTTGTAAAGCATCCTACATAGACTATTTCATTTGAACTTCACAACAACCCTGAGAGATAGGCACTATAGGCATTTTTATCTCCATTTCATGAAGGCCAGGTCACTTTCCCAGGCTAGCTAGTAGCGTAGTAGAAAGACTGCTAGACTTGGAGTCAAAGAACCTAGATTCAGATCCTGGCTTTTCCACTTAATCCTTCAAAGACTTGGATATGTCACTTAGTCTCTCTAGAACAGAAATCTCTGAAGTCTCTTCCAGATCCAAATGTGTGATCCTGAGAAGACTCAGAAGTAAAATTCAAACCCAGGACCAAATCAAGCATTTTTATCCATTAGGCTAAAATTTATACTCCAAAAGCATCACTCTAAAAACCCAGGTTATAGACACATCATGATCCTTGGGCACTGATATAGTGCTGAGGTGCTTGGAAGGCCCCATCGGAGTTCACATGGAGTTCTGGGACTCTACTTGTAACTCAGGTAGTTCCCCCTTCTTTCAGTGTCATGGGAAAAATGGAAGTCAAGAGACCAATAGACCATTTCTTGTTGCCCACAAAATGGAACTAAACTAGAACTCACAGCCTTGATAAACTGGGTCTGGGGTGAGAAGACCTGAGTTTAAATCTGGACTCTGACTCTTATTAGATCCATGGCCACAGACATTTTGCCTCTCTAGATCTTAGTCTCTGAATCTTTAAAATGACTATGACAATATTTCTACTACCTCCTTCAAAGAGTTTTTTGGGTATCAAATAAGATAATATGCTATGACATTATTATAATTTGCTATAATTTAAAATATAATATTATTGTCTAATATAATATATTGTCCAATGTATATAATACTCTTGTCTAATACCATTTGTTACAATAATTATAACATAATAACTTATTGATATTTATTAACATCAAATTAATATGTTTTCAATTTGCTTGCTATGCTTAACACTTACTACCACTTGTTCAAATTTATTCAACTACGGGGACCATTCATGTTCTATACAAGGTGTACCTAAATATTAAGTCTAAGACTTTGGGGACATCCTGTGTAATTATAATATCCTGAACTACTAGGAAATTTTTAGAAATAAAGCTTCCTCCTTTCTTAAGTCCTTTTCCTGTCTAACCCTTGGAATGTGTTAAACGAACTATGTATATATGGACTAGGAATATATTCTCCCTGTATGTCCTTAGCTCCCTCCCCTTAATTTTTTTTAGAATGAAGACCAAAGATGACTTGTGATATATGGCATTTTTCCTCTCTGTTCACCTGAAGGGTAGAAGTTAGGTTAGCAAGAGGTAGAAAGTTAAAAATTTTGAAATAACTCTTCAGGCATTTTAACTGGACCAAGAGGCTTTTTAAAAGTGGGGGGAGGGGCAGGAACTGTCTAGTAATTGCGCCTCAACTGACATCCTGCACAATCTGGTGTTTCAGCAACAGCAATGCCAGTTGCCAAATTCCAAAGACTTGGTGAACTGGAATGAATCAGACCAACAACAGTGCAGGCAAGAGGAGGGGAGAATTCACCCCAGGACCCCATGCAGTAGCAGGGGTCAGACAACAGCTTTTGCAACCAAAGTTGGTCTGAGTCCTGCTCTTACACAACCAGGAACTCTCACAAAGTGGAAAGAAGCAAAACTTGGAGGACCGGGGAGGGGTGGGACACACAATACAATGACTAGAGAAGCTCAAACTTCATTTCTTTTCCCTCCCAAAAATTTATAAGTAGATCTGTGTATACTTAGTGGATGTTTGCAAGGCCCATAGAAAAGAAAAATAAGAAACCAAACAGAGCTCTTGTACAGTAGGCACAGGAGGGGTTTTCTCCTTCAGGGCTCATCAAACTCTCTGAATGTTAATGCTCCAAAATTTGTTCTGTTTGTTCTAAGGTTCTCTACTGAGCTTTCTGGGGATGATGATGGGAAAAGCTAAAAATGAGGCCTACCAAAGTCCTGGCACAGTGGATAGAACACCAGGCCTGGAGTCAGGAAGACTCATCTTCCTGAGTTCAAATCTCATCTCAGTTGTGTGATTCTGGGCAAATAACTTAACCCTATTTGCCTCAGTTTCCTCATCTGTAAAATGAGCTGGAGAAGGAAAAGGCAAACCACTCTAGCATCTTTGCCAAGAAAACCCCAAATGGGGTTACAAAGAACAGACACAGCTGAACAACAACCAAAGTCCTATTCATCCCTTAATGCCTAACAAATGCTCCCTGCTCCAAGAAGCTTTCCCTGATAGAGCATTAGACTTGGAGTCAGGAAGACCTGAATTCAAATCCTGCCACTGACAATTATTAGATGTATTGCTTCACCTCTCTCAGAGCCTAACCTTTCCAGTCTTCATATGCCTTATTCCCCTGCCCATACTCTTCCATCCAGTGACACTGGCCTCCTCAGTGCTCCACAAACAAGACATTCCACCTCTCGGCTCTGAGAATTATCTCTGACTGTTGTTCCCCATGCTGGGAACACCCTCCTCTGCCCCTACTACTGACCTTTCTGACTTCCTTTAAGGCCCAACTAAAATCCCACCCTCTACAGGAAGCCTTCCCCAACTCCTCTTGATTCCAATGTCTTTGCTCTTTAGGTTATTTCCCATTTCTCCTATACGCAGCTTGGTTTGCGTACATTTGCCTGTATTGGACTTCAAGCTCCCTGAGGGCAGAGACTGTCTTGTCTCTTTTGGTATCCCCAGTGCTTAACACAGAGCCTGGCATGTAGTAGGTGCTTATTAAATGTTTATTGACTTACTGAGAGATGATAATATGTAAGCCGAGGGCAATAACGGCACCTCCCTGACAGGACTGCTGTAAGGGTCACACGAGATTGCATAGGTAAAGTGCTTTGCAAATCTTAAAGCTGTATATAAAGGCTAGCCATTTTTATAGGGACCTCCCCAAAAAGATGGCACCGAGGGATTGATTTTGCCACTCTCTAAAGCAGTCAGGGCATGCCTAATTAAACGCAAAGTGACTGTGTGGGTAGAGATCAGACCTTGGAGCCAGAGAGACCTGGGTTCAAGTTCTGCCCCACTAATGGATGTGTAACCCTGAGCTAGTCACTTCATTTCTCAGTGCTAGGCAATATAAGGTAAAGATGCAATCTGCATTGGTAAAAGTATTTGCATAATTTGGGAGTCTCCTAACCTTAATGCCCTTACCAAATATTTTGGCATAATTTGTGCTGGCACAGAAAATAAGAGCACTGGGGTGACTAGGTGGCAGTGAATAGAGGCCCAGCCCTGGAGTCAGGAGGACCTGAGTTCAAATGTGGCCTCAGACATTTAACACTTACTAGCCCTGTGACCTGGGGCAAGTTACTCAACCTCAATTGCCCTGCCTTCCCCCCTCCAAAAAAAAAAGCAAAAAACAAACAAAGAAGATCAGAGCATCCAGATCAGGTCCTGGAGCCACAAAGGTCTGAGTTCAAATCCCACCACTCATCCCAGACACTAGCTTGTGACCCTGGTCAAGTCACTTAACCTCTCTGCCTCAACTATAAAATAGGGATAAGAACACCTATCTCTCACAAGAATCCAATAAGCTAATATTTGCAAAGCACTTAGCATAGTGCCTGGCACATAATAGGCCTTTCATAAATGCTTGTTTCCTTCCTTTCTTCATTTGTTTTATAAGACTAATTCCTAAAGAGTCAGGACAACATATAATCTCAACTTTGTCGTTCTTTCTCTCTCCCCTCCCTACCCCAATACCAAATAGAATCTCCTGGCACCATCTTCTACCTACACTAAGGACTGAAAGAGAATATACCTATCCACACTTGGGGTCAGAATGAAAACAGAAAAAGAGAAGACCTTATGAAACCTGCTGGTTCTTTTTACACAGCTTTTTGATCTTTCTCCTTTACATCTTGCATTTTGAAACTTCTCACCCTGCCTTCCACCAGTGCACTGGTATCTTTACCCTTTGTGAGGATCTTTAGAATCTAATGTCAAAGGAAGTGGGACATTTCTTTACTTCTAAAGAAAGCCCTTGTATAACCAAGAATGGCTCCCTAAAATGAGAAACCATCTACGGAATTAAAGTTCATCACTCTGTATATAATTCAGGCCATTCCTGACTTGGAAACTAAAAAACAAGAGATGAACTTTATATAATTTTGAAAAAAATCTTTCACACAACTATCCAAAATTTGTAACAACTGATATAAATTTCTAATGGCTATTTTCTGGTTGTGAAATGAATGGTCAACAGATACAAACACAGTTTTTGAAACTATCAACAATCACGAGACATGTTTTTAAAATTTCTAAAAATTAGAAAAATTTAAAAGAACCAAAATTTCACCTGACTTCCATCAAATTGGAAAAAATAATAAAAGATTACAAAATTTGATGCAGCCATAATAAAAAACAGATGTGCTAAT
>CM053583.1:327232044-327247318 GCA_028627135.1 Pseudochirops cupreus
CTCTTTGGCTTTTTGGGCCTCTTTTGTCATTTGAATTAATCTGTTTTTTAGGGTGTTGATTTCTTCAGTCAGATTGCTGACTCTCTTTTCATGATTTTCTTGCAACATTCTTATTTCTCTTCCCAATTTTTCTTCCACTTCTCTTATTTGGTTTTCAAAGTCCTTCTTCAGCTCATCTCTAGCTTTAAGGCATTCTTCATGTTTATTGGAGGCCCCTGGTGGGGGAGCTCTGGTTGAACTCTCCTCCTCCCTCTCTTTGCCATGATCTTTCTTTTCCCCAAAGAAGGAATCTAGGGTTTGGTTGCTGTTCTTACTTTGCTTCTTATGCTTATTCTTACCCATGGTTGGTCAGTCTGTGATTTTTTTTTTAATCTCTGTAGGGCTCTGCTTCCAGAAGGGAAAGCTCTGTCCCAGATCCCTGGGGTCCTCCTGGCTGCCGTAGCTCTCAGGAAGGTGCTGAGTCCCTTTCCTACTTACTTCCAGCTGACTGGATAGTGAAGACTCCAGGACCGAGGCCCAAGACCGTGATCCGGATCCAGGCCGCTCAACAGGACAGCACTTGGCCTCTGAACGATCGCTTAGTCCCCCTGCTGTCTGCAGGCCGTGGGTGCGGAAGCTGCAACGCGGAGGTGGGTGCAAAACCTCTGCCTTTTGCTTTCCAGCCCTGGAGGCCTTTTGGCCAGACCGCTTTTCTCCCCCGATTTCACAAGTCCCAATGACCTAGTTCTGAACACTGCTCGCAGCTGCTGCTAATCCGAGGCTCCTTGGCTCCTCCCGTCCAGCCTCCCCTGGGGCTCAGCCAGGCCTTCAGGCCAGGCTGGTTTTCGGTTCACATTGCTGATATTGTTCCTTGTAGCCGAGCTGACTTTAGTGGAAAGTATATTTGTGTGCGTTTTGGAGTTCTAAGATTAGTTTAGTGTCATATTTTATGGGTATTTTGGGGTGGCTATGTGAGAACTGTGATATGTTGCTACTCTTATGTGGCCATCTTGGCTCCACCCCCTGGAATTTATCTTTCTAATGTTAAGATTCAAGAAGCTCTGCCAGTGTGCTTCCATTCATGATATTAATTAGTTAGCTAGACTTCATTAGCCTTTAGAAAGGTATATTTACTGTACTGTGTACAAAGTAATAGCAATATTGTTAGATGATCAGCCATGAATGATTTAGCTGTTCTCAGCAGTACAACAACCCAAGACAGTTCTGTAGGACTTATGATGAAAATGCTATATGTCCCCAGAGAAAAAACTGATGATGTCTGAATACACGTTGAAGCACACATTCTTTTAACTTAAAAAAAGAGAGAAAGGTACATTTACCAAGATAGTTGATATAGTTGATGCAAACATCCCCAAAGTCTGGAAATCATTCTCCCACTAGTACATACAGAGTCTAAGGGAAAGTGGGATCAGGCTTAGAAAGTACGTATAACAAAATGATAACTCACAGCTCCAGGAAGTCCTTCTTCTGGGGTTCTCAAGATATATGAACTAATGCAGAGAGAAGTGAGAAGAACCAGGAGGTGAATTTATACAATGACAACAATATTGTAAAGACTTTGAACTTTGAAATTCTGATAAATACAATGACCAGCCACAATTCCAGAGAGCTCTTGATGAAACATACTATTCATCTCCTTATAAAGAGGTAAAAGACTAAGTGTATGTGTGCATGTGCATGTGTGTGTGCGTGTGTGTGTGTGTGTGTGTGTGTGTGTGTGTGTGTGTGTGTATTCCTTTTCTATTGGACATGGGCAATGTGGAAATTTATTTTGCTTGACCATATATGTTTGTAACAGGAGTTTTATTTTTCCTTCATTTTCAATTGGAGGGTTGAAAGGAGAGAAGGCAAGTTTTTGTCAATTGAAAAAAAAATAACAAAGTTTGATTTTAAAAGAAACATGAACTTCTCTTCTTTCTTGACCTTGCTCTATAGATATGAACACTGCTAAGCATCCTCTGCTTCTGATTACTCTTTTCTTCCTTGGCTTCTATGACACTGCTCTTTCTTGATTTCTTTCTCCCTGTCTGCCCATTCCTCAGCTTCAATTGTCTGAGTTCATCATTTATCTTCTGCCAAAAAGTGATCACCAAGGCTTTGTCCTGGGTCCTCTTCTCTTTTTTCTCCACATTCTGTCCCCTGGTGGTCATATCATCTTTCGTAGATTATATTTTCATCCCTATTTCTGTCTCCTTCAATCAACACACTCCATTAGTTTCCTAATTTTGTTGACACTGTCCTCATGCCCTCTCTCACATCCACCCCCTTCTCTACATTTACACAGCTACCATTCTAGGTCCAGGTCTTGAACTATTTTAATGGTGTCCTCATTTGTCTCCCAGCTTCCAGTCCATCCCCTCCCTATTCCATTTTCCATTCATTTACTAAAATAATATTCCTAAAGCATAAATCTGATCGTTTTCTTCACTGTTCGAAAATGTTCTAAGGCTCCCAACTGCTTCTAAGATACATTCAACATCCTCAGTCTTGCATTTAAGACCCTCCATAATCCAGTTCCAACATACCTTTTCTAGGTTATCTTATATTTATCTCCTTTATATACTTTATATTCCAAATAACTGGACTATGAATTTTTCCTGAGCTTGACATTCCACCTCCCATTTCCCTGCATTTGCATAAGACATCTACCCTAACTAGAATGAACTTCCATTTTTAGTTTGGCCTTCTAAAATTCTCTTTGTCTTTTAGTTCAATTATCACTTTCTTCATGAAGCCTTATCTTGATCCTCCCAGTTCTTATGGTCTCTCCCTCCCTAGATGATCATGTATTTACTTTTCTGTGTACATACTGTATTTCTTCTACCTTCCCTCCTCTCAAGAGAATGAATGAATTAAAAAACATTTATTAAACACTTTCTGGCTATATGCCAAGTATTGCAGATAGAGACACAAAAACAAAGACACTCCCTGATTTCAAGGAGCTTACATTCTGAGAAGCTGATGTTCTTCTGATAGACATTGGATTGTCCCTATGTATCATGTCTTTGAGATCAATATGTTTTACTTGTATGGAGAGCATGGCTTCTTTTGTGTTGTTTTTTTCTCTTCTTCCAGATTGTTCTTCACTTCTGTGTATTTGCATTCCCAATCAGTTGTCCTCTTTTTTGTTTCTTTGGTGAGATTTGTGACCATGGATTCAAGTTTTTCTATTCTACCAATTATTTCTGCTCTGAAGGACAAATTCTTCCCTCACAATTCTTATTTTTCTTTTAAGCCACTCTAGAAGACTATGTTGTGGTTCCACATTCTCTTCAAAATCCATATCGTCTTCTGCCTCATCAGGTGTTGAATGTCTTTCCTTTAAGTATTTATTCATAGATACCTGAACTCATTTACTAGATCTGGAGGCCATATTTCCTTTGCTTTTAATGTCTTCCCTATTAGTTTGCACTCAAAGTTTTTGAGTTTTCTTCCTCATGAGAGCCTTGGTAATTTCAATCTTATTTTCTTCTACTGCTCACTTTCCAGCTCTTTCCCCTCCGATGGTGGTTTCCCTAGGGAAACTCTCAAAACATCTCAGATTCCCCTCATTCTCAGCAATCCTCAGTTTACTAACCTAGGTCTCTGCCCCCAAGTGATTTTTAGAGGAATATAACTGGGCCAGGGCTCTTCCCTTAGACTTAGTGGAGTGTCACACAGCATCCTCCCACACACAATGGCCTTTCCTATTCCCTCTGTTCTTCAGCTCTCTAGCCCAGGGGTATAAAGTGCTGTCATGCTTTCCTATCACAACCTGATCAAATTTATGCCAGTTGGAGTTTGCATCTCTGCCACACTTGGAGGAATGAGGAGTCAGGGTGTAGAATTGAGTTCTATTACAAACCCAGACACATGTTCCCTCTGTTCTTCTGCTCTCCTGCAAAGTTCTATGTTAGCACAGGATGCTGTCAAGGTAGTGGCTATCTTGACCTCAATAAATTTCTGCAGTTTGAAGTTTGAATCTCTGGGCACCAGAAAAACAGAGGGAGAGGTATCAAAGTATGGGGTTGCATTCTGTTGCAATCCCATGGTTCAGGTCACCTAAGAAAGCCTGGATGCTAGGAATGTGGTAGGTGATGGGAGAGGGGGTGTTGAGTGTGTTAGTTATTAATTAATTCTTGGAATTTAACCTTCCTTGAATTCTAGATGTCTTATACCATGGAAACAGCTAAAATAGCTTTATATCTGCTGCATAATTTCTGTTTTGGAGAAATTTGAGAGGTTATGGGGATGGAAGAAAATGTCTAGTCTTTGGGGTGGCTAGGTGGCGCAGTGAATAGAGCACTGGCCCTGGAATCAGGAGGATCTGAGTTCAAATTTGGCCTCAGTCACTTAACACAAAACTAGCGGTGTGATCTTGGAGAAGTCACTTAACCCCAGTTGCCCTACCTTCCCCCCTCCAAAAAGCAAAAAAAGCAAAATAAAATGTCTAGTCCTCCATCATACCAATTACATGACCCGGAAGTAGAAGCTTACATTCTAGTGTCATAACAACAAGTACAGGGCAGCAGTGGCCCTGAAGAGGCACTTTAGTTCAAAAGTTACAAGGGTATTGTCTGGCGTCATAGGGGAATAGATTGACACAGCTCATAAAGTATTAATGGCTGAGTTGATTTGATCATTGCTCAAGTGTTCCAGAACTGTGGTGGGCAAGCAGTAAAGTATAAAGTGAAGCATGACAAGGACTTTCTTGAAATAGTTGTGGACTTGACATCTCTAGGGGAGGAGTAATTACGACTCAAGAAAGTGGGGTCTCAGAGATGAAGTTCACTGAGGTCATGGTTTCTAGAATCCTGCAGTCTCTGATGGTCACTGAGAAGGGAATGAGTAGAATGTATGCTCATTTATTTTGGTCTTGACTTTTTTGTCCAGCTCTCTTAGCACATTACCATGTATGTTGTATGTACTTAATAAATGTTTGTCAAACTGAATGATATTCTGATGACCAGTGCTGGTTATTTAGAGTGGTGAATATCAATTCCTTAAGGTACCTTGTACTAATGGAAACATCCCCTAAGAACATCCAGCTCAGATAGTGAAATCTACCTCTCCCTTAAAAATAAATCTGTATACTCCTAACTCTGTGAAGAGAGCATGGGATTTCTAGGACATTATATTGTATACATTGTCTGATAGGATCACCAATTCATATATTTGCTTGTTTCTTTTTTTCACAAGAGAAAGTTCAGTTTGGGGGAAATGGTTGAAATGATGTGAGACAAAGACAAAATGCAGTAAAAAATGTATCCTTTGTAATGTAAAATGTAATCCTTTGCCCTAAAGCTATGCTCCCTCAAGCAAAGTTTGTATGTTTCCTGAGCGGACATACCTTCCAGAAGGGAGTGTTCTGGGGAAAGAACTAGTACAGGACATCCCGTCTGGTTCAGTTTCAGGGCTTCATGGACTTATGATTCCATCAGGATGAGCAACAACTTCTACTCATAAAGATCCTAATCCCTCTCTCCTTTAACAGGTTTTCATGATTCACTGAGATTAATAACATTTATCACCAGATGACCAGACCTCTGGTGATGAGCCTGTCTATAATTAGCAAAATCCAAGCTGGTGCTTGGAGTCAAATGTACCCTTGGACACCTGTCTATCCTCCCAAACTTTTCAAATTTATAAGGATTGCCAAAAGTTGTGCTTTCCAATGACATAATCATTAAAACTGTAGAAAGCAGCATGGTTAGTAGGAAATGCTCTAGGGGGTAGAATTTGGAAGAGGGAGCAAAGTGGCTGAACTTGGAGTCAGGAAGTTCTGAGTTCAAACACTGCTTCAGGAACTTATTAGCTATGTGCCCCCATCATAATAATCAGTGTGTGTGTGTGTGTGTGTGTGTGTGTGTGCGCGCACGCGTGCGTGCGCGCTCATGCATACGCACATACTTTAAGGTTTGTGCGTTATAGATACTAAATTTTTATGGTTTGTGCTTTACAAATATCTCACATTCTCACAATAATCCTGGGAAGCAGATGCTATTGTTTCCCCCATTCTGAAGATAAGGAAAGTGAGGCAGATAGAGGCTGAAATGTTTATTTGTGTAGAGTCATACATCTAGTAAGTATTTGAGGCAAATTTGAACTCAATTCTTCTTAACTCCAGGCCCAACACTCTATCCACTAAACCACCTGTCTTAGTAATTAGCCTCTCTGTTTTCTTATCTATAAAAGGGGGCTTAATAATAGAGATAACACCTGTAAGGTTCTTTGCAAATGTTAAAGATCTATGTAAATAGTTATATAAATCTATATAATTGTTAGAGGACTTGAGTTCAAATCCTAGCTCTGTCACTTGTGTAGTCTTTGAATACACTGCTTTCCCTCTTTGGGTCTCAGTTTCTTTGTCTGTAAAATGACTCTATGGCTCCCAAGGGCTGCTGAAATTCTAATTGTCCATATGACCCTATTACCTCAGAATTGCCTATATTTCATCAGGAGCGTTAAAAGGTGGCTTTAAGGAGCAGCTAGGTGGCACAGTGAATAGAGCACCGGCCTTGGAGTCAGAAGGACCTGAGTTCAAATCTGGCCTCAGATACTTAGCACAAAAAATAGCCATGTGACCTTGGGCAAGTCACTTAACCCCAACTGCCCTCCAAAAAGACAAAAAAAGAAGGAGGAGGCTTTAGTAGAGAATTGTCCAGCTGGTTTATAAATCAATCTCTGTTTCAGTTTACTTAGCTATAAAAATGGGGTTAGTAATAGAACCTATGTAACAGGGTTGATATGAGGATTAAATGAGATAATATATTTAAAATACTTTGTAAACTTTAAATTCCAATAGAAACACTAGCTATATTATTGCTATTACACACAGAATACACACAGAAAAAAAGAGGCACCATTTTTCAAGGGTTTTTCTGATATCTTTATAAAAATATCTACATGGGTAGGCCAAGTTAATATAATAAAAATGACAATTCTACCTAAATTAATTTACTTATTCAGTGCCATACCAAACTACCAAAAAATATTTTATAGAGCTAAAAAAAAAAACAAAATTCATCTGGAAGAACAAGAGGTCCAGAATATCAAGAGAATTAATGAAAAAAAAAATACAAGGGAAGGTGGCCTAGCCACACCAGATCTAAAACTGTATTATAAAGCAGCAATCATCCAAACTACTTGGTACTGGCTAAGAAATAGAGTGGTGAATCCATGGAAGAGGTTAGGTACACAAGACACAGTAGTCAATGACTATAGTAATCTGTTTGATAAACCCAAACAGATAAGAACTTTTTCTTTTGTACATATAGGTCCTTTTTATGATCTCTTTGGGATACAGATCTAGAAGTGGTATTGCTGGGTCAAAAGGTATGCACAGTTTTACAGCCCTTTGGGCATAATTCCCATTTGCTCTCCAAAATGCTTGGGTCAGTTCACAACTCCACAAACAATACATTAATGTTCTGATTTTCCCACATCATCTCCTACTTCTGAAGGAGTATTTGAACTCAGAACTTTCTGACTTTGCTCCCTCTTCCAAATTCTACCCCTAGAGCACTTCCTACCAACCATGCTGCTTTCTACAGTTTTCATGATTACGTCATTGGAAAACGCAACTTTTGACAAAAACTGCTGGGAAAACTAGAAAATAGTATGACAGAAACTAGACATAGACCAACATCTTATACCATATACCAAGATAAAATCAAAATGGGTACATGATTAGATATAAAGGCTAATAATGATAAGCAAATTAGGAGAGCAAGGAATGGTTTATCTGTCAGATCTATGGAGAATGGAAGAATTTATGACCAAACAAGAGATAGCATTATGAAATGCAAAATGGGTAATTTTTATTACATTAAATTTAAAAGGTTTTGTGAAAAGTCAATGGAACCAAGATGAGAAGGAAAGCAGACGGGTGGCTACATAGCCAGTAAATAGAGCACTGGCCCTGGTATCAGGAGGACTTGATTTCAAATCTGGCCTCAGACACTCAACGCAAAACTAGCCATGTGACTTTGGGCAAGTCACAACTCAAATTGCCCTAACTTCCCCCCTCCAAAAAAGAAAAAAAAAAGGAAAACAGAAAGCTGGAGAGCAATTTTTACAACCAGTATATCTGATAAAGGCCTTATTTCTCAAATATATATAGAACTGAGTCAAATTTTTAAGAACACAAGTCATTCCATAATTGATAAATGGTCAAAGGATATTAACAGGCAGTTTTCAGACAGAAGAAATTAAAGCTAGTTATAGTCGTATGAAAAATTGTTCTAAATCACTATTGATTAGAGAAATGCAAATTAAAACAATTCTGAGGTATCATATCACACCTATAAGATTGGCTAACATGACAAAACAGGAAAATGATAAATGTGGGAGAAAAAGCGGTAAAATCAGAACATTAATGTATTGTTCGTGGAGTTGTGAACTGACCCAAGCATTCTGGAGAGCAAATGGGAACTATGCTCAAAGGGCTATAAAACTGTGCATACCTTTTGACCCAGCAATACCACTTCTAGATCTGTATCCCAAAGAGATCATAAAAAGGACTTATATGTACAAAAACATTTATAGCAGCTCTTTTTGTGGTAGCTAAAATTGGAAATTGAGGGGATGCCCATCAGTTGGGGAATGGCTTAACAAGCTGAATGTATGAATATAATGGAATATCATTGTTCAGTAGGAAATGATGAGCAGGCAAACTTCAGAAAAACCTGGAAAGACTTATATGAGCTGGAACTGAGTGAAGTGAGCAGAACCAGGAGAACATTGTACATAATAACAGCAACATTGCGCGATGACCAACTTTGATAGACTTGGCTCTTCTCAATAATGCAAGGATCTAAGGCAATTCCAAAAGACTCATGATGGAAAATACTATCCACATCCAGAGAAAGAATTACAGAGCCTAAATGCTTATCAAAGCATACCATTCTCTCCTTTTTTTAAGTTCCTTCATTTGCATGGTTCCTCCCATTGTTTCTAATTCTTCTTTACAACATGGCTAATCCGTAAATATCTTTAATATGATTGTACATGTATAACCTGTATCAGACTGCATGCCATATTGAGGAGGGAGAGGAGAAGGAGGGAAAGAAAATTTAGAACTCAAAATCTTATGGAAATGAATGTTGAAAACTAAAAATAAATAAATAAATTTTTAGAAATAAATAAAAATACATTGAGGGGTGGCTAGGTGGTGCAGTGAATAGAGTACCAGCTCTGGAGTCAGGAGGACCTGAGTTCAAATCCGGCCTCAGAGACTTACCAAAACGATCAGTGTGACCTTGGACAAGTCACTTAACCCCAATTGCCCTACCTTTCCCCCTCCAAAAAGCAAAAATAAAAAATAAAAAAAATAAAAATAAAATTGGGGGGTGGGTAGGTGGCTCAGTGAATAGAGCACCAGCTCTGGAGTCAGGAGGACCTGAATTCAAATTTGGCCTCAGACACTTAACACTTACTAGCCATGCGACCTTGGCCAAGTCATTTAACCCCAACTGCCCTGCCTTCCCCCCTCCAAAAAAGCAAAAAAAACCCCAAAAACCATCTGTTTAGGGCCTACAAAGAACTGAAACCAGCCCTGCCCCTTCGTGAAATAACACAATCGGATTTATGAACCTGCAAAATTGGGAATCAGATTCTATAACTTTGGCAACCACACCAAAGTATAGGCTGTATGGCACAATCTCACCACATCTCACTTTATATATTTTAACTGCAACAATTAATTAGATAAGGCTAAAAACACAAATGTTCCAGGAAAAGAAAGGAATTGTAGTTAAACCCAGTCATTTTTTTAAAAAGGTTGTTAGGTCCTTTCTTAAGAATAGGTTTTAGCGGGTGGCTAGGTGGCACAGTGAATAGAGCATCCACCATGCAGGCAGGAGGGCCTGAGTTCAAATTTGATCTCAGACACTTGACACACTTACTAGCCATGTGACCTTGGGAAGTCACTTAGCCCCAATTGCCCTGCCCTCCCCCTTCCAAAAAGAAAAAAAAAAGAATAGGTTTTTAAAACCAAGATAATAATTTTTTCAATAACTATAACATCCTGAAGGAAAATAACTTTAAAAGTCTTTGGGATTCTAGTCAATGCAATGACCAATCACAACTCCAGAAGACTGACTTGTTCTATCTCTTACAGGCACTGAATGAAAACATACATTTTCAGACGTGATTCATAAAGTCATTTTCTTTGCTTGATATACTTATTTGTTACCAAGGAGGGCTTTTATTATTTAGGAGGAGAGTTGGTTAGGGAGAAGCATAGGGTAGCAGCAATGATGGAAAAAGATAGAGGAGAGCATCAATGAAAAAATTTTAAAATACACAGAAGAGAGCAGAAAGAAGTTCAAAAACAGATATGGACATCCAGGCCAGTACTGGTCCTATTACGTTAAATTTTAAAGAGCAAATTATAAGATTATGTGATGACTGACTATGACAGATTTGGCTCTTCTCAGCATTACAATGACCCAAGTCAATTCCAAAACACCCATGATGGAAAATGCTATCCACATCCAGAGAAAGAACTATGGCGTCCGAATGCAGACTGAAGCATACTATTTTCACTTTCTTTCATTCTTTTGGGGTGAATTGATAGGCTTGGAACATTGGGGATTTCAACCACACCTTAATACTGGACCTACAATAATGGATATCAGTCCCAAAATTGTTCTTTTCTTTTTGTCCTTTTCCTGTTTTTTTGGACAGACCAAAGAATGATAAAGCTATAGTCGAGGATCCAGGGGTGGGTGGCAGAAAGTCTGTGCATGCATACAGTCTACCCTTGGTTGGAGCCACTCAAGTCTGTTTTGGGGCAGAGGAAGTTGCATGTATTCATTGAATAGCCTACGTTACCTAACCTTAGATTTAAGGATCCAACTATCTAGAGGAAGAAGAGGAAATTCCTGAATAGTGCCAACCTCTTGTGAAAAAACATATAGCTAGAGCAGCAGTTTCCCATCCACCGGAATGACTCAATGAATAAAAATAAGAGGGCAGTAGAAGCATAAGGAAAGAAGAGAATTTTGAAAAAATGTTCATATGTGTGTTTCATCTGTTGTGTAACAGAATTCAAAGCATAGTGATTACATTATTTTTCAAATAAACACACAAAACACAGGCTGTAACTGATCAGTGGTCAGGGCTGCGGACAAGCAAGTCTTGACAGGCAAGCATGTTGCACCTTGTCAGGAAGTCCTCCTTGCATCAGCAGGAATATGTGCATTTAATGACTTGTTTACAATACAATACTATACAGCTACATGATGCAACATTGCATCACAAAAATTTCAACACAGGAAAAAAACTACAGATTTACAATAAATGATTAATTTTGCTTTTTTAAAAAAAATAAATGATTAATTTTAAGATGCACCTTTTATTTTAAAATGTTTTTTAAAATAATGCAAATTTCAAAAAAAAAACCAACCTGTTAAAGGGTTAAAAAAAAGTAGATTTCCAGGGGGCACCAAGTAATTTTTTTAAAAGGGGGCCAGTAAGCCAAATAAGTTTGGGAACCTCTGAACTAGAGGAACAACAAAAGACTTAGCCATGATGGGTTGTGGGTGAGAGAAGATGAGGACAGGAAGAGATTCAGACTTTACGTTTACCATTAGCATGAGCTATTCATTCTGTAAATCTGATGGGAAGGGAGTTACCCCTCAGAAACCCAAAGTTCATTTCCCTTTCAATAAGAAAGTTAACACAAAAGGTAGTATTATAATGCTGAAGACCTATATGCATTCCTAGGGTGAAAGTAGGACACACTGGAATGTCAGGGGAAGGAGCCTGTCTCTAGTAAGGGGAATCCAAACCACAGAGTGGTGGTATAGAGATAGGAGACTATGTGGAGTTCTAGAGATGAGGGGAGAAGGGGTATTCATTTGTTAGGAAGGAGAACTATTGATATGTTGGAGGCTGCTGCAAGTGTTTTCTGCATTTTTCTGGGGGATAAAATACAGATTATCCCATAATTAACATGTAATGTTAGCTTGAGCATTAGATTGGAAGCTTGGGGATTCTTTTACCCAAATCTTTAGAAACCCTGATGAGGAGTTATGTTCAAATTATATTCTGATGTGACTTGTAATGGTAATAAAATTTGAAGATTCCTTTGTATTGCTAAGCTAACAGGTACCTAGCACCTAGTTTCAAATTAAGCCTCTGTTAAAGAAACAGAAGGTATGAAACCCTGTTGCTGACATAACAGAAAGGGGCTGAACAGGGAGGAACAATATCATATATAAGGGAAAACCCCAGCTGGGAAAGTCAGAATTTCCTGGGAACTTATGGTGGCAGAGCTTCTTCTGAGGGCCAGCTGAGCTGCTGAGGACCGAGGGCCTGCTGGAGCTACCAGAGGAAACATGACTCTGGAGTCAATACTTTATCTTTTTGTGGCTTTGTTGAGCTTTGACTTCCCAGGAATAGAGACGGTGAAGGATTTAAGGTGGACTGGACACTGTGAGATTCAGTGTGGAACAGGAACTGCATGGAGAGCTGGACAAAGAGCTGGGAGCTGACTGCCTTTGAACCCAGGTGACAGTTTGGTGACTCCAGATAGGATTTGGGACCATAGAAGGAGATCCAGGGAATCTGAGAGCCTACCTCGGGTCAAGATGAAGCGATCTCTCCATGAATACTGAGTAGTAACTGATTGAGGTTGTAACTTACTTATGACCTTGAAATTATAACTTATTTGTGACTAAGGGGTGGATGGCCTGTGTTCTTTCCACTACCCCTTAAGAGAGTACTGAGAAGTAACTGTTATTGTAACTTAATTGCACCTCATGGGTGGAGAACTTTGACTATTATACTTTGTGTCCCTTTCCTTGCCTCCTTAAGGATGAGTGAGGCTCTACTCCTTAAGACTGATTGAATTCAGGACTTAGCTAAATGATTGATTGTCTAAATGAATGCACCTTGTTCAAAAGAGAACCATTGAATGATAGAGTTACTAAGTGATTATTGACTAAATGATTGTACTTTGTTCAAAACTATTAGACCACTTTGGTGAAAATTATGTGGCCATTTTAGTGATAAGTTGTTGTGAATGCTATATTTTGATTTTCTGTGATAAGTTGTAATATTGTAAACACTGTACCTTGATTTTCTGTGAATGTTTTGCCCTGATTTGTTATTGAATAAATAGCTAATTTGCTATACTATGTAATCAGAATCTTGAAAGCTGTTCACAGCAGCAGTCCTCTGGAAAGCTGCTTGTGCTTGGCTTTATACTTGCCCCTCAACTTTGTAGCAAAGAGAGCTATCTGCTACTGTTCCTCTTCCACCATCACTCAGGCTGTGGGTGCCCTGTTTTCCTGTGGTGGATATCTGGTCTCACTTGAACAGTCTCTGCTCTTTTTGTTTCCTAGTGCCTTCAAAAAAAACTTCTGGGTAGCTAAAAGATCTCATACTCTCTTCCAAATCCCCACACCTGCAATTATCTGATCCCTCCCACCTTCATTAATCCCTGGAAATTTTTGGGAGAAATTTCTCAGAATTTACTACAGGTAGGGGCAATATGAACCAAAGAGAGGATTTAGGGAAGTTGCCCCCCAAGATCTAACCCAGTCCATATAATACCAGAACTTGGAACAATGGTCTACAAATTACAAATATATGTGTGACCCATGATCAAGGGATCCCCATCCCCAAAGGCTATTGTACTAATACTGACTCAGGTTGGACTCAGGGGCCTGACCCCAAGGTGGTGATATTATTATCTCCATTTCTGGCTCTACCCTAATATCAAAGTAAAACTTCAGGAAAATCTCTAAAACAAAGTTTAGGTATGACTCATGTCTAGAGTTTCTTCTTTCCAAAGTGGGTCACCTCCAATAAGGGTACTCAATGTAAAATATAGATATCGGGTATTGGACAACTTTTTATTTCCTCCACCTCAAAAAATGCATAAGAGAAAAAGGGCATATGGGAACCTATGAACACATATTAAAACATAAAATACTCAGATAACCCATTATACCCATTAGACTAGCCTAGAAAATAAAGACCTCTTGTGGGGACTGCTCAACAGATGTTATCAATTTGCCTTTGACCTACACTGTCCTACTAACTCCCAGCATTTATCATGGAGGACTAGCAATGTCCAGTGATTCTGGCCTCTGATTGGATGGCTTTTATCCTCCAACTTCAGGGTGATCCTGTTGGTAGTTCTTTTCTCTGAGAATCATTCTATTTATTTATTTATTTTTTTAGGTTATACATGTAGTTATGCAAAACATTTCCATAATAATCACATTGTGAAAGACTAACTATACTTCCCTCCATCCTATCCTCCTGCCCACTTATTCTATTTTCTCCTTTGGCCCTGTCTCTTTTCAAAAGTGTTTGCTATAGACTGCCTCCTCCCCTAATCTGCCCTCCCTTCTATCATTCCCCCCCCCCTTCTCTCCTGTAGGGTAATATACCCAATTGAGTGTGTATGTTATTCCTTTCCTAAATCCAAATCCAATGAAAGTAAGGTTGATTCATTTCCTTTCACCTCCCCCCTCTTCCTCTCTATTGTAAGAGTTTTTTCTCTTCCTTTCTCCTTCTCCCAATGTATTCTTCTCACTCCTTTTTTTATTTTTTAGATATCATCCCTTCATATTCAACTTATCCTGTGCCCTCTGTCTATATATACATATATATTCCCTTCAACTACCCTAATACTGAAAAAAGTCTCATGAGTCACAAATACCATCTTTCCATGTAGGAATGTAAATGGTTCAACTTGAATAAGTCCCTTATTATTTCTCTTTCCTGTTTACCTTTTCATGCTTCTCTTGATTCTAGTATTTGAAAGTCAAATTTTCTGTTCAGCTTTGTTTTTTTCGTCAAGAATACTTGAAAGTCTGGGGTGGTATGGGGGGGGGAAGGGAGGGGAGAAAATCTGAAACTCAAGTGATTGTGGAACTGAATCTTGTAAATTAAAAGTAAATGAGTAAATAAAAAAAATTAAAAAAAAAAAAAAAGAAAGTCTGGGGTGGCTAGGTGGTATAATGAATAGAGCACCAGCCTTGGAGTCAGGAGGACCTGAATTCAAATCAGGCTTCAGACACTTAACACTTACTAGCCATATGTCCTTGGGCAAGTCACTTAACCCCAATTGCCCCTCCCAAAAAAAGCAAAAAAAAAAAAAGAATACTTGAAAGTCCTCTATTTCATTGAATGACCATATTTTCCCCTGAAGAATTATACTCAGTTTTGCTGGGTAAGTGATTCTTGATTTTAATCCTAGCTCCTCTGACCTCCAGAATATCGTATTCCAAGACCTCCAATCCCTTAATGTAGAAGCTGCTAGATCTTGTGTTAT
>CM053583.1:327256853-327288528 GCA_028627135.1 Pseudochirops cupreus
GTTTGATAGTATCTTGATTTCTCATAAAGTCATTTGCTTCCATTTGCTCCACTCTAATGCTGGAGGAATTGTCCTCTTCAGCAAGCTTTTGAGATTCTTTTTCCATCTGGCAAATTCAGCTTTTTAGGGCATTCTTCTCCTCATTGGCTTTTTGGGCCTCTTTTGCTATTTGAGTTAGACTATTTTTTAAGGTATTATTTTCTTCAGTCAGGTTGTTGACTCTCTTTTCATGATTTTCTTGCATCATTCTCATTTCTCTCCCCAATTTTTCCTCCACTTCTCTTATTTAGTTTTCAAAATCCATCTTAAGCTCCTCTATGACTTGTAACCGGTCTCCATTTTTCTTGGAAGCTTTTGGTACAGGAGTTCTGACTGTGTTGTCTTCCTCCCATTCCATGCTTTGATCCTTTTTGTCCCCAAAAAGGGAATCTAAAGTTGGATTGCTGTGCTTTCTCTGCTTCATTTGCCTGCTCATGTTGCCAGTCAGTTACTTGAGTTTTGGGCTCAGTAGAACTCTGCTTTTAGAGGGAAGAACTCTGTCCCAAATCACTCCTGTTTTCACAGCTACCGGAGCTATTATGAGGCCACAGTCTCTGCAGCCCCCACTAGCTTTGGCTCACTGAAAACTTACCTCAGGACCACCACCCGAGACCTCGATCCCAATCCAGGCAGCTCAAGGGAAGAGCACTTATTCTTTGAATGATCGCTTGCCCCCCTGCAATCTGCAGGCTGCGAACTCTGAAGTAGCCACGTGGAGGTGACTTCAGGGCCACCACTTCAGCTGCTTCTAGCTCTGGTGCAGATGGCCAGACCCTCTCCCCCAAATTTAGCCGAGTTACACTGACCTTTTCCCTTTGTCCTTGACTCTTATGGGTTGGAAATTCTGGAAACTGCCACAGCTGCAGGTGATCCACTCTCCTGAAAGCTCCAGCCTGAGTTTCTCCTGGACAGCCTGGGGCTAAAACCACATCGGGCTGGGCTTTGCTCCCAGCACACTGTGATGAGCCCTTTCTATCTGTCTCCCAGGCTGCCTTCAGCAGGAGTCTTGTTTCTCTGTCATTTTATGAGTTCTGGAGCTCTAAAATTTGTTTAGAGTCATATTTTATAGGTATTTGAGGTGGTTATGGGGGAGCCACAGAGTTCTACTGCTTCTATGCCGCCATCTTGATTCCATCCCGCACTTGTTTCTTTCTTAATCCTGAATCATACTTTCCAACATTCTTCTCATCTTCCTCCCCTATGACCAAGGGTGTGGTGGAACCAGCTCTAACTGGTTTTGAATTGTTAAATTTTCAGTGTGAACATTTACACTTTAGAAATCCCCAAAATTAGGCCTTGTTTTATTGATTATTTATACTTGAGAAAATGTTAATAATGCAGATTGAACATAAAAGCATGTGTTCATATATCTACTCTTGTTAAACATTTACCACTATACTCAGACAGAAGGTCTTGCCTCCTTAATGTTCTATCTATGCATTAAAGATGTTGTTTGCGTTGTAGTCATCATGTTTTAAAGATAGGTTTTTTACTTAGTTCAGAGGATCTTACATAGTTTTTCATAACATTTCTCAACTTCATTGAAATATATTCTGGTACATAAGTTACAATTATTATCATGGTGGTGTTTTTGCTTATATTTATGCTGAACACTACAAGGCAAGATTCCAAGAGTCCCATGAAATGAACCTTGTTACCTTTGGGCCCATGAGGCAAGCACACAACTAACTCCTTTATTTTCCTCTCCAAGGAAAACTCATGAAACATCCTTTCATTTAGCAGCAGCTCATCTGAAGAATCAGGGGAGTTAGATTATTGGTTATTGGACTAGACAGATATAGTCAGGTATATGCTGGAGCCAGCTCAAACCTGCTGGCAAGAGTTGATTGCTAAATTTTCAATGCAAGAATATCCACTTCAGAAAATATCAAATGCTACAGACCAAGGCTTGATTTATTGGTTCTTTTTCGTTGTTGTTGTTGTCTTCATTGTTTTCTAGACTTAAGAAAGTGATGGATAAAATGTTAATAATAAAGATTAAACTTAAGAATATGTTGTGTCTATCCCTCCCCTCCCAAGAGCCAATTGTTAAACATTTACCCAGCACAACCCTGAACTGTTAAAACGATAGTGAGTGGAGCCATAGGGGTGTATACTGACACAGCCCTTCCAGAAGCAATGGCTAGGCTAATTTGATCTTCCTTCCAGAACTGGAAAGGAGTGGGAGTACAGGTAGGTGATGGGGCAGAGATTAGAATAAAAGATTGTGAGAAGTACAAAATACTTGAGATTTCATATGATGAAAATATTACATCTGACTTTAAGGACTTGGAAAAGTGGAATTTGAACTGGGCTATAAGGGATATTAACTGTCAGGAAGGAAGATGGAGATGGGCATGACTTGAGGATGTAAGGGCATTTCTAGAACAGCAAAAGAAAGTGACTAGCAACATTGATATAGGAAATCAAAGGATGTTCTTAGTAAAAAAGGATCAGTTTGTCTTAACATAGGAAACACAAAGGCAAATAGGATGAAACAAAGCTGGAAAGGTAGTTAGGATGCAGATTTTAGAGGGCCTTAATTGCCAGGCTAAGGAGATTGGTCTTTATATGGAGAACCTGCTGGAGTTTTTTTGAGCAAAAGAAGTGATTTTACTAGAGCTGTCCATTATGAAGATTAATCAGGCAGGAGCATGGCATCCATTGGAAGAGGGAGACTAGGGGTGGGAAGGCTATTATAATAGTCAGGAATAGAGCTAATGAAAGCCTGAACTAGGATGATTCAAGTATTTAAATGGCTGTCATATGCTTGAAAGATTTGACTTATTCATCTTTACCACAGAAGGTAGAACCAGGTACAATGGACAGAAAGATGCAAAGAGGCAAACTTAGGCTTAACATATGGACCAAATTAGAGTTATCTCAAAGTGGAATGGACTAAGTTGGTAGTGAATTCCTCATCAATGGAGGTCTTCAAATGTAGATTGGATATCCACTTATCTTAAAAGGGATACATTTTTACATATGCACTGTGTTAGCTTACATGTCAATGTTGAAAGACATAAAAGGGGGTGAAAAGCAGGAGGTTTGGTATATTGACATGGGGGCATTGAAAGATAAAGAATGAAGGGTGGCTGCTCTGGGTCCTTCCTCAGAATAGAGATTCTGGGAAGAATTCACCAATGAGAGAAGGGGGCCCCAGAAACAGAAGAAGAAGACATCGAAGCATGGTGAAGCCCAGATGCCAAGCAGAAAAATCCCTTCCCTGACCACCATTCCCGTAACACTTAGCACAGTGCTTATTACATAATAAACTCCAATAAAAGCTTTTCATTAATTCAAGAGGGGTAAGTTTTTTGGGAAAGATAACGAGTTCTATTTCGGATATGTTGAATTCAAAGAATCCATGGGATATTCCATGTGAAATATCTAATAGGCAGTTAGAGATTTGGGACAGGAGTTCAGGAGAATGACCCAAACTGGAGATGATAATTAAACCATTGAGAGCTGATAAGGTCATCAAGCAAGAGAATATAGAGAATGGAAAAGGGGATCCAAAATAGAGCTTTGAAGTACACCCATAGTTAGGGATTATGACATGGAAGGGAGTCAACATCATCAGGAAATGATAGCAACATAAAAAAAAAAGAAAATCAGTCACATTTAATATTTCGAATTCCTTCCTTAATTAATAATTTAAATAGAAATAATATTGTGAAATGATCAAGTCTTGGGTAAGAAACAAAAACTTCAAGAAAAGCTGGTGGTATTGTCAATACTGCTGCTTTTAGGAAGGTGAGGGCTTAAGAAGGGTATTACTCATGGACTATACCCAGCAAAATTGAGTAAAATCCATTAGTGGAAAAAATGAATTTTCAATGAGATGGAAGAATTTCATGCATTTTTGAGAATAGACCAGAGCTAAATAGAAAATTTGACTTTCAAATACAAGACTCAAGAGAAGCATGAAGAGGTAAACAGGAAAGAGAAATCATAAGGGACTTACTAAAGTTGAACTGTTTATGTTCCTATATGGAAAGATGATATTTATAATTCATAAGACGTCTCTCATTATTAGGGTAGTCCGAAGGAATATATATAGATAGAGGGCACACGTGTGAGTTGAATATGAAGGGTTGATATCTAAAAAATAAAATTAAGGGGTGAGAAAGGAATGTCCCAGGAGAAAGAGGAAGGGAGAGACAGAATGGGGGAGATTATCTCATGTAAAAGAGGCAAGAAAAAAGTTTTTACAGTGGAGAGGAAGAGACAGAAAGTGAGAGGGAGTGAGTGAACATTACTCATCAAATTTGACTTAAGGAGAGAATAATGTACACACTCAATTGAGTATGGAAATCTACTTACCCTACAGGAAAGTAGCAAGGAAGGGGATAAGAGAAGAGAGGTGATAGAAGGGAGGGCAGGTTGGGGGAGGGGGTAGTCAGAAGCAGAACATTTTTCAGGAGGGACAGGGTGAAAGAAGAGAGAGACTAGAATAAATGCAGGGGAGCCAGGATAGGATGGAGGGAAATATAGTTAATCTTTTACAACATGACTACCATGGAAGTGTTTTGCATGACTATATATGTATAACCTATATAGAATTGCTTGCCTTCTCAATGAGGGGAATGAGGAGTGAGGAAGAGAGGGAATTTGGAAGTCAGACTTTTAAAAATGAATATTAAAATTGTTTTTACATGTAACTGTAGAAAAATAAAATACTAATTTTTTTAAAAAGAAGACTATCACAGAACCAGTGAATTTCAGAATTGGAAATGACCCCAATAGGAATCTCATCCCCTTCCCCCTGATATTGATTATTTGTTATTCCCTACTCTATGTGGTCTTCCTTCCTTCCTTCCTTCCTTCCTTCCTTCCTTCCTTCCTTTCTTTCTTTCTCTCTTTCTCTCTTTCTTTCTTCCTTCCTTTCTTCCTTCCTTCCTTCCTTCTTTCCTTCCTTCCTTTCTTTCTCCCTCACTGGTTTTAACTCCTTCCCCTTTGGGAAGATCCTCATATCTTTTACTCAGAATAAAAGTGTTTAATGTTTATTTCTCTTCTATTACTTTTTGGTGTCACATTCTTCTATTATTCAATTTCCTGGTGAGGTAGAATTTCTGTCTGCCATTTCAGATACCCTTTCTTTGTTTTCACAACAAACTCTGCCTTCATTTTTAAAAAGGAACATTTCATTCTCCCTGATTACCTGGAAAGTGTAGTCGTGTTCTTCGAGCCCTTGTACCTTCTCTTCCTTTCCAGAAGAGAGACCAACCTGTACTTTAAGCATTAATGACAATCAAATTTGCCTTTTATTGTTCTCGTTAGGGTTTTTCATGTCTTTCTTGTCTTGTCTCTCCACAATCTAATTCATCTTCCATGAAGCTGCTAAATTGATATTCCTGAAATATTCACATGACCATGTCACCATCATTCCTCCCTGCCTCCCCTGCCCCCGAAAAAGAAATCTTTAGTGGCTCCTAAAGAACAAAACACAAAATCCTTAACCTACCATTTAAGGCTTTCCCACAATCTGGCAGTCCCATACACATCCCGGTCTTATTTTCTGTTATTCCTCTTTCACATTCTCTGTTCTAGTCAATCTGAGTTGTTGGCGGCATTCCATTCCCAAATTCTATCTTCTGTCTTCATTCCTTTGCATAACAGGACTCCTGTCTAGAGTGCATTCCCTCCTTACTTCCCATAGCTTCCACCAAGACACAATTCAGGAGCCACTCCCTACATAAAGTCTTTTCTGATACCTTGAATTGTTAACCTTTCCCTTTTGAAATGATTTTAAACTATTTTGTAAAAATAGAAAAAAAAAGAAAACAAGAAGACTAGACTACATAGTAACTACAAACATTTGGGAGGAGAAATGAATGTGAAATAAGGAGTTATTGGTAAGATTCAAATGGAGTGGCTAAAAATTGTATGATACTTTATGTATTAAAATTAATATGAATGTATATAATTTCTTGTCAAGTTTAGTGCCTAGCACATAATATATGTTTTAAAACGATTATCGTTGGGGCATCTAGGTGATGCAGTGAATAGAGCACATGCCCTGGAGTCAGGAGGACCTCAGTTCAAATTTGGCCTCAGACACTTAACATTTCCTATCTGTGACCTTGGGCAAGTCACTTAACCCCAATTGCCCTGCCTCCTCCCCTCCAAAAAGACAAAAAAAACCCAATCGATCAAACAAACAAACAAACGAGTGGTGTTCCATACCAATGCCTCAGATAGGCAAAGGTCCTGACTTCTAAACTGGATCAATCAATTAATCAATCAAAGACAGGAGTTAGATATGAAGACCCAGATATTTATATTGAATTCATCAGCCACCCAGTGGCAATTAGACTAGGGGCAAGAAGTCCTTGATCAGTTTGTAAGGAATAAAAGCTGTGGATGAAATAGAGTAATGTTTCACAAGAGGTACATTAGGATTGGCTGAAGAGAGTCATATACTGTGGAACTTCTGGTTTGGAAACCAGCTTTTACCTATCTGGAAACCTAGAGGAGAAATTCTCTAAGGAACAATCACTTGGGAGAGCGAGGAGGATAAGAGTCTTTGGCTTCTTCCCTGCACCACACTTTTACCAGAGGAGGACCTTATGAGGATCTAGACCTCTCACCTGTGTCCTTGCAGCATCCCTGAGAACAGATGACCACAGTGTATATATCTAGAGGCAATAATAAACTCAATGTATTAAGGAAAGGCAGCTTTGGTACAAGAAGCTCAGTAACAAGATATGCTATACCTAAGGAGAGCTTTAGAAGACCCTCTATCCAGATGCAGGGAATTACCCTCTTTGTCACACCATCTTTTCTAAACTTCAGACCATTTGCCCCTGGATTTTTGGGAGGGTATTCCCCTTAATATATTACCAATTTCTAAAAACTTATTAAGTCTATCTGCCTAGTTGATATCCACTGAAAATCATTGAAAGAAGAATACTGGTGGTAGTTCATGAACTATATTACTATTAGAAAAATGGCCTGACCCCCTCAGAGTTTACCCTAGAACAAATCCTAGAACAGAAAAGTTGCCTTAACCTGGTATTCCAAGGGTAGGTTGGGAGAATAAACTTCATAGCTTATGCTACACTTCTAAATTTCCCCACCACAAATTCAATCTTCCTGTCACAATTTCAAATCTCTTTCAAAATTCTTTCCCTTTTATCTCAAATCTTTCTCCTGCACCTTTTTCCATCTACCCTTGTCTAGAAAGGGTCATGTCTAGTCACAATGAATCAAAAGAAATCAGTCTGGCAATTTATTCAGGAAGAATCAAGTTGATGAAAACTGTATATTATAAAACTACTCATAGTATAACATGCAGTTTATATGGGCAATCCATTGAATTAGCCCATCATTATGTCTTTCTCAGAAAGATACTGAAGATGATTTTTTTTCTTTTTTTGGAGGGGGAAGGCTAGGCAATTGGGGTTAAGTGACTTGCCCAAGATCACATGGCTAGTAAGTGTGAAGATGATTTTTTGATGGGTAAAAGTGTCCAAAGAGCATTTTTAATAATCCCAAGTTGCTTGCTGTTGCAGAGGATTTTTTTGATATTGATATTCTGGTGAAGCTATACGACTAAATATCATGGAATACTTCAATGTCTAAATAATAAAAATTGTGAGTACACCAAAAGACAATGGAAAAATGTGTAGTGTGTGCAGGTTAGCTTCAACATTATGCTAATGATAATGCTGAGAAATGTTGTAAAAGGCAGTATTAATACTTAAATGCTTTTCAATTCATTCATTTTTTTTATGACTGGAAAAGAAGAGCTAACTGAGAGTGTGTTAAGGAGGTAAAATGGGAGTTGAACAGAATTGGCTCTAAAGGAAATGGAATGCTCAAGTGGTTGAAAGCAAAATTAGATCTAGCAGAGATATGAGCAAACCTTCCTAAAGAGAAACTCTTGGCAGTCCTTAGCTGATGGCTATGGTTCCTCCTGGATAGTCAGTTACAGCTTGGATATGTCTGTAGGTCCCAGAAGGCAGAATGTATTTTTGGCTAGCTAGGACCCTCAGGCAGTACAACTGGTCACAGCCAGTTTTCCTTGATGCTAAATTAGGGATGTCACTGAGTCCTGGATGCAGAGCACAGCTCCAAAATTTATCCAAAACAAATATACTTCAGAGACGTGAGCATCTGCCCTGTCTACAGCTTTTTGATTTCTATAGTTTCCTGATGAAGAGTAAAAGTAGAGAAGAAGATGAAAATATTCCAAAGATCTTCATAAGAGTTCCCTACATACTCTATTTTTTTTCCAATTTGGATTTTCCCAGGCATTTTATTCATTGTAGCTATTTGATCCAGTCGTTCCACTTCCATCTTTGTTCTTTATCAATGGATCACTACTTGTCAAGGATGTTGTAGATAGGATTCATGATTTGGCAAGTCACTTAACCCTAATTGCCCTTCCAAAAAGCAAAAAATAAAAAAAAATAGCTCTAAAAAAAAAAAGAAAAAAGAAAAAAGTGGTGTTCGTTCTTCACCATATTTTCTGCTCACATAACTTATCCTTTGTCAACTTACCAAATCCCATCTCATCTCACTCACCCCATCTTACCATTACCCCTTGGCTTATACATAATCACAGAATGTTAGAACCAGAAGAGAACTTAGAGATTACATAATCCAACTCTATGAGCATGAACACCCCAAATGTCTCCAAATATATAAATGAATGCAATGCTCTACCTTCCCACCTTCAAGTCTTAGAATCCCTGACTTCCTTTGAGGCTCAGCTCAAATGTCATCTTTAGCAGGAGGATTTTTCTAGTCTCCCCAGATACTAGCTTTCTCCTCTGAGATCACATACTTACCATTTACTCTATATGTATATTGTATGTACCTAATCATTTACATGTTACCTTCTCCATTAGAACGTAAGCTCCTTGAAGACAGGGACTGTTTTGACTTTTTTTACCCCCTTTTTTTTGGAAGGGGGAAGGTAGGGCAGTTGGGGTTAAATGACTTGCCCAAAGTAACACAGCTAGTAAATGTTAAGTGTCTGAGGTTGGATTTGGACTCAGGTCCTCCTGACTCCAGGGCTCGTGCTCTATTCACTGCACCACCTAGCTGCCCCTTGACTTTCTTTTTACCCCCAGCACTTAAAGACAATGCCAAACTTAGAGTAAGTGCTTACTAAATACTCAGTGATTGGTTAATTGATTGATGGTTATGCTTTTATTTCTTGGTTGAGGAAATACAACGACAAAAAGCTGTCTGTCAAAGAATTTGTATTTCATTCATCACAGTTGCATCTGCATATATTTCAACGATAGCTTGTTTGTGTCTGTTTGTTTCTTGTCTATGTCCTCAGATTGTGAGCTCCTGGAGACAAAGGACTGTCTTTTGCCTCTTTGTATCCCTAGCACTTTGCATCAGCCATGTAGTAAGTAGGCATTTCATATGTATTGATTATTGATTTATTATTATTATTGATCTTGCACTGACTCTGAGGCTCCCTCAGGGGTAGGGGACTCACAGGTAGAAACTACTGATGTTATCCAATGCCTTCCTGCCTCCCATATTGTTTATGAAAACCCTGAGACTCAGAGAAGTTAAAAAGACTTGAATCAAGTCTTACATCTATGATGTGTTGAAGTAGGGCTTACAACAGAAAGTTTCGTATTCTATTAGAGCACAATTCCTCACATATGTCTCTATCCACATTAGATGATAGAATCATCTATATCTAGATGGGACCTTAGAAGCCATTGAGTCCAAGTCTTTCATTTTGAAGATGATTAAACTGAGACTGAAAATGGTTAAGTGATTTGCCCAGGGTATCACACAGATATAAATATCTGAGGCAGAATTTGAACTTGGGTCTTCCTGCCTCCTACCCAAACACTTTATCCATTGTACTACCTGGCTGCCTCAGAACTGGGACCTTAACTGTTAATCATAATGCTAAAAATCATTAATTGTAGAATATTAGGAGTGGAAGCAATTTTGGAGATCACTGAGTCCAAACTCATCATTTCACAAATGGGACACTGAATCCCAGAACTGTGAAGTGACTTGCCTGAAGTCACAAAGGTCACTGAACTATGGAATCCAGACTGGAAACCAGGACTCTTTTTTTTTTCTTCCACCTTAGAAGATATGCCAGCACAAAGAGACCTGAGGGTCTCAGAGTTCCTAAAAATCTAAATGAAGATAGTGTCGGCATTCAGAGTTGGAAAAGCTGGTTCAGATTTTTTAAAGAATTCAACAAGGGGGCAGCTAGGTGGTACAATGATTAGAGCAGCAGCCCTAGAGTCAGGAGGACCTGAGTTCAAATTTGACCTCAGACACTTAACACAAAACCATCAGTGTGACATGGGGGCCTGAGACTTAGCAAGGAGCTAAACAAAGGCATTGATATAGGACAAGGACCAGACTTATATATACAGAAAGTTACACAGCCTGTAGGATGGTGATGTAAGTTTTATGGTTTCTTAAGAGGGTTGGAGATTTAGGGACAAGGTTAAGTCTTGCAAGATAAGGACACAGGTTGAGGACAATGAAGGATACAAGATAAGGAAGACAAAGGAATTTTTATGACACAGAATGGGAGGAGGCCAGGAATTTTAGGATAAGGGGAAGTTTTGTGGTATTTCAAGATGAGGGGAGACTTTAGGACACTAGGGAATGAGCAACTCAATCCTTAGGGCACCTCTGTATTTTAGCGTGCCTTTAGAGGATAAACCAGGGAAAGGGCAACTCAATCTTTAGGGTACCATTGTATCCACATCAATAGCAGATGTCTGAAGAAGAGCTAGGGTGAAATTGGTGAGAAACAGGAAGAATGATGGCAAGATAGTAATTATGCCATCAAAAACTGTTTAATGGCACAGACCTTTTCTTCCTCGTTGAGGTCAATAAATTCATTTTGATGTGGTTTACTTTTCAAATGCTGTTGTAAGATTGATTTCCAAATAATTGTCAGAGAAAATTAAACTTCTGGTAATTATTCACCTTAATAAAGTTTAAATTTATGTCATGACAAATTTTCCAGATAGTTGTTTTAAAGACATATCATACATAATGCTTAATTTTCAGATCTAACCAATTCACAAGGAAAACACTGTATATTACAGTCTTCTAGAGGAATGTAAAAAAAAAAAACAGATTTGCTTTTAACAAATGTTTTCCTATGGGCAGCACAGCAAATAAAATACATTTCCAAAAAAAATTCAAGTTTGTAACTCAATGAAACTCTGACTTTTGTATTTCAGAGAAATTTTTATTGAGCCATATCATGTGGGAAGTAGCTATAGGCTAGGTAATTGCAGAATAAAAGCTATATACATGTGTATATACGATACATATGTTATAATAACAGTTATATACACATTTATAGTGATGAATTAGAAATGCAGTATGTTCTTAGTAGGGAAAGCAATGGAGAGTATATAAGTTTAAATCTTGACTTTGCTGCCTCTGGAATGGCCTTGGGCAAATCACTTTTCCTCAGTTTTCTCGTTTGTAAAATGACTGGTGGAATTGTACTAGATCTCTACGGTTTCTAGCTGTAACTAGGTTGGTCAGTGAGAGCTTTTTCCCTCAAGAGCACCAAGTGCAGAGTGTGCTAGCAACATTTGCACCAGAATAATTGGTGAAAGTAGGAAGCTACCATCTCTCTCTCTCTCTCTCTCTCTCTCTCTCTCTCTCTCTCTCTCTCTCTCGTCCCCCCTCACTTCCTCCTCCCCCCTCCTTTTCTCACACTCACCCCTATACTTTAGATTGGCTTAATTTGAAAGTCGCCGGGAGGTTCTGGCCTCCCTTCCTAGAGGCGGCGGTGAAATTGTCCTGTACTGATGGGTGTAGTGAAAGAGTGGAAGGAATTGAGGGGATTGGGGGTGGAGGCAAGCAGAGGAGGCGGGGGCTACATTGCCCCAATTCCCCTCTCTACCCCGCCGTGTCCTTTCCTATTGGCTAAAATGTTCCAGAAGGGCGGAGCTCGAGACCCCATTCTCCACCTCATCTTCACGCCGTCTGTCTGGTCCTCTTTAAGCGATCCGGGCAGGTGCCTTTGACTGAGAACTTTGTTCGAGTGTTGGTGTCTGAATTGCAATCTTCCTGCCTGCACCATCCTTCCATCCATCTATCCATCCGTCTGTTTCTGCCTCCTTCCATCCCAGAGCCTGGGAGGGTCTCAGGAGACAGACATAACCTTGGCTTAGGACCTGGCGGAGACTCAGGTCGAACGGAAAAACAGTCCAAGTAGAAGAGAAGGGAGGGAACCAGGAGCAACCACCCCTAGGAGTGAAAAGAAAGCGTTGAACTCAGACGGGTCCCTTTGCTAGTAGCCTCCGTCATGCAGAGCTATGTCAAGTGGTGGGGAGGATTGCGACTCGTCCGAGGGGTGGCGGCAGTCACTGGACGCTACTTGCCCGCGGGTCCCTCAGGGCCAAACCCCCTGGGGGGACACTGGGCACAGCCGGGCAGAGACTGTAGCGGCGGTGGCGATGACCACAACTCTGGAGCCACTGTGACCTCCCGTCACATTGAGCAGCTACTCCCTAGGCACGATGACTTTTCCGAGAGGCATATTGGCCCGAGAGACAAAGAGAAGAGGGAGATGCTGCAGACTTTAGGATTGGCGGTAAGGTGCCTTTACCCCCATTCTCCTTTGCTCCTGCACGTCTTTTGCTGTCTCCTCCCCTCAATTGCCCCCAACCCTCGTATCCCCGCTTTCACTATCGACCCCCGCTCCCTCATTTTACGCTCTCTGCTCCACCTCTTGCTTCCACTCTGTTCAGCCCCTCCGGCCCTGGGCCGTAAATTCTTTTTTCCCTTAGGCAGCACCACTTTCTCCCTCTCTGTGTGGGGTTTCTCCTTTGCCGCTGGCTCTGCCTCTTAGCCATGGAAACCTTGAAACTTGCTGGTTTCCTAGGTCGCATAGCTAAGAAGGTTGTTGCCTGGGAAAGCGGTTCCTTTTCAAGTATTAGTGACGAGTTTGAGTACTTATTCGCGGCTGGTAAACTAAGTTCTATTAGCAGAGAGATAGAATCAGCCCTTTACAACTGTTGATGCACAATGAGGGCTTTTGCTGAGTTTATTTAAAGTGTTTCAAACTACTTAAAGGAATTCCCCACAAGCCTTTGTGGATTTAAGAAATGCAAAAGCAATTCCCAAAGAAATAAGCCTATTCACATTGTCTTTTCTGTGTTCCTGGCTCTCTTTTAAATCTAGAGTGTTGACGAATTGATTGAGAAGACAATTCCTGCCAACATCCGCTTGAGAAGACCCTTGAAGATGGAGGATCCTGTTTGTAAGTGAAATATAGCAGTATCAGGAGACTTCTGAGAAATTTCACGTAGTTCTCGCTGCCTTTGTATAACTAATCCTTTCTACAATGGTTTAGGAGGAAAGATTTATTTTCTCTCGGTTCTGTTTTATTAGTGCTCAGTACCCTATATCTGCCGAGTACCCAAGAGATAAATTAGCTGTGATGTGGGGGGTGGGGAAATTGAAGGAAAAATCCCTGAAATGAATTCTCTCTCTCTTTCTCTCTCTCTCTCTCTCTCTCTCTCTCTCTCTCTCTCTCTCTCTCTCTCTCTCTGTCTCTCTTTTTCCCTCTCTCCCTCCTTTCCCCTATCCCTCCCCTCTCTCCCCCCATAAGCTATCGCCCACCCCCCAGGGCATTACAGGGCTTGTTAAGAAGTACTATCGATTAGGAAAACTAACACATTCTAACTATCCACATTTTCCCTCATAAAGTAAGAAGAAGCCAAAGCTGCTTTTGGCCTGAAAGCATCTGTTTAGAAGCACAGGTAAATGAATTATGAAGGAAGCTGTGTTTGTTTCTTTGTCCCTCCCAGGAGCTTTGAACTATTTTAGATTCTAAAATTTTAAATAGTCTGATTGATATTCAGACGTATTTATCTCCTTGGTACTTTGATGACTTTGTTCTACTTGCTCCCCACCGACTGTACTAGATTCTCATCAGCAAGTGTATTGTTTTTTAAGTACTGTAGATGAGAAATTTAAAAGAAAGGAAGCTGTACCTAATTAATTTGAAATGGTAAAGATAGTATCTCTTCTACCTCAGAATTTCTTTAAGGATAGAAGGCAGCCGGTTTTTCAAGTTTTAGGTCTAGATGCACACATTAGACACATACACTACACTAGACCTGAGACTCAGGGAGACAAGTTCAAATCCAAATTCAGACTTACTAGCTGTATAACCCTAGACAAATAACTTCTTTCTGCCTTATTTCTTTCATCTGTGAAATGGGGATAATAACTGGGTAGTTATAAATATAAAATAAAAGAGTATTTATAAAGTGCTTTCAAACCTTAGAAGCTATCTAGCTAGGGATTATTTCCATTTGGTAAATTTCTAATCCAAGATCCTGGCCTCCCTCTGTGATAGAGCTCTGGATAATCGTCATAAAATTTTTATAGGATTTCAAGGCTTGCAAAATGCTTAGTATTTCATTTATTCTTTACAACAAACTTGTGAGGGTAGACATTAGAGGTATTATAATAAATGAAAAAGCTAGCATGTACATAGAACTTTAAGATTTGCAGAGGACTTTCCACTGATTCTTGAAACAACCCTGTGAGGTAGGTGCTAGTATTCCCATTTTATAGATAAAGGAATTGAGCTACAGAGGTTAAATGACTGACCCAGGATAGTCCAGGATTTAAATTTAGGCCTTTTAAAATTTTTGCTTCAAACCCAGCACTCAATCTACTACACCACTTTGCCACCTCAGTCACTCTTTTCAAATTTTGATCTTTGGATTTGAGGCTTAGAAAATGCTGACTTGCCTATCATTACCCTAACACACATTGTCTTCATTTCCATCTTTATAGTGGCTGGGCTTATTGCTCCTTTGCATTTGCCCTCTTGGCTCTGATCCGTACATAAAAGTCTTCTCACACAGAGGGACACTTGTAGGTGTCCAAGGTAGGATGTGAATGCAAGTCTCTATTGATTTTAGGTCTAGTGCAATTTCTGTTAGATGGCCCTGACTCTATTGTTGTCATGAGAGTGGTTGTAGCAGTGTAGAAATTTGATTTTAGATTCTTGAACATCAAATCTGGCACTCTTGCTACTGTGCTATGGAGTTAAAACCGTTATAAATCTGGGCTCGAATGCTTTTCAGTTTTTGGATTTGGTTAAGCCCCTTCCCTTTTGGAGCCTGTTTCCTCATCTATGGCATAAGGGGCTTGGAGGAGAAGCTCTCAAAATAATGACTGTTCTAAAGTCTGTCAAGTATTTTGCACATGTTATCTCATTTGATTCTCACAGCAACCCTGTGATGTGCATACAAGTATTGTCATGTACAAAACCGGCCCCTTTCAGCTCTAAAATTCAAGGAGCCTTTTAAAAAATTAATTTAATTTTTTTCCCATTAACAAAAATATTTTTACCCTCTTACCTCCCCTCTTGATTCCATTGGGGGAAAAAGAATAAAATCCTTGTAAAAAATATATGTAGTCAAGCAAAATAAATCCTATACTGGCCAGGTTGAAAAAAATGTGTCTCATTTTACATATTTAGTCCATCACCACCTTGTTGGGAGATGAGTAGCGTTCTTCATCATCAGTTCTCTGGCATCATGGTTAATGATTGCTTTGCACAGTACTAAAGTCTTTCGAAGTTTATTTTTATACTGTTGAAACTATTGTAAAAATTATTGTCCTCGTCCTGCTTATTTCACTCCATCAGTTCATACAAGTCTTCCTGGGCTTCTATGAAATCCTCCCCATCACAATTGCTTTATATCACAACAGTATTTCATTAAATCCATATACCATACATAATTCATTCAGCCATTCTCCATAGATGGGCACTCCCTTATGTTCCAGTTCTTTGCTACTATAAAAAGAGCTCCTTAAAATATTTTGCATGTGTGTATACATAACCACACAAGTTGGTTATTGTCCTTTGTTCTCTCATATGTCCTTTTCTTCTCTCGCTTTCATCGTTTTGAGGTATAGACCTGGTAGCAGTATCGTTGGATCAAAGGATATGCCCCAAGTCTATCAATTTACTGATTTGCCTTAGAAATAGATTTTTGTTTATTTAAAAGTCATTGTGATATAAGAGAAACAGCCCTGGATTTCAATCCTATTTCTGCTACTTACTACCTATGTGACTTCAGGCAAATCATTTCACCTCTACAGGCTTGTTTCCTCATCTATAAAATGAGAGGGTTCTCTTCCAGCTCTAAATCCTATGTTCCATTTCAAGAAACTTCTCTGGAATTTTAAAATCATTTTAAGTATGAAATGTGCTTTTGGAAAGTAGATCCCTCATAGTGGTACCTTCTTGAGAACACTCTATCAAAGAACTTGGTAGATGTATATTTAACTTGCTTAGACATTCTTTTAAAATACTTGAAAAGCTGTCCTGAGGAGTATTCAGCTTTTGGAGACCTGTAAAAGTTGTCTCATTTTTGAGCTCCACTTTATTTTATTTTGCTTGAATAATCTGAATGTAAGGGGCTTCAGGTCCCCACTTCAGTCCACCTTGCCTCTTTCTCTCTTCAGCAGTATGCTCGTGGTCAGCAATGTGCAATTTGAGTGTAAAGTTTAAACCCTGCAGCCTCTGTGGGGTTCAGGGCCAGTTCAATCTGGTGGTTTCAGGATGAGCTCCCAGAGCACAGAGTACTAGATCCTGGAAAAGTCTGGTTTTGTTTATGAATAAAACACTTGCTAAATAGTTGGTTTTTCAACTTGGATGCATCAGAAGTACATTGTCCCCCTTGATTTGTAGGATGGGCTTGAATGATGACTAATGAATGTTTATGTCTTGGCAAGAGTAAAGTACAGGTGGGCATGGATGGCATTGTTTTAGGTAAGTAGTAGAACAAAATTTGATTTGATGAAAATCTTCAGAAACTAGGAATCCTGGACCAAACATTCATAGGAGTAGCTCTCTTACTTTTCAACAGCTTCCTGGCTGAGAGTTTTAAAACTGAGTGCTAGAAGGGATGTTATGGATCATCTAATCAGACCGTCCCCAGGCCCCTTATGTTACATGTGAGGAAACTGAAGCCTGGAATGGTAGATGATTTGATTAGGTCCACATAGGTAGTCAATATCTCAGGACTTAAACCTAGGTCCTCTGACTCCAAATCCAGTATTTCTTATTCCAAACATTTTTAAGGTGGCTGGAGACAGGGAAGAGGAACGCTAACTACTGTGGAGGGGTCAGGAAAGGTTACGTAGAGGAAGAAGCACTTCATTAAAACCTTGAAGGCAGGAATTCTGAGAGGCAGCTGGTGACTTGGTGGCTAGAACACTGGACTGGAACCAGGAAGTCATGAGTTCAAATTCAACCTTAGGTACTTAATAGCTGTGAAACCTTGGGCAAGCTCCTTAATCTCCCTGTGTTTCAGTTTGCTCATATGTCAAATGAAGATAATAATAACACTTTGTTGTGAGAATCCAATGAGATAATATTTGTAAAGCACTTAGCACAGTGCTTGGCACATGCTTTCCCCAGAGGTGAGTGCATGGAGGCTGGCCTGTGCAAAGTCAGGAAATTGAATGTCAAAAGTGTACCACAACAAGTAAAATAATTTGACTGGGATATAAAGTATATGAGAGGGAGTAATGTGAAATCATTCTAGAAAGATAGAGTCAGATTGAATTTTTATTTTGTCTTGGAGGCTATAGGGAACCATTTAAAACTTTCCGAGTAGAAGAATGACCAGCACTTTAGGAATACCAATTTGGTGGATGTGCAGGTGATTATTTTGAGTGGGACAGTGGAGGATGGATGTTCAGATAGGAGGTTTATTCAGTAGTCCATGTGACATGTAGTATGGATATAAAGCCAAGCACACACAGCTTTCCAGAGCACTGCTGCTGTGAACAGCTTTCAAGGTTCTGATTACATAGTATAGTAAACTCTCTATTTATTCAATAACAAATTACAGCAAAACATTCACAGAAAATCAAGGTACAGCATTCACAATGCTACAACTTATCACAGAAAATCAAAATACAGGATTCACCATGTCACAACTCAACAACTTATCACTAAAATGGCCACATAGTTTTCACCAAAGTGGTTACATAGTTTTCAACAAAGTACAATCATTTAGTAACACATTCAGTAATCCTTAAGGAGATCAAAGTCCTTCATCCATGGGGTGCGACAATTTCATCAGTCACTTCGGCAGTACCCTCTTAAGGAAGAGTGGAAAGTACAAAAGCCATCCACCCCTAGGTCATAGGTAAATTACAGTTTCATCAGTCACTACTCAGTGCCCTATTTCATCAGTCACTACTCAGAAAATTTCACCAGTCACTACTCAGTATTCATGGAGAGGTCTTTTTGTCTTGACTTGAGTCAGGTAACTCCTACCTGAATCCACCAAACTGTCACCTGGGTTCAAAGGCAGACAGCTCCCTGTTCCTTGTTCAGCTTTCCCTGCAGTTCTTGCTCCACATTGAAGCTCACAGTATTCAGCCCATCTCAAATTCTTCACAGTCTCTGTTCCTGGGAAGACAAGGCTTAACAAAGCCACAAGAACATTCATAACCATTAACAAAGTCACAACAACATTTATACAAAGTACCGGTACCACAGTCATGCTTCCTCAGTCTTTGGTAGCTCCAGCTGGCCCTTGGAAGTCTTGCCGCCACAAGTCTGAATTCTGCCTCAGTTCTCAATTCTAATTCCTCTTCTCAGTTCTTCTCAATTCGCAGTTCAGTTTTCAGTCCAGCAGCAGCTGCCCTGCCTCCACAATGCTTACCCCAGGAAATTCTGACTGTCTGGTTTGTGCTCTTCCTTAAATATGGTATTAGTTTCTCCCTGTTCAGCTTCTTCCTGTCACATCAGCAACAGGGGTTCCCTGTTCAGCCCCTTCCTGTTATGTCAGCAACAGGGGATCATACCTTCTGTTTCTTTAACAGGCTTAATTTGAAGCTAGGTGCTAAGTACCTATCAGCTTGGCAATACAAAGGGATCTTCAAATTTCATTACCATTACAATGGGCCTCAACTAGGCAGGTAGCTGTGTAAGTAAAGAGAAAGGGATAGATAAGAGAGAGAGATACATAGATACAATTGACAAGGTGACAACTAATTAGATACGGGGGCTGGGGCAAGTAAGTCATTCAGTTAATAAACATTTATTAAGCACCTACTACATGCCAGGCAGGGAGAGTATAGAGCTAGGGATGACTCTTAGCTTTTGAACTTAGGAGGGTGGTGCCCTCTACAGAAATAGAGACATTTGAACAAAGGGGGTCTGTATATATAGTGAGTTTGAGATTTCCATGGGATATCTATTTGGAGATGTCCAAAAAGCAGTTGGGACTGGAGCTCAGGAGAGAGTCTATACTAGTCTGACCCTCATTCATAATGATATGTAGACAACAAAACTGTCTAAGGCAAGGACTGCTCACATGACCCATTTATTGCTTGTATGATTCTGGGCAAATTCCTTATCCTTCCTGGGTCTCAGTTTCCTCAAGTTTAAAATGAGATGGTGGGAATACATGATATTTAAGAATCCCTCTGTTGAGGTTTAGGGGTATTGGAACCCTGAAATAACCACACGTGTTTCCTGTTCAAATGAATTTGACCCAAGCCTTCTTTCAGCCAAAGAAAAATGAAGCTTGTTAAAAATTCGCCATATTGGTCAGACTCTCAAGAAATCTCAACATTGGCTAGACTCTTAAGGAACCTGAGCATTTGTGACTCTTGTATTGACAAGCAGGCAGATTGAATCTGAGCAACTTCAGGAATTGAGATGGATCTTGTTTACAGAAAGAATGTGGGAAGAATCTAGGGTTGGCCAAGTACTCTGGGGTGATTGGAGGAGAGATGTAGGTAGGATCTTGACGGGAGTGGCCAGTAGTCTGGGGTCACTAGAGATCAGAGGCCAGGAACCAAGATAGGATTAAAGGTTGGAAGTAGCTGAAAGAGATCTGGAGTAAATAGACTATGAAGGGCTAGGCTAGGTTAAGGGTAAAAAAGAATTGGGCACACGTCTAATGGGGAAATTCAAGGAGAGTTCTAGGTGGGGTTTTCCAGGACCCATAGACAAATGGGACCCAAATTTTGGGGGGAGAAGGGGCAAAGGTCTCAGCTTGGGCTTATACCCTGTCACTTCCAACTCTAAATTCTAGGATCCCAAGTTCTGTGACCTAAAATGAATGGGTGCAATGGGTATAAGAATTGTCTACCTCTATCTGATGCCCCAGCTTACTCTGGGCACCCTAGGACTGGAGAGAAATCCTCCAGTCACTGGGATGGGTAGGTGGCAAAGAGAAAAGGACAGTGTTGCATAATCCAGCTGGGAGTATTGTGTCACACAGCTCTAGGTCTCCTGAGCTGACCCTGAGATTACCAAGAACAGGCCAGTGCATCTCCCCATCCTTTAACCCCAGGCTGATTGCAAATCTATGCTATGGCCACTTATTAACTTTTTCATTACAAAAAAAAAAAAAGATTCACAAGAGCAGCCTGGCTGTGGGTTCTTAAACTCATGGCAGGATTATTTCCCTTAACTACTCTTGCCCTTCTGACACTCAACCTGTGAGAATTATTATTTTTTGTTTTTTTAATTCATATTGATAAAATTACAGTTGCACAGTTGTAACAAGAATAAATCTGATGGAACTTTACTACCTTTTTGGCCATACGCTTTGCAGGAATCATATTGTTGGGAAAGATCATAGGATTTTATTCTTAAGTAACCTTAAGAGATCAGTTAGTGGAAACTCATTATTTTACAGGTGAGGAAACTGAGGCCCACAGAAGCACAGCTACTTTTTCCATGTTTCCTAGCTATTAGATGGCAGAGCAAATGCTTGAACTCAAGCTTTTGAATTCCAAGGCCAGCTTCCTCGTGGGTGATGTCCTTGGTCATGGGGTGTGTGTGTGTGTGTGTGTGTGTGTGTGTGTGATCTCTAGCCCTCTCTCAGAGCCAGCTTAGTCATGTGGTAAATACTGTTTTACTGACTTTGATCAATCAAGTAATCAGTAAACATTTGCTAAGTGCCTACTGTGTGCCAGACATTGGTGCTGAGTCCTGAGAATATGAAAATAGGCAAAACACAGTTCTTGCCCTCAAGGAGTTCACATTCTAATGGAGGAGACAATGTGTAAGCAAACATATAAAAAGCATGCTATGAACAGGATAAATAAAATTCCCAACCTAAAGCAAATTAGAAGCAGCAAATTAAAAAAGGGAGTGAGAGGGTGTTTCTAGAATTAAGCATCTCATGCTGTCATGATGATGACAACATGGAATCAAACAGCTCACAGCCAGACTGCTCTTTTGATCTTTTTGCTTTCTTTTAAATATAGCTTCACCATAAGAAAGGATAATAAATCATCAGAGTAAAGCTATGGGGGGGCTCACTCTTCCCCTTTTTAAAGTAAGGAATGTCTGTATTAATCCCATATGGTTAAATTACTCTCTGTCCTCTCCTCCCTTCTAACATGTGGATTCTTGCTTTAAACTGTATATGTTATCCAATAGTAGTCAGGGGGTCTGGAGTTGGAAGTCTCAGCATGTCACCAGCAGAGATACATCCCTCTAGTCTTCTTAGAAAAGATGGGGAGGGTCTGCAAGACAGCCCCGGGGAGAAATTTAGGTGTACCCTAAATAAAGGGAGTGAGGTGTGGGTGAAGAACAGGTCTTTCCCCCACATTGAGGATCCTGCCTATTTCTGACAGCTGTGTAAATTTGAATCTTAACATCTGTTTGAGAAGAAAAGCAGAGGAGAAAAAGATGACTCAAGTGAAAAGCATAGATCGGATGTCTTAGAGCCTTGCATTAGAGGGAGGTCTAGTTCAGAACTGTGACTCCAGGAGACTGTGGGAGGGGCATGTGAACAGGCAAAGAAAGAGAGGACACATAATACACCATGATCAACTGTACCATCAGCAACTGTAGAATTGTAGTAATTAGAACCAGGAGATACCTTAAAGATTACCCCATTCCAACTTCCTCACTTCTGAAGAAGAGGAAATGGACATTCACAGAAGCAGCAGAGCTGGAATTTGAACACACATCCTCCTGACCCCAAACTCAGAACTGTTTCCACTGAATTAGAGTGACTTTGACATTAACAAAATTTATTTCTAAGGTAAGTCAGCCATCCAGGAAAGAGAGATTCACAGGGTGTCAGAGCTGAAAGGGACCTGTAAAGTAACAATAGCTATACCCCATACTCCACAAGTTTGCGGGAGGATCAAATGATGTAATATGACAAAAGCGCTTTACAAAGATTCATTGCAACGAAAGGATTAAATACCCTGGGATTGAGGCAGCTCGATTTAAGGATAGGATTAGATTTAGGATGAGGAGACATGGGTTCAAATGTTAGCTTTGACACTTATTACTGTAATGGTGGGCAAGTCATTGCTGGTCTAAACCTGTTTCCTCATCTATAAAATAGGATAATAATGCTTTCACCTACCTACTTAATACAATCAATGTGAAATGTTTTATAAACATTTTAAAATTACAAAAACATGGTCTACACTGCAGAATGTTTCCTTTTTGTAAGTTATTCTCCATATAGGAAAATGACAACTAGTTTTTCCCTCTGTTTCCTTACATCCACTTCACTTGCAATGAAATGACTCATTAACTACAGCATAGGATAATGGAAAGAACAGGGAAATACTGAGCTCAGAATTCTAGCTTTGCTGCTTTTACAACCTAGCTGTGTGACTTTAGCCTCAGTTTCCTCATCTGTGAAAAGGAGATAAAATAACCCCTATTTCACAGGGTTGTTGTGAAGATCAAATGTGATACATATGAAAGTGTTTTGCAAACCTTAAAGCACTAGATAAGTCACTTCATTGCCCTCAACTTCAGTTTTCTCCTGTAAAATGAGAGACTGAGCTAGGTATTTTTTAAACATGTCTTCTAATTCCAAATCATATTGTGCTCCTCCAGTTTATCAGATTAGCTAGGGAAAATACCAGCACGGATATCATTGATCTCAGGCAGCTAGGTGGCACAGTGAATAGAGCACTGGCCCTGGAGTCAGGAGGACCTGAGTTCAAATGTGGCCTCTGACACTTGACACACAACTAGCTGTGCGACCTTTGGCGAGTCACTTAACCCCAATTGCCCTGCCTTCCCCCTCCAAAAAAAGAGGAAGCTTTTTCCAAAATCAGTAACAATGGTCTAGATAAAGTGTGTGTGTGCTTGCACACATGCTTATACTTACATATTTGCATGTGAAGACTACAGAACTGACAATTTCCTTAAGAACTTTTTTCTTTTTCAGCAGAATGGAAAAGACTGCAAATATTGTGTAGTACAGGCCCTTCATTTTACAGAAAAGGAAACCAAGGTCCAAAGAGGGAAAATGTCTTGCTACTGATTTAAACCAAGAACCAAATCCAATACCCTTTTCCCCTGTACTACATGGCCAGGAGTGATGTATTAAAAAAAATTCTGTGATCTGTAGTTGGAGAGGCTATTGGGTAGAAATTTAGGTGCTTTAGAGATGGACAGAAATAAGGGTTTTTCTAAAAGAAAAGCATAATGGTAAAGTGGAAATGCTATTGGATTTGAAGTCAATGGATTTTCTGTGTAATCCTAGCTCTGCCACTTTCTACCTGTGTGTAGCATGCCTCTCTAGCCTTCAGTGACTTCATCTGTTAATTTTGGGCTCATTGATCTCTAAGTCTCCTTCCATATACTGTAAATTTGAATCTCAGCTCTATACTTCAATAGCAGAGCGTCCATGGGCAAATTGATTTACTTTTCAGTTTTTTCCTTATCTGTAAAATCGGGTTAATATTTTTACCATCTCACAGGGCTATTGTGAGTTAAGGATGGTGATAATGATAATTAATAAGGACAGTAACAACAATGATTTGAGAGGGTCTGATCTTAAGGTGGAGTGTTTAGGCAGAGAAAGTGAAGTGGAATTCAAGGCAAAAATGATTTTAAAGGAAAAAAAGATTTGTCTGGGTTTTCAAAGACTATCGGAGCAGAAAGAGGCTTTAGAGATGATTTAGTCCATTTTACAGATGAGAAGACCGAGACGAAGTGACTCACCAAAAACTATGTAGCTATTAGGTGATAAAATCAAGACTCAAACCCAGGTCTTCTCTTTCTAAGCTTAGTCTTCTTTCCATTACATCCTGCTGCCTCCTCTTTTTGAGGGGTGGGGATGGGGGCAGGGGGAAGTGGGGAAGGTATGAGGGAGGAGGTAGGTATATGTTTTTGTGTGGTAGTGACCTGAGTCTGGAATTTCCATGTTCCATTCCTACTTATCTTTTGCTAAATGGATTTGGAGAAAGTCACTTAGGTAAATGACTAGTTTCAATTGTAAATTTGTGATCTAATCTCAACTTTCTGATTGATTTTCTAGGCCACTCCTCACATTAATTATTCTAAACCTTTTCTCCAGAATCTTCCCATACTACCCCTCCCCCAGCCTTCACAGCTAAAGACCAAGTTATTGGGAAAATAGAGGTCATTCTCTGTGAATTCTCTCTTCTCTTTCTTTTCGTCTCAGTCCTTTGACATAATCACACCCATTTACTCCATTCTCTAATGAAGAGATGACCCTTCTCCTGGCCAAGGTTAACCTTTCCATATGCAGTCTTGATTCCATTCCTTCTCATTTCCCCTGGCGTATTGTTCCCACCATCATCCTTTTCTCTCTCTAATCTTTGATTTCTTCCGGTCTTCTGACTCCTGGTTGTCCAATTTCCCCCCATCCTTTGAAAACCTTCACTAAATTTTACCATTTTGCAAACTATCTTTCTATGCTTCTCCTCCCTTTTCACCCAAACTCCTTGGAAAAACTTTGTTGCCTTTACTTCCTCTCTTTCTCATTTTAATCTAAATTTCTAGTTTATAATCTGGTTTCCTACCTCATCACTTAACTGAAACTGTCGTTTCCAAAGTCACCAGTGATCTCTTAATTGTCAATTCTGATGATTTTTTTCTTAATCTTTATCTTTTTTAAATCTCTCTGCAACATTTGGCATTATCGACCATTCTCTCCTAGTACTCTTTCCTTTTTGGATTTCCATGACACTGCTTTTTTTTTTTTGGTTCTTCTACCCATAAGATTGCTTCGTCTCAGTCTCCTTTGCTGGTATGATGTCTTATAACTGTGAGTGTCCTCCAAGGCTCTGTTCTGGCTTTTCTTTGCTGATGATTTGAGGATCTGTATTTCTAGCCCTAGCTCTTCTCTTGAGCTCCAGTTCCACAGCAGCAATTTCTGAATAGGCTTTTCAAACTGGACGCCCAGATAACATCTCAAATTCATCATGTCCCAAACTGAACTTACTGTATTTCCCCCCAAATTTACTGTCCTTTGAACTTCCCTACTTCTATAGAAGACACTGCCGTCTTTCCAGTCACAAAGTCATTATTATCATTGATTCCTCACTCACTTTCATCACAAATATACAATTGTTGATGTTTAGGGTTTTAGGGGTGCCCGAGATCCCAAAATACCAACACACCAGGTCTTGTTCAATGAATTTGACTCAAGTTTTCTCTCAGTCAAAGTAAAGCAAAGTTTATTAAAGATTTGCCATAATGGTCAGACTGTTAAGGAGCTTAAGTGTGAAGCTTATATTGACAAGCAGGTCAGAATAATCTGATATAGAGTGAGTCTGGGCTAGATTAATCTCAACCCTTTTCATATAGGCAAGATGGAAGACTTTATACACAGAAAGACTGTGGTAGGGATCTAGGCATGGTCTAGAGGAGGGGTTTGGGGAAGGTCTTGAGAAGGAGTCTGAGGAGGATCTTTGATGGAACTGAGGGCAGACTCCAGGAATGGGTTTAAGGGTGGGAAATAGCTGAAGGCTACCTGGAGATGATAGACGAAAGGAGGGCTAGGCTAGTTTAAGGGTAATAGATTTGGGCCTAGCAATAATGAAAGGTTTATGGCCTCATCAAGTGGGAAGATTCAATCAGAGGTCAAGGGGTTTCCCAGAACCTGTACCCCAGCACAATCTCTTCCCTAGTCTTGTTTTTGTCACCATAACATCTCTTGCATCTGTTCCCTTCTCTCCACTCATATAGCTACCATCCTAGTTCACGTTCTTATTGTTTCTCACCTGGACTATTGCAATAGCTTCCTTATTGGTCTCTCCCTTGTCTAATTCAGTCTTCCCTCAGTTGCTAGGGATTTTCCTAAAGCAAAAGTTGGATCATATCACTCCTAGGATCAGCAAACTACAATGGCTCCCTATTATCTCCAGTATCAAATATAAACTCCATTGTTTGGCATTAATGCCTTTTCCAACTTGCCCCAACCTGTCTTTTCATCCTTCTTGAACATGACTCCCCATCCATATTCATTATCATCCAGCCAAACTGTCTCTTTTGCTGTTTCTTATAAATGGCATCTTTTGTCTCTGTGCCTTTGCATTGGCTGTTCTGCCTATCTGGAATTTGCTCTGCTCTTTCTTTGGCTCAAGTACTAACTTCTAGGTGAGGACATTCCTTATGTTTCCCCCAACTGCTATTTCCTTCTCTTCAAAATCATTCTGTATCCATTTTCCCTTCTTTCCTTCCTTCCTTTCTTCCTTCCTTCCTTCCTTCTTCCTTTCCATTCATCCAAACTGGTTGTCATCTCTCCCCAGCTAGGTTATAAGCTCCTTGAGGGCAGGGTACTGATTCATTGATTATAATAGGTCCTTACTAATTTCTGATTGACTGAGTTGATTGCCTTTTCTAGAGCATCATAATCATAATAAACATTTGCATAGCAAAGATTTTCACATATTTTAAAAAATTATTTAAGCCACACAACAGCCTGTGAAGTAGAAACTACAGGTATGATTATCCCCATTTTATAGATGAAGGAACTGACTTGCTCATGGATATATACCTAATAAATATTAAAACATGGGATTATTATTGAAACTTCCATTTCAGTTGACATAAAAAATAGCTTCCATTATTAATAAGTGCCTGTTGGCTTTTCCTTTAGGAGTTTTTAACAACCTAATCAACTCATTACTGCTAGAAAGTATTGTTTTTCATTTTTTAAAATAGAAATTTATTTTTAATAAATTTTTTTATTTTAATTTTTTATATATAAATATAAAAAATATATAAAAATATTATATAAGTATATAAAATATTTTTAATATTTTTCTAAAGACTGAAATTGTCACAATTACTCATTGCCCCAAAGAAATCACTTAAATGTTGAAAAAACCTAAACATCACCCTTTTAGATGTTTTCACACAGTGACACACATATTGTTTTCCTCTTGTAGAATATAAACTTCTTGAGGGAAGGCACTATTTAATTTTTTTGTCTTTGTATCCCCAGCACCTAGCCTATTACGTGGCACTCAGTAGGTGCTTAATAATTGCTTGTTGATTGATTGAATAACAGCAACTGTTGCTCAGATAGCTGTTTCACACAAAGGGGTCTTGTTACAATTTGTTCATCATGGAAAGTTGCTTCCATCAGAAAGCCTTCAAGATAATTTAACCTAATCATAAAAGATTTAGAAAGTATTTTTAAAAATTTCTTTGATATCACATTATGTATGATGGTAGCACCCTTCTCTAAGTAAATGGCAGAATTCTAAATTCTAAATTCTAAAAATTTCTGTTAAGTAGGCAATGTAAGAACATTAACTCTGAGCTTTTGTAAGAGTCAGCAGTGATTCAACATTCACAGGTTTCCCTCACCTTTGAATTCTAAGGTCAGAGAGGTCAATGAACTCTGTTCTTGGTACGTTAAGGCCTACGTGTTTTCCTTTGCATTACGAAATGAAATGTGCTGAGTTAGAAGAATAAACAAGGTCAGGAATAGTCATTCATTCAACAAGGAAAGAATTGGCAGCTCAGATTCTTGAAGGATTACTTGACTACTTTGAGGGGAGGGAGCACATCATTTGGGCTGCCCTAGAAAACTGGAGGCAAGGATATTGGAAATGATGGCAGCTTTCCAGGTGTTTCTTAATGGGTCCGTACTTTCTTTTTCTCTCTTGGTTGGCTACATTGTTTTGGTTCACATTCTGAAAGGGAGCCATTTACAGGAATCAGAGTCACAAAAAGGAGAGGATGTTTTTGTGCAATATAGAGCTATCAGCAGAGAATGTGTGTTGCTGTGAATTTTGCTTAGATTTTTTTTTCCTTTTATGTTACATTGTCCACTCTGTTCATACAGGTGAGGGTAAGAAGTCATGTATCAGGGATTTTGATGATTCTTTTTTTTTTTAAACAGTAAGCCTTCTTACAAGGCAGGAAACATGCAATAGAATTGGAATAAATGACTGTATGTTCTTTGAGCAAGAAACTTCTTGGGGTAGGAGGAAGAGAATGTGACTTTAATATTAATAGAAGGTTGCTTTCTTTGGTTTTGGGGCTTGATAGAGATCTGATCAGTGGATTAAAAACTTTTCCTTGAGTAACTGGTCAATGTCAGACAAATTGAATAGGTGAACTTATGTTTTCCCTCTCCTATTCCTTCTTCATCATCTTCCCATATTCCTATCTTCATCTATCCCTTGTTCTCACAGGATTTCATTGAAACATCATGTTGTAACCATAGGATTTGTAGTTTTGATCTAGGACCCAATAAGGCATTTATTCTCTTTAGGTTACTGGGCAATAAATTATTTTGCTGGCTTCCAAAAGTTACTTGTTTGATCTTATTTAGCCAAAGTGAACTAAAGAAATACCCAGTGGTTTCCATCAGATAATATTGAGAGCAATTAAGATTGTCATAAAGTTGTACATTGGAAGACCACCTGATACAGTGATAGAAGCAGTAGATTGGGAGTCAGATTGAATCCTGGCTCTAATACTGCTTATGACTGTAGACAAGTGGACTATGGACTTCGATTAAGTAATGAGCCTTTATTGAGAGCCTACCAAGTATAGTTAGGTGCTATATCAATGTTAGCTGTTACTATTTTCACTGTGATAGGCACTGGGGATACAAAGAAAAAAGTGAAATAGTTCTTGTCAAGGGGCTTACATTTTTTTGGTGGAAACAATATGCACATATAGAAGCATTTGCAAAATGCAAGATAAATGTAACATCATTTGAAGGAAAACATCTTACAACCGAGGGTAGGGGATTAGGAAAGACTTCACGTAGGAGATGGCATGCGAGCTGAGCTTTGGAAGAACTCATATTCTCAGAAGCAGTGGTGAGGAAGGTGTGCATTTCAAACACGGCAGACAACCTGTACAAAAACTTGGAGATGGGATGTAGAGCGGCATCTAACGAGGAACAGCAGAGACCAACAACAGGTTGGGCTGGATAGTGGAAGGTCAGAAGAGGAAGATTTCAGGGTCCTTTGCCACAAAATGAGATGATTGTATTTGGTAGTCTATAAGGTCCTCTCATGTATAAATTTGTCATCCTATGAATTTATTTCATTGTCTTTGATGGGTTAGCTCAGTTACATAGACAGAGCATCTCAAAAAGTCAAGGGTTTTATTCATTTCCAGGAGAGTCAGTGAGTTAATATCACTATTCACGTTCTTAGAGACTGCACCCTGCCCTTCAGCTAGTCATCTGACAAATGAAATGTATGCTGTTGTTCACTATAAGGAATGGAGGTTAATAGCATGCATCTGGGAGCCTCTATAGTGACTAATTTGCCCTTCTGCTCAGCTGAATTTGTCTTAATTGCATCTATCGTTTTCACGTCATGAATTACAAAGTTAACTTAAGAGCCTATTTCATTCTGCTTGTCCTAGGTACTAAAATTGTACTCCACAAATACTTGACTTTAAAAGTCCATACTATGCATTGGTCCTGGGTGTTTTTGGGAAATCATGATTATACAAGTATATCCCAGTAGCCATATGTCAAATAGCAAAACTTTTAATTGATACACAAACACAGAGAGGTACAATCTCCTACATATTCCCGTGCTGTTGGTGTGAGAGTCATTACTCCCAATTAAACTCATGATCCTATGGCTTTGTCCTACATTTAATATCCTCCCTTGTTCTGCCTCCCAGAAACCAGCTCTGCCTGGTTATTCTCTCCATCTTTACAACTGCCATTTCTCTTTGCCCTCTAATTACTAAGGTCCCTTCCAGTTCTAACATTCAGCATTTTAAAGCTGAATGGCTTCATACTTCCATATTCCAGGGTTGGAATTTCCCAGAATGTGGTTTCTTTCTTTTAATCTGGGTTTTGGAAGTATATATCTCAAGGCTCCTCAGAAGTCAGAGGACTGCAGTTGGAAGGCATTTCACAGCCAAGGGCATAGTAGTAGTATCAAGAGCATTAAACTTGAAGTAGGCAGCCAGATGTCAAACCAAACAGATAAACTGTGGGACTTGGAGTTAGGAAGACCTGAGTATGAATCCTGTCTCAGACACTTACTAGCTATGTGTACCTGGCAAATTATCTAACTCCATTTCCTCATCTATAAAATGCGATAGTAATAGCCTCACAGGGTTGTTATGAGCATCAGAGATTAACATCATTAACACCCTTTTTGTGGACAGAGAGGTTAAGTAGTTTGTCTGACTGGGACAATGGCAGTTTGAAGTTAAGCCCCCATGCACGTATAAAGATGTTCTAACTCTTCTTCCTGTTATTTCTACTAACCCTGTGTTATTTTCCCAACGGGAGATAAGACCCAGTTAAAGTTGGCAGTCAGATTGGCTCTTGGTTTAAGCCGGTGAAGAATAACATGACATCAAAACTAGATGTTTTGCAACTAGACTGCTCTCCCATGGAGAATCAGACCAAAACAGGCTTCAGCTGTCCGAGCCATGTACAGCTCGGTCCTTTGTCCTGGATTCATTCTTGGCTCAAAGAGGGTGCACCTAGTGTATCATGCTATTTAATCTCATCTTATTAGAGACCTGCAATCTAGTAAAGAAAACTAAAGATTTTTCCAACAAGGGTTTAAGGGCCTCTCAAAATAGAGTATGAAGGCTTCTTTCTTTACAAAAGTTTTTCTTATTGATATCTTTTTGTTTTTAATAATTACCCAGATTTTCCCTCATATATTTCCTCCTTCCCCACCCAGAAAATCATCCCATTTAACAAAGAACTTTCTAAAAGAAAAAAAGAGAGGAAGAGGGGAAAAGGCATCAAAATTGATACTTTTTTTGAGAATAAGTTTTTATTGATGTCTTTTATTTTTTACATCATCACAGTTTTCCACAGTACCTCGCCCCCTCCCTCCCAGAGAGCTATTCCATATGAAAATAGTATTGTTTTAAAGGTCAAAAAAAGAGAGAAAATGAAGGGGAAAAAATCAGCACAAGTGATCAATATATTGAAAAAGTCTATTTGACAAAAACTGCTGGGAAAATTGGAATATAGTATGGCAGAAGCTGGGCATAGACCGTCATCTAATGCCATATACCAAAGTCAAGTATAAATGGGTGCACCATCTAGGTATAAAGGCTGATACTGTAAGTTATCTGGGGAAGCAAGGAATAGTTTACCTGTCAGATTTATGGAGTAGGGAAGACTTTATGACCAAAGAAGAGTTAGAGAGCATTATAAAATGCAAAATGGATAATCTCGATTACATTAAATTGAAAAGTTTCTGTACAAACAAAGCCAATGTAACCAAGATTAAGAGGGAAGTGGGAAATTGGGAAAGAATTTTTACAACCAGTGTCTCTGATAAAGGCCTCATTTCTAAAATATACAGGGAATTCAGTAAAAATCTATAAGAATACAAGTTATTCCCCAATTGATAAATGGTCAAAGGATATGAACAGACAATTTTCAGAGGTAGAAAT
>CM053583.1:327289028-327307733 GCA_028627135.1 Pseudochirops cupreus
TATAAGCCTCTCCAGGTAATTATGAAGTCCATCTCCTTCCCATTTCTTATAGCACAATAGTATTCCATTACATTCATATACCATAGCTTGTTCAGCCATTCCCCAATTGATGGGCATCCCAAGGTATAAATTTTAAGAAAGGATATCCTTACCAAAGGGATCTGAGAGGAACTGGGTCACCAGAGGGGCCCTGGAGTTTTCTTCACAAAAAATGCTAAGCTCCACCAAGGTGGAAGCTGAGTATTAGAGCAGGAACAAGACCAGAGGACTCACTAGATGAGGTAGGGTCAGACTCTGGAGAAATAAATCTCAGGTGGTGCCTTGTCTGTTCCCATTGGTACTAGAGAATGCAATGGCCTGGTTCTGTGTCTAATCTGATTTCAATTAATTTCTGATATCAATTAATGTTAATTGGATGGACCCAGCCTCTAACCTGTGGGTAGCTAGAGCCAAACAGAACAGGTTAGAGAAAGGAGAGTCAGAAATCAAACAGAAGTTCAATTTCAAAGTGAGGAAAATGGCTTGCAAACAAGGAGGCAGATTAGACACATGTACTGGGCCCCACCCCTACTTCGGGGACACAAGGCTGTGTGTGTATAGATCTCAATACTTACACCAATGGCCACACAGTGAGCTGTAGCCCTGACAATGAGGGATAACAGAAACAATAAGACAAATTTGATTCATAGCAGGGCTTCGATACTGGAAAACGGGTTATTTGTCTGTTTGTCTGGTATTTGTGATAGCTCAGAGATCCCTGGTACTGGTCAAAGCAACGTGATAATTATGTGATTTTGCTAGAGGACAAGATCATCCATAGGGTGAGCAAAAAAGATTGCTGTTATGCCAAGCTCAGAGCACAGCCAGCTTGCTGGGTCTTGGCTCTGGAAAATAGGGTGTCTCCTAATATCTTGACATTTTCTTACGGGCAAACACTGTCTTATTCATCTCTGTATCCTCCTCATCACCAAGCTCAATGCCTTGTATATGTAATACATGCTTAATAAATATTTATTGCATGAGTAAAATGAATAAATGTAACTTTAAGTGTGGAATGGCAAAAAGCCTAGGCCCTAGGCTTTTCCTCCCTGGGGAATCCGCAGCCTCAAAGCCACATATGGCCTTCTAAGTCCTTGGGTGCAGCCTTTTGACTGAGTCCAAGTTTTATAGAAAAAATACTTTTATTAAGGGGATTTGTTCTGTAAAGTTTAGATTCAGTCAAAGTGTTGCACTTGAGGGTCACATGTGATCTAGAGGCAGAGGTTTCCCATCTCTGGCCTAGGAGATGAACTAGATTAGTTTTCAAGACTTCTCCCAAGATTCTATAAAAGATGAATTCAAGAACTGAACTGCCCTAATTTTAAGAGTGGGAGAAAGTCCTGAGAATTAGGCATTTTAGTAAATACACATAATCTAGTCATGCTGTTTCTATTGCCTTTCTGCATGAGTAAAAATGTATTCATTCTTCCTTTTATGTTTATTGAAGAGAAATAATTTAATTTTTCAGATATTTTCAAACATTCATATGCTGAACTATAGGGACAAAACAATGTGGAATTCCTTTAAAGACATATCCGTATCACTAAAAGTAAAAGAAAAACAAAATTGAGGATATAGACAGTTTTTCTGTTTCTTAATCATCTTACTTCCTTGAGGCAATTAAAGTATTGAACCTTGCATGTCTCATTACTTTAAATTAAAATTAGGAAATTAAAAAATAGAAATAGATAAAGCTGCCTTCCACTTCACATTTGGGGACATGCCGTCAATGGATTCTTATCCTATAAAAACACAACAGTGATAATGAGAAAGGTGATGACATTTGTTTATTGTTGAAGAAATTTAAGTCAAAAGTTAGGTTCTCTTTTTTCAGGTAATAGTCTTGATTGTTTCTCTCTTAAAGTCCTCTTCCAGACACCCACCCATAGCATGGAGGTGCCTCTGGAATCATGAAGACAATGCCAGTAGTGTAAAAGATGACTGTTAGATCAGCCTTAAGTCCCAGAAGATATAACTAAGGGCAGGTCTGTATCCAATAGGGCCACAATACCTCTCACTGGGGTAAGCTCTTGCTTAAGTGACTTTATTAAGTTCTACTTTCTGAAAAGTCTAGTCCCCATATCAAGGCTAGCTATATACTCTCAATGTTCTAGGGGTAGTTCTGAGGGGAAGAGGGATTTTAAGTTCTATAGCTCATGAGCTCACACCAGTGGTCTTTCTATTATGATGACTAATCAATCATAAATAATTAGCTTTTAGATAGGTGTATTTTACTAATGTGGTTTAGTAAGAATAATTGGTTCAAAACTTCCCTTCCCCCAGTCTACTATCAAGGGGGCTCAGACTGTAGATACCAAGACCTAGCTGAGCCAAGAACCATGACTGTTCCTTTTCCCACAAAACCTCCATCACTGCATTATCAGATGTTTAACTGGAAGGTTTTCTTCCTCTTTGTTCCTGTGAGAATCTCTTGGTTTCAGTTGAACTACTTTTCTTGTTTTATATAGCCTCTCTCCCCCTTCCCTCTCCCCCAAATCGTTCTATTTGATCAAGTAAGTACTTTTTTTCTGTACTTAGGTTAAAGCCTATGATTAATTGGTTGACACATATTCTCAAGTAGCTAGGGTATTATGGTTTAGCATTTTATCATTTACTTTAAATAGGGTGGGGTAATTGAGTTTCTTTTTCCCAATCCTCACCTTTACACTAATACTGGAGAATTCAGATACTTTTTCTTAAGGGGGATAATTTTTTTAAAAAGTTATTTGGGAATGTGGAATGTTAGCTTCAGTTGTTTGTAAATATTTTGCATCACATTGAAAGCTTAAGTGATGTATCTGCAGGATCACATAGGTAGTAAAAAGTTTGATCCAATATTTGAATTCAGGTTTTTGGAAGGCTAATGCTCTTTTCACCACACCATACTTTAAACACTTTTATTAGGGCGTTAATTAAAGATGGAAAACATAGCAATTCTCATCAACCTTAAGAACCGAAAAACCATCAGAAAAATAAGAGATGCAAACTTCCTTTCGTCATCAAAACCAGAATGTGAGATATACAGTGGAAATATTTTTATATCTGCAGGAAAACAGGTACAAAGAAATTAAGAAATTTGTTGATCATCTAGCTAGTAAATGGCACATCTGGTATTATAACCCAGGTGTTTTGGTTCAGAATACAATGCTCTTTCCATTGCAGCTTCCCTTCTCAGTGCAGTTTTGCCTTGGTGAGGAAGCTCTACCATAAAACCTCAAGGTAAGAATTGTTAGTAACACTTCTAACAACTTGTATTTATTGTTTTTTTTTTAAAGCTCCATTAGTTCCTTGGTTCCCAAGCCCAGTTCTTACTGACAAAATAAAAAGGATGGACTTAGTATAGTAAAAACTATAGCTTTAGCAAAACTGATTAACGCTTGTCAATGAGAGGGCATCTGTACTTTCATTTACAGTTTTTAGGTCAAGGAGTTTTCCTCGGGACCAAAGTTTATGAGAATTTCTCAGACTGAGTTTCCCACGTGGGTTACTTTTAAGTTTTCTTCATTTTAGAGGGCAGCAGCCACCCAACCCTGGAGGAAGTCCAAGAGTTTGCAACATAATAGAATGAGGGCATACTCACCCTCAAGAACCCTGCTCTAATATACCATCTTTTAAATTAAAAAAAAACTTCAACTATTACAAACATTTGTAACAAATACCAAGAAACTGAGTCATCCATGGAATAAAGTTTCCATGTAAAAAATCTTAGACATAATGAAAAAAACCATTGGAAATTCTAGCAAAACAATAACACTGCTGAATCTATGTATTTAGTGTTTCCTTTGCTTTTGATATTGCTTCATTTAACATGTAGGTTCTTTGCATCAACACTTCATATAGGTTTTCCCATGTTTTTCTGTATTCACAACTGCTTATTTTCTTATATTTTACAAAATTCAAATAATAACTTACTGAACTGTTTCCTAAACACTTGGCACTTCTCACACTTTTTTTTTTCTTTTTACAATTTCTTTATACATAGTTCCAACCATGGGATCATGGGTTCAAAGGGTAAGAATAGTTTTATGACTTCATGTTTATTTCCAGACGGCCCTCCAAAAACTTTGCATTAGTTGTTAGTTATTATCAACAGTGTTACTAGAGTGCCCATTTCCCTGCAGCAAAAGCTACATTTTAAAGTTATTTAAATAAAAAGCTAGTACTGGTCTTGCCACCAAAGTTCACTGAATGATTGGTGCATGGGGGAATTCTTGCACAGGGAAACCATGACTTTCCACTCCCTTTGCCCATGCAAGTTCCATGAAGGTTCTTTTAGAGGTCTGATGGCCTCCCTTTTTAGATCATAAATTGCAATGCATCTCCAAATCCCAGAGCTGGAACTTGAAGGTTACATAATCTAAACCTTATCTGAAAAGAAAAAAAAACATTTCCTCCTATTATAATATCCCTTCACAACAGGTCATACAACTACAACCGGAATCTACCACCACATCTTTTCTTTGTCTCTTTAGACTCTAAAGTTTAGAGCTTATGGGCAGTGTCCGGCACATTAAGCAGGCGCTTAATAAGTGTTTGTTGAATGTTGACTTCCTGAGGCAGCCCATTATAGGATCTTACAACAACACTAAAAGTGACTTGGGACTTAACACTGAACCAAAGCCCTTTGCCCTTGAGGACCTTAGACTCTGCCAGGAGGAGCCAGGCAGAACAGGTCTCTTTTTCTAGACGTTCAGACTGGATGATTTGGGGAAACAGCAGCAATAGCAATTACAGATGTGACTCCGCCCCCCCCCCCCGGGGTCGCTGAGAAGGGTCTTTCAGAAGTCTAGATGAAGTTGCACCGGCTCTGACGTCACAAATCGGCAGCCAATAGGGTTACGCTGCAGGCTATTATTGTGACGCGTGCTCTGAAGACTGTTAGTCTGGTCTGCTCTGGAGGGGGGCCTCCACCATTGCTGACGTGCAGCGCTCCAGGGCGCTGTCACTCCCTGCCTCGTTTTACCCCGTCTCACCCCAAAAGGGCCGGGAATGGGACTGGTGAGGCTTCTGGGTAGGAGTGAAAAAAGTTTGCGGGGGAGGGAGGGAAAGTGCAAGAAAATTACCGATCTGCGACTGTCGTGTGAACCAGCGGCTCACTAGCGCCGCCCTTAGCGATGTGCCCTATGCGGGTGGGCGGGCCACGTGACCTCTCCACCTAGCTGCCCAGACAGGGCCGGTCACGTGACCCCGCACCATCCGTGTGTGCGTGCGCGCGCGCGCGCGCTCGCTCGTAGCCCTGGGAGGACCAGCCTGTATATTTGTGTATGCGTATGTGTGTATGTGTGTGGGTGGCAAGGGGTGCGCGCTCCTTCCTCCTCCTACTCCACCTCTTTCCCCTCCCCTTCCCCCGCCCTTCGGTGTGTAAGAACTAGCAAGCGAGATTTGGCTTGCTGTGGTGGTGCTGCTGGTGGTGGGGGCCCGACGCGCCTGCGCAGGAAACAGCTGTCACCCTGTGCGGAACAACAAGTCATACAAACCTCCCCCCTCCCCCTTGAGCCGGTAGGCGACCTTCCTCACTGTTCTTCCTTCTCCTCCTCGGGGGTCCCGGCCCCTCCCCCACCTCTCCCGCCGTGCCCGCGCGCCCAGGTAACTGCTCTGGCCGGGGCGGGGAGGTGGGGGGGTCGGGGAGGGGATGGTGCCGCGGCCGTAGTGGAGGCCCCCGCGGCCGGACGTCTGGCTCCCCACAACTGCTCCACTGCTCCCCGGGGATGCTGGGGTGGCGGCTGAGGGGACCTGTCGGCCAAGGGGAAATGGGGGTGGGGTGGGGAGAGGATAGAGTGGGGTGGGGGAGAGGGATGGTGGATCCAGGTGAGCATCGATGTCTGCTATCGCGACAGTCGGGATCGAGAGAGAGAGAGAGAGAGAGAGAGAGAGAGAGAGAGAGGAGAGAGAGAGAGAGAGAGAGAGAGAGAGTAGTGAGAGAGTTGTCAGGGGTCACTCTACCTCTCCGCTAGTCTTACAGCCCCTGGCCCGGATCGCCCCGAGGGGGTGTGGGTTGCTTCCCTAGAGTCTGAGGTCTGGGAGGAGAAGGTGCGGGGCCGGACCCCGGTGTCCTCCTCCCTTTGGCCGGAGGAGGCTGGAGGTTCGGCCTCCTCAGGCCCCAGGCGGACTGAGCGTATTCGCTTTATTCTGGGCCTCAGTTTCCTCAGTCTTTAAACTGAGGGCGGGGGGTGGGCCACAGTAGAATGGGTGCTACATCAGGAGGTGGCTTCCTCGTCTCCGTAGACATCCCAGGGGATGGAATGAGCACATGTCAGGGATGGTATAGATATAGAGGATGCTTCCTTGTGCTGGTGAGGGTTGGACTATGGCCCCTGAGGGCTTTTCCAACTCTTGAGTCTGGGAGCCTTTCTCTTAAGAGTCCTGCTCCATTCTTTTTACCCCACTATAACCATGGTGGGAGAATGACCTCCTTCGACAAACCAAACTTGCATATAACCCTGCAGAGTCCCATTCCGTCCTACCCCATGTTTCGTTTTTTACCCTCCCAACCTCCTTCCTGGGATGTCCCATTTTATCTTTTCCCCCTCCTCCACTGGCCCACTTATCATAACCTGACAGCATGAAAAAGGTGGGGAGGTGGAGGTGGGAGACTGGCACTCTGGTACTTCGGGCTGATGCTCGATTGTTTACTTAAGCCAACGTAACCAGCCCTAGCGATACCTTTGGCAAACCCAATATGGAGTTGTTGCCCACCCCCTCCCTCTGCCCCGGCTCTTTCGTGGACTTGGTTTTTGCTGTACTCCCCAAAAAACCCAAATTGTCAACAATTAAATGGAAAAATACTCAAAATCTTTAATAAATGTAAATTTAAACAACTCTAAGGCTGTATCTCATACCCATCTGACTAGCAAGTATTACAAAAAAAGAAACGGAAAATTGTTTACAGGGGATTCAGAAAAACAAGTGGATTCATTCACTATTAGTAGACCTGTGAACTGGTCCAGTATTTTGGAAGGCAATTTGGAACTATACCCAAAAAGTAACTATACTGTTTAATACTTTGAGTGATTGGGCTACTCCTCTATTAGGCACTGGAAACTTTTCGATATTTGATGAACCCGGCTGATCCCTCCTATCTTGTTATTCATAACACACAGTTCATTTATAAAACTGACCCTGAAGGGTTGTCTAGTCCTTGCAGTTTATGAACTTGGGTCCGGTGTCTCGGATTCAGTTTCTTTTTGAGGATACTTAATTGCATTTCTTTGAAAGTTTTCTTCATTGCACCTGTTGTAATTTGACTTTATTTTTTAAACCGTGACCAAAATTTCAGCTCTGTATGAACTATTTTAATGTTGAAATCATAGTGAAGCAGTGAAAAGATCACTGAAGGGCTGTTTAATTTGGAGTTATGAGACCTAAGTCCAAATCTCAGCTCTGGCACTGGCTACTTGTGTAGTCTTGAAAAAGTGACTTAACCTCTCTGGTCCTCAGTTACATTATCTGTAAAATGAGTAAGTTGGATTACAGGACTTTTAAGGTTTCCTCCAGGTCTATCTACATCAATGATCCTAGTATTAGATTCATAGTGATTTCCTGGTGGTTGATTTGTAGTTGTTAGAAGACAGTATAATTTCTCTTTTTAAACAAAAGCAAAAGCCCCTCCCCTCCAAATAAGGTGAGTTTATTAAGTATATTACACTAATTATTTAAAAAGTTCCAGTTCCCCCAGCTAGGTTTGTTTTAGAATATTTTATTATACTTGCTTCTTAAAAGAACTTTTTATATAATCCTTATAGTATTCTAATGAATTAGGTAATAAAAATTAGTAAAAAAAATATTATTAAGCGAATTTTGCTTAACCAAAAGATTTACTTTTCCATCAGGTCATTATAGATCTCAGTTCAAAAAACTAATTTTGTGATGGTTCTTGAAATTTAAGTCCTTAAAGCAGCAAATATTTTCCAGTTGTTCAACTTCTTTCTCAGATCAATTCAGTGGACCTTTTTAAAGCCACCTATGTGACGGCACTGAGTTATGACTTGTAGATCCACATATTAAAAAAAAAATTGAGTAGAGCAGTGACAAAATCATACCTCTGCTTTTATTTTGACTAAAGTGGGGAGTAGAAAAATTGGATAGGATAGAAGCTGGACCAGTCAAGAAGCATTTAATTATTTGCCTACCATGTGCCAGACACTGTGCTTAAGTATTGGGGATACAAAAAAAGGCGGAAAAACTGAAAGAAAAAAAAGCCCTTGATCACAAGGAGTCCATTGGGAATCAATTACAGTAAATCCAGAGAAGATGAGATTAACGCTCCAGACTAGAGTAGTGGTCTTGTGAGTGAAGAGAAGGGGATCTCTTAGCGTTGTCTCTGGAGATAGGATCAATAATACTTGGGAGTTGTTTGCATAAAGGATGGGTTGGGAGGGAAAGCTCAGGAATGAATCCTAAGGTCTCAAAGTTGGGTAAATAAAAACGTACTGGTACCATATCATCTGAAATAGGGAACTTTGGAGAAATGGTGGTTTTAGATTTTTTTTTTTTGTGGTGGAGGCATTTGGGGTTAAATGACTCGTCCAGGGTCACACAGCTAGTAAGTGTCAAGTGTCTGAGTCCACATTTGGACTCAGGTCTCTCTGAGTCTAAAATCTGGAGGCTTTTTAGAAGATAGTAAGTTCTGTTTTGGACATGTTGAATTTGAGAGATCTGTGAGACTTTGAAGTGCAACGATCTAGCTGGCACTGGTTTTGTGGGGCTAGCATTCAAGTGAAATGCTAGAGTTGAAACGGATTTGGGAGGCATCTGCATAGAGATAATTGAGCTCTAAGGACCTGAAGAGATTGTAAAGATAAATCTATAGAAATGTGGAGAAAGTCCTAGGACAGAGCCTTAGGGGAACACGCATAGTTTGCAATAGGGGGTGGATGATTATCCAGAGAACTCCTCAGAAAGCAGTGCTAGAGGAGAGAGAATATTCAGGAAGGAGGTGGTGGAGGAGGTGAACTGTATAAGAAATTGCAAAGGTGAAGTCTGAGAAAATGCCATCTTGTTGGTATGTGCATATTGGTTATAAATATAGTTAGTACTTAAAATTGTCCTTTTCCTTTTACAGAAGAAAATCAGACTCATGACTTAAAATAATCTTGTTTTTAACTAGAAATTGTATTACTTAGAGCCAAATTTTGTCGGGATCATAGAGTTGAAAGAGACCTCAATGGTCATTTATACCCAACCCTCCTTTTTACAGATCAAGAAATTGAGGCCCATAGAAATAGTGACATACCTAAGAACATACAGGTTAAACTCACTTAAAATATGATTTGTTACCATTGAGGATATTTAAAAATACCATACCACAAACTTCTAAGACAATTCCAAAAAAAAAATTCAGAAATTAATTCAGCAATGGCAGTATTCTTAGAACAAGGGTAACATTCATTTAGATAACATACTTTCCAGTTATAGTATATTTCTTTTATTGTAACTGCTTTTAAGCTAAGATTTCTGAAACCTATGAGAAATTCACCATCCTTTAGATTATTTCCAAGCTCTGTAGATTAGATTAAATGAGTATGTTCAGTTAATGTTCTAGGGATATGGTAGATTCCAGTAGCTACAAAAATACATGTGAAAGTATGGATATAACATAGGTCTTGTTGCCTAGAAGGGATTTGTTATTGGTGTTAAACTGGTTTTCAGAGCAGAGGAGAATGTTACATTGTGTGAATTTTTGCCATGAGAAATACGGTGATTTGTGTATATGTAGCAGCAGCAGGCCAAATTGATTGGTGTGAAACTTGCCTATAGGGCAACTTATTTCCCTTTTGCTGTTGATATAGCCGTCTAAAAAGTGTTATTTGCTACCCTAAATTTAATTCAGATATCAAATTCCCATCTTCAGACATGTCCAGGTTCCTCCTCTTCCCTTAAAAAAGTCCTCCACTCTACTACCTGGTGAAACTATTGTCCTATATCTCTTTTCTTTCTCAGTCAGCCTAGGAAAAGCTGTTTACATTCCTTGCCTCCAAATTGTCTCGTCTTCAGCCTTTTGCAAATCTGGTTTTTTGACCTCACATGCAACTAAAACTCAAGTTACCAACATTATCTTAATTGGGAAATCCGATTTTTTTTTTGGTCCTTATTCTTAACTTCTCTGTTGATTTGACACTTACTACTTTTGTAAACTCTCTCCTCCTTGGATTTTCTTATTCTTTACTAGTTCTCCTTTTAACTTGCTTAGTGAATGGCTAGCTCAGTGCTTCAAGTGCAGGTGTCCCCTCCACTCTATCTTAAGCCCCCTACTCTTCTCTCAGATGTTCTCTCTGTAACCTGGTTAGTTCCTGGAGAGAAATTTCATTCTTCCTCTTTTTTTACATCTGGTGAATTATCCTGTACTGTCAGGTTTACCTCTATGACATTTCTTGTATTGATTTCCTTCCCACTGAAGGCTGCCAGTCTCCTTTATTCCCTAATCACCTCTCACCTGAGCTATTTCAGTAGTCTCCTAAAGTGTTACTCCTTAATTTGTTCCCCTTTAGAAGCCATCTTCCACACTGATGCACAAGTGATGTCCCTGGAACCCATATTTTTCTCCTCCACAGTGTTACTCCCCCACCCCTCCCATGTCTTTGCTGTTTCTTCTGCTGGGTTAAGATCAATCTCCCAAGCTTAGAACGTACGCCACCCTAGTTTTCTTCTCAGCTGAAGCACTATCTTCATGAGACTTTTCCTGATCTCCCCTTCCTCCCCCCTCATATACCCAGCTACTAGTGTCCTGTCTTCTAAATTACCATGTATTTTGTATATACTTTTATATGTACTTGTCCCCCTCTGTAGCATATTTATTGTTCCTTGAGGGCAAGTGTTGTCTCCCTTTAGTCTTTGTATCTTTAGCATCTAGCACAGTAAGTATCTAATACAACTTAGGCACTTAATATGAATATTGATTTTACTATGGGTTAGTTGCAGAATAAGTGACTTACCCAGGGTCATACTTGTTAGTAAGTGTTTGAGGCCAGATTTGAACTCAGGAAGATGAGTCATCTTGATTTCAGGCTCAGCACTCTATCCATTATACCTTCTACCTGCTAGAATAGTCTAGCATACTGGTTCTCAACCTTCCTAATGCTGAGCCCCTTTAATATGTGGGTGTATCTGCATGTGGGCGGACCCACCTGGAGACTAGCAGAACAGCGGTGTCTTGGTTCCTAAGACCAAAGGAAATCTGTGTTTTCCAATGGTCTTTAGGCTACCCCTGTGAAAGGGTCGTTGGACCCCCAAAGGGGTCATGACCTACTGGTTGAGAACCGCTGGACTCTAGCACAACATAGGCATGGCATGAATGTTTATTCATGGTATAACTGCTTATTTTTACTATCATCCTGTTTAGATGATTAAAAATGCTCATTTAGAATTGTTAACAGATTGGAATGGAAGCATTGGGCCAGACAGTGGAGGGCTTTGAGAAATTATCCTTTGTGTATCTTGTTTGTACCTAGTTGTTTGAATGTTGTCTCCTCCATTAGACTGTGAACTCCTTGAGATCAGGGACTGATTTTTGCCTTTCTTTGTATCCCCAGTGCTTAGCACAATGTCTTATATTATACAATTAGTACTCACTTAATAAACGGTTTTTGACTGACTAAAATTTGAATTCTGATCTTTGATGGAGGGGTTGAAAATTTGAAAAAAGAGGATTAGCAGAAGAGTAGGACATTGAAAGAGTAATTTGGAAGCAGGGAGAGATTAGATCTTTGTTTTAACTATTTCCTTATTAAAATTTGAAAGTATATCTGCAGATATATAATATTTTATAATTTAAATGGTACAGATTGCCACTGAACCTTTCTGTACTATTGTAGCATATCATATTGTTTACAATTCATAATAGTTGAATATTGGATTTGTGTTTATTATGTGTTGTTTTTTGCTAGTGTTTAAGGTACCTGATGATATCAAGAGTTACTGAATTTGTTCTGTTGAGAAATGAATCATGTTGTAAGCTTTATGCAATCCAAAAAGAAGGATAGCTTTAAATTACACTGAGAGGGTAGATTGGAGCCTTGTGGTGAGTTCAGGATTTTGGATTTTATTCAGTAGGGCAGGAGATGTTTAATGTTTTGGAGTCTTTGAATGACATGCAAGGTATACATTAGAAAGATTATTCATGTATAGATGACATCAAGTAGGATAGCCATTTTTTTTGAGGGATGCAGTAAACTCATGGGAAGATAGGATAGTATTGCGCCTATTTTAATTTTTATGTGACATTCAAACTAAATCAATAAGGAAATAAATTATGTTCAGAACCTTAGAATACCAAACTTTGTAGCATATATACTTAAAATGAAACTGACATTGTTCATTCAATCAACAAGGGATTTCAAAATTCAGTCAACACTTGAGTGACTCATATTAGTAAGACAGGATCAGGCCCTCAAGGGACTTGTAATCTTGTTGAAGAACCTTGAAATAGAAGGGAAACAGTTATACAATATTATAAGAATGTAATAAGTACTAGATTGAAAATAAGTTAGCAGAATGTCCTGGTACTCGTACTAACCACTTCTCAAGGCTGTTGGGTGGATAAGAGGGAAATGTTTTGTAAAATGTAAGAAATATTATAGAAACATGAGCTATTAAAAATGGTAGAGTAAGGCATTAAAACATAAACACAATCTAGTACTGTTCTCTAAAAACTCTTCTGTCTCTTATCTGTAAGTTTCCCAAGGAACCCAGCCAATTTTTGATAGCAGAGAATCTTCAGCCCAGCATGGGCTGAACTTAATATCTGGGGACCATCACATAATATTGTATATTATAATTATTTGTGTTTGTATCTTATCCTTTTACTAATTGTACATTAAGTACCATAAGGGTGTAGTGATCTTGTCTTATTGAAACTTTTGTGTTCCTCCTTGGGCTGTGCCCTGCATATAACATACACTTGATAAATATTTGTGGAATGAATAGAACTGAAGATCTGACCTAAAAATACTGTACCCAACAAGTCTTTAGCTCCAGAGTTTGTGAGACATTCTCCCTATTCTTCATTTCCTAAGGACCAAGGGGATCTTGGGGCAACCTCAGTGTGTATGTGTGTGTGTGTGTGTGTGTGTCTGTGTGTCTGTGTGTCTGTGTATTTGTAAATAATGAGAGGTAGCATAGCAGAGATAGGAAGATAGGAACTGGTCTTCCAGTGAGGAAGTCTTCCAGTATCTACTGGTTCTATCACCATGGAAGTCATTTTAACCTCTCTTTGATCTGTGATTGTGTCATTGGAAGGAGTTTCTGAACTGGGAGTTCCCCACACAGATGCAAGGTTTGTTTTTTCTGTATACCTACCTGCCCTACTACCTTCATGACTTAACTACAAGAGAAGGGAAAGGGATACTTCTCATAGACAGACACAGTTTGGTTTGTAGGGGATCATCCTCCTTACATGTTCCAAAAGCTCTATCACAAGAATTTTAATGTCTCATTCACAGTACTTCTAATTATTCACTGTACTTTAGGTTTCAGTTTCAAGACTGTACAATTTTTATTTCTGTGACTTTTAGTTTAGGTAATTTAAAGCACTATATTGCTCAACCTTTTACCTGGTGTCGTAAAAAGAACAAAGCTTTTGGATAAGGACCTTAGTTCATATTTGACCTCTCTGACTTCTCACTTTTTCAGTTCAATCAATATTTATTTGTTAAAATGAATGAAACACTAGGTACTGTTTGGGCTTTAGTTTCTTCTTCTATAAAATGAGGGTGTTAGACTAGATTATCATTAAGGACCTTTCCAGCACTAAATTTTATCTGCATCACTGATAACAAGGATTACATACTATACCTCTGTCCCTTTTTTGGCAAGCTGATAATATCTAATTATGGTTTTGTCTAGTCCTGTGTTTTGCAAAGGGCTAAAGATCCCTGTCATAATCTGCCATCTGGTAAAAGATAGATGAACATAAGTTGAGATTTATAGGCCACATTTAATTGATATTAAATATTTGAAAAATATCCAGACATGTTGGGCTTTATAAATACTATGTAGGAATGAATGCATATCAAATACTTATTTTAGATATCAGCATTCTGACAGATTTTAAATTTAGCAAGGTCAGCCCAGCCCTCCAACTCTCTGAGATACTAAATACTGATAATATATCTGGTGCCATAAATTTTTTTTTAATAGCAAATAGACTGACCTAACTACAAGGAAAAGGAAAGGAAAACACAATCGATGTGTTTAACAAAAAAAAACTTTTATTTTTAAATTAACACAATTATTTTTTTGCCCTCCAGTAATGTTAATAAGATATAAGATCTTTCTGGCCCATTAATAGGCTTCATGTGGAGCCCATTAAGGGAAGCTTATTTAGGGGAGGCTTGTATGGTGGAAGGCTTTCACACCTTTTGCTAATTTCTAATTAGGCACTGAGTCATGGGGTTGTGATTGCTTCTGGCTCAGAGAAGTGTATATATGCTCTGAGTTGGTATTTTGCTTTGGGAGCTAGCTTAAGCTAGCTTATCAGAAAGATCTTGTGATTTCCTGTTTGAGATTCTCAGTATGTTCAGAGCTCCCCCACTACTCATATGTAAAGGTTCTCTCAATCCGGTGATGTATGTACACTTGTATAGCAATATTGCTTTGATTCAGGCAGTCAGAGCCTGAATGGTCTGTTGGTCTGTATTTCTCTGCTTGTATTTTCTTTGTATTTTGTATTTTCCTTGAAGTTCAGGGTACTGACTTTCCTCCTGGACTAGTGAATGTAATTTAAAAAAGATTGTTGACCCCTTAAACAGCTATCTTTCCTAGTAAAGCAGATCTAAGAACTTGTGCAAGCAGCCATCATGGTTATGCCAGTGTGGTTGCCCCTACACTTCCTACCTCTCTTTCCTCCAACTCAGAAAAACAAAGAAACAGACCCCCTGTAACAAACATACATAGGCAAGAAAATCAAATTCCTGACCTGGCCATGTCTAAAAATGTGTTTCTCATTCTGCATCTTTAGTCCCTTACCTCTATTGGTAGATGGGGGGTAGCATTTTTCCTTGTTGGGTTAGTCCATTTTTTGTCACCAGTAGGTGACATCTGGTAATTATCCATCATATTTGTTAACTAAATTCCTCAAATTTAATTAAAAGTAGGGTACTCAAATACTTTATGAGTAACAAGGGCAGTTGTTGTTGTTCGTCCTTAATTCTTGAAGAGGACAATGACATCAGGAAGGAGATGTCATGACTTGCAAATGAATAGGATTGAAGTGAGGGAGAGCTGTACAGTCACCAGCCTCGCTCTCTTCTCCAGAGCTATCTGAGTCTAGTGGCTAGATATAGATCAGGATGACTAGAAATGGCCCCAGATGCAGTGGGAGGCCTTGCCCTTTTTAAGGTAAGGTCTTTGCCAGGTCTCAGTAGAGTAAGTCTGCTAGACCAAATGGGAAAGCCCTACCATTTGCCTATATCCTATAATGTAAATTCTGCTAAAGTAACTTGTCGAAGCTACTTAGTAATAGGGATTTTTTTCAGTTATCAAAACAATAAGATTCACTAAAGTACTTTTAGAACTTAAACACTATAAACATTAATACCTCTTGTAAATATATTTGTATAAAGTAGATGAAAACTTTAGTTAACTGATGTTCTGCGTTTAGAGTACAGTGGTACCTTGACTTATGAATTTAATTTCTTCTTTTACCGAGCTTGTAACTCAGTTTGCTTGTATATCAAATCAGTTTTTCCCATTGAAATTAATTGAAATGCCACCTCAGTGTTTTTTTGTTATGTGTTTTTAAATAAGAAAAAGTATTTATAAATAACAAATATTGTATAAAAACATAATAAAAGAGAATGTAAAGAAATAAACTGGTTTTATAAAGTGTATCACATTTGGCTTGGATATCAGAGGACTTGAGCTAACAGAAGATACTGATGAGGTGGAGGGGTGGAAGAGATAGATGGAGGAGGTTAGAGGAGTTTTGTTTCCTGCTCTTTTGGTCACTTTCGTTCACTTACTTGCTACATTCTTAATGCAACACTTTATCCCTGAATTTCATTGCTACAATATCTTTTTTACTTTCACTTAACTTAATTTTCTTCACTGGTGAGGTAAACATGTAGACTGAATGAGTGAGGCGCAGGATGCTGGGTGGAAGTTGGGTTGTGGTGGTTGCTGCACCAAATAGTGGCGGCTCATACCTCAAATTTTGGCTTGCAATTCAAAGCAAAAAATCCACAGAGTGAAAACTCGTATTGGAAATCTCATAAGTTGGTGCACTCCTATGTCAAGGTACCACTGTACTATATAAACTGGAAATGCTCAATTTTTTCAGTGAACATTGAAAATATAAGTGGAATTTATTTTCTATAAAATTTATACTCATAAAATTAAAGGAGGTAAAATGCATTGGATAGTATATAAATATAGATTAATTGTCAAATTAATGCTTCCTTTCTTTTTTGAGGGGCATCTGTATTATCCTTTTCTCTGATGCATTTTTCCCCTGAAAAAATTAACTCCCATTTTGTAATGAATATAGTCAAACAAAACAAATTGAGATACTCACTCTGTTAGAAAATATTTTCCTTATTCTGAATCTCTAGGCTGTTATCTCTGTCAATAGGTGGAGAGTGTGATTCATCATCAATCTTCTAAAGTCATCCCTAGGGTTCTGTGACTTTAGAATTTTTTTAAATAGCATGGTAATTGAGGCAGTTAGGTGGTACAGTGGATCTGCTGTCAGGAAGTCATGAGTTCAGATCCTCCCCAGACATTTGCTAGCTATAGCATAGCATTTGCTATGACCTTGAGGAAGTCATTTAACCTCTATTTGCTTCAGTTTCCTCAGCTGTAAAATGGGGATAACAATAGGGCCTACCTCTCTCAGAGTGGCTGTGAGGATCAAAGGAGATAATATTATAAAGTGATTAGCACAAAGCCTTAGGTGCTATGTAAATGGTAATTTCTATTATATTCATATATCATAATATGTTTAGCCATTTTCTGTTTGATAACCGCTCACTTTGCAGGTCTTTGCTAAAACAAAACATTTTATATACAGTTAAAAAAAACCCAGATAGACTTTTTTTGATCTCTGGATATGCTTAGTAGTAGTATTAAACAGTATAGTTACTTTTTGGGTATAGTTCCACATTGCCTTCCAAAATACTGGACCAGTTCACAGGTCTACTAATAGTGAATGAATCCACTTGTTTTTCTGAATCCCCTGTAAACAATTTTCCTTTTCTTTTTTTGTAATACTTGCTAGTCAGATGGGTATGAGATACAGCCTTAGAGTTGTTTAAATTTACATTTATTAGTGATTTTGAGTATTTTTCCATTTAATTGTTGACAATTTGGGTTTTTTGGGGAGTACTATTTGTTCAAATTTTTGACAGTGGTGCTTGTTCTTATAAAGGTCCCAAAAGTGTTTGTGCAGTTTTAGGTTATTAAAACTTAAAATCAATACCTTGTATTTCTTGGATAGTAGACCTAAATCAGAGAATTTTGCTGTAAAAATATTTTTCCTTATTTTAATGGTTCCTTTAATCATTTAAGCTGCATTGATTTTGTTTGTGCAAAAACATTTCAATTTTATCTAGGTAAAATTACACATTTTATCTCCTGTGATCTTCTTTGTGCCTTGTTTGGTAAAGAAGTATTCCCCATCCATAGTTGTGAAAGAAAAGTATCTTATCTAGTTCCCTAATTTAATTACAATGTTATGTGTTATGTCTGGGCTCTGTATTCATATTGTTGTAAGATATTGTTCTAAGCCTAATTTCTCTCAGACTCTTTTCCTTCTTATCCCCCCTTACACCCATTGATTGTCCTTATCTCGTAGTTGTGGTCCTTTCTTTAGCACTGTCCTAAATTTCTCTTTGATTCTGGATTTTGTGTATCTAGTGTACTTGTTTTAAGCCAGTATCAAATATTTTTGATGATTATTACTTTGTGGTATAGTTTGAGATCTGGTACTGATGGGGTATTGGCTCTGGGAAAACCCTTTAAACTCTGATTGAATCTTCCCACTTCCCACTTCCAGCATTTGCCTGAGGTCATAAACCTCTCGTTATGTCTAGGCTAAAATCTGTTACTTTTGGGGGCTGAGCCAAGATGGCGGTATAGGAGCAGCAAGAAATCATGGCTCCGACACAGCCACATCAAATACCCAAAAAATATGACTCTAAACAAATTCTAGGGCTCTAAAATGCACACAGATATATTTCCTGCTGAAGGCAGCTCGGCTCAAAGCAACCATTTCAACTCTGAGAGCAGAAACCAGCCCAGCCTGAAACGAGCCAACCCCGCCATGGCTGGAGCTTCAGGAGAGTGGATCTGCAGCAGGTGTGGCAGGATCCAGAATTTTCAAGCCATAAGATAAAAGGACTCAGGTTAGTGGAACTTGGCTAAAAACTGGGGAAGAAAAGCGGTCCGGCCAAGCCACCTCCAGGGCCAAGAAGCGGAAAGTGGAGGTTCTGTACCCGCCCCCACATTGCCGCTTCAGAGCTCCTGGCCTGCAGACAGCAGGGGGGCCAAGCGAACGTTCAGAGGCCAAGTGCTGTCGCGTTGAGCGGCCTGGATCTGGATCGCGGTCTTGGGTGGTGGTCCTGAGGTTTTTTTTTCAGTGAGCTGGAGCTGGGGAGGGACCCAGCAGCCTCCTAAAAGCCCTGGTAGCTGGGAAAACCCCAGCGATTTGGGACAGAGCTATTTCTTCTGGAAGCA
>CM053583.1:327308233-327324816 GCA_028627135.1 Pseudochirops cupreus
CCCATTCCTAGAGTCTGACCTCAGTTCCTCAAGATCAGTGGTTCTCAACCTTTGGGTTGTATTCAGTTTGTAACAATGAAAATACATCCTGCATATCAGATATTTACATTACAGTTCATAACAGTAGCAAAATTACAGTTATGAATTAGCAATGAAAATAATTTTATGGTTGGGGGTCACCACGGCATGAGGAACTGTATTAAAGGGTCGGGCATTAGGAAGGTTAAGAACCACTGCCCAAGATCCTCCTTAGACTCCTTCTGAAGACCTTCCCCCTCCTCTAGAGCCCCCAGATCCCTCCCACCGTCTTTTCCGTGTGTAGGATCCATCTTACCTCCGTGAAGGCTTGGGGATCAATGCAGTGCAGACCCAGTCTGCTTCGGATTATTCTGGCCTGCTTGTCCAGTGCACGTGCCACAAATGCTTGGGCTCCTTAAGAGTTTACCCATCATGGCAAATCTTTTAATAAAACTTTGTTGTGCTTTGGCTGAGAGAAGGCTTGAGTTGAATTCATTTGGCAGGACCCAGTGTGATAGTATTTTGGGGCCTCCAGCACCCCGAAACCCTAAACCTCAACAGTACTGCTAGGCTGCCCTCCTTTCCCACTCCAAAACATTATTTCCCTTGTGATTCTTGACCTTTTGTTCTAGTTACGCAAAATAATACTGTGGTTTGATTGGCGCGGCATCAAGTCAGGTACTTTAATTGTCATTTGTTATATTGTTGTGGCCTAAGCATAAGCAGTTGATATCATTCCCGGTTGTTTTCAAATCTCTTTCTGTGAAGAGCGGTTCGTAGTTGAGTCCGTGTAATTTCTATGTGTGTCTTGGCAGGCGGACTTTCAGGCATTTTGTGTAGATGTTTTTGGAGGAATCTCTTGCGATTTCTGTTGGTTGCTAGTTATTTTGTATCTTGCTACTTGCTTAAGTTACTAATTGTTTCATTGAATTTTTTGCTTAAATCTCTGTGCTTATCCTTCATAGTTCTTGTAAAAAGCGATAATTTTGTCTTCTTGTTTGTCTGTGTTTATTTCTTCAGTCTTATTGCTTTGCAGCTATAGTGAAACCTAGTTCCAAGTCCCACCTCTGACACGTAAAGCTTTTAACCCCATGGGCAAGTCAGTTAACCTCTTCCTGCTCTAGGTGAATTGGCCATAAATTGCGGAGAAATTGCTGCATTGGTCAGGGAAGTTTCCTCGTCCGGAAGTTCTCTGCCTCAGTAAAATCGTAAAGTCCCTACTCCATTGCCTTCTGCTTGCTTAGCTAACATCTCTAGAATTATGTAAAATAATAATTGGCAATTAGATATCCGTCATTTAGGCAGATCTTTATGGAAAGGCCTCTGTTGTTTCTCCATGAAAGATAATGCTAGCTCTTAATTTTAGGTGTGATTTCCCATATTAAATCATAATCCTTTTAATATTATCTTTTTAAATGTTATTTTTAAAACCAGAAGTGTGTTGTGTTTTGTTAAAACTTTTTATTCATCTATTGATTCCTGTGATTTTTGTTATTTTGTTATTGTTTTGATCTGTTCTATTTATTATTTTCCTAATGTTGGATGACACTTCCTTACTAGAATAAATTCAGCTTGATTATAGCGTATTTTAAAAATATATTGTTATGGCTCCTTTGCTATAATTTTATTCAGCATTTTACCAGCAATATTTATTAGGGACAGGTCTATAGTTTTTGTTTTCCTCTGCCGTGTTTCTAGTTGGGGTTTAAGGACTGTATTTGTCTTAGAGAAGATGTTTTGCATTTGCAGGGTGGAGGTGGGGGAAGGGCAGTTCCAAATGAATAGGGAAAGGGGGCATAGAAGAAAATAGCAGAACCCATGTCCTGTCCCCCCTCACCTTACTTTCCGCCCCCCGCCCCATTTCCTCTTGGGTTTCTGGTTTGCTTAAAAAATAAAATAACAGAATTGAAAAAAGAAAAAAAAAGAGAAGGTGTTTTGGTAGGATCATTTCTTACCCTATTTTTTTTTTTTTGGAGAGGGGAAGGTTGAGCTATTGGGGTTAAATGACTTGCCCAAAGTCACAGGGCTAGTTCTTGTGTTAAATGTCTGAGGCCGAATTTGACTTCAGGTCCTCCTGACTCCAGGGCCCCGTGCTATATTCACTGCACCACCTAGCCACTCCTCCTATCCTGTTTTTGTAAGCAGTTTGTATAGTATTGAAAAGTATTGTCTTTTGAATATTTGATAAAGTTCCTTTGTAAAGCCATTAGATCCTGTTTTCTGTCCCTTTCTGGAGTATTTTTATGCTTGAACATTTTTTTTTCTGAGATTGGGTTATTTAAATTCTCTATTTCTTGTGCCATTAATCTAGATAGTCTGTATTTTTTGATAACTGTTAGTTCCTTTAATTTAAATTATCATTGGAAGAAAGGAAACAAACATTTATTCCACACCTACTATTTACTAGGCACTGTGCTAAGTGCTTTACAAATATTATGTTATTTAATACTCATAACAACCCTGCAAGGTTATAATCCCTATTTTATAGTTGGAAAAACTGAAGAAAATAGAAGTTTAAGAGACTTACCCAAGGTCACACAACTAGTAAGTATCTAAGACTGAATTGGAACTCATATCCTAGTGGCTCCAGACCCAGAACTTTATCTGCTGTATCCCTAGTTGCTAGCGAAATTCTCTTTCATAATTTCTTACAGCACGGTAGTATCCCATTATATTCATTTACTGCAATTTGTTCAGTCATTTGATAACTGTCTAAGATAGCGGTTCTCAACCTGTGGGTCATGAGGGTTGAAGGACCCTTTCACAGGGGTCACAGGGGTCGCCTAAGACCATCGGAAAACATATTTCTGATGGTCTTAGGAACCGAGACACTGTTCCTCTGTCGGTCTCCAGGAGGGTCCGCCCAGATGCAGATATGCCCATATACGAGTATTAAAGGGTCCCGGCATTAGGAAGGTTGAGAACCACTGATCTAAGAGATAAACTAAGGGCACCCCCTTAGATTTTATGACAAGCTCCCTCTCCTTCAGGATTTTGGCATGTCTTTTGCTTGTGACTGTTCCCTCCCCAGGAACACTCCTTCTCCTGTCCTGGTTTGTTTCCTAGGTTGAGTTTGATGTATTTCTGCACCAAACTGTTTGTAAGTTATAGGGTTCAACTCTTTGCTCCTTTCAGATAACAGTAAGGTTATGGCTAATCTGACACTCACTTTTTCCACACTTTCCTCCATGTTTGTGTTCTCACACATCCCAATTATGAAAAATAGTAAGTACCATTTCTTTCTTTCTCCTTTCTAGTATAGTCCCTCTTTTATCCTTTTTTCTTCTCTAAAACCTTAGAACAGGTCAGGTCCTCTCCTTTTCTTATTTTATTCTCTTAATTTCGTTTGAAACCCTTAAGCTGCTGGAGGGACAGATTTTTTCCCCTTCTTTTCTATTACAATGTTAACATTGCATCATCATTCTACTACATCACCACATTATTCCATCTACTCAAATACATTTACCTTTCTAGTTTTCTTTGTACTCTCTTATTTGTATTCCTTAAGTTCCTACTCAGCTCTGGTCTTTTGATCAGAAATGTTTGAAAGTCCTTTGTTCCATTATAGGATTATACTTAGCTTTGCAGGGTAAGTTAATTTTGGTTGTAAGCCTTATTATCTCTTTTGTCTTTTGAAATGTATTCCAGTTCTTCTCTGATTTTTTATTAGAAGCTGCCAAGGTTTGTATGATCCTGACTTTAATTTCTTGGTCCTTGAACTGTTTTCTGGATGCTTGGAGTATTTTTTTTTCCTTTGATCCTCAGACTTTTCATTTTGGGGTTCCTTTCAGGAAGTGATGGGTGGAATCTTTTTATCTTTACTTTGTTCCCTGATTTTAATATATCTGGACAATTTTCATTCATGATGTCTTGAAATAGTGTCCAGGCTTTTAAAAAATACTAGCTTTCATGAAATCAAGTTATTCTTAAGTTATCTCTCCTTTACCTCTTTTCCAAGTCATTTTTTAATATCAGCTAAATTATATTTTTCTTTTTTTTTCAACCTTTTTGTTTTATTCTTACTGTTTATGGAGTTATTTATTTCTGCTTTATCTATTCTTGTCTTCAAGGATTTTATTTCTCTGGCATAGTGTATTACTTTTTCTCTTAAGGTACTTATTGTACTTCCAGTTCTTTCTTCCACAGCTTTTATTTCATTTTTAATCGCTTGTTTCATTTTTCTGGGCATACATGCAGTCCTTGTGCAAAGTCCATTTAAAAAAATTTCTATCTTAAGTTTCTGTTTGTAGTTTTTTAAGGTTGTAGGTTGGCAATAATTTTTGGTACTCGTTTTTTTAAAAAAAAATTAATCATTCCAGCTTTAGTTCCTGAGTTTTGACTTTTGTCAGGGTCAGACTGCACTCACTTCTGTTGGGTGGGATAGTCTGCCCTACTTGGTCTAGTCTGGGTTCTTGCACCCAACCCTGGCCCTGGCTATCCTGGTCTGAATGATGCTGTCTGGGATGCTAGGAACCCTGAAATGCAAAGGTTACAGGACAAGGGTTGTCTCTAAAGAATTTGACCGCTCGGATCTTCTTTCAGTCCAAGTATCATATTTGTTATGACACTGGTTGGGTGGTGTAAGTGCAAGGAAGGTGGGATTTTTGTTGTTTTCTTTTGAGAGTTCAGTTTCCCAGGCTCAGGCTAAAGTATAAAAAACATCTGAAGGATTGATTGCCTTTGAACCCTGATAATTCACAGCTGTTTTGAATCAAGTAGGTTTTCTGCCTTCTGGCTCTGAGCCAATCAGGGGCTGAATCTTTGTTATATATTCTGGGAGGTTGGCATTTTTCTTTGGGGGTTTGCTCATGAGAAGAATCTTTTGATTTCCTGGTCAAGACTCTGAGTAGCTATGTGGTCAGAACCTCCCCTCATTACTCAGATATTGTCTGTTTTGACTCAGTCCAGTGATATAGGTAAAGTGTATAGCAGTATTGTTATGCTCAGACAGCTGGAGTCGTTTTATGCTAATTTCTGTTGATCTTTGTGCAAATTAATTTCTCTGCTTATATTTTCTCGTCCTGGGTGTTGACCTTTCCTCTGAACAATTGAATGTAATTAAAAGTAGGATAGTTAACCCCTTTTTGAGCAGTCTTTCCTTTAAAAGCCTATCAAAGAATCTGTGCTAGCAGGCCATCCTGAGTGTGCTAGGGTGCTTGCTAATACAGGTGGATGAGATTCCTAGTGAGTCTGTGCTATTTGTGATGCCAGTACAAGCCGGCCAGATTCTTAAGGAATCTTTGAATTTGATGAGGATAAAATCAATGCTTTTATACCGAAAAAGACTGAAAAAATCTGGCTGGGGTCAAGGAGTGGCAAATAGCCTGGTGTGGTCTGGAGGTTACTTTGTGTGGGTCCTAGAGGGGACTGAGGAGTGTCAAGGAAGCTAATTAAGTAATCCAGGTGGGTTGGGTGGGCCAAATGCCTCAGGCTAACTCCTGGAGTCTGGGCTGCTAAAATTTGTAGGAAAGTTCTGGGGCTTTTACTTTTTGAGGTCCAGATCCCAAAGACATGCTCTTTTCCCTTTGGGGGTTCAGATCCTATCTCCATCATTAGTGCTTTGGTACTGCACTGGGCAGCATTGTGTTTATTGTTGGTTGCTGCCTTATAGTCATTCCCTGGGACTTTTCTTTGGCATTTCCTCCTTTCTTACTGCTCCTCGGCACTCAGCCTTCTTGGCCGCTGATGTTCTGTCTTCTTTCGGGCTCATGCTCGTTTTGTTGGGGGGAAGGGAGACAGGCCTTTTCCTCTTGCCCTTTGGTGGCTGTCTGACTTTTTGTGAAGTTTTGGGATGGAAACTGTAGTTTGTTATTGGATTTATTTTTTTAAAAATTCAAATTTAAATTGCATTTAAAAATTTAGATATTTTCATCGATGGCTTTTGTCTTTTACCGAATCATAGTTTTCCCCAGTATTCCTCTCCTTCCCAGAGAGCCATGCCATGTAAAAAAATAGTATATTTTTAAAATAAAAAAGGAGGAAAAAAGCTGCAAAACTGATGAATACATTTAAAAAAAAATCCAAAAATGTGTAATATCTGTGGAGCTCCCATTTTCTCTGAGGGGCAAGTTGAGAGGATCCTTTCATATCCTTTTCTTTTGATCGATGCTCGTTCTTTATAATGTTGTTATAATAATTTGCATTATTTTAGTCATCGTGTATATTGTTTTTGTGGTCCTGCTTACTTCACTCTGTGTCAGTTCACATTGATCTTTCAGTCAGTCATCATTTATTAAGTTCTTACTGTATGCTTACAACTGTGCTAGGGCTACAAAATGAAGCAATAGACAGTCACTGTCTTTAAAGAGCTCACAGTCTAATGGGAAAGACAAATATATAAAGAGAGTAGGGGAAAAGTTATATATAGGATGAATAGGAAATAACAGGGAAGGCAAGGGATTTCGGAAAGCTTCCCATAAAAAATGAGACTTCAGTTGGGACTTGAAGTCAGTAGGTAAAATTGAGGAGGGAGAGCATTTGGGGCATAGTGGGGCTTGGGCACAGCCAGAGAATTCTGGGAGCTTAGAGATGGAGGGGGAGTGTCTTGTTTGTGGAAAAGCCAGGAGGCCATTGTACCTTAATTGAAGAGTAAGGGACAGGCAGTAAGGTATAAGAAGATTGGAAAGGTAGCAGGTGAGTTCAGTGTGATGGGCTTTGAATGCCAAACAGAGGATTTTGTATTTGATTGTGGAGACAATAGGGGACCACTAGAGGTTATTGAGTAGAGTGGGTGAGGTAATGGTACCTGCACTTGAGGAAATCGATTTACTGGCTTAACAGAGGATACATTGGAGTGGGGAAAGACCTGAATCAGGTAGATCCACCAGCAGGCTATTACAGTTGTCTACAGGAGGTGTTGAGGGCTTGTTATTAAGCCTTTACCATGTGTCAAGCACTGAACTGAATGATAAGGATACAAATATAAAATTAAGCACATTAACTGCCTTCAGGAAGTTCACATGCCAATGGAATGATATAGGCATTATTATTATTTCCATTTTACTTTTGTAAAAACGGATGTTTGGAGAGCTTAAGTAATTTATTCGTTGGTGAATAGATAGTAAATATTTGAAGGGGTTCTGAACCCAGGTTTTCATTCTTCAAAATCTAGCCCTCTATCCTTTGCATTTACACTTAAATCACAAATATTCTAAAGTATTGAAGATTTCTTGTAATTGGGTGAGAGGAAATTTTTTAAACAATAATTATTTTTCACTTTAATTTGTGTAAATGACAGTTTTAAGAAAGTTTTTTTTCTGTGTAATTTTCAGTTTAAGCAAAGAAATGGGAAAAGAAATCATGTCCAGATGTAAATGAATTAAAAACATTGTTTTGTTTTAGTGTCAATAGAACTAGAGAAATTTAAATAAAATGTTTGCTAGACAAAGAAAAAAAGATTTAGAAAACCTATGTACAGAAAGACAGAGGTTAGGCCTGGAATAGTGGTATAAGATAACCAACAAATGGCCTTTTCAGTAGGATTGAGTTCTGCAGGATGGCAGGGAAAATTTGGCTACAGATGGGAGAACTGTTCCTCTTATCTCTAAGTGCTTGGCTTCTATCTGATCCCTAAGAACGTTTTTCTAATCATTTCAAGTGTTAGGAACGCTTCACAGAGTAAGAACAAATAGGAAACTTCAGTACAAAAGGAAGGACACTTAGCGTTACTTAATATAAGCGGCAAATTAATTTAAGTAAGCGCAAAATTTCCTTTGTTGAGGACTATTTCAAAACATTTTTTTGTCTGAACTTGAAACAAATATGAAATTTTTATATATGAAGAATAGAAAAAGGATTATATATGCAACTTAGTCTATTGTAGAGTTGTTAAACAGTGGGCCTGCTGGTCACAGCCTGAACCAGGGTAAAATGTGATTGGGAAATACGTAACAAAAAGAAATAAAAATAAAATAAAAATAAAAATTAAGTACTGTTAATGTGTGATTTTCCAATTCAGCGTGCTGCTGGTAGAGAATCCTTAATGCACGGTTAGTGGTACCTTTCTGAGGCTGGCAGCAATGCTCTATCGTTTATAGCGTGCCCTTTAAAACACATCAGAAATTAAGCATTTTAGTTTCCAAGATGTCCTTGCTCATCTGTCTCCTGTGAAATTCCTTCAGTTTTCTTCTCTGCATTTTAAAAAATGCGCTAGTGATACTCTTTTCTTCCCTTTTTTGGTTATCTTTATCACCAAAACTCTTCTTTGCCACTCATTCTTTCAACCATTAAACAAAAAGGTGAACTGCGCAACCAACCCTATCTTATAACAAAGAAACAAATCCAATCGTTGGTCATTTCTGAAATAAATGTGTATCTTATTCTGCACCTCTAAGGACTAGCATTGTTAAAACTAGTGGAGTAGTTGTGGGGTTTCCTTTTGCAGTATGCTATAGGAACACAGTCTCTTTTGAGTCTTTAGAGGCCATGTTCCCATTTTAAAAAATGTGTTGCATCCTATTTAGTATAAAGAACACTGATTTTCCCAATAAAATATAGTCAAAACAGAAATTGAAAAGTTTGTGCAATAAGAATGTTTTAAACTTAATTTTATTGTCATTCATATGAAAAGTGATAATAAGAGCTTGAGTTAAGTAAAGGAAGGAGTGGAAGTGAGCAAATTTCAGGTACGATGAAATTTAGTGAAAGCAGAAATCTTTCCACTACAAAAAAATTCTTGTAACTCAGAAAATCCCTTGTTACCTAATTTTTGGTTGCCAGATTAACATATAGGATATCCCCAAAGATGTCCAATATATTTCTGGGAACTGGAAGGCTTATATAGAGCCATATGAAAGAAAAGAATGGAAAAAAATATACCTAATTTCTGGAGTACATGATAGTGCTGAATGTATTATGTACATAGCAAGGAATACCAATTAGACTGTTGATTTCACTAGTATAAGGAACTGTGGTGAGAAACCCCCTCTTTGCAGGTCAAAACTTTCTCTGTGTCTTCTAGTTTTAGTTAGGCATTCTTGCTTGAGGTCTATTAATTAAAAAAAATTTTTTTTTTCAATTTAACACAGTTGCTTTCCTTTCTAGTTCTCTGTGTTTTGTGCATTTAAAAACATTCTGAAAAGGAGTTCACTCAGACTTACCAGACTACTCCTTTTAGGAGTGCTTGACACAAAAAAAAGGTTAATGATTCTAAGAGAGAGAATTACTTAGATTACTGAGAGTGGATTGACATTGCTAGCATCAAACATCTAGTATGTGTTAGAGGTAGCACTTGAATACAGGTCTTCCTAGTTATATAGATTATTCTTTATCCAATTTGCCAAACATGTAACAAATATAGCACAACAGCTTTTAAATACATATATCTAGTTTTTAGATTACTTGTTCAAATGTGTATAAACAAATGGAGGGAGGGCAAAAATTGTTTGGTTAATCAGCTAGTGAGAAAACCAAGTTTTCATTATGATTGTTACAAATTTGCTCTTGTTCACTCATTTAGTCCTGTCTGATTCATTGTGACTCCATGTACCATAGCACACCAGGCCCTTCCACTGTTTCTCTAAGTATGTCCAAGTTCGTGTTCGTTTGTTCCCTGACATTCTCCACCTCATCTTCTGCTGTCCGTTCTCCTTTTGCCTTCAGTCTTTTCCAACATGAAGGTCTTTTCCAAGGAGTCCTGTCTTCTCATTATAGAGCCAAAATATTTAAGCTTCAGCCTCAGTATTTTACCTTCCAGCAAATAGTCTGAATTAATTTCTTTAACTGTTGACCGATTTGATCTTTTTGCAGTCCAAGGGACAGTCAGAAGTCTTCCCCACAATTTGAAAGCCTCCGTTCTATGGTACTCAGAGTCTTACTCTCACAACCATATATTGCTATTAGAAAAACCATAGCTTTGACTATACAGACCTTTGTTGGCAAGGTGATGTCTCTGCTTTTTAGTTTGCTGTCAAGATTTGCCATTCAAGGAGCAAATGTCTTAATTTCATTGCTACATTTGTCATCTGCAGTGATCTTTGAGCCCAAGAATATGAAATCTGATAGTGCTTTCATTCTTCTCCCTCTTCCCTAGGAAATGATGGGACCAGGTGCCAGAATCTTAGTTTTTTTAAATATTAGGCTTTAAGCCAGCTTTTATACTCTTCTCTTTTACCCTCATCAAAGGGCTTCTTAATTCTTCATTTTCTGCCGTCAGAGTGAGATTGTTGATATTTTTCCCAGTAACACTAACTGTCTTTTGATTGATTCAGCCTGGCATTTTGCATGATATGCCAAATGTGGAGTACAATATACAGTCTGGTCCTATTCCTTTTCCAATCTTAAACCAATCAATTGTTCCATGTTTGTTTCTAACTGTTGCTTTTTGACCAACATAAACACTCCTCAGGAGACAAGTAAGATGACCTGCTACTCCCGTCTCTTTATGATTCACATAGTCAACTACTCTACCTCTGTCGAGTTTTCCAAATTTGCTGTCATGTTGAATGTAACACTTTTAACAGTGTCATCTTTTGGGATTTTAAATAGCTCAACAGGAATTCTGTCACATTCACTAGCATTATTGTTAGCAATGCTTCTAAGGCCCAAGTTACTTCATTCTCCAGGATGTATGGCTTTGGATCAGGATCTACATCATCTTGGATATCAGTCATCTCTGATATTAAGATCTTTTGTATATTATGTTTTATGTATATATTTCTGTATGTTCCTGCCATGTTTCTTAATCTCTTTCACTTCTGTTAAGTCCCTACCTAAAGGGAGCCTAAACATCTGATCTAGGAATCAGGCTGTATTTGGAATTGTCTGCTCCTGGTTTTCCAGTGATGTGACCGTTCCATAGTGGCCAGCTCCTGGTTTTCCCAGTGATGCGGCTGTAAATCAGAGCTTGACTGATATCTGAGACCCAGGGCTCTGCCCTGTTCTGGGATTCTAGCCAGAAGGTGTTAGCTGTCTTTAAGATTATTAATATGTTTTTGGATACTATACATGTATGGAAACATCAAGGACATGATTACCATCAAGGCCTACTTGACATTGCTGTCAGGCATCTTGAAACTGAATAAAGCAGTATTGGAAAGCCTAATGACGTATAGTTACCTTCTTTGTCTAATTACTCTATAAAAACCTTGCTCATGGTATCAGTAAATGGATTGCATTGATAATCTCAACTGGCCCACAATCATTTTCCGCACTTCTCTGTTTTAGTGCTTCACTTTAGAGCTAGCCTCACCTACCATTTTTGTCTTTTTTGCCAACACTTTCCATTGATATCTCTGATTATCTTGAAGAGATCTCTTCTATTGTTTTGTATATCTTTGCATTAAACATTTAAGAAAATCTTATCTCTCTTTGCTATTCTCTGGAATCATGCAATCAGTTGTGTCTTTCCCTTTGTCCGTTTCCTTCTTTTCCTTAGTTATTTGCAAAACTTCATCAGACAGCCATTTTGCTTTCCTTTCTTTTTTATTCGAAATCTTTTTGTTGCTGCCTTCTCTACAGTATTACAAATCTCTGTCCATAGTTCAAGTACTCTATCTACCAGATCACATAAGAGAGGTAGAAGAAAAATTGGGAAAATAAATGAGAATGATTTGAGAGAATGATTAAAAAAAAGAGTCAGCAGCTTGAAAAAAGGAAACAACTGCTTAAAAAGTAGAATTTACTAAATGGAAAAGGAGATACAAAAATCCACTGAAGAAAATAACTCCCTAAAACATAGAATTTGGCCAAATGGAAAAGGAAGTACAAAAGTTAACTGGGGAAAAAAACTCCTTAAAAGTTAGAATTGGGCAAGTGGAAGCTAATGACATTAAGAGACATCAAGAATCAGTCAAATTAATTCAAAAGAATGAAAAAAATAGAAAAAAATGTAAAATAGCTCATTGGAAAAACAACTCACCTGGAAAACAGATCTAGGAGAGAGAATATCAGAATAATTTGACTCCTTGAAAATCATAATCAAAAGGAAGACCTGGATAGCATCTTTCAAGAAATTATCAATGAAATATTCCCTGGTATCCTGGAACCAGAGGGTAAAATAGGCATTGAAAGAATCCACTGATACTTCAGGAAGGAGATCTCCAAATAAAAACTCTGAGCAACATTATAGCCAAATTATAGACCTATCAATAAGGTCAAGGGAAAAATACTGCAAGTGGCAGGAAAGAAGCAATTCAATTATCTGGGAGCTACAATCAGGATTACACAAGATTTAGGAACTGTATCATTAAAGGTTCGGAAATCATGGAATGTGATATTCTGGAAGGCAAAGGAGCAAGGACTACAACTAAGAATCACCTACCTGGTGAAATTAAGCATAATGCTTCAAGGAAAAAAATGGTCATTCAATGAAATAGAAGGATTTCAAGTTTTTATAAGAAGACCAGAACTGAACAAAAAATTGATTTCTAGTGTCAAGACCCAAGAGAAGGCTAAAAAGGGAAAAGAAAACATAAGAAATTCAATGGAGCTGAAGTGAACTGTTTCTTTCCTTACACGGGAAGATGATAGTTGTAATTCTTAAAAATTGTCCAGTAATAGTACAACTAGAAGGAATATACATATAGACAGAAGGTATGGGTATAAGGTGAATTTGGGGGAATGACATAAAAATAGAGATGCAAAAGAGAAGTACATTGGGTGCAGAAGGAAGGGAGAGGTAGAATGGGGTAAATTATTTCTCAGAAAGATACATGAAAGATGGGAAGGTGGGCACTGGGTATCACTTGAACCTTACTCTCTCACTGTTGACTCAGAGAGTCAGTAATATTCACAGTTAATTGAATGTAGAAATCTATCTTACCTGACAAGAAAGGAGGAGTAGAGGAAATTAAGTAAAGGGGAAGGGGGACTGACAGAAGAGAGGGCAGACTGGGGGAAGTGGTAGTCAGAAGCAAAACACTTGTCTAGGAGGGAAAGAGTGAAAGGAGAGGACAAACAGCAGGAGGAAAACAGGATGGAGAGAAATAAACTGTAATCATAACTATGAATATAAATGGGATGAACTCATAAAACAGAAATGGATAGCAGAGTGGATCAAAAACCAGAATCCTATTTTCTCATATATATAGAGAAATGAGTCAAATTTATAAGAATGCAAATCATTCCCCAATAGATAATAGTCAAAGGATGTGAACAGGCAGTTTTCAGATGAAGAAATCAAAACTATAGGCATATGAAAAAGTGCTTAAGCAACTCTGAGGTATCACTTCACACCTATAAGATTGGCCAGTTTGTTAAAAAAAAATGTAAAATGATAAATGCTGGAGAGAATGTAGAAAATTTTTTTAAAGTTTATTTTTAGTTTTCAAAATTCACTTCTGTAAGTTTTAAATTTTCTCACCCTCCTTCCCTCTTCTCTCTCCAAGATGGCATGCAATTTGATGTAGATTGTACAAAAGCATTCCTATTAAACATTCCTGTTTTCACAGTAGTTGTGTTGTCTAGAAGAATTATAAAGAATGGGAGAAATCATGAGAAAGAAAAGCCCCAAAAACAAACAAAAAGAAAATAGTCTGCTTTGCTCTGCATTCAGACTCCATAGTCCTTTCCCTGGATGTAGATGGCATTTTCCATCATGAGTCCTTTGGAATTGTTTTAGGTCCTTGCATTGCTGAGAAAGGGCTAAGTCTATCAAAATCAGTCATCCCACACTTTGACTTTTTTACTGTGTACAATGTTCTCCTGGTTCTGCTCACTTCACTCAGCATCAGTTCATGTAAGTCTTTCCAGGTTTTTCTGAAGTCTGCCTGTTCACCATTTCTTCATAGTACAATAGTATTTCATTATAGTCATATATCACAATTTGTTTAGCCATTCCCCAGTTGATGGACATCCCCTCAATTTCCAGTTCTTGTCTACCACAAAAAGAGCTTCTGTAAATATTTTTGTATATGTGGGTCCTTTTTCCATTTTTATAATCTCTTTGGCATATAACCCTAGAAATGGTATTGCTGGGTCAAAGGATATGCACATTTTTATTGCCCTTTGGGCATAGTTCCAAATTGCTTTCCAGAATGGTTATATCCTCTCACAGCTCCACCAACAGTGAATTCCAACTTTCCCACATTTTCTCCAACATTTATCATTTTCCTGTTTTCTCGTGTTAGCCAATCTGATAGGTGTGATGTGGCAATTCCGAGTTGTTTTGATTTGCATCTCTTTAAATCAGTAGTGATTTAGAGCATTTTTTCATATGACTAGATAACTTTAGTTTCTTCCTCTGAAAACTGTTCCTGTCCTTTGATCATTTATCAACTGAGCAATGCCTTGTATTCTTGTCAGTTCTCTATATATTTTAGAAATGAGGCCTTTATCAGAGACACTAGTAAAAATACCCAGTTTTCTGCTTCCCTCCTAATTTTGGTTCTATTGGCTTTGTACAAAAACTTTTCAATTTAACATAATCAAAATTACAGGATGTGGGAAAATTGGGGCCCTAATGCACTGTTGGTGGAGGTGGGCACTGATCCAACCATTTTGGAGAGCAATTTGGAATTATGCCCAAAGGGCAACCAAACCCGTACACACACTTTGATAGCAGTGATAGCAATATCACTGCTAGGTCTGTATCCCAAAGAGATCATAAAAAAGGGAAAAGGACCTACATGTGCAAAAAATATAACAGCTCTTTTTGTGGTGGCAAAATAATGAAATTGAGGGGATGCCCATCAGTTGGGGAATGGCTGAACAGGCTGTGGTATATGAATGTAATGGAATACTGTTGTATAAAAAGAAATGATGAACAGGTAGAATTGTATGAACTGATGCAAAGTGAAATGAGCAGAACTAGGAAATCATCTTGCATGGTATCAGCAACATTGTGTGATGATCAACAATGAATGACTCAGCTCTTCTTCACAATACAACAATCCAAAACAAGTACAAAGGACTCATGAAAGAAAATGCTATCCACATCCAGATAAAGAACTGCTAGATTGTGAATGGGATTGAAGCACATTTTTTTCACCTTATTCTTTATTTTTCCTTTTGATCTGTTTTTTTATAACTGTGACTAATTTGAAAATGTTTTATATGATAGTACATGTAAAATCTATATCAAATTGCCTACCATTTTTTTTTGTCTTTTTTTTTTGAGGGGTGAAGGCAAGGCAGTTGGGATTAAGTACTTGCCTAAGTCACACAGCTAGTAGGTTTTAAGTGTCTGAGGTCAGATTTGAACGCGGGTCCTCCTGACTCCAGGATGGGTGCTCTATTCACTGCGCCACCTAGCTCCTCCTTGCCTACCAATTTAGAAAGATGGGAGGGGAGGGATTGAGACTTAGAACTCAAGATCTTATGAAAATGAAAGGTAAAAATGGTGTTGACATGTAATAGGGGGAAAAAATAAAATAGTATTTAAAAAACCCAGATTGACAGTGGTAGAAGGGAAGAAATCAGTGATTGACAGTACAGGAGGTGCAAATGAAGTATCTGAAAGCTAGGACCCATAGTTCCCCGAAGTTCATGGTAGATCTTTTATTCAGGGACAGATTTTATTCAGGGACAGCTGAAGAGTTAAAAAGGGCAGTAAAGAGTATGAAGGAGTAGATTTCCTCCTCCAAAATCAATAGAAGGGTGGGTTACTGTGATTTTTTGTTGGAGCATTCCTCCCAGGAGGAGAATTTTATGAATTTATTTCATTCCCCCCCCCCCCCCCCATTTCCCCTAGCATGAGAGTGGGGAATTATTTGCCATTGGCTTAAGAAAGGCATAGTATGGTTTCTGTGAGAAACAGATATGCCCCAAGTTATATTTCGATGCTCAACTAAAATGCTTATTTGATTTCTCATTATTTTCCTGGGTTTTGTGTAGCCTTTGCTATAGATAGGGGCTAAGTGCTTAATCTCCACACCTTCAACCCAGTTGTAACTTGGAGATCATTTAGGAGTAATGGGGGACCCCTATATATACATACATTAGTTCATTTGAATGTCAACCCTATAAAATGTACACATGGCTATGATTCCAATTTTATAATTAAGGAAACTGAAGCTCACAGCAGTCAAGCAAGCTACTTGCCCATGATGCAGACATTTACATTTAAATGTACATTTATATTATAAATATAATTATGTTCTATACACAAATGTATATATGATATAAACTATATACATTTCAAAGGTCATTAGTTTCCCTCTGCTTCGTTCTAATTCTGAAGGAATTATTTTCTTCAGTGAGCTTTTGGATCTCCTTTTCCATTTGATGAATTTTGCTTTTTAAGGCATTCTTTTCATTGGGTTTTTGGATTTCTTTTGCCATTTGGGTTAGTTTATTTAGTAAGGTATTATTTTCTTCTGTATTTTCTTGGTTCTCCTTGAGCAACCAGTTGACTCATTTTCCTCTATTTCTTGTATTTGATTTTCAAAATCGCTTTTGAGCTCCTCCATGGCCAATGACCAATTCATATTTTTCTTGGAGGCTTGTGATGCAGGAGTTTTGACTTTGTTGTCTTTTTCTGGTTGTCACCGACGTAAGTTTCTTTAGTCTGATTTTTTTCCTCTGTTTGCTCATTTTCCCAATCAGTTACTTGACTTTTGAGCTCTTTGCCAAGGTAGAACTCTGCTTCTAGAGTGGAGAGTACTTTGTGCTAAATTTCTGGGGTTTTG
>CM053583.1:327325316-327409260 GCA_028627135.1 Pseudochirops cupreus
TTTAGTGGGAAGTATCTTTGTGTGCGTTTTGGAGTTCTAGGATTGGTTTAGAGTCCTGTTTTATGGGTATTTTGGGGTGGCTGTGTGAGAGCTGCGATATGTTGCTGCTGCTATGCCGCCATCTTGGCTCCGCCCCCCAATTTTTCAGTTCTTCTAAGGTGATATGATGTAAGAAGAGGTGTTTATCCCTTTCCTGGACTGTGGTCTGGTCTGTGAATGACCGTAAGCACTCTTTTCTTCCTCAGAACTGTGAGGAGGACTCCCTCTCCACAGCCACCACAAGCTCTGCCATGCTGGTGTTCCTCCTTACTCCAGGACTGCCAACCAAGTCTGTGATCTAGATCCAAGTGGGTCATAGCAAGAGAATCCTGCCTCAACACCAGCTAAGAGCTCCCTGTAATTGCCCTGTGATCAGCTGCTTGATCCCACTACCATCTGTGGGCCTGGAGCTCTGGAAGCTGCTGTTGCTGCTACTGCTGCTGTAGCTGCCACCTCCCCCACCCTTCGGGCTGGGTCCTGACCACCCTTTTCTATCACCCAGGTCCAGCAGAGTTTCCCCACAGACCTTCCACTTTGTCTTTAGTGTTTGTGGGTTGTGAAGTCTGGAATCTGCCACAGCTGCCAGTGATTCAGTTCGCTGAGGCCTGCTCCTGCGCCAGCATGGCCCATGTGGGACTGCACTCGACTCCCAGCATGGTGTGATAAACTTTTCCTGGTTGCCTGCCAGGCATCTTCAACTGGAGATGTGTTTCACTCTGTCATTTTGTGGGTTCTGTAGCTCTAAAATTTGTTTAGAGTCATTTTTTACAGGTATTTGGAGGTGTTTGGGGGAAGAACTCAAGCAAGTTTCTGCTTTTACTTCGTCATCTTGGCTCCACTCCCTCTGACATTCTGCTTTCTTAAGATAGTAACCTGTGCCCAGATCCTGCCCATCTTGTGATGTTGCTTTGACATCTGTGGAATGGACAGATGCTAACAATGAATCAGTTTCTGTAGAGTTATCCATTCTCATTTTAATTGCTGGACGCCCTGAGCTTCTAATTGCCTTGTAAGATTTTCATAATACTCTTAGAAGAATGTCAGACTTTCACAAGGATTATGTCATAAACTAATATGTAATTATAGTAGTACAGTTTATAAATGTAAAGAATCATTGTTAAAGTTGATTAAAATTCTCAATAGTGTAGCTGGTCCTTTGCCCAATTTTACCTCCAATCAATAAATCCTGTATTAAGGATGATACCCTAGACCAGCAGTTCTCAACCTGTGGGTTATGTTCAATTTGTAACAATGAAAATACATCCTGCATATCAGATATTTACATTACCATTCATAACAGTAGCAAAATTACAGTTTGAAGTGGCAGCGAAAATAATTTTATGGTTGGGGATCACCACAACATGAGGAACTGTATTAAAACGTCGCGGCATTAGGAAGGTTGAGAACCACTGCTCTAAGCACTTTGCCGAGTCATGGGTATCATCAGCAAATGCAAGTGGGACAGAATGCTGCTTGCAAGGAATATATTATACTGTGGGGACACATGTTCACAGATGTATAAACATAGGATATATTCAAACAAATGTGTACATTTTCTTACCTATGTGCATATTCACAAATAAGTAAATACTATATATACACAAAACAAATGCAGAGTCATTTGGGGTGGGGGAGAAGAGGCCCTATCAACTTGGCGAAGGGGATGGGGGAACGGAGAAAGGAAAGGTGTCTTGAAGGAGGCCTTGAGATGGTACTTAAAGCTTTAGCCTTAAAGGAGCTAAGGGTTCCAAAAGCTAAAGGGGAGGGGAGGGAGAGTATTCCAGGCACAAAGACTCAGAAATAGGAGATGGAATGTTATGTATGATTAACGGTAAATAGACCAACTTAGCTTGGGATATAAAGTGAGTAAAGGAGAGTAAGAGGTAAAGAACATAGAAAGATAGTCTCTACTGTGAAGAGCTTTAAGTGCCAAATAGAATAGTTAATAGTAATCTACTGAAGCTTTTTGAGTAGAGGAATGACATCGTCAGACTTTGTTCTTTAGGAATTTCATTCATTTGAATAATTGGAGATGGGGAGAGAGTTGAGGCAAGGTATCAAATGGTACAGAGGAAGGATGAGATTGACAAAAATCCTTTGGATTTGGCATTAAGAAAAAGTATCATTAGTGTTCTGAGAGAACAGCTTTAGTTAAGTGGTAGGTTAAAGCAAAATTGCAAGGGTTTGAAAAAAGCGAGCAGTGAGAAAAATGTAGGTAGCAAATGTAAAGTGTCATATAGATTGTAAGCTCCTTGAGGGCAGGGATTGTTTCTTTTTCTTTTTCTTTTTATTATGCAGACCAATGCTTTTTTACTTTTTACTTTGTGAAAGGAAAGACCTAGAAGTATAATAGGATGGTAGGGATTATGTTATTTTTATTTATTTATTTTTTCTTTTTGGAGGGGGAAAGGCAGAGCATTCGAGGTTGTGACTTGCCCATGGTCACACAGCTAGTAAGTGTTACTTGTCTGAATCTGGATTTGAACTCAGGCCTTCCTGACTCCAGGGCCGGTGTTCTATTCACTGCACCACCTACTTGCCCCTATTTTTGTTTTTAAGTTTGAGAGAAATCTCAATATATTTGTAGGTAGCGGAGAATGAGTCAGTAGAGAAAGAGATTAAAAAATAGAAAGTGACAATGCAGAGTGAAATAAGCAAAATCAGAAGAATTGTTTATGAATGACAATGACGACAACAATAATGTGAAGGAAAACACTCTGAAAGATCTTTGAACTTTGTCTAAGGTAGCAACTAATTTTGACTTCAAATTACCTTTGGTAATACCTAAGTTTCAACCTTAGGTCAAAGACGTAGTGGACTAGAGGTGCCTAACCAGACATTTATTCTCAGTCATTGCCAATGTGTTAATTGATTTTGCCTAAATATTTGCTATTAGGGAATGTTTCTGTTTAGGCATGGGGGGAAGGTAAGTTGGTGAGTGATGAGAGTGGGGAAAAATGGAAAAAAAATGTTAGGACATTTTGTTCATTGAAGTTTAACTTTGAATAGTAACTAAACAAATTTAAGTGGTGGTACTGAGATTCAGGATCAAGATTCCAATAAGTCATTTAATTGAAATAAGATTAGAAAGAAGCGTGACTCACATGGGCAAACTCCTTGAAGAGCTAAGAGTTAATGGAATGAAAGATACCTATTGGTAGAGTTGAACTTGACTAGGAGGCTTCAGTACTAGAACCAAGGAGGAGAGAATTAGGAGATAAAGTTGAAATTATTTAAAAAATGGAATGGGGTAGAGAGAGAATTTGTGAAGAATGGCCTCACTTTTGGCCATGAGCAGGTCATAGCCTTCCAGGGCCTCAGTTTCTTCATCTGTAAAAAGGGAGGGGGTTGTATAAGGCTGTCTTTTTGGTTGCTTTCTGCTTGAGATCTATAATATATGAACATTTTTAGCCGAAAGGAAGGATAAGGTTAATGATATGGGTGACTAGAGAAGGTTTCATACAGCTGTGGTGAGGAGTATGATAGAGTTATTTAGAATTTGTGGGGGTATTGGAGTGCAGTAGTGAGGACCCAGTGGAGATAGAGTATTGTACTCAGTTATCACAATGTTTATGTGATTTCTTCTGGAGCTTTCTATAGTACATTGGCAGGAGAGATGTAGGTAGATTGTGGGAATAATACAATGATGGGCTTTGGAAATTGATGAGTGGTCCTAAGGCTTATGATGGTCCAAGGAATTTAAGAGTAGATGACAGTGCAAGCTTTAGTTGGTTACTTCATGGAGAAAGTTTTAAAGGAAGAAAAATGAGGCTAGGGCTGGTGTGGATACTTAGAAAATCAAGGGAAAAGTAGATAGACTAGGGTTTGTGGTATGGACAGATAGTAGGTTGTAAAGCCACACAGGAGCTGCTTTCCAGAGTACTGCTGCTGTGAACAGCTTTCAAGGTTCTGATTACATAGTATAATGAACTCTCTAGTTATTCAGTAACAAATCAGAGCAAAACATTCACAGAAAATCAAAATACAGGATTTACCATGTCACAACTCAATAACTTATCACTAAAATGGGCATGCAGTTTTCACGAAAGTAATTACATAGTTTTAAACAAAGTATATTCATTTAGTAACTCAATCATTCAATAATCCTTAAGGAGGCTTGTTCAGCCCCTTCCTGTTATGTCAGCAACCGGGGTTCGTACCTTCTGTTTCTTTATGGAGGCTTAATTTGAAACTTAAGTGCTAAATACCTGTTAGCTTGGCAATTTAAAGGGATCTTCTAATTTCATTACTATTACATAGGTTTAGAAAGGGTAAAGTACCCAGGGAGATGGAAGGACAGGAAGTTATTAATGCTCAGAGGAATTTCAGAGGTATAAATTGGGAAAGTGGAACATTTGTGCATAGATCAGATTAAGGGTATGATTATCTTTGGTGTGGAGGTAGAGTGAAGGTGTAGATCAGTCACTCTAGTAAGCATTTATTAAGTGCCTCCATGTACTAGATGCTAAGCACTAGGGAGACAAGGAGAGTAAGAAATAGTTATGGCCATAAGCTCACAATCTAATGGGTGAAGCAGCAAATAAATAAATGTGTACAAACAAGCTACATGTAGAATAAATAGGAAATATAATCCAGTGTTGTTCTTTGTGTTGGTTATGGTCTACATTTGCCACAAACAATTATTTGATAAATATTGAACCATTTTTCCAAGGGAAAAAACAGGATTAGGTTCATGCAAGCTTCCACACACATTTACTTTAACACTTTCCAGAGCAGCCTTATATATACACCGTCAGATTTCCTTTTCCTTTTTTTCTGGCTGTACTGTATTCTTGATTCATTAACACTGAACTCACAGCCAATAGCACTGTAACTCATGCCCCAGTAAAGCTTATTTAACTCACATATTTTTTCTGTAAGGCATATCATAGACTTCTGCTTAGGAACACTAGACAACCCCTCAGGACTACTCTTGGGGGCCATTTTAAAGAGTGAAAACTCTAACAAAAAGCATAAAAATGCAAAAAATGTAGTACTAAATAGACCACAAAAAGGATATTTGTTTACAGCATGAGAACTGAAAGAAGAAGGCACCTTGTTTGAACTCATCTGGGACTGTATGTGTCAGGAAACTCAGTTTTTTTTTTTTGCCACTGCACATATCTGTGAGCGAGTGTGAAAGTTCTGTAAGTATTGATTTTGGGGTTACAAATAAATTTCAGTGAGTAAGGAAATTCAGAATAAGGAATTTGCAAATAATAAGAATCAACTATAACAGAGAGAAGGCACTAGAAGTTAGGGATTGGGAAAAAGGCTTCTTGTAGAGGGTGGAATTTTAGCTAGGACTTGAAGCCAAGAGGCGAGAATGAAGAGGGGGAATGGGTGATTTGAGGGGGTTGTATGAGAAACAAGGGTTTTGGAGGAGACATTAACCTCTAAAATTGAAGTCCTCAAGTTTTAGGGCTGGGGGAGGGGATTGGAAGATTCTGAAGTTACTTAGACTCCATGAAAAAGGGTGAGAATGACCAGAATAGTAGTACGCATGAGAAACTGCCATTAGATGTCCTCAAAGGAGGAGAGGTTGCTTAATAACAATTTTAGGGGGTGGGCTTGGAAGTTGAAGTGAAGGGCAGAAAGGGTATTCATTCCTTCCTCTGGCCCTCTGTATTATAGGGCAAAAATACACCTAGTCCTGGAGAAGGTAGCCAGACATGCAGAATTCCTTAGGGAGAGTCAAGTTTCTATTATTGCAAGGGGATAGAAAGAAAATATGAGGAAGAGTTCTCACATAAAGGACATTTTGTTAGTAGTAAAACAGGGGTTCCAGAGAACACAATGCTAAGGTAGTTCATTCGTTTCACTACTATAGTGAGAGTTTAGAGTTTAAATTCTATTTTCAGATGTTTCTAGCTCTAGAAAGTACTACTACTTTGATGTCTTCATTGTGATATGGAATTGACCTTGGCTTCCCAAAGGTTATGCAAGTGAAGTGTTAGGTTTGGCAGATTCTAATTTGATGGGTATATATTATTTTGTCAGTAGACTTTTCTTTCCTGAGGAGCAGCCAGTATTAAGTGTGTAGAGAGGTTTTTAAATAATAGTCTGGTTATTTGGCCTGGGAACCCATGAAGCAAATAAAAATACAAAATGACCTCAGTCCTTTGTGTCTCTTCCATTTCTCTAGTCATGGTTTTGAGGCCGCTATAAATACTAGCTAGCTCTTGGTACTTTGGAAGGGAGATTGTTGGTCAGTGACTACTTGAGAAGTTGAAGTGTATTATAATCTTCTCACCATAAATGAAACCAGAACACAAAAGAAAGTCAAAGCTAAATGGAAGATTAGCTCATAGGCTTTATTTGAAGAGGTTAATAAAAGTTTGTTTTCGTCATATGTCCATTGACAGCAGGAAATGTATCATGGGGCCCTGGAGTCAGGAGGACCTGAGTTCAAATGAGGCCTCAGACACTTAACACTTACTAGACATGTGACCTTGGGCAAGTCACTTAACTTCAATTGCCCTGCCCTCCCCCCTCCAAAAAAAAAAGAAATTGGGATTTTTTGGAATTTTGCAGAGGCACCATATGATACTACAAAGGCCAGCAGACAACACAGGAAAAGTTTCAAAACTCAGAAATGCATAAAACATATGTATAATATTGTATTATATAGCCTATGGCCAAATACTTAACCCAAATTTACACAAATGTAGTGTAAACACCCCATAAAACAAAAAGAGAAAAAAATTCAGACTTCTGTGGTATGAAGGGGAAGGTCAAAATGTTTTATGCAAATTTTCCAGGTCATGGGACATCCTGATCCTAACCTCTGTGAGATAGAAGGGTAACTGCATTTACTCAATTGGCTCCTTATCCAACTCTCACTTATACTGACAAGTTGGGTCCCTCAGAGTTTAAACCTGGTTACAGCTTTCCCTCAGGGGACTCAGCATACCCCTGAGAGGACTGTGGGGTTTCTTTATTTATTTTACTTTATTTTAAAAAATATTTTCCATTTACATGTTAATAATTTTTAACTTTTAAAAAAAGTTTTGAGCTCCAAATTTCATCTCTCCTTCCTTCTCTTCCCCCTCCCATAGAAGACAAGCAATTTGATTTAAGTTGTACATGTGCAATCCTATAAAACATTTCCATGTTAGTCATTTTGTACAAGAAGACTAAAAAAAAAAGAATACAAGAAAGAAAGTAAAAAATAGTATGCTTCAGTCTGTAGTCAGACAATATCAATTTTTTCTCTGGAGGTGGATAGCATGTTTCATCTTGAGTCTTTTGGATTGTCTTTGATCATTGTGTTGTTGAGAATTGTTAAGTAATCCACAGTTCTGCATTGTACAGTATTGCTGTTACTTATGTGTAACTTTCTCCTGCTTCTGCTCACTTCACTTTGTAGCATTTCATGTATGACTTGGCAGGTTTTTCTGAAATCATCCTGCTTTGTCATTTCTTATAGGTTATCATACATCACAACTTCTTCAGCCATTCTCCAATTGATAGGTATCCCCTTGATTTCCAATTCTTAACCATCACAAAAAGAGCTGCTATAAATATTTTTGTATAAGAATGTCCTTTGCTCTTTTTAAAAAATTATTATTTTTTTTAAATAGTATTTTTTTTCCAGTTACATGTACGGACAATTTTTAACATTCATTTTTTTATTTTTTGGAGGGCCATAGGGGTTAAGTGACTTGCCCAAAGTCACACGGCTAGCAAGTATGTCAAGTGTCTGAGGCCGGATTTGAACTCAGGTCCTCCTGACTCCAGGGCCAGCGCTCTATTCACTGTGCCACCTAGCCACCCCTAACATTCCTTTTTTTAAAAATAAATTTGCGAGTTCCAAATTTTCTCTCTTCCCTAAGATAGTAAGCAATTTGACATAGGTTATATAAGTGTAGTTATGTAAAATATTTCCATATTAATGTGTTGTATGAGAAGTAGAACAAAAGGGAAAAAAATAAGGTCAAAATAGCATGCTTCGGTCTGCATTTAGATGCCATCAGTTCTCTGGATATTTTCCATCATGAGTCTTTTGGAATTGTTTTGATCATTGTGTTACTGAGAAGAGCCAAGTCAATCATAGTTGAGCAACAGTGTTGCTGTTACTGTTGTCTGGTTCTGCTTACTTCACTTTGTGTCAGTACATGTAAGTCTTTGCAGGTTTTTCTGAAATCTGCCTGCTTATCATTTCTTTTTGTTGTTGTTTCTTTTTAAAAATTTCTTTCCCACTTAATAGTATTTTATTTTTTCCAATCACATGTAAAGATAGTTTTCAACGTTCATTTTTATAATATTTTGAGTTCCATATTTTTCTCCCTTACCCCTTTTACACTCCAAGACAGCAAGCAATCTGATATAGGTTGTACTTGTACAGTCATGTTAAACATATTTCCACATTAGTCATGTTTTGAAATAAGAGTCAGAACAAATGAGAAAAAGCATGCAAAAAAAGTGAAAATAGTATGCTTTGATCTGCATGAAATGCCTCCTAGTCCTTTCTCTGAATTTGGATAGCATTTTCTATCTTGAGTCTTTTGGAATTGTCTTGGATCATTGTGATGCTGAGAAGAGCTAAGTTATTACAGTTTATCATTGTACAATGTTTCTGTTACCGTGTACAGTGTTCTCCTGGTTCTGCCCTTTTCTGTCATATTAGCCAATCTGATAGGTATGAAGTGATACCTCAGATTTCTTTTAATTTGCATTTTTCTAATTAATAGTACTTTAGAGCACTATTTCATATGATTATAGATAGCTTTAATTTCTTCATTTGAGAACTGCATGTTCATATCCTTTGACCATTTATCAATTGGGGAATGACTTGAATTCTCACTTTGATTCAGTTCTCTATATATTTTAGCCAGAAAACACTGGCTATAAACATTGTCTCCCATCTTTCTGCTTTCCTTCTAAGTTTGATTACGTTGATTTTGTTTGTGCAAAAACTTTTAAGTTTTATGTAATCATAACATTTTACTTTTTGTAATGTTCTTTATATCTTCTTTGCTTCCAGATTCTTCCCTTATCCATAAATCTGACAGGTAAATTATTCCATGTATTCCTAATTTGCTTATGGTATCACCCTTTATGTGTAAATCATATAATCATTTTGATCTTATATTGATATATGGTATGAGATATTGGTCCATTACCCAGTTTCTGCCATACTGTTTTCCAGTTTTCCCAGCAATTTTTGTCACATGAGTTTTTGTCCCAAAAGCTTGAATCTTTGGATTTATCATATACTAGGTTACCATGGTCATTACTACAATGTATTGTGTACCTAATCAATTCCATTGATTCACCACTCTATTTCTTAGTCAGTACCAGATTGTTTTGATAATTACTGCTTTATAAGACAGTTTGAAATCTGGTGTGACTAGACCGCCTTCATTCATATTTTTTTTTCATTGAGTCCCTTTATATTGTTGTTTAACATTTTTATAAATAAATGTGGACAAAGATTCTTGCTAAAGTGCTGTTCTGATGTCTTATGGTGAGTTCGAGTGAATTTTATGCAACTCTTTACAAACTAGAAAGGCTTTTGACTTTTGGCTCAGTGATGGAATAAAACATCTTTTATCTTTTAGCATTAGAAAGGCTCTTCAGTAGGCAGTTCTTCTTTTTGGGGGGGGTGGGAATAGTGTGGAGGTGGTTAAAGCAAGTCATGAAAGCTGTCTACAAATGGTATAGTGACAGTGTTAATAATAAAGTTAGCTGGAGTTGGAACTGGTTGATTGATTAAAACTAAACAATAGTCTTTAATGGGTCAATGTACCCTTGGAGGCAGGATTCTAATAGATAGCCTCAGAGATTTTTCTTTAACCCTGTTTAGCCCAATTTCCCAATTGGAAGAAAAGTATAAAGATCTGAGCAGGCTAAAAACTAATGAACTAAATCTAAAAATAGGGAATTTAAAATCAATAAATGTAAAGTCTTACCTTTGAGTTAAATCAGCTTTACAAATGCTAGGTAGAGAATGCATATCTTGACAACTATGTAGGCAAAAAAAAATGTGGGGGACTTTTTGCCCATCTTAGTCCAGCCACTCCATGAAGTCCTAAGAAGAATCTGAACAAGGTAGCAGCACTACATAAATTATAAATTACCATAACATTTATATATAATTATATAAATGTAAATTACCATAACATTTTTACTTCCAAGACAGTCCATAGGGCCTCACAAATTGGGGGAGTGCCTCTATTTATCTTCCTTTAAAAAATACTCAGGTATACCTAGGTGGGTGGTAAATTTAAAAAGATGCATGTATTAATTCCTTATGATTGATAGCAATAATTCTTCATGATTGATGACCCTCATTGATTGAGACTTTTCTGGTTTTATGGATGTCATCAGCCTTGAGAAGACTGGTGAATATTTCTGGCATATGACACTAAGTGCTGTTTTGCTGTTCCTTGCATCACAGGTGAAGAGGGAAATAAAACAAATTATACAAAGTGAGCTCTTTTGGAAGCACAAAAATTCTGTTAACTACATTATCCTTTGCCCAAATTCTCTCATCAAAGCCAGCCCAGACAGATCTAGTGGCTGGCAAGATTACTGTCATCAAGTTTTACACTGGTGAGTTTTGATAAACTGTCTAAAGTAACATTAAATCAGCAATTCAGAATATATACAATGAACTTTTGGTGTAAATAACATTTTTTATAACATATAATTGTTTATAAGTTAAATGTCAAGACAATTTTTACCACTTTGCTACTTTAAGGATCTGTGATGTCACTGGCTTTGGGTTTTCTGTCAAGTCAAACAAATTATAACTTTTCTACTACTTTGTATATAGTAAAACAAATAAAGATAAATGGGGGAGCAGGGTATTATTGTATATATAAAAAGATAGATGTGACGAAATCTAGAAACCAGAAAAGGGGGGAAATATGATGGAGAGCATTAGAATGAAGATCAGTAGAGACAGCAATAGAAATAATAGTATCATCAGAACATACTTACAGTCCACCTGGGTTGAAGAGGGTATAGATGCAAAGTTTGGTAAATGAATCAAAACTGTGGCGAAGAGGCGTAATGGGGAACTTCAGTTTTCTGGACATTCATTGGAATGCTCTGCCAAAAGAAGAGCAACTAATGTTATCTTGACATGCCTGAATAATTTTTTTTTAAAATGTGGCATAAATCAGTTTTGCATCTGATTATCACCAACATGAAGCAACTGCTAGATTGTAAAAATGATGGGAGCTTTTGGGAGGAAGTGGTTTCAGAATCATTTAGTTTGTGAAGAAAGCCTAGGAATTGACTTTTTTTTGTTTTTTTGCAGGGCAGTTGGGGTTAAGTGACTTGCCCAAGATTACAGGGCTAGTAAGTGTTAAGTGTCTGAAGTCTGATTTGAATTCAGGTCCTCCTAACTCCAGGGCTGGTGCTCTATTCACTGTTCCATCTAGCTGCCCCCCTAGGAATTGTCTTAACACATATTATGGGAAAGTAGACGTCAGAGAAGAGAAAAGGGACGTTAGGTAGGATGCCATGTGAAAGTCAGCCCAGGAGGAAGCAGAAGTTCTTCAGATGAAATCCTGAAGACCTCCAAAAATTCTGATCAGGAGGAAAAAGGGGCATTGTCTGAAGAGAAAATGAAGTTGCCCAGAGAATTGACTTATCAACTTGGTTTTTAAAAGACTTGTACAGAAAGTGGAAGTTATGTAATATGAAAGTATGGCATGGTCTTGTGACAATAGCAGCTTGAATGCTGAAGCTCAAAATGAGCTGAGACTGAGGAAAGCTAAGAACATTAAAAGGCCCTGTTGGGGAAAGGGGAGCAACAAAGAAAGGATGTAGATGGGACTGTAATACTGCTATATGTTAGCTCCTTTTAAAGGATTTTCCTTGAGTGGCTAAGAATGATTTTTTATACTTTAAAATTCTCTTTAATTAAGGTAATTTTAATACTCTTTAGAAATTTTAAAATTCTCTATTTAAAAATGTAAAAACCACCTTTATCTCATGGACTCCACAAAAACAGGCAGAGGGCTGTATTTGGTCTGCAGTCTGTAGTTTGCCTGTTGAGTGTTCTAGTTGAATTTTGTACTTATTCATAAAATCATCTTTTGATACTTTGATATGGCACTGAATAAGTATATTAATTTACTTAAAATTGTCTTTTTTATTCTATAAACTTGATTTACCCATGAACAATTTCCCCAATTATTTAGATCTGCCTTTATGGAAAAAATTTTGTAGTTTTATTAATATTTATATATTAGATAGTAGACTTCAAATGTTTTATATATTCTATCATTATTTTGAATGGAATCTCTATCTTTTCCTGCTGGATTTTGTTGGTATCCTACTGACATGAAGATGCTTTATGTGGATTTATTTTATATCTAGTAACTTTGTTGTAGTTTTAAAAATTTTTAGTTGTCTCTTTTCATTTTCTAGGTAGACTATCACATCATCTGCAAAAGTTAGTTTTGTTTCTTTGTCAATATTTATTCCCTTGATTTCTTTTTCTAGTCTTTCTGCTATAGCTAGTATCTCTAGCACTAAGTAAATTACTAATGGTGATAACAGACATCTTATTTTTTTCCTTTTTTTTTTATTTTTTGCTTTTTAAAGGGCAATTGGGGTTAAGTGACTTGCCCAAGGTCACGCGACTAGTTTTTGTGTTAAGTGTCTGAGGCCAGATTTGAACTCAGGTTCTCCTGACTCCACAGCCGGTGCTTTGTTCACCGAGCCACCTAGCTGCCCTGATAACAGACATCTTTACTTTATTCTTGATCTTATTTGAAATTTCTTTAGATTTTCTTGATTTCTTGGCTTTGAGGTATACACATACCTCATACTCTATTAAGGAAATTTTTATTTTTTCATGTTAAATAGGTTTTTTAAAGTGGAAATGGGTGTTGGATTTTGTCAAAAGCTTTTTCTATATCTTGGCATAATTGTAGCTCCAGTTTACCTTGTTAGGGATATAAATTTTTACTTCCTATTGTATACTTTACTGTCTAGCCTAACTAGCCTGCTTTTTGTTTTTTACAATCAGCATTTCGTTTCTCATAACCTTGTCTGTGTAAAAGATGTCCCTCATCCTTTTAGAATCCTTAGTTTCCTTGAAAACTCAGATCAAACACCACTTCTCCTGTATGAGGCCTTTTTGATTCCCTGTGGCCATATATTTGAGGGTGTGTGTGTGTGTGTGTGTGTGTGTGTGTGCGTGCGCACGCGCGCGTGTGTGCATGCGTGTGCATGCATGTGCATGCGCGCACACCCGCATGTGTGTGATGTGTGTGCGTGTGCACAGATAGAACATAAATTCTTGAGGGCAAAGTCTTTTGTGTCTTTATATCCACAGACCCCAGCACAGTGCCTGGCATGTAGTATTCACTTAATAAAAGCTTGTTGATTAGTTGATAACTATTGGTATAGTAGTACATAGGACTATGCAGCTTCATTAAAGAGGTACAAAACAGTGCTCTGTGAGGTTTGAGAGACTGAATCGGAAGGTCTTATTGAGTAAGAATTTCAGTTCTTTAAAGATTTAGCAGGTAGGAAGGTACTTCAGGTTTAGGATATAGCATAAGCAAAGATATAGAGGCAGGAAAGTATGTATTTTTGGGAAAAGAGTAGAGCATTTTAGTTAGAGGGTGGAAAGCTAGAGGGCCATTAGAATGTGATGACTATGTATTTCAAGTCAAGGAGCTCAAACTTTATTTGGTAAGCAAAGGGGAGCCATTGAAGATTTTTGACCAGAGGAATGATGTGATCAGATTTATACAGTAATATGAAAGATGACAGGATTCAGAGCTGGAAGGTACCTTATGATAGACTGCAAGAGGAGCAGGGAGAGGAGCAATGTGAAGGACTGTTAATGGGTTTACTTAGTTTAGTCCAAGGATGGGGAATCTGCAACCTGGAGGCCACATGTGGCCTTCTAGGTCCTTGAGTGTGGCCTTTTGGCTGAGTCCAAACTTCGTAGAACAAATCCTTAATAAAAGGATTTGTTCTGTAAAACTTGGAATTAGGCGGTAACTCTTGTATGGAACTGTTAGTATGAGAGATTAGGGGCTGGTAGTGCTATATAGGAACTGTCTATATTGAAGCTGTCAATGTAAAGGAGATTGACAAGGAAGGAAAAGGAAATTACTCAGCCTGGAAGCATTGCTTAAATACCTTCAGTGGGCTAGGTAGTATGCTAGGCACTAAGGATACAAAGCCAAAAATGAACATCTTTTCCCTGGATGACCTTATTCTGTTAGGAGAGACAAACATGAACATATGTAAGTGTATATAAAACAATTAAAAGGTATTTTTTTTGAAGGAAAAGGCCCTAGAAGGGAAGGGAATCAGGAAAAGTTTTATGTAGAGATTACTGGAGCTGAGCCTCAAAGAAAACTAGAAATTCCAAGATAAGAGGTTAAGAGAGAATTCATTCCTGATCTGGTAGGGGTGGGTGTGAGGTTGTGTGTGGGGGCAATAATGTGCTAGGAGAACCGAGCTGAAATGTTGTTTGTGGGAAACCAGAAGAAGACCAGTTTGACTAGAGCATAGCATGAATGGGAAGAAGTAATGTATAGTGAGGCTAGAATGGTAGAGAGGGTCAAGGACCAAACCTATGGGAAGATTCATTTAAAAAGCATGAAAGAGAAGCAGCAGCTAAACGTAGGTCACTGGGAGTGAATTTATTCAAGGAGACAATAACTGAACCAAGAGAATATTGTCAATCCCAAATGCTGCAAGTAAGATCAAGAAAGATGAGGGCTGAAGTAACTAACATTGGTCTTAGCAACTGGAATATCACTTGGTAAACTTCTGAGAGCAGATTTAGTAGATTGGTAGAGGTAGAAGCCAGATTGCCAGGCATTGGGAGTGAGTTTTATGGTGAAGTGGAATATTCGGTCTAGATGATTTTTCCCAAGACAATGAATATGAAAAGGGGAGAGAGATGATATAAATGTTGGCTGGGATAAAAGGATCGTGGGTTTGCCTCCCCTCCCCCATTTTTTTAAAGGATTGGGGAAACTTCAGTTAGGGTAGTAGAATAGGATGATAGTTTAGAGCTGGATATCAGATAGTCCTAAATGCTCCGTTGTGGTTATAGTGCAGTTGATTCTTTTATAATGACAATACTTAGGAGATTTGTGATTTCTTCAATGCAGGTATTCTTGCCAGCAATGCGGTTGGCAGCCTGTTATGACTGTCCATCTTATGTGATTCTTGTCAAAGTTTCCCATAGTTGTTCACCTTAATTGGGGTAGGAACTTCCCTTTCTTTTGAGATAACTAGGATATGAATGGATAACCCAGGCTTTGCTTTTGCCACATATGCAGCTCATTTTTTCAATTTACCTTTTTTTGATACCATTCTACTTCTCTTTTTGTAATTTCTCATTTGTAATGTTTTCCTACCTTCTCACACCCACTGTGCATCTCAGTGTTGCCATTTGGTTGATCCTTAACTTCAGTTTTTGGAGACTCTAGTGTTCCAAGACTTAAGCATATCATATAATGTTACTAGAAGAATATTGACACTAAAAAAGATGGAAAGGGGCAGCTGGGTGAGTAGAGCACAGGCCCTGGAGTCAGGAGGACCTGAGTTCAAATCTGGTCTCAGATACTTGACAAACCCTACTAGTTGTGTGACCTTGGGCAAGTCACTTAACCTCAGTTTTTTTGCTTTCCTCCTCCCAAAAGAAAATAAATAAAAAAGATGGAAGGAGAGATATTAAAAAGATATTTTAAAAGACAGGAGGAAGCTTCAGGTCTTTATAATAACTGCATTTTCTCAAAAGTTTCTCCCCCTTTCTCCCCATCCCCCCATCCTGCTTTTCTTCTCTCCAGTTTTGGGCCCAAGCATTGTCTATTGCATTGTGCTGTCCTATCTGTCTTCATCTTCATGAAGCCTAAGACACACATGTGCACTTCATAGATCGTATAAACCTACCTGAGTATCATAGTTTAGACAGTAGAAAATCTTAGTATCTATTTAATTTTTCCTATGTGATTTGAGGAATTATCATTCTCAATTATAGATTCTGCATTGTTAGCAGGCCTGACATAGACACAATACTAAATGTGCAGACAAGAGCCTCTGGAATGCTTTATCGGCTTCATCACCTTCATTGTCAGGGAATATTTTTTTGATTTGGACTTTGTGCTGGATCTCATCAGTGATAGTGATGACCACCTTTGGAAAGCATATATCTCCCTATTTTCTGCCTTTTTTGGGTACTAATGATCAGAGGGTTGTTAACCAGAGTTTTCTGTTATATTTTTTCTGATTCTTGTATAATTTTGATATATGCATGGGAGACATCTTATTGTAGCAGAACTTCAAAAAGCAGTGTTTTGCTGTACCAAATTAAAATATTTTTTTGCCTTAAATAAAATGGAATCTTGTTTCTTTATATCTTTCAGTCACTTGGGTAGTGGTGAAGATGTTGTCCTCTATGAAATATCACTTGAGAAAGCCTGCCTATTTGCTTCTAAAATCCTCACTAATAGTGTCCTTGATGTATGTGTAGACCTCTTGTAAAAATTTTATGTATATGAAAATGTCCTTGATAACATGTAAAATCTTTCTTGTAAAAATTTTATGTATATGAGTTTGCTAATTATTGATGTTCTCTTGGTTGTCCTTTTTTTTTTGGTAATTGCAATTTATTTTTTTCCCCTATAACTTAAACTCTTTTAGACACTTGATTATTGATACCTCAATACTCACCAAGTGGTATTTCTTACAGAATGATCCTCCTTTGCATATAGTTGGTCTAGTTCAGCTCATTTTCTCATCTTTGCTTTTGTCAGTGCCATTTCCACTTCCTCCAAAAGCATATTTGGGACTGTATTGTTAAGAGTCAATATGTAATACTTTCACTGTTCTTGATGGTGAAAAGTGTTTGTTGTGAAAATTTTTGTAGATCTTTACCATCTTTCGTCTCTTTGTTGTTTGTCTTCCTTTTAGTTTCATCGTTATATACTTTTATATTCCACCGGTGGTGTTGTATGGCTTCAAGACATGGAACACAACAGTCTCCGAAGAAGTGGAAGTGAATATCACACAAAGGGCAATGGAGAGGTGCATGGTGGGTGTGAACAGGCTGCAACATATAACAAATGGGGCACTTTGAAGAAGACCAGGAATAAAAGGTTTCATCATGAAATATATGGTAGAAAAAGATGGGCTGGTCATGTGTTGAGATGAAAGGAAGGTATGACAGGTGGACAGCCTGAGTGCTCATGGATGTCCTTGCTGTGTTGGGAGACAACTGGAAAGGCATCCAGCTCATTTGGTAGACACCTGTGGTGCATTTGTGGAAGGCTCTGACCAAGAGACATGTAGCATGGGCAGGCTGGCGTGGGTTAGTTGGAAGCAACATCCAAATTGATGAGATTGCACTAAGCATTTGAATACGCCTTCTAGATAAGGCTTAATTTTTTAAGCTGTTTTTTCTCATCACTATGTTAAGCTGTTTTGTGAGGCATTGGTATGCATTTGTTGTACGCTTTGTAAAGTTTTACAAATGAGTTTATATTTTTAAGCAAATGCTCCTCTGAACCTGCCATTTCATTGCAGTTGTCAAGTAGGTCAAGTGTTTGCCAAGTCAAGTAGACTTTTTTTGGACTTTTCATTATGTCAGTTGATTTATATAAGTTAAACCTCCATAAAATTAGTCATGATCTGTGTTAATTTACTTTCTTCTGCCCATTTCTAGTATTTCATCATTAATAATTTACTTAAATAGGTTGGGTTAGAGTTATTTTAATTTCATGCCATATCTTTTATTCATTTTTATACTTTTAGCTTCGTATTGATTTTGAACTTTGCTCAGTGACCTTACCCTGTACGCAACTCATTCTAGAATGAATTCCACATTAGTAATAGGTCTTTTTTCCTCTTTTAAGCTTTAATCAGTTTTACTTATTAGGATATTTAATGCTTGCGAAAGTCTAATACCTTCTGATTCTTTAAGAAAGTATCCATGTTGATCAGTCTTATATGTATTTTTATTTTTTTTGCTTTTTGGAGGGGGGAAGGCAGGGCAATTGGGGTGAAGTGACTTGCCCAAGGTCACACGGCTAGTAAGTGTTAAGTGTCTGAGGCCAGATTTGATATGTTCTTATATGTCTTTGACTTTTCTCATTCCTTCCTCCTGAACAATATTTGCCAAGATACTTTTTGTTTTTTCACCTTTTCTTCCCTTTTCATTGAAGTCACTGAATAACAAGGTAATTAATGTAATTTGAACAGTCTTTTTGAATGCTTTGTAGAAGTTCTGTGCCTCTTTTTAACAGGTGTTTGTGCATTAGCTGCTCTTGATTTGAAGTTAAGTGTTCTTTTGCAAAAGATTGTAATGGGCACTGTAATACAAAGTGACCACACAATCCATGAAATGACATTTCTTGTTTCCTTTATGTACAGAATAAAATGAAATATGCCCCTTCCTTTCTTTACATGCCTTTCCTAGGAGAATATGTGAGTCTTCTGTCATGTGGCTATAGTTTCCTTTGTTTTCTAGGTTCATTTAGTGCAAGAATACCAAGACTGATATGATTCAGTTCTTGTAGTATTATCTATTTGGTCATTGGACAAGACCTCACATTTAGAGTTCTAGCAGATAAGTTAATACATATTGATTGTCAGAAAGCTATGTGACTCTCAGCACCTTCTCTCCCCTTTTTATCACTTGACTATTGTTATTGTGGAAGTAGCAGGGCTGCCCAGGACTGAGAGCATTTTATATTTTTCTTTTTAGCATGGGTTGTCATAACCAAAGAAATCACCATCAGTTTGCCTGGCTGTTTGTGAAGAACTTTTTTGTAACTAGGTAGGTTGTTGCTCGGAAAGTGCTCATTTGTTTTCATTGGAATAGCCCTAGGAACCCAGAGTCACCTCCGTACTCATGATGATACACAAGTGTAAGACTATTTATATATTCCTTAAGACAGAATTTCCTTGTGAAATAGGACTTTTTAGATTTGTTTCCATTTTGAAGATGAGGACACTGAGGTTGAGAAAGGTTATGTATGGGACTTGTTCAGTATGACAGCTGTAACAGATTTGAAATAAGAATGCAGTATTCTTTCTTCTATAATAATGGATATTCCTACAAGGGGTCCTCAGAGTCTTAGTTCAGTTTTGAACTTTAATAGCAAAAAAATTGCTCTAAGACTTTTGGGACACCCTGATAGCCCTTTAAAATTTTCAAAGTACTTTATGCTATCTCACTTGATCATTATGTTAACCCTGTAAGGGAGGTACTACAGATATTCTTCTTCTTCTTTTACACATAAGGAAAGAGAAGATAGTGACCTGCTTCAGCATCACAAAGGAGCTTTGATTCAGAATTTGAACCCAGGTTTTCTTGACTTCATGTTCAGGATACAATGTCTGTGGCACTGAGTTCTGTAATTCATGGGAAGAAGAGACATTTTTAGGTTGAGTATGGTTAAAAATCCTCATCAAAGATGTGGTTATTTAGCTCGGCATATAGGGTAGATAAATTTTAGTTATGCAGAGATAAGGTGAATGGCATTAAGCAGATTAGAATGATAAAATCACATTTATATGCCTGCCACTTTTTTACATAAATTATTTTGAGCATGGGGTAGATGGTGAGTTGAACTGTATTAGGCTGTGTCATTGGAGAAGGAAGTCACATGGAGAAGGAAATGGCAAACCACTCCTGTATCTTTGCCAAGACACTCACAGGATGGGTCATGAAGGGTTGGACAGGACTGAAAAACGACTGAACAACCAAAAGGCTGTGCCAAGGATGAAAAGGTTTTGTCCTAGTTAGGGAAATCTAACCACACTGTGTCAAATCACTTATAATAAAGTAATGTATGAATAGGTACAAAATAATTGAATAATAATGACATGTTAATTCATTTACAGGGCAAAACTTAGTCAACATGGAGGCAGCAGAGGTGGATAGCCCCCCAAATCTGAGCTGTAAGATCATGACTTTTAGACCTTCTATGGATGAATTTAGAGAGTTCAACAAATATTTAGCATATATGGAGTCTAAAGGAGCACATAGAGCAGGACTTGCTAAGGTAAGAAAACTGTCAACTGTTTAGTTATTTTGTTTTTTGAATTACAAATAATTTTTTATGTATCTTTACATTTTAGTTTTTTGTTTCTTGATATGGGAAGTTACTGTTTATTACATCCTAAAAGAAAATGTTTGATATGTTCTTGTTTTTGAATGATATCACAGATTCACTGTTCGCTTTCATTTTGTGGGAGAGTTCATCTCATTCACATTCACAGTTATGATTGCTAACTGTGTATTTCTCTCCATCATATTTTCCCCCCTTTTTATACTTTTCTTTTTCCTTTTACCTTGTCTCTCCACCAGTGTTGCTTCTGACCACCACCTCCCTCAATCTGCCTTCCCTCCTATCAGCCCCCCTCCCCCTTTCCCTGTTTTTGTTTCCCTTTCCCCTCTTACTTCCCTATAGGGTACCCAACTGAGTGTGTCTGTTATTCCTTCTTTGAGCCAAATCTGATGAGAATAAGGGTCAAGCAATGCTCATCCCTTCCCTTCTTTCCCTTTACTGTAATAGATCTTTTTGACCTCTTCGTGTGATATAATTTAACCTATTCTGCCTCTCTATTTCCTCTTCTCCCAGTACAATCCTTTTTTTAACCCCTTATTTTTTTATATCATTGCATCAAAGTCAACTTAAACCCATACCCTCTGCCTATATATATTCCTTCTAACTGCTATAATAGAGATACAGTTCTCAAAGGGTAACAAGTATCATTTTCTCGTGTAAGGAAAGCAGTTATTGAATAAGATTTTTAAAATTTCCTATTTACCTTTTTATGCTTCTTTTGAGTCTTATATTTGAAGACTGAATTTTTCTCTTTAGCTGTGGCCTATCAGGAAAGCTTGAAAGTCCCCTGTTTCATTGAATGTCTATCTTTTCGCTTGAAATATTATGCTCATTTTTGCTGGGTAGTTGGTTCTTGGTTGAAATCCAAGTTCCTTAGCCTTCTGGAATATCATATTCCAAGCTCTTTGATCCTTTAATATGGAACCTGCTAAGTCCTGTAATAATCCTGACCATGGCTCTTTGATATTTAGATAGTTTCTTTCTGACTGCTTATAGTATTTTCTTCTTGATCAAATTTGGGAACTTGGTTACAGTATTCCTTGGACTTTTAATTTTGGGATATCTTTCAGGAGGTGATTGGTGGATTTTTTCATTGACTATTTTACCCACTGGTTCTAGGATGTTACAGCAGTTTTTCTTGACAATTTCTTGGACAATGTTGTCCAGGCTCTTTTTTTTTTATCATAGCCTTCAGGTAGTCCAGTAATTCTTTTATTTTCTCTCCTGTATCTTTTTTCCACATCAGTTTTTCCAATGAGACATTTTCATCTATTTTTTCATTCTTTTGATTTTGACTGCTTATTGATTTCTCTTAGAATCATCAACATCTACTTGCCAAATTCTAATTTTTGAGGAATTTTTTCTTTCAGTTGCCTTTTTGCTCAATTCTACTTTTAAAGGAGTTGTTTTCTTCAGTGGATTTTTCCCCTATTTGGCCAATTCTGTTTTTAAGGAGTTGTTTTCTTCTCTCAATTTTTGTGCTTCCTTTTCTAAGCTATTATCTCTTTTTTCATAATTGTCCTGCATATCTTTAATTTCTTTTCCCAATTTTTCTAAAACCTCTCTTATGTGATTTTTAAGATCATTTTTGAGCTCTTCCAAGAGAACTTTTTGGGCTTGAGACCAACTCATATTGCCCTTTGAGGCTTCACTTATAGGCATTTTGATGTTGTCCTCTTCTGAGTTTGTGTTTTGATCTTACCTGCGACCTTAGTAGTTTTCTATAGTCAGGGCTCTTTTCTGTTTCTTCATCATTTTTCCAGCTTATTTCCTGACTTTTAAAGTTGAACTCTGCTTCTGGGTCACAGGGGGCACTATCCCAAGCTTCTTATGCTTGGGGCCAGGAGCCTAGTCGCTGGCTTTCCACCTCAGAGTTTCAGTTGCTTCCAGCTTTTCCACTGCACTGGGGTGGCCTGACCTGGTCCCACCTGTTGTACCCTGGTTTCTGTGGCTTACAATTTGCCTTCTGTCCTTGGACTGGAGAACTCACTGCTGGCCTGCTGAGCTTGGATCAAGGGGCCTTACATGCTCATCTGTGCTGTGTGGTAAAGAGCCTCTTGCTGGATTGCCCAGACACCATTTGTGTTGGGCTGTGCTCCCATTTTACCCAAGTGAGACAGACCTTTCCTGAAGTCTTTCTAAGTTATGTTAAAGTGGAAAAGTGTTTTGCTCTGTCTTTTTGCAGGTTCTCTTCTTTCCAGAAACCATTTAGAGGCTTGGTTTAATGTTGTTTCTGTGGGAACCTGGGGAGAGCTCAGGCAACCTCTTGCCTTCTCTCTGCCATCTTGACTCCACTTCCTTGTGTCCTGGGTTCTTAATCTTTTTTGTGTCATGGATCATTTTGACAGTCTAGTGATTTTATGGATTCCTTTTCAGAATAATATTTCTTGCCTACGCAATTGAAAGAAATGTTAACTTTCATTTAGAAGTTAGCGAAAATGAAGATGTAATATTTTTTTCAATGCAATTTCACAAACCTGAAATCTGTTCATGGGTGACATGGATGTTTGTGGACTCAACCCTAGCCTTCTAGATATGGTATGGGAAACAGCATGGTGTTGTGGTTTGAAAGATGACCTGAATTCATCCCCACCTCTGATGTATTGGCTGATTGACTTTGGTCAAATCACTAAACCGCTAAGTGCTTTCAATAGCTCTAGGATCATAAATTGCAGAGTAGGTGCAACCTTGGTAAAGGGAGCTTCCTTTTCTGGGAGTTCCCTATGTTAATGAGATCACAGGCCCTATCACTGTTCCTGTTTAAGTGGTTATGCTTCAAAGAAAGGATTGGTTGGTTGTTGTCCTTTCTTCTTGAAAAGGACCAAAATGACAGCATTATATTGTAGTTAAGGTATAATGTGTCAGACTGTGACTGATCAGACTGACGAGAACTTGGAAGGCTCTACCATATGTTGGGCAAAAATAGTCCATATGAACATTTTGAATGGAGATATCTCTCATTTTGTGCATCTCCTTTTCTTTGGACCTGTGCAATTCTGCTTCACTCATAGAGCACAATACCTTATTTGATGCAGGCCCATCATACTGGGAGGTCTTTTGCCAGTGATTTCCATGTCACATAATCAGTCCCAGAGTTCTTTAGAGAGACCTTGAGAGTGTCTCTGTTACTTCTTCTGACTTCTGTGTGAGCGCTTACCTTTTGTGAGTTTTCTGTAAAATAGTCTTTTAGGTAAATATATGTTGGGCATTCTAAGATTGTGGTTTGCCCATCAGAGTTTTGCTTGGTAGTTTAGCTCAGATGAAAGGACTTCACTGTCTGGTATGATGCCAGGTGATCTTCAGAGTCTTTCTAATGGAAGCAGTTCAGTTTCCTGGCATGGTACTGGTATACTGTCTAGGTTTCACAGGCATACAAGAATGATGTTAGCACAATGGCCCTGTAGACCTTCAGCTTGCTAGGCAGTCTAATATATCTCTTCTCTATCACACTTTCCTTTGAGGCTTCCTAGACATTGAGCTAGCTCTGCTAAGGTGTGGGTCAACCTCATTAACAATGGAAAGTATATTTCCAAGATGAATGACCTTGTCTACAGTATTTGAAACTTCTCCATTTGCTGTAACCAATGGTTCCACATATGAATGGTGTGATGCTGGCTGGTGGAGAAGCTGTGTTTTCTGGGTGTTAATTGTTAGGCTAAAGTTAGTATCAACAGCGGAGAATTGACCTATACTTTATTGCATCTCAGCTTCAGAGACTGTATTGAGTGCACAATCATTTGCAAACAAAAATCATGTACCTGCTCTCCTTCCACTTTAGTCTTGGCTTGTAGCCTTTTCAAGTTAAATAATTTACCATCAATGTGGTAGCTGACTGTGTTGCCATGTTCGTTCTCCTTAAAGATGTCTGACAGCATTGCTGAAAACATCATTGTAAAAAAAAGCATGCACACAGCCTCCATTGGTGACTGAGAAAGTACGGGAGCATTGTCCTTTATCCAGAACCTTGGCAAGCCTACTGTCATAAAACTGACGTACAATACTGATGGACTTCTATAGGCTACCAAATTTTGACGTAGTTTTCCACAAGCCCTCCCCGTTGACAGTCTCAAAGGCCTTGGTCTGATAGGTGAATGTGGTGTACAGACTTCTATTTAGTTCCTGGCATTTCTCCTGGAGTTGTCGGGCAGCAAACACCATATTGACTGTTCTTTGACCCCTTCTGAAGCCACACTGGCTCTCAGGTAGATGACTACCTTCCAGGAGAAGAACTAACCTATTGAGGAGGACCCTTGCAAGAATCTTGCCAGCAGTGACTAAGAGAGAGACCCTCCTGCGATTGTCATAGGACAGCCTATTTCTTTTATTTTTATAGGGATGGACTGTGAAGGTATACTTGAATACCTCTGAGGGTTAGCCTCCTCTTGCCATATAACCCAGAAAGTTTCAGTCAGCTTTTGTATGAGCAGTGGACCCCTTGCCTTGTAAATTTCAGCTGGAATAGAATCAGCAACAAGCTCTTTGCCACGTGAGAGGAACCGGAGCCTATTGGCATTAAAACGTCTTCTTCAGTTGGAAGTTTGGCTAGAGAGATGTTGACTTTAAGCTGAGGTATTCATGTAGTCAGTGGCTTCAACACTGATTGATGATTGATTGTATGTTGAGAATACTATGGAAATGTTCTGCCCATCTTTTCAGTGTTGTGGCCTTATCACTAATCAATGTGACTCCATCAGCACTGAATAGTTGAGATGCACCATAGATCTCTGGCCCCTAAATAATCTTCAGGACATCATAAAAGCACTTTTGATTGTTACTATCAATGTAAAACTGAATTTCATCTGCCTTCTTGCTCAGCCAAGAATCCTGCATCTCTCCAAGCTTCAGTTGCACTTTACTTTTGATGCAGCTTTCTTTTTTTTAGATTAATTTATTTTCAGTTTTCAATATTCACTTTCATAAGCTTTTGAGTTTTAAATTTTCTCTATCTCCCTTCCCTCCTACCTCTCCAAGATGGCATGCAGTCTGATATAGGTCTACATATACATTCATATTAAACATATTTTCACATTTGTCATATTGTAAAGAATAATTAGAACCAATGTTGTAAAGAAGAATTACAACTAATGGGAGAGGAACCATGAGAAAGAATAAACAGAAAAACCCAAAAAGAGCAAACAGTATGCTTCCATCTGCATTCAGTCTCCAAAGTTCTTTCTCTGAATGTGGATAGCATTTTCTGTCATGAGTCTTTTGGAGTTCTTATTTTTTTTTTCAACTGACACTTTTTCAGCTTTCTTATTTTATTGTATTTACCATCTATTCAATTAAGAAAATTCCTTTTTCAAGGAATGATATACACTCCAAATTGGGCACCCTGCCCTGCAGGAGAGCAGGGGGGAAGGGGACGAGATGGGGGATGATGCAGGAGAGGGCTGCCAGAAGCACATACCTCTGCAAAGGGACAGGGACAAAGTAGAGAACAGAACAAGCAGAGGGTGGGATAGGAAGGAGGGAAACACAGTCCCCCACAACATGTCCACTGTAGAGATGCCCTGTGCAACCACACACGCGCGGCCCATACTGAACTGCCTGTCCCTCCAGTGTCTGTCCTCAGGGGGCGACAAGGGAGGAAGGGACAGAATCTGGAGTTCAAAGTTCCAAAATCAAATGTCAAAAAAAAAATTATATATATAAAATCACCACCATTATTATTTACATGCAACTGGGAAATGGAATACACAGGCACTGGGGCAGGGAGATACATCCTGCCCCACCAGAAAGCCAGAGGGATGATGGGGGAGGATACAGGGGACATAGGAGAGAGCAGACTGGGAGAGAGGGCGCACAGTGGGATCACTGCCCCAGGGTGGTGGGTAGGGGAAGAACAGGGAATGTGGAAATGAACAATGCAAACCAAAAACAAACAAAAACCAATTAAAAAAAAAAAAGGAGGTACTTTGGCTGGTAGGGACTGGGACTCTGCGCAGAGCACTGGTGGGGGATGCAGGCTGTGACAGGCAGGGCTTGGGGCTCCTCCTCCTCTTCTTGTCCTCCATCTCAGCGTGCATCCAGGCTCAGCTTCTCAGGGATCAGGGTGCACTTGGGGAGTAAGCCCAGAGACAGCAGGTTCTGGATATTCTCCAGCATGACCCCCTTGTACAGCTCTTTCTGAGAATGGTCCAAGAGGCCCCACTCCTCCTCAGTGAAATGCACAACCACATCCTTGAAGGTCACCAACTTCTGGGTGCTAGGAGCCATTCCCTCTGGTTCTAGATTCTCTCCTAGGAAAATGCTTTGGGATCTGCAAGCTGACAGTGACTGCTCTCAGGAATCTGCCTTCTTGGAGTTGTCTTAGATCAGCGGTTCTCAACCTGTGGGTCGTGACCTCTTTGGGGGCGGGGGGGGCGAACGAGCCTTTCACAGGGGTCACAGGGGTCGCCTAAGACCATCTGAAAACACTTATTTCCCATGGTCTTAGTAACCAAGACACCACTCCTCTGTCCATCTCCAGGCAGGTCCACCCACATGCAGATACGCCCGCATATGAGTATTAAAGGATTGTGGCCTTAGGAAGGTTGAGAACCATTGTCTTAGATCCTTGTGTTGCCGAGAAAAGTTAAGTCTATCAAAGTTAGTCAAGTCTATCAAAGTTAGTCGTACAATGTGGTTGTTATTCTCTATTCAGGGGTTTGTCATGGTGAGAGCCTAGACACTGGAGACAGTGGTATGGTACTTTCCTACAAATGGTACTTGCTTTGTCATTAGCCTGTCTTTCACTTCTTTTGGTAGGAATACAGGCTTGTTGACTAGATTAGTTTCAATTGCAAAACCTATGCCAGCTTTATGGCACCAACCTTCACTGTGGCCACTCTTCAATAATGTCTATCCAGCTCCGACTGCAGTAAGTTATCCTTCATTTGCCAGCTTAATTTCATTCAGGGTTGCTATTTGGATGTGATATTTCCTTAGTTCTCTTTCAGCAAGAGATATTCATCTTTCACGTCTCCTGGTTTTTGTGTTGTCCATAAATGTGCACACATTCCATGTACTGATGGTGAGTGGAATCACCTTTGCAAAAGTTTCTATGCATTTCTTTTGTTTTGGCCACAGGGTGAGATCCACACCCAGTGTGGTAAGCACTCCAAGGTTGGGTCACCTTTTCTAGCCCCTTCCTCACATTAGGTGGTGGGCAATGCAATCCTTAAGAAAGGCTGTTCAGACCACCTGGGGGTCTGCCTAATCCCACTGCTGCTTTAGTGCAGTGAAGAGTCTATGGCCTGGACTGCCTATGTGTGGGACAGTTACTAAAGTTCCCATTATATCCATGCCTGATGCTTCATAATATGCTTGTCACCACAGGACTTTGAGGTAGGTAAAAATGGTAAAATGGTATGCATGATGTCTTTTGACTTGCACATAAATTGGATTTAAGTGAGGCCGAGTTAGATGTAGTCATTGGCCTCACTCTGCCTTCCAGTTATTGGAGTCTCATGGCAAGACAAAATCAAGACAACTGCCTCTGACTTGGGATGCAGTGGACGACTGTGGCATCTTAGATGTCTGACCAAACTCATAGCTCTCCACTGAACCTGCTCCAACTGCCTTCATGGCCCTTGGAACAAATTGTTCTTGTTTGCCATTTGGTTGGGAGAAGTCTTCACATGCTTGGGGTAGATACTTCACTTAGTTCCCTGAAGGTTACCCTCAACCTGGTTTAGCCTCTCTGCCAAAATGGTTTATCATGGTGTTGTCACTGTACATGCTGCAACTTCTTGGAGGCACAGGTGAAGTTGTATGAATCGGGTAGATAGCAAGCATGAAAAACAGCCTTGAAAAGGGATTGGCGGACCTCACAACAGAGGTACTAGTCTTCCCTCAATACACCCTACACCCCAAAAAAAGGATTATAATACATTGGGCATAGCAGTAAATTTTTTTTCTCTTTAGAACAGTCTACCAAAGTGGGTGCTTAACATTAAGTTTTATTATACCACAAGTAATGATTACAATAATAATACTGGCTTGATATATAACTTCACTTTCAGTAGAGATTCATGTATCAGTCACACCTTGAACCTTGAGATGAGTCAGAGCTACGCCACTCAGAGACACTAAATCTCTTTCGGGTTTAAAATCCTGTGATGGTGCTTCTTGAGGTAGTTTATAGGCTTTTTCCACTTTTTATCATGTGAGCAGTTTTGCATTGGTTAAATTCCTGTAGGAAAAATAGTGTTATACTTTGGTGATTTAAATTTTTTTTTTAAGTCCACAGTTTGTTTAAAAGGTAAGATGGGAGCTGTTATGATCACATTCAGTTTTGCCTTCTCACTTTTTAATCTTTTCAGATTCTTATTTGGAGTGTATTCTGACCTTTGTTCTGATCAGCCAGCTAAATAAGTATAAATGCCTAATTATAAAGAGACAACATCTAGAGCCAGTCACTTTCTGTCTTAAACGTTCTTAAAAGTTAGTTTCATTTTTATCATGCTTTGGTTCTTGCCAGCATCTGGAGGCTTTCAGCACTCTTTTCAGAGAAAGTGTTCGTTATATATAGGTGTGAGATTTCTGAATATATTCATTTGACCTTTTTGGTTTCTTGGACCCCAGGCATTATTTTCCAGCCCTTTTTCTTCTCTTCCTCTTGCTTACTTTTGTTCTGAAGTCATAAAGATATATTTATTATATATTTGGAGAAATATTTTCAAGTTCTTAGGAGTTTTCTACTTGCTTGTAAGCTGTAATTATCTTCATCGTCTATTTGCTTGTGCCCATCATATTACAAAATGAGGTGAATCAAGTATCCAGTTTTAAGGCTGGAGGGGTGGTTGTCTTTTGAGTCTAGTTTTTTATTTTGCCCCAAGTGAATCCTTTTCAGGAATTTGGCTGGACTGCTTTTTGCTCTATACAGGAGACTCTCTAATTATTTCATTTTTGACCTGGCATGTTCTTTAATAGGAAATCTTCAGGGCATGACAGTGTTTACCTTAGTTTAACACTTTTGGGATTGGTCCATTGAATAGAAATTTACTTACTTGATAAAGATGTCAAGGCTAACTTGTTAGTTACTTTAAGTGTAGTGAGATGATTGTCAGTCAGTAAATATTTATAAAGCCCCTGCTATGTTCTAGGTACAGTGCCATGTACTAGGGATACAAAGGAAGGCAAAAGATAGTTCCCTTTGTCAGTGAGCTTATGGTCTGATGGGAGAGAGAACATGCAGACCACTAGGTACAAAAAAGCTACATACAGGATAATGTAGAACTAAACAAGAGAAGGAAGGTACTAGAATTAAGAGGGACTTGGAAAGGCTTCCTATAGAAGGTAAGATTTTAACTGGAGCTTGAAGGAATCCAGGTAAACCAGGAGAAGATGATGAGGGAGAGCATTTAAGATATGGGATACAGTCACTGAGAACATTCAGTGTTCTCCAGAGTTTGTAGATAGATTTTCTTGTTTGAGTCCAAGCAAGAAGGCCAGTTTAACTAGATCAAAGAGTGCATGGTGGAATGTAAGGTGGAAGGTAGAAGGCATGTAAGGTGGAAGAACACTGGAAAGGTATGTGTGTAAAGAAGTAGGTAATGGAAGGTTTTTGAATTCCAACAGAGAATTTTATATCTGATCCTTGATGTGTTAGCAGCTATGGATATTGGGGATGGGGAGGGAGAGAGAGAGAAAGAGAGAGAGAGAGAGAGAGAGAGAGAGAGAGAGAGAGAGAGAGAGAGGATGAGGATGAGAATGTGTGTGTGTGTGTGCGTGCGTGCGTGTGTGCGCGTGCGTGCCATACTTTTAGGAAGATCATTTTGGCAGCTGAGTGGAGGATGGATTGGAGTGGGTGTGGCCTTGCGTCAGGGACACTTCCCAGTAGGCTTTTTTAATAGTCCAGGTGTGAGGTGATAAGACCCTGCACTGCAGCAGTGCTCACAGTGTCAGAGGGAAGGGGGCATACATGAGAGATGTTGTAGAGGTCAGATCAACAGGTCTTGGCAAGAGTTTGGTTATTGGCAGAGGGGGTTGTCAAAGAAAGTAAGAAGTTGTGGATGACATCAAGGTTATGAGTGTTGGTTACTGGAAGGATGATGATATCCTAAACATTACGATGGAAGTTTAGGAAGAGGGAAGGAGTGTGTGTGGGGATGATGATCAGATCAGTTTTTGACATGTTGAGTTTAAGATATCTTCAAGACATCCAGTTTTGGATTAAATTAAATTAATTTTTTAAGTTAAATTTTATTTTTCAAGCAACAAATATTTGCCTTCTTTCCCTTCTCTCCCCCAACCCACAGTTGAGAATACATTTAAAACTCTTGTTACAAACATGTCTTTTTTTGGAGGGGGGGGAAGCAGGGCAATTGGGGTTAAGTGACTTGCCCAAGGTCACATGGCTAGTAAGTGTTAAGTGTCTGAGGCCTAATTTGAACTCAGGTCCTCCTGACCCCAGGGCTGGTACTGTATTCACTGCACCACCTACTCGCCCCCCAAACATGTCTTTTCAACCAAAAAATATGTCTTCAATGTTTTGGTCCAAAAGAAAAATAATTTCTTATAGCATAACAATGTTATTTTCTCAGATATGTTTACTGTAACTTCATTTTTTTATAATTAATTTGTTTTTAGTTTTCAGCATTCACTTCCATAAGATTTTGAAATTTTAAATTTTCTCCTCCTCCCCCTCCTCTGTCTTCCCCAAGGTGGCGTGCAATCTGATGTATACTTATTCGTTCATATTCAACATATTTTCACATTAGTCATGATGTAAAGAAGAATTAGAAGTAATGAGAGGGGAACCATGAGAAAGAAGAAACAAAACAAAAAAACAAAAGAAAATTAGAGCAAATAGTATGCCTCCACTTGCATTCAGACTCCAAAGTTCTTTCTCTGAATGTGGATAGTATTTTCCATTGTGAGTCTTTTGGAGTTACCTTAGATCCTTGCATTGCTGAGAGAGCTGAGTCAGTCTATCAAAGTCAGTCTATCAAAGTCGGTCACCGCACAATGTGGCTGTAACTATGTACATTTAGCATCAGTTCATGTAAGTCTTTCCAGGTTTTTTCTGAAAGCGTTGTGCTCATCATTTCTTATAGCACAATAGTATTACATCACAATTGTATACTACAACTTGTTTAGCTATACCCTAGTGGATGAACATCCCCTCAATTTCCAATTCTTTGCCACCACAAAAAGAGCTGCTATAAATATTTTCATACATGTGGGTCCTTTTCCTATTTTTATGACTGGATTGGGCTACAGACCTAGAAATGGTATTGCTGCGTCAAAGGATATGCAGTTTTATAGCCTTTTGGGCATAATTCCAAATTGCTCTACCGAATGGTTGGATAAGTTCACAACTCTACCAACAATGCATTAGTATTCCAGTTTTCCCACATCTTCTCCTGAGTTTATCATTTTTCTGTTTTGTCATGTTAACCAATCTGATAGATGTGATGTGGTACCTCAGAGTTGTTTTTAAATGCATTTCTCTAATCAATAGTGATTTAGAACATTTTTTTCATATGACTATAGATAGCTTTAATTTCTTCCTCTGAAAACTGCATGTTCATATTCAGAATGTCTTAACAGGCAGTTAGAGATGCAAGACTGGAGGTCAGCCAGAAGGTTAGGGATGAGTAAGTACATTTTAAAGTCATCAATACAGAATTCGTTGATAATGATATCCGTGGGATCTAGTAAGGTCTCAGGTGGAATAGTAGTGTGGGAGAAGAGATAAGAGCTCACAACACCCAAAAGAACCCTGTGGGATGCCTAAAGTCATTGGCAGTGATATGGGTAATGATCTTGCAGTTGGAGACTATCTGGTGGTCAGATAGATAGGAGGAGAACCAGGAAGAAGTATTGTCATGAAAAACTAGAGAGAAAAGAGGGTGATTGAAAGTGGAACTAGAGAGAAAGGTGGCTAGGTGGTACAGTGGACAGAGTGCTGGGCCTAGACTGAAGAAGACCTGATTTCAAATGTAGTCTCAGGAAGAACTTTTCCCCTTCTTTGAAGATAGTTCTTCATTTCTTGAGTAATTATTTTACTGTGTTCCATTGAGATTAGAATGATATCTGATAGGGTTATGTATTTAGTAATGTTAGAGGAATCAACAAGAATAATTCTCAGGAGTTTTCCTATGTATGTAGAGTACACCTGTGCAAATGCTGATACTGTGTAACCAAAAAAAAAAATAGGCGAAGGAAACCTACAGTTAATTTCCTGAATGTTGGAATGTACCTGAGACCAGACCAATTTAGGTTTTGAAAACCTATTGTAGATTTTGGAAGTTTTAGCTTTGTTACATTCTAGGTTTTCTTCAAAATAACAAAAATGGGCTTTTTCAAATTTTTTTCATATATAAAAGAAAGCAGTGAGTGTCGTTACTAAATAAACTTTTATTAAATTTACTTTAAGTTAGAGAAGCTCAGTATTTATTTCTTTTCACATTCTTCTGGCTGTCCCTGAAACAAGAAATTTATAGAATTGGAAAAATAATGCCTTCAGTTATTTCACTTGTCGCTTTTCTCTTCTCTTTCTTGGTAGCCTTGGGGAATACAATGTCCAAATCATGCCTTTTGCCACTGCTACCGTTAAATGGAGGTTTCTCCATTAGTGTATAGATTTTAATTGGTTGGATTGTCTTATCAGCAGTAATTGGGACAAAGATTGAGTATTTTTTGCTTTTAATTGTGTTCTATTTTCTCAAGTGTTTATGAAGTTTTAGTTTTCAAATCTAACGTGGCAAAAGTGACATTCAGCCTTTAGTTCATGAAGGTAGGTGGATTAGGACAAAAGTGGAAAAGAAAAAGATGAACAAAATATCTTAGAGTCTAGAGTCTCATGATACCATTTCTTCATTTCTGTGGAATCATGTGGGTAACAGATCTTATCAGGATGAAAGTTAATATTGACCCAGACTGTAATTAGAACATAAGTCTATAAATAGTCTGGCATCATGGTTATTCTGGTAATCTCCATAGAATCTTTGTTTTCTTTCCATCCAGTAGATAAAAAGAAATTAAAATTTAAGGGAACCCAGTACATTAGCTCACAGTAGTTGATGTTGTTTTTGTGTTTTGTGATTGCAGATGTTTTTCCTTTGTTAATATTTCATAAGTTGGTAAAGTACATAGTACGTGTTGTTGGGGAATTATGAAAAGAAAAATGACTTGAGAATCGTTTTCTATTTGCTAAGACAGAGCAGCAGAGCTCATTTGTGGGTTTTTATTTTGTAAAGTCATTTCAGACTATATTTCTGTATGAAGTATTCATGTCCTTACCTATGCTAAGAAATGTGACGTAGGAGCTTGTAAGGGAACTTGTACATGCAGATGGCTAATAATGCCATTGATTGATGGCAAGAAATGTAAATACACATTTTATTTTAGATATTGATATTGAAATATATATTGACTTTATTACCAGGAAGGTAAACTTTAAAATTTGGAGGAATAAAGTTTCTATCACTCAGATTGACTGAGTTCAAAGGTTAATGATAGAATTTTTTTAAAGCATTGAATTTGATGATTCCATTTCCTTTGTCTTGTTTTTTTTAACGGAAATATTTTTTATGAATACTTAAAATTAGTGAAAATTTAAAAACACGTAACTTCTGATTTTAGTTTGAATTGTGAAATCTGATTTTTTTTCTTTATTCTTTTGTCTCATTTGATATTAATTCATGGCTCTTTCATATATAAAGATGGAATCAGATGCTTCTCATGTGTGTCTGTTTGCCTTTTGGAAAAATATATCAGTTGCCTATATTTGAAGTAAAATCTGGTATATATACATAATAGGGTGCTAGACTAGTTAGAGGATTGGTGTTGTGGAAGAACTGGGTTAAGTACTACCCATGACATATATAAGCTGCGTGACCGTTGGCAGATTACCTAACTGTTCGGTGGCTCAGGCCACTCTCTGAAGTATTAAGTTACTGATGAATGGCCTATATTTGTTGATGGAGAGTTTTTGCTCTAACATTCCCCTCTGTGGGTGCATCCCATTGAACACAGGTGGTGTTTAATAAATACTCATTGATTGAGATATTCATACAGGTAAAACATAAACTAAAATTTATGTTAATTATATTTATTATATTCAAGGATACATTTATGCCTAAATAGAGGCCTTTGAGTAAATTTAATTTCATATATGCTTTAAGATTATATAGTATTATTTTCAGAAAAACAAGTACCACCCTTTGAGTAGAAAAATGTCTTCATGATATAACTGTACATATGTATCATGTGTGCACATGTTATATACAATGTATAATTTATATTTCTCATTTATATATATGTATATATATATATATATATATATATATACACACACACACACACACATACACACATATAGCACATAGAGACTGAATCCTTATTCAGTATACAAGGAGAATAAAAGTTAATGAAAAGCCAATCACTTTTCAGTCTTTTTATATCCTAATGCAATATTGATACTAGGATATGTCTGTCTCTGGACACACACACACATATATGCACTCTCTTTTCAGATTTCATTCTAACAACCCTACAAAGTGAGGCGAGGAGGTAACATTCTCCTAATTTAGATCAGAGAAGTGAACTTATATATTGATAATTTTTTTTGTCATAGTTTTTCCTTTTAAACTGGATATGTGTTCATATATAGAATCTAATAATTTTAGAGGTGGCAGAATCTCAGCAGCTATGCCTAAATGGAATTCCTTTTCTAAAATACTGAGCAAGTGGTCACCAAATATCTGTTTGATGTTATTCATTGAGAGAGAATCACTTCTGGATAGATTCTTTTCTGTTTTTGGACATTTCCAATTGTAGGAAAAAATTTTTTTGACATATGACTTAAATTTGTGTTTTCCACTTCTACCCATTGCCCCCAATTCTAAGGTTTAGATTTAATTATAAATTTAGTTTAAATCTTGAACAGATTTTAGAGATCTTCTCTTTCAGCCTCCTTACTTTCACAATTGAGGAAGCAGACACAGAAAAGTTCCAATGTCATGTGGCAAATAGCTAAAGCTCAGATTCAAGCTGAACCGCTTTGATTTCAATGAAATGCTTTTTCCCTTATCTCATATTTCCTTTTGTGTGTTTATTTGCAGAATTTGCATTTTATAATGAAATTAGTAAAGACTAAAAAGAAATTTTTGTGTATCTGCTTTTAAAATTTTAGACAGAAATCTGCTTCTCTGGCAACCTCTAGTAAGCTCAATAATCTAATGTTAGTGAACACACAAGTAGATGGAGAACAAGACAGTGTAGTCTGCTGTTACTGAGAAACCCAGTAGTGTTAATGAAATACAAAGACAGGTAAATGGGAAAAAGAAATAAGAGTTTACTGCATTCTGAGAAAGTAAAATTGAAAAACTAGTCTAAAATGCTACCTATCTAACGGCTGTTCTATATTAGAGTAGTTGTATGTTTAAGTTGACAATAGGTAACTTTTTTTTTGTGGGGGGGAAGTGGGAAAACACTTCCTTACACATTAGTTTATGGGAACATTAATCCTTGGCTAAATGCTGTGTCTTTTCTTTCCAGAGCAATTTTTGCTAACTTCAATTGTAACCGATTTTTCAGAGTTTAGAAAGGACTGGATTTCTAGCAGGGATTTTTGCCCTGGGGTCAGTGAACTTGTCTTTTAAAAAAATGTTTTGATAACTGTATTTAATATGATTGTTTTCTTTTGTAATCTTATATAGCTTATTTTATGCATTTAAGAACATTATTCTGAGAATATCATTCCTTGACACAAAAATTTGGAGCTCCTACAACTGAGAAAGAAAACACATGTAAAAGATGACTAACTTATAATCTTGCTTATAGTTTAATTTCTGTAGTCTTGTGTTCATCTCCTTCACATCCTAGAAATAAGATGAATGTTTTATGTAATAAAAATTTCCTTGTCTTTATAAATGTTCTCTAAAATACTTTAATTTTTTTTTGGTGTCAAAATGTTACTGGTAAGTGAAATTCTAAAGCCATTACTTACTTTTTTTGTTTAGGTGATCCCTCCAAAGGAATGGAAGCCAAGACAACGTTATGATGACATAGATAATTTGGTCATTCCAGCTCCTATTCAGCAGATGGTCACTGGACAATCTGGACTCTTTACCCAGTATAACATCCAGAAAAAACCAATGACTGTGAAAGAATTCAGGCAACTGGCTAACAGTGATAAGTAGGTGTCTTTGATTTCCACTTGTATGTAATTTTGTTGTTCCATTTTAATATTTGCAGCCTTTTGTTTCTATTGAGTTTTAAGTATAGTAATTTTTGGTAGTGTGTTTAATGCAAAACTAAATAAAAATAATAGAAATAATTTTTATGTTGAATGTAAAATATAATGCTGATAGACAACTTTAAAATAATTATCCTAGATGGAAAGCAGTTTGTAACACTGCGCACAAATTTATTAAACTGTGCCCTTTGACCCACAGATAACCTGTACAGTACCCAGATTCCAGAGGTACCAAAGACAGGGGGAAAAGATCTTAGATATGCATAAATATATATAGTAGCTTTTTTGTAGTGGGAAAGAACTGAAAACTAAGGAGTGCTCATCAGATGAACAGTGGATGAACAAATTATGGTATGCTAATTCATACTTTAATTGTATATGCTTTTAAATGAGCATTTATAATCCTGAATGGGATTAGAGCAATGATAGCAGCATCCAGAGCATTACATTCTTCTCTAATCGGAATCTTTTCATTGATAGGAGATACTAAAGTGGATACTGGAACTAGAACAGCTCTAAATTGTGATTTGATCATCATGAATCTGGATTTCCCTTGTTTGTAAAATAAGCTTTATTTTAAAGAGGCCAAAAAATATTTATGCCTATTATATGAGGTCATCTTGAAAGTAATTCCTCTTAGTAGCAATTCTTAGTGTTTAATTTATTTATGGTCAGAATTTAATATTATCACAACTCAGAATTTCTTTTGAATTCTTATTGGCTGTTATGGCTCTTTTATTTTTATGTAAATTTTTTAAAAATTGTTTTTATTTGTTAAAAATTTCTTGTTTACATTAACATTTTTAAACATTAATTTTAAAAATTTTGAGTTCCCAATTCTCTTCCTCCAGCTCTCCTCCTACACCTTGAGAAGGCAAGCAATATGATATTGATTATACATGTGAAGTCATGCAAAACATTTCTGTATTAGCCCCTTTGCAAAAGAAAATAAACAGAAAAACCCAAGAAAAATCAAGAAAGTGAAAGAAGTGTGCTTTGATATGTACTCAGAGTTTATTAATTCCCTCTTTGAACCTAAATAGCATTTTTTATCATGGATCCTTTGGAATTGTCTTGGATCATTATCTTGACCTCAGTAGCTCCAGCTTTCACAGTTGATTATTGTTATAATATTGTCATTACAGCATTCAGTGTTGTCTTGGTTCTACTCAGTTCATTTTGCCTCAGTTCAGATAAGTCTTTTCAGGTTTTTTAAAACTGTCTTGCTCATCATTTCTTATAGTACAGTAGTGTTGTATCACAATTCTATAACACAACTTGTTTAGCCATTCCCAAATTGATGGGCATCCCTTCAAGAAGCTACTTTTCTTAGTGAATTTTTTTTGTTGTCCAAAATACCATAAAAAACTTAAGTAAAATAGTAATTATGAAATCTCTTGGCACTACAGAAGAAACCACATTTTGATGCTTGTTCTTTTGGAAATAATAGCACAAAGCTCTATAATAATTTAAATACATTGAGAATTTGTCAGATTCCACATGGATTGGATTGTTAGATATACCTTTGTATTGATAATGAAGAAGAGGTTCTCTTAAGGCAAACCATGAAACAAAATTTCAGGGAAAATGTTTATCCTTTATAAGAAACATAGTTTTAGGCATTCTAGCTAATCCTTTCAGGTTTAAGTTGTTAAAATGCTAATTATCTGTGAGTGTTTTATTTCTGTTGCTGTAATAGGACTTCTGGTCCTATTACAGTTTGTCAGTTAATATTTTGTGTTGTATACATATATATTTAAAAAAATAAATTATACTTATATAAACTTTTAATTATTTACAACCCCCCCCCCCCCCCCCCCCAGCATTCACACTCTTCTGTAGAGAGCACAACTGTGATGGGCTGACCATATTGTTTGAATGGCAAATATATGTTTGCCTAAAAGACTACTTTATGGAGAAGTCACATAGGACAGTCGCTCACATGGTAGTCAGTAAAAGCAAAACAAGGACACTCTCAAGGTCTCTCTGATGAACTTTGTAAGTGATTGTGTGATACGGGAGATACTGGCATAGGACTACCCAGGGATGGTATGCCCTCATCAGAGAAGGTGCTGCATTGTATGAGCAAAGCAGAATTTGAAGTATCTCAAAAGAAACTCAAGATGTGCAAATTTAGGAAATCCACTCCAAATGTTCTCCTGTACTTTCTGTACCTGACCTGTGATAGAGCATTCTGAGCTTGTATTGCTCTGATCAGCCACATTTGGATATGTTGTAACTTGACTCTAATGTAATGATGTCAATTTAGTCCTCTTCCAGAAGGAAGGACAACAACCCGCTTTTAGTAATTTACTTAGTTCTGCTCATTATCTTTTTAAAAAAATTATTTATTTACTTTTAGTTTACAGCATTCAGTTCTACAATCCCTTGAATTCCAAATTTTCTTCCCTTCCCTCTCCTTTCCCCTTCCCCACATGGCATCATGTAATCAAGTTGTAAAGAAGGATTATGACCAATGGAGTGAACAGTGAGATAAAAGGGACAAAACAAACACCAAAGAGAGAGAGAGCAAGTATTTTGCTTCAATCTGCATTCAGACTGTGTAATTCTTTCTCTGAATGTGCATATCCCTTTCCACCATGAGTCTTCTGTAGTTGTCTTTTAACCTTGCATTGCTGAGAGGAGCCTAGTCTATCAAAGTTAGTTGTCACGCATAGGATGCCTGTAATTGGGTACAAAGTTCTCCTGGTTCTGCTCTCTTCACTCACCATCAGTTTATATAAGTCTCTCCAGGTTCGTATGAAATCTGACTTGTTGCTCATTTCTTAATAGCACAATAGTATTCCATTACGTTCATATACCACATCTTGTTTAGCCATTCCCCAATTGATGGGTATCCCCTTGATTTCCAATTCTTTGACACCACAAAAAGAGCTGCTATAAATATTTTTGTACATATGGGTCATCCTCCTACTTGTATGATCTCTTTGGGATATAGCCCTAGAAGTGGTATTACTGGGTCCAAGGGTTTGCTGTAGCCCTTTGGGCATTGTTCCAGATTGCTTTCCAGAATGGTGGGATCAGTTCACAACTCCACCAACAATTTCTGCTCATTATCTTGATTTCATTAGTTTCCTTTTCTCCTCTCTCCCAAGTAATTTTTTTCTTTTTTGAACTCACTTCAAGATGATTTGTTTATTAAGTGCTTAGCGTGTGTCATTTATTGTATTAGGCACCAGACCAAAGATAAAAATGGCAAAGTCTTTGCTGAGGAATACAGCATATAGGTAAATAAAAACAAAATATATGCAGGGATAACTATTTGATAATTAAAAATGAATTTATTGACATATGCAACAAAGTTTTTTTAATATCTTTGCAAAACTTAAGCACTGTATTTTTCTTTTGCTGTAGTCACTGGACTTAAATTATTGAGCATTCAGTTTACATGATTTTGGCATTCTTTAGTTTTTGATTATGAAACCTACTTTTATTACTTTTAATATTACATGTGCAATTGATGGAACAGTTCATTTGTACAGTTACTTGTCAGTTTTGGAGAGGAAAGGGAGAGTATTTAAAATTGGGAGTATCAGGAAAAGCCTTTAGGACAGTGGTTCTCAACTTTCCTAATTCCGTGACCCTTTAATACAGTTTCTCATGTTGTGGTGACCCCCAACCATAAAATTATTTTCATTGCTACTTCATAACTGTAATTTTGCTACTGTTATGAATTGCAATGTAAATATCTGATATGCAGGATGTATTTTCATTGTTACAAATTGGACATAACCCACAGGTTGAGAACCACTGCTTTGGGAGGTATCCCTGGAGATGAGCTTTAAATGAAGCTAGGGATTTCCCGAGGCCGATGTGTGGAAAGGAACATTATCAGAATGGACATAGGAATGTACTTTGTAGGAAACACCAAGCAGTCAAGTTGGTTAAATGAGAGGAACAATGTGTCAGTCGACTAGTATTTATTAACTACTCGGTTGCTTTGCTAGGCACTCTGCTAAGCCCTGGGACTAAAAAGAAAGGCAAAAACACCCTTCCTGTCTTCAAGAAGGGTGGGGAGAGCTGACATGGAAATAACTATGAGTATATGGAGTGTGTGTAAATTTGAGGTCCTTCCAGATGGAACGACTAGTAGGAGTGATTAGGAGAGATCTCTTTCTGACCATGGGCTTTGGGACAAATGTTGAAGGAAGTCAGGAGGAAGAGCATTCCAGGCCAGGGGGGCAGTCAGGGCAAAGACCCAGAGTTGAGAGATGAGTTGAAGAAGCGGCAGGCAGCACATTGTGGCTGCATTGTAGAATGTGGAGGAGAGTCAAATGAAGGAACACCAGAAAAGTATGAAGGTGCCTGGTCATCAAGGCCCAGCTTTTGTGTGCCAGCTTTATGGTGAAGGACTTTACATGTCCAAAATTTTAGAGGTTGTGGGCCATTGTAGCTTCAGCTATTTGTGGGCAGACCTGGGTTTTTTTTTTGACAGTTAAGAGAAATGTAGAGATCGAATACTCTACCCTTCTATAGTAATAATAATATTTGGCCACTGATGGGCTTTGGGGATAAGGGGAGAGAGAAGAGTGGAAGATAACTTCTATGTTAAACCAAGATGGAAGTTGGGGGTGCTCTTGACAGAAATACAGAAGTTTGGAGGAGAGGAGTAGGGGGGTGGGGGACCTGCAACCTCAAGGCTGCACGTGTGACATTTTAGTATTGCCTTTTGATTAAGTCTTAAGTTTTACAGAACAAATCCTTTTATTAAGGCATTTTGTTCTGTGAAGTTTGGATTCAGTCAAAGGGCTGTACTTGAGGACCTAGAGAGCCACATGTGGCCTCAAGTCCGCAGGCTTCCCATCCCTGGTGGGGTTGGGGAAAGAGAATGATTTTTATCTTGGTTCTCTGGAGTTTGAGATCCTTGTGATATATCTAGGTAGAAATGACCACAAGGTATTAGGAATATGAGACTGGTTCCCAGAAAGATTTGGGAGTCATCTGCAGAGAGATAGTCAACAAGCATTTATTAAGTATCTATTGCCTGCTATGTGTCAGGCATTGTGCTGAACAGGGGTATACAGAGTCACAAATGGAAGTCCCTCCTTTTAAGGAGTTAACGCTCTAACATATGTATATGTATGTGTACATTTATACATACATAAGCATATATCCATTTATAGGAATATACGTAACCAATTCACTATTAAGTAGTTATTGGAGGGACATTAATAGCTAAGGGCGTGGGGGCAGGTCAGGAAAGGCTTCATGTAAGAAGTGGAGAGCTGAATCTTGAAGGAAATAACTGAACACTGTCTGCAAATGGAACTGGCAAAATGCCTTTTCAACAGCCCAAACTGCATGTGAACACGGGAATAGAAATTAGCAGAACACCTGGCTGCAATGGAGACTGTAGGGATGAAAAACACATGGGAAATAAAAGCAGTTCTTGGGAAGTAGTACTTGATAATTCTGTGCCTGTTTGTGGGAACAAACCCTGAACTCTGAAAAAGTGCAATTCATTGGTAATAAGCTTCTGGTATTTCTAAACTGGCCAGTGTTATTTTGCATTGGCAGAGTCAAGCTCTGAGTGAATATAAAGAACAGGAAGAAGGAATCTCTGATGTAAGTAACCAACCATGGTCAATATAATGGAACCCATGGGAGCTGATGAGAACTTTAAGCAAGAGCATGGAGAAAAAGAAAGACACCCAGGATGGAGCCCTAGGGCACTAGCATTCAGTGATAATAATTTTTGGGGTGAATGAGTGATAATGTAGCCAAGGAATAGTAAGTTTGGTAAAAGAATCTGGAGAGAATAGTGTTATAAAAGCTAAAATTAACTTTTTGTTTTGGAGAGGGGGAAGGCAAGGCAATTGGGATTAAGTGGCCCAAGGTCACATAACTAATGGGTGTGTTGTGTCAGAGGCCAGATTTGAACTCAGGTCCTCCTGACTCCAGGGCCAGTGCTCTATTCACTGTGCCACCAGCTGCCCCTAAAATAACACTTTATACGCAGTATTATTCTATTGTTTCCTTTTCTGGATCTTTATTCATGTCATAGCTACCAACCTTGGGAATCCCCATAGGCTCTGTCCTTGACCTTTTGTCTCTCTTTACAATTTCATTTGATAAGATGTCATTACCTCCCATGGGTTCAGTTATCATCTCTATACAAATGACTCTCAGATTTACTTGTGTATTCTTAACTTCTTTACCAGCTTCAACTCTTGTATCTTCAACTGCCCATTAGATTTCTCAAACCTGAATGTTCTGTAGGCACCCTAAATTCAACATTTCTAAAACTGATCTCAATATCTTGTCCCTGTTCCAAACCCTCTGTTAATGACACCATTATCCTCCCAGTCACCAAGGCTCACAACTAAGGCATCATCTTTGATACCTCACCATCACTATCTGCTGTGCCACCTAGTTGCTTCAACCTCTATGCTTGACATATAGTAGGCACTTGTTAAATGCTAATTGACTGCTTGTTGATCATATGGACTAATATCTTCAGGGTCAGGAGGTGTAACGTCAAGTACAAGCAGCTTCCCAGAGGACTGCTGCTGTGAACAGCCTTCAAGGTCCTGATACAAGCATAGTGAACTCTCCATTTATTCAGTAACATATTAAGGCAGAACTTTCACAGAAGATAAAAATACAGCATTCACCATGTCCCAACTCAACAACTTAACACTAAAATTAATGTAGTTTTCATCAAAGTGATCACATAGTTTTAAACAAAATACATTCATTTAGGAAATCATTTAGTAAGTCCTCAATTCAGTCACAAAGTACAAAGGTTAAAGTTCTCTTTTAAACAAGGTGCATTCATTTAGACAATCACAAAGTTCGCCCCTAGGTCACATAATATTAATCTCCACAATCAAAAAGTCTTCCTTCTTAAAGTACATTCATTTAGTCAATCACAAAGCAGAAAGGCCAACCATCCCTAGGTCACAACTAGGTTACAGTATCATCAGTCAGCATGAAGTACCTAAGGAGAGGTCTTTTCATCTTGACCCAAGGCAGATTCTCAGCTTCCTTGGTCCCCCTTCCCACAGTTTCTGTGCCTGGGAAGACAAAGCTTAAGAAAGCCACAATAACATTCATGCATATTGCTGGTGTCCTCATCAATTCACTTTCTGCCTGTGGAATCAACCTATGTTTGAGGCTTCTATTAACAAACAAATCTGACAAAGTAACATCAAAACAGACAGACAAAATACTGGCACAAGTCGGCAGCTCTGGGTGGCCCTCAGATACCCTGGGCAGCTTGAACAGGACCTCAGAAGTCCTGGCAGCTCTGCCTGGCAGTTATCTCCCTCTCCCTCCCTCCCTCCCTCTCTCTCTCTCTCTCTCTCTCTCTCTCTCTCTCTTTTTCTCTCTCTCTTTCTCTCCCTTATCAACTCTGGCTCCTGGAACTCTTTCTCTCTCTCTCTCTCTCTCAGCATTCTCTTTCCCTACAGTTCTCTCTTTCTCTCTCCCTGCCTCCAAGATGCTGCTCCCAGAAATTCTTCTGGCCTCCCTTGGCTTGGGTTTTTTCCATCTCCTTCCTGTTCAGCCCCCTCCCGTCATGTCGACAAGTCCATCCCACTGTGGAATTCCCAAACTCTGGGTTAGCTTGGCAATACAAGGGGATCTTCAAATTCCGTTACCATTACAGGAGGCACCTTAGAAATGATCTGATTTGGGCCCCTTATTTTGCAGATGAAAATGAACCTGAAGAGATTCAGTGACTTGCTAGTACAGATAATGTCAGAGTCAAGATTTGAACCTGAGTCTTATGACTATCATTGTTAAATCTTGTTCTTTCCTTTAGAATATATATATATTCTATATATATGTATATATGTATATATATATATATATATTTACATGAGATATGGGAACAGGCAGTTTTCTGTTTTTTATTAGGAAGGATTCAAATAAAGGTTATGCTGAATTCCACTGAAAACTAAATTTAGAATATTTAAAATGAGATTAGAACCATTACATTTCTCTTGTAGGGAAATTTGCTTATTCCTTTACTTTTCTTTATATCTGGGATCTGATTACTGTAAATAATGAATGCTTCTGAATTGTCTGCATTATTTGTATTTCTACTGCATTTCCATGGAGCAGGAATCAGTTACCATATGTTGCATAATTATAGCTTCAAATAGCAAGAATTCAAATACATGGAGAACCACTTCAAGTGATTGATTATTTGGGCAGATACAGGATCTGGCTAGAGTTCGTTAATGGTAATGGCTTTGTTGTAGAGTAGGTAATTCAGTTCATATCACAAATTGTCAAGTGCTATTTTGACCTCGAAGCAACTTAAAGATTAATAGTCAGTCTAGAAGGTGGTTAAGGGAAAAAACCTGAGAGTTTTATTATATAGTTATAAGTCTTATAACACCCAACACTAGAAGATCTTCATTTTCTGGATGTCTGCTGGAATGCTTTGCCTCTGATGAAAGCAGATCAATTAAAAATTTCTGAACTTGAATTAGTTGTAGATTCATCAAGCCACCTCCCTTGCAGGGTTGTTGTGAGATGAAATGAGATAATGTGTGTAATGTACTTGGCAAACCTTAACGTGGTATATAAATCCTGACCATTATTTTTGTTGTTGTTATTTTTTTGGTTCTTTTAAAAAAGATGGAAAAACCAAACTAATGAAATTCTGTTTTGTATCTGGGTTCTTACCAGTGAGAAAGAAGTGGTTGCTTTGGTGAAAATACTGGAAACTTTAAGGCAAAAGTGGCCATCCTCTTTTAGATACTGTAATAGAGGAGAAATTTTGAATAGTCTAATGAGCATCCTATATTTTCTGAGAACAGATGTTAAAGAGTTAAGAGAAAAGATAAAATTGGATACTATGGGCAAAATTTTTATTAGGGAAGACATTGTAGGAAGGCTAAGTTTTTAGTAATGAAAATCTAAAGAGAGATGATTCTATCAAGAGAAAAAGGATACCCAGAGTGTGGGAATGTGGGGACAGAGTAAGAATGCTCTGGCAGTCCCTGTGGCCATATCATTGTGCCTGGTTTCCTGTGAGGATTAGTTGAAGGAACTGAAGTATTTACCTTTACCTTGGAGAAGAGAGCACTTAGTTGGACCATGACAGCTTTAAGAAAGGCTGTCTTGGAAAAATGAGTCTTATTTTGCTTCATCCCAGGGAGAAAAGTGAGGAGCTGTGGGTAGAATGTCAAAGATACAAATTAAATCTTGGTGTCCAGAAAAACTTTTAATCTATGCTACCTAATTTAGTACTGTTCTCAGAGGACAGTGGACTCTGGGGTTTTTCCAGAAGAGGCAGGAGGACCCTTTTTTGTGATTTTGTTGGGGGATTCTTTTTCCATCTGTGGGTCTTGGTAGATATCCACTGAGGTACTTTACAACTGTAAAGTTTCTGTGATTCTAGGAAGTCACAGTGTTTGATTTTCTGAATATTTTTTTAAATTTTATTTCATACTTTAGTTTGAAATCCTCTTACTTTATAAAACTTATTTTTGAAAAATATTTTAATACTTTTCACCTAATTCAATTTTGCTATGTAATTTTATGTATTTAGGGTTTAGACCTATTTCATTAGCCATTGGAATTGCTATACAAAGCATAAAATGCTGTATTATATTTAATAAAGTGGCAATTCATTAGAAATTTCAATAAAGTTAGCATTTAAATCATAAGCCATATTTCTCTACAGTCCACTCAGTGTTCTTTCTAATGACCATATGGTGCTTGGAACAGTTGGGAAATTTGTGCTGGAAGCAAAATAATTTTTACTGGTAACAGGAGGTGTTCCATCTTTTCATCCATCTGTTGTTTTCCAGGAAAAACTCTTACATAGGTAAAGGGCACTTCAGGTTTATTTCAATGGAAATGGTACCAAGGATATTATGTTACATTTTTCTTATTTCTCAACTGAGTCCAGTGAGTGTTGGTAGGTAGTTCATATTGAACATTAGTAAGGATCTGATCCCAAAGAGTAGGTATTGTTTATAGTAACAGGTTAATGTTAGTGGACTATAATTTGTATCTTCATGTTTTGTTACTGACTACCACTGTCCTTTACTTTTTATTAAACATTATGTAATCTATTATATAACACTTCTTAACCTATGGGTTGCGACCCCATATTGGGCCTGAAAAATTAGGCTACAGTAAAAAGTTTCTGAATGTACAATCACCAAAAATTCATTAAAAATCAAATGCATAATGGATCAGAGGTGTTTCTGGCAGCACTTGCCCATGTTACATCATGCAACTTTACTGCAGCATGGTTCTGAACACAACATTTGCCCTTTGCATTCCACGTGCCTTCAGGCCATGCAGTGCTAATGTACTGCCAAAATGGGGAAAGAAGTCACCAGTGGAAAAAGTTTAAAGAGTTCTGATCTATAAAATACAAATAGATTTTAGCAGAAAATCAAGGCAACTGGTGGTTCCTTTGGAACAGAGAAGGATTGTGTTATAGGAATTTTGATTGCAAAGGTCTGGGGATAATTCTGCAATAAATTTCTTTTACCGAATTTTATTGATGATTTTTGCCTTTTTTAAAAAAAGTGAATTTATTTATTTTTTAGTTTTCAGCATTCACTTCCACAAGATTTTGAGTTATAAATTTTCTCCCCGTGTCTCCCCTACTCCCCACCTCAATATAGCAAGCATCCTGAACACCCCCCAATCTGTTCTCTCTTATGTCCTCCCTTGTAGGGCAAGATGGATTTCTATACCCCATTGCTGTGTATCTTATTTCCCAGTTGCATGTAAAAAACAATTTTTTAACATTTGTGTGATGTTTTTTGTGTTATATCAGATTCACTTCTGAATATGTTCTCCTCCCAAATGAGACTTCCCTTTCAGGAAAGCCAGCATGTTAGTCTTGTCTTTAATATTATACATAATATTATCAAATCCCTCTGGCAGTAAAAAGAGGCTGCTATTTCTTGCTGTCTCATGGAGTTATTGATTTTTGTTTTGTCCATTCTAATTTTTAGGCATTTTCTGAAGGGCAGATGCCTTTAACATGGAGTTTGTGAACTTGATTTTTAGAGATATTTTGATAATTGTATATCAGTATAACACAAATCCTTTTGACTCTTTTGCATTTTAAACATTAAAGATCCTTCTGAAAAGAGACTTCCATAGCCTTCACCAGAAGCTTATAGGGTCCATGGCACAAAAGTCTTCACTGACCTTTTTGTGCAGTTGGTCTAGAAGTTGTTTTTCTCTCTCTTTTTTTTTTTGCCCTTTTTTTTTTTGGAAGGGCAATGGGGGTTAAATGACTTGCCCAAGGTCACACAGCTAGTAAGTGTTAAGTGTCTGAGGTCGGATTTGAACTCAGGTCCTCCTGACTCCAGGGCCAGTGCTCTATTCACTGTAGAAGTTGTTTCTCCTTGGCTATGTTGATAATTATTTAATTTGGTAGGAACTTCCGACTTTTGCTAGAGTAGATATTCTGCTATTTTATCTTGGTTGTTTGTATGTTATCCCTTCCATTAGATTACAAATCCCTTTAGAGTTGGGACTATGTGGTGTTGTTTTTTTCTTTTTGCCTTTCTTTGCATCCATAGTGTTTAGCACATTGCCTGGTATATAGTTAATAAAAACTTACTGACTTGACTTCATAATGGGAAATGGGTGTCCTTCCTTTAATTAAAGTACTCATCTTGCCAGGAATGAATTGTATTGATTCTTAAATGAATCAGGGAATAGAAGAGAGGTTTTTGACCTTATTCTTAATGTCTTAGACACCTCTGGCAGTATGAAACTTTTGGATTCCTTCTTAGAATAACCATGGTGCAGTGTGTAGGGGTGGTGAATCTGCAGCCTGGAGGTAGCAGGTACCCCACCCTGGTATAGAGCATCTTGTTAATTTAAGTTTGTGTATGGGGTAGTTTCCACTCCTTACTTGTAAATTCTGAATTTGGACTGTTAGATGTGATACGGTTTCAGGGGTGTTGGGAACCCTGAAATGTCAGCGTACAGGGCATCATTGCCTGGAATGAATTCACGTACTCTTCCAGTCAAATGGCAAAGTTTGTTGTGACTCCAGTAGAAGCTGGTGAAGTTATTTAGGGAACTTGCAAGCTAATGAGGATGGTGCTGATGCTGCTATAGTAGAGGGACAGCGAAAGGATCTTGGTGGGATTAAGGAGTGGTCAGTAATCTGGGGTGGGCTAAGTAACAGTGAAAGGAATGTCAAGAAGGCTAATTATGTCATCTGCATTGCTTCTAGACACCTGGTCTTTTTTCTTTAGGGGTCCAGGGCCTATTACCCCATCAGGTGTATTATTTGGGTGTATGAGTATGTTATTTTTTTCATCCAAATCAGTCTTATTTTGGGGTTTGTGGTTTGACCATTAAACTTGCATATGTTTACGTGCCCATATATAATATGCATTTATAAGTTTATCAGAAGAGAAAATGAAAATAGCTTGGTAGCCTAGAATCTTTATGTTGGAACACAGAGAGAAATTATATTAGCAATATATTTGTCATAAATGTAGAAGAGTTAAAATGGTATATCTTGAGTGCTCAAGATAAGTTTTAAATTATAGTAGTACATATTGTAAAAGTATTATCATATATAAGCTATTTGACAAGGAAGTGATATTTATTATAATACAGTCAGATGGAGACGTAGAAATTACAGGGGACTTCAAAACAGACCTTCTCTTTGGGATTGGCAGAAGAAAGACAGGAAGAAGTATTCATCAAGAAGTGTTGTCAGTTAAGGATGAAAAGAGTAGTAGAAATTAATTGTGAGGGGTAAATTTTGACTTAAATGGGAAGTATAAGAGTTATTATTATTTTTTTGCTTTTTTGGAGGGGGAAAGACAGGGCAGTTAGGGTTAAGTGACTTGCCCAAGGTCACACGGTTAGTAAGTGTTAAGTGTCTGAGTCTGGATTTGAACTCAGGTCCTCCGGACTCCAGGGCTGGTGTTCTATTCAGTGCACCACCTAGCCATCCTGGAAGTACAAGAACTTAAAAAGATATGGGGTAATACTTAAAACAGTCCCAAGATAGTAGGAGAGAAAGATAAGAACAAATTTGATGAACTTTGTTAGTGTTGATTTTTGTAAGACAGACTAGAATGACCTCATTTCTTGATAAACTATTCTGGTCACTAAACTGTTCTCTCAAACTGTAAGACATGCAAAAAGTATTTTTCTTTTTTTTGTGGAGATCTACTGATTTTCTAGGCTTGTTAACATAAGCTAACTAAAATTAAAAAAATAAAAAAAACATGATTTATTTTTTAAAGAGGAAATTTGTATTTGCTAATTGTATTTTATGTGATTTTTAAAATTTTTTGCCCAAGACTCTTGGTTAGGTCTAGAATGGAAAGTCCTTGCCCGTACTTTCATTTCTTTTGCTCAAGTGGGCTTTAAGATTTTCTGTTTATATTTGTAATCTCAGTCATTTTGACCAATGACGTTATAAGCTGTTACCCCACCCACAAAATCTCACATACCTCATGAGGGTAGGAATAAATGAAATGTTCTAAAGACTTAGCGTACCACTTCAGAAAGTTTCACTCTTGGCCTAGAGCTGGCCTGCACAACACATAGCTGAGGGTCTTCAGGACTGATTACAGCCAGCCTGTGAAAGACGTAGGGCTGTCACTTCACACTCTCCTTTTTGTCATATGATCCCTATGTCATATCCCATATGATCGCCAACCATTGTTGGTGTGCCTCTAGTTTAACCCATCTGGGGCCTGAAGAAGTTCAGCCTATTTTAATTTTGGCCCCTACTACTAACAGGTTGTGCAGCTCCGGCCTAGAGTCTAGTTTTTTTTTTAGGAGATTTGTTCTGTAAAGTTTGGATTCAGTTAAAGCTCTGCACTTGAGGACCTAGAGGGCCACATGTGGCCTAGAGGCCACAGGTTCTCCACCCCAACCTCCACCATATTCCTTTGCTTTCTTCGCTTTTGGGAACTTGGAGGTTATCTCTCTCTGAAGAGCGTTATTTTCCTCAAGATCGATCAGATGGTTTTTTCTTTGTCTTCATCTTCTTTTATGCCCACATAACTTTTAATGCTCTACTTTTCCCCAGTGTCGTTTGTCTTGTATGGGCTTCCATTACAGTATGCTCTACTAGTTTTTTACCTGCTTTCTAAATGTTACTTTATGTTCTTCTTCACCTGCACTTCAAGCAACTCAAACTCTGGTCTTGGACTCTCTTTTTTTCCTTAGTTATTTCTTTTGATCACATGAGTTTATTTCTTTCCATATAGATGTTTTCCAAGTCATGTCCCCTGTTTCTCCCTTTATATCTACCTAGCCTTGATTTTTCATGTGATTTCTAGTCCTGCATTATCAGCTATACCTCTGTATCTGGATGCCCAAAGTCATCTCAAATGGTAAAGTATTTCATTTTGAAACAGCATGGGGATCTCAAACTCAGCATGAACAAAATGGAACTCATCTTCCCACTCAAACCTTCCATCCTTTGAGAACCGCTTTCTTCTTTGCACTTCATAGATTTGAAGCCATACTTGACTCTTCCCTTCCCTTCCCCTTTTTTATCCATTCAGATTTCAAATCCTGTCATTTTTTTCCTCCAAAACTTCTCTCACATCTATCCTTTTCTGTTTACTCACACAGTTAGCATCCTTGTTTAGTCCTTATTGCTTATATGGACTCCTTATTGATCTTCCTATAGTCTCATTTCTGTTCAGAAATGCTCCCATGTTTATTCAGCCTAAATTCAATATTAGATCTCATTCTCACTAGCATGAAAAATTTTTGTCTGGGATAGAAACATTAGGAGGAAGTGACTCCCAGTTATTTCTTCATTTCCCACCAGCTTTACTGCTTTTGAACTTCTCTGTAGTGCCCTAGGAACCTCATCAGTGGGCATTATCATCATCCTGCAAGATGGAATTATCCTTGTACTCACATTTCATCACTACCCTCTGCTCCTTTGTTTATAGAGTAGAGCCAAGAGTGCCAAAACTTCCATTTAAGGAGGGGACCCAGAACCATAAATCTCTTCCTCCTAGCTGGACTGCTTTTGCACTTCTTTGGAATTTTATATCATGTCTCTGCACCTCACCCTCTTACCCTTTAGCTTACTTTTAGCTTACTTTTTGTCTTCATCCATTGGACTGCAAGCTTCTTGAGGGCAAAGGCTATCTTTTAGTTTTATTTGTAACTCCAACATTTAGCACAATAGAAGGTGCCTAATAAATATTTACTGACTGACTGACTGACAACTTTCTGCCTTAGTTTGTGACAGGAAAGAAGGAAGTTGAATATGTCCTAGATTCTGGGAAAGCAAATTCTACGGGATTCAGAAAAAGGATAGGTGGGGTGCTATAGAGTAAAATTCTACAGGGAAACTCCTGTGGGGTATGGGAAACTCTCAAGGGGGAATTCCAAAGCTCTTGGTGGGTGTGAAACTCTCTTGGAATGGGGGTGGGAATGGAAAACTCTGGGGTGAAGGGTGTGGAAATGGTGAACTTCTCAGTGATCAGGGACAAAAATTCCAATGGGGATTTAAAAGCAGAGATGTCTGAAGAGAACAATATGGATAAAGATTCATTAGCCAACTTAGATTTTAAAAATATGCCCACAGTAGATAGAATCACTTCTCGATAACATAAGCTAAATATAAAAGAATAACCCAGTCAGCCCTGAAAAGTAGCATCCATAATGATAAGGCTCCGAATGAGATTCAGCAGGTGAGGGTAGCCAAGGACCAGAAAACAGATGTTGGGTGCTTTTTGTTTGTTTTAGCTACATTCAGAAGCAAGTGGAGTATTAAAGAAGGGTGTAGGATGGTTGCTTTTGTTGGGTGAAATGATGATTATCACAAAAGGAGACTTTGTTTCTGTCTTCTAATGAGCATGACTGTTATACTGGAAATAAGAGACTGAACCAATAAGCACTGATTAAGTACCTACTAACACTGGGCTAGGTGCTGGAGATATAATCATTTAAAACATGAAATAATTCTTAAGGAGCTTATGTTCTATTGAGGAAAACAACCTATAGAAAGTCAGTAAACTCAAATGGATCTGGTTCGTTTAACAGACCTTTGAGTAATAGTAGATTGCAACCCATGTATCCATATCCTTCTGGAAGTCTGTCATGGTTGGTTTACTTAGTGTGCTGGAGCTCTTCCTCGATTTTCCCTCCATTTTAGGGGTACCAGTGGAGCACTCTGGCTGGCTATTATCATGTCTAAATCTCGCATATGGGGCTGTCCCATTTTCTCTGCATGTCATATAAATCCTTAATGCATCCTTTACTTGTATTCTGTATGTTACAGTCTGTTCACCTCCACTGTGCTCTGTTCCATTACTCTTGGTGAAATGCATATCTTTAGTTCTTTGGAGGCAGAGATATTCCTGGTCTTGTTGCCATGCAGCAATACTGCTAAAGTATTTGTTTTAAAAATGTGGATGGGCCTTTGCTTTTGGAAAGTTTGGGATGAGTTAAAGTGCTTTGCAGTTTCTCCAGAATAATCCAGCTTACTCTCTTCTTGCTTTTCAACTCCAGGTTCAATTTATTGATTTGTACTGAGATTTACATACAGTTTGGCAAGTTCTTTAGGGTGTTCATTCAGATACCTGATCAAAGTTAGGTAATAGACATTCTTCTGGATGTTTCATAAGTATCTTGAAGTCAGTGTGTCCATAATATAACTCATTATGCTATATTTTAGCCTTAAACCTTCTCTTCTTTAAAATTTTCCTATTATTGATAAAGGCACTATCATCTTCCCAGGCACCTAGCCCATAACATGTTACCCCATCCTCAACTCCTCACTCTTATTTGTCCCACATATTCAGTATGGTACCAAAATCTTGTTTCTGCTTTTATAGTATCTCTTTTACGCATTCTTTTCTTTCCATCTACACAATCACTAGGGTAGTTCAGGTCCTTATCAGCTCTCACTTGAACTATTGTAATAGCCTCTAACTGCTCTTCTTCTCTCAAGTCTCTCCCCTTCAAGTCCATTCTTTACATAGCTACCAATGTCAGTTTTCTGAAACACAGTTCTTACTGTGTCACCATTACTTTTCACCTGCTCCCCATTCTCCTTCCCCATTCATTGAGTCCCATTATATCTATATTACCACTAGAATCACATGTAAGATCCTCTGGCCTAAGATCCTCCTTGTAAACTGACCCCTTTCTTACCTTATTAGTCTTCTTATACTAAGTCCTCTCCACACACTCAACAATCAGGCTACGTTGGCCTAGTTGTTCCTTGAACGTGGCATTCCATCTACCATCTTACATGCCTTTGTTTTGGCCATTTATCCTCTAGGACTGGAATGTTTTACCCTCTGTTTCCCTGGATTTCTTTCCCTGTGTTCCCTACCTTTCAGTTTTCTTGGATTCTTTCAAGTTTCACTTCAGATTTCAATTTCTGCTGGAGGCCTTTCTTGCTTTCTATTCTCCTCAACTCAGCCTCCACCCCAAGCTCCCTCTCCATCCCTTTTCACCACCTACTAATACTTAATGCTTTCAGATTATTATCCATCTACTTTGTATATATCTTGCATGTATGTATGTATGTATTCATATGTTGTCTCCTTTAGAATGTAAACACTTTGTGAGAAAGGTCTGTTTTTTGTCTTTCTTTGTATCTCAATACTTAGCATAAGGCGTAGTGCTTAATAAGTAATAAAAATGCTTGTTGTCTGATTGATATATCCATTTGACCTTTCTTGTATGGATGGACAGATCAAACTCTGAAATAATTATAGATCTTTTTTCTATACTGTCTTTGAGCTTGATGAAAATCAATATTATCTTTAAATAGTAGCATATAAAGCAGTGCCTCTTAAACTGTGGGTTTGGACCCAAATTTGGCAACGGGAAATGGTTTCTGAATGTGCAATGACCAAAAATTAGTTAAAAAATGAGATGTGTAATGAACCTGAGGTGTTTCTGGTAGCTCTTGCTCCACTGTAGCCTTGGTTGTGAACACAAAGCATGTGCACTTGGCACTGAGGATGCCCTTAGGCCACGGAACAACAATGAACTACTGCGAAAAGGAGAAAAGAGGTTTCTAGTGGAAAAAGACTTCAGTATTCACAGGGATCTTTTTTCAACCTGGACTCTATGCTTTATCTCCTCAATCACAGTTGTATATACTTTGGACAAACATCTATGTTCCTATTTTATGTTTTGCTTGATATTTATTACCTAAAGAATTATATAGAATAAATAGAAAAATAAATACAAAATAAGGTAGTAAGGGTGTTAACATGTAGCTAATCAGGAAAGGCTTTCTATAGAACAAAGATTCTTAACCTGGGTTCTGTGGACTCCAAAGGAGACTCTGACTTGGATTTTTATTTCTACTAATCTTTTACTTGCATTTCTTTAGATTATGAATGTAGGCAAGAAAATATTATTCTGAGAAGGTATATATAGACATTGTTAAACTGCCAAAGGAGTCTTTGATACCTAAAAAGTTAAGCTGTAGAAGTTGTTGCTTCACCTGTGGCTTGAAAGACAAGAGGGATTCTGTGAGACAGAGGGGAGAAGCAAATGTATTCTAGGCATGGATGGCCAGTGACAAGGTATACAGAAGGGAGAGGTATCATTCGTGAGGAATAGAAAGACAGCCAATTTGACTACACTGATGTTCCAGGGGATCAGGGAAGGAGGAAGGGAAAAGAATTAAAGATTTATATAGAGTTTGTTATATGCCAGGCACTTTGCTAAGTTCTTTTTACAACTATCTCATTTGAGTAGAGGTAATGATAATGTGATTGAACCAGTACATTGGGGTTTGGTTGTTTATGTGTCAGATAGAAGAATTTATGAACGAGGAACCAGGGAGTTGGAGATGTAGGAGACTGTAAGAATGACAGTACAGAAATAAGGATGTTTGTTAGAGGAGTGATTTGCCTGTGGAAATGATAATAAGTGGACATAATGGACATAATGAATTTGAGAGCTCATGGCTAAGAACAAAACTATCTAAGAGTGCATAACATAAGTAAAGAGGTAGAAAGTGACCACTGAGATGCCCTTGATTTGTTCAACTCACTTGGCCCTGATTATTTATATTATATTTTTGCTTACTAAACAAATGATCAGATATGATTTTTGTTCCCCTATCAATAATATTTGAAAGATTGTGGAGAATGGAAGAGATACCTTAAGATTGGTGAAAAATAAATGTTTTTCTGATTAAGATAAAGAAGAAAAAAAAACAGTCTGTAAGCCATAGCCTTGTGAAATTGTCTGGTTTTAGGAATACTTTAGAATGATTTATTAAAGATATGCTTAGTGAACATCTAGAAAGGAAAGAAAAAAAGTATTGTAAAGAGCCATCTTAGCTTCATCAAGATTATAGGGTGGGGTGGCTAGGTGGTGCAGTGAATAGAGCACTAGACCAGGAGTCAGGAGGACCTAAGTTCAAATGTGGCTTCAGACACTTAACGCTTACTAGCCGTGTGATGTTGGGCAAGTCACTTAACCCCAGTTGCCTTGCTTTCCCCTCTCTCCCCCTCCCCCAAAAAGAATATAGGTCATGCCATACGAATCTTATTTCCTGTTTTTTATAGAATTGCTAAAGTAGTAGATTTTGGAAATTTTGTAGATATATTGTTGTGGTTCTATAACTGGAGTGGGTTGAATATGTCCCCATCCTCCCACGCTGGTAATCGTGTTATGGAGCAGAATGGGGTTTGAGTTAAGTTTGCACTTAGGTAGATTTACAAAGGACATGAATGTGCTTTGGGCAAGAGTCTGTTAGGACAAAGAATCTATAAATACAATTGTAAGACTCATGACAAGAAGCTCTTGAGAGCCCAGGACACCTTTTTGTTGATTGTTTTTTTACCTGGAGATTATGAAATATGTGCTTATTTTATAATTGACCAAGTTAACTTAGACTTTTGAGTTGTCCATTTAACTGTGACATATAATTTACCTAAATTTTAGCAAAGCATATGGTAAAGGTGCAGCAATGTGGCCTAGAAGATTATGTAGTTAGAATAATTTGGAACTTGTTCAATGTCAGTTTTGCAGGAAGTTCTAGCGGATGCACCACATATCTGTACTTGACTTTATGCATTTTAATATTTTAATCAGTGACCTAGATAAAGGCATAGATGTCATTCTACACGTGTAGCTGTTGAAAAGCTGGTAATGTCTAACACACTGGATTGATTATCTGGGTGCATATTGTAGAAAGAATTGTTTTTCAGATAAAGATTGGAGTAGACGACCATTGAAAATCTTTCTGTCTTTGAAATTATGTGATGCTTTTGTTTTCAAACTTCAGAATATACTTTTGAAGTGAGCTTCTTCTCATATAATTCAAAGGCTGTAAACCATTGATTTAGGTTTCAGAACTTTTTTCATAACTTAAATTTCTTTAATCATATTACTAGCTATACCTGAGAGACAAATTTTTTGTCATATAATAAAGTCATGTGACTGACACTGTCAGTGGCAAAGGTCCTTTTGGATTTTTTCTAGTTGTGATGATTATATTGGCAGATCTAAAATTTGTACCTAGTAGCTGACTAATAGTGTATATTTGTAAGATAACTCACTGAAATTAGGGTTGTAGCCTGTGGTTGTTGAACATTATTGCTCTGGGAACTTCATTGATCCATACAAGATTTAAATTTATAGCTTTGGCTTCTTTACGTGATATTCTAATCACCGGCTAGTAATTTTTAGTTGAATCACAACATTTGTTTGAAAAAACTACTGGAGTTTAGAAGAAACTTAATTTCAGCATTATATACCTTTCTGTATAACTCTAGCTTAGTGGCTTTTTGGAATAATTAAACCAAATTTGATTATCAGTACTAAAAATATGTCTCATTGGTTAGCTACATAGTTGATTTATAGGTTTTCCATATGAAAAGGAAATCATTTTTACTGCTTACTCAAGTTTACAAAAATGTAAAAATGATTTTAAAAGCAGGAAAATATTATTCCTTGCTGTTCTGCATTTCCTCTCTCTTTTGTGGTTTTCTTCCATTCTAGGGCTATTGTGACAAGAACCTATTATTGGGCCTAAGGCTGTCCTTGTGTTTGCTTATTCTTTTGAGTGGGGAGAGAATTTTGTTTGTTTTAATTAATTAATTTTTAGTTTTCAGCATTCATTTCCACCAGATTTTGAGTTCCAGATTTTCTCCTCATTTCTCACCTCCCCTCCGTCCCCAGATGGCGTGCATTCTGATTATCCCTTGCTCCTGTCTGCCCTCCCTTCTATCACCCCCACCCTGACCCCCACCCCTTCCCCTTTACTTTATTGTAATGCTAGATAGATTTCTATACCCCATTGCTTGTATATCTTATTTCCAAGTTGCATGTAAAATACATTTTAACATTTGTTTTTAAAACTTTGAGTTTCAAGTTCTGTCCCTTTTCCCCTCCCCACCCACCCTCATTGAGAAGGCAAGAAATTCAATATAGGTTATACATGTGTAGTTATGCAAAACACTTCCATTATAGTCACGTTGTGAAAGAAAAACTATTATTTCTCTCCATCCTATCCCGCCCCCACTTATTCTTTTTTCTCCTTTGACTCTATCCCTTTTCAAAAGTATTTGCTTATGACTACTCCTTCCCCTAATCTGCCCTCCCTTCTATCATTCTCTTTCCTCCCCCCACCCCCAACCTCTTCCCCCTTACTTTCCTGTAGGGTGAGATACACAATTGAATGTATATGTTATTCACTCCTTAAGTCGAATCCCTAGAGTAATGTTCACCCATTCCATTTCACCTCTCCCCTCTTCCTCTCCATTGTGAAACCTTTTTTTCCCTCTTTTATGTGAGATAATTTACCCTGTTTTGTCTCTCCCTTTCTCCTCCCAATATATTCCTCTCACCCCTTAATTTTATTTTTTAGATATCCTTTCATATTCAGCAAATCCTGAACCCTCTCCCTTTCTCTCTCCCTCCCTCTCTGTCTTTCTTCTCGTGTGTGTGTGTGTGTGTGTGTGTGTGTGTGTGTGTGTGTGTGTGTGTGTGTGTGTGTGTGTGTGTGTGTCCACTTGCCCTAATACTGAGAAAGGTCTCATGAGTTACAAATGAGAGAATAGTTTTCTGTCATAATCCTTGCCTTACTCCATATCATTTGTAACAGTTTCTAGAGGAAGTAGACTGGAGCCAAATTAGCCTTTACCTGTTACTTCCTTTCCTCTATGTTCTTTCTAACTTTGTCTTGCCTTCGGTAGCATACAAGAAAAAAGAATGGTGTAGTGGAAAGAGGATTCCCTCTCCTACTTAGTATTATGTGAACTTTGACAGGCCACTTTCACAGGTCTTTTCTCATCTGTGAAATGAAGGTGATTGGATTAGATATCTTAAGGTCTTTCAACTGTAAACTGTATTATAGATTCCACAGTATTTTCTTAAGGTGTTTATGGAATAGGCTAAGGTGCTTACCACTCAACTTGAGAGTCTTGGAATAACTGGGGAATTTTGGTTTGGTGGATTGCTTTTCAAATACTAACAAAGTTGGCCCTTATTGCCACATTGAAACTACCCTTTAATTTTCATGTTGGGTATTTTGTTGCTTTGTGAGGTAAAGTGGATAAAGTTTTCAAAATGAATCTGTAAAACTGCAGTAAAATATTACATTACTTAAATGTCAAAAATTCATTTCCTAATAGTTTTGTCTTTACAATTTTATGTTTTGTGTATACACACACATGTGTATAGTAATCTTATCCATAATTCTTATCACTTATAAATGACCTACCTAGTCTACAGACACATTATTTTCCATGAAAATATTTTCTTCTTTCAGTTAAAAAGGAATAAAATTATTTTAATGATTTAAGATTTTATTTTTTCTCCAGTTACATGTAAAAACAATTTTTAACATTTATTTTTAAAATTTTGAATTCAAAATTCTCCCTCTCCCGCCTTTTTCTCTTCAGTTTGTTTAGAAGGCAAGCAATGTGATATAAGTTATATATGTGCAGTCATGCAAAACATTTCCATGTTAGTCACGTTGTGAAACAGAATAGACTCCCCCCCCCCCCCAAAAAAAGAACGTAAAGATAAAGCATGTTTTAATTTGCATTCAGGCTCCACCTCACTGGAGGTGGATAACAAACATTTTTCCTTGTAAGTCCTTTGGAATGTCTTGGATTAATGTATTGCTAAGAATAACCAAGTCATTCATCATGCAATATTGCTGTTACTGTGTACAGTATTCTCCTGGTTCTGCTTATTTCACTTTGTGTCAGTTTGTGTAAGTCTTTCCAGGTTTTTCTGAGAGCATCCTCCTTGTCATTTCTCATAGCACAATAATATTCCATCACAATCTTATATTAAAACTTGTTCAGCCATTCCCCCATTCCTAATCCTCTCAGTTTGCAATTTTTTGCAGCCACAAAAAGAGCTGCTATAAATATTTTTGTACATGTAAATTCTTTTCCTCTTTGTTTTTATGTCTTTGTGATACACACCTACTAGTGGTATTGCTTGGTTAAAGGATATATATGGTTTTGTAACCCTTTGGCTACAATTCCAAATTCCTATATCGAAAGGTTGAATCACTCTGCAACAAGAAGTAAAATTATTGAAGAAGAAAAATAGCCTATGGATTTAATGCTGTGAAGCTATTTGTAGGGATGTATTTGAGTGGTATAATTTTGTTGTCATGGACATTTGAAATGTATTCTAATTATAGGAATATTTATTGACTTGGTTTTATTTTTAGGTAGATACTACTTAACTCAACAGTTTGATTAAGTGCTGGCTCTTTGGAAATACTAGTGATACAAAGATGACTGTTACATACATCCTATTTTTAGGGAGCTAACAGTTTTTCGTGTGTGCAGGGGGAAAACATTTTCACTTTTGAGTGTATAAAATATAAAGAAGACTAATGAAATTGGAAAGTTTCAGGTAAAGCTCTATGAAGCACTTACGGAATGAGAGAGAAGTTTTAGCTGATTGGAGTCGGCAAAAATGGTAATGGAAAGTTACATGAAGGAAAGTGACACTTAGTATTGTGCCTTAAAGGAAGAGACTGATTTCAGTGGAAGGTGCCTGGTATAGAGGGAGTCCATAAAATGTTGGGGGGGGGATAGCACTGGGACTGCCCACTAGGTGGGCAGCTAGTTGGCACAATGGATACAGTGCTGGGCTTGAAGTCAGGAATTCTCATCTGAGTTCAAATCTGCCCTAAGATACATACTAACTATGTGACTCTGGGCAAGTTAACTTAATCCTATTTACCTCAGTTTCCTCATTTGTAAAATGAGCTGGAGAAAGAAATGGAAATCCACTCTAGTACGTTGGTCAAGAAAACTCCAAATGGGGTCATGAAGAGTTGGATATCACTGAAAAGAGGATCATTTAGCCTAATTGGTGCCAATTTTCAGTCCTAGATGAAGATAATTGGGGAAATCTTCATCTAGCCACAGTAGAGAAAAGGGGTAGTCTTTCAGATGAAACCTACCCAGGGTAGGTTGGTGGCACAGTGGATAGAGTGCTGGGCCTCAACTCAGGAAGACTCATCTTCTTGAGTTCAAATCTGGCCTAAGATATGTACTAACTGTGTGGCCCTGGGCAAGTCACTTAACCCTCTTTACTTCAGTTTCCTCATCTGTAAAATCAGCTGGAGAAGGAAACGGCAAACTACTCTAGTATATTGATCAAGAAAACCCCAAATGGGGTCATGAAGAGTTGGACACAACTGAAATGACTGAACAGCAACTGGGCTGATGGCTCAAGCCTGTAATCCCTGTTACTGGGGGTGGTTGATTGGAGGGTAGTTCTGGTCTAGATGAGATAGAGAGACCCAGAACCTAGTGCACTGTAGTGTCGGTGTGCACGTGCCACATCCCCTTACCCCTTCCTCCTCAAACAAACAATGAAAGCTGAGACACAAAAATGGGGCAGCACTGCATGGGAATGGGGAAGGGAAAGAGAAGTAGGATTTATATAGTGCTTACTATGTATCAGGCCCTAAGCATTTTTTATAAATATTATATCTCATTTGATTTTTCCAACAACCTTGTGAGGTTGATGCTATTATTATACCCTTTTTTTTTAAGTTGAGAAAACTTAAGAAAATGGAGGTTAAGTGACTTTCCCAAGATTACAAAGCTAGTGTTTTAGATTAGATTTGAACTCTGGCCATCTGCACTTCACGCTGAGTGTTCTATCTACTGAACCACCAGCTTCATATTAGTTCATATTGTAGTTCATTTTGAAAGAAAGTAATATGAGAAAAGTTTTGGAAGATAATTTGAAGCCAGTTTGTGGTGGGATTTGAATGATAAGTAAGATTACGAGTTTATCCTTTATTTGGTTGTTAACTGGGTTTAAATTGTTTTTTTTAGTAGTGGCATGAGATAGAAAACAGTGTACCAGGAAGATTACTTAAGTAGTAGAAGTGAGAAATCACTGGCATGGATGGACTAGATGCAAAAATAACAATTTAGAAGTTTATTGTAGTGTCTGTCTAGAAGAGATGAGTCATTTGAATAAACGATAATTTATAAATTTATGTCCTTTAAAAAAATCTTTAGACTTATTTTCATCTTTCTTATAGGTATTGCACCCCAAGATATTTAGACTATGAAGATTTGGAGCGCAAGTACTGGAAGAATTTGACATTTGTGGCACCAATCTATGGAGCAGATATCAATGGAAGCATATATGATGAAGTATGTCTGTTCTTGTACATAATGGCTTTTGTGAAAGACCATACGATATTATCTTTTTATTTTTGGCAGTTGGGAAAAACGATTTATCTTTCTTTGGTTGGTGCATTATCACTAAAAAGATACAAGATATGAGGAAATAAAAAAATCATTATTAAGAATCTTGCTGTTGAGCATCTATACCTGATGGTGACAAATACAATTAAGCAAATACTAAATATTATTAAGTAATCTTGAATTAATTATCAATTTGACTTCCTTTTAATCAATTATTAAAACTATTTGGCCTTCCTTGTGCGATAGTTCTTATTTCTTGTGAAGTAGTGACCATTTGCAAGAGGAACTATATATTTTAGGTCAGAAGTATCAGTTATACAGGGCTGTTTGCCATTATCCTGGCTACCCAAAGACCAAATTAAAATGTAATTGAGAAATGTTTTACAAAATAAGAAAAGTATAATTGAAAATAAATAATGTTAGTATGTGATTTTCTAAATCATTATCTGTTGTAAGGATCCTTTTGTGTGACTTAGTAGCCCATCTGTTTGAGTTTGATATTATGTAGAGGTTGGGCATATGATGATACATTAGGGGAGATAAAGAGTGACATTTTGAAATTAATGTTTATCATTTTAAGTTACTGGTATTATCAGTTCTGGCCAGGTGAAGCAGTTGGATGTGTATGTGTGTTCAAAGAGCCTATTGGATGATTGAGTTTAGGAATCCTGAACTGCAGTAGGGATAAAGCTAATCTGGTGTCCTAAGTCTGGCAACCAGTATGATGAGCCCCTGAGAAGTAGTGGGCCATGAGGTTTCTTGAGGAGGAGCTAATTGGTCCAGATTGGAAAGAATGCAGGTTACTCATGAACCATAGGGTGGATGAGGCCTGTGAGTTGTTACTATTTTCAGCCTTAGAAAGTTTGTGAGATGCAGCCCTTGATTCCTCTACCTCCTCCAATAAGAGAATTTTCATTGACTCCACTATTTTTAACAGTCCTTCAATTGACTGACATTTTCGTTGCTTTTATAGCTACTGATATATTTGATAAAAATAAAATGTTGCTGTTATTCAGGGTAATTAAATTAAAATACCAGAAAGTCACCTATGTTTGTTTGCCCTTTTAAGATAGGTAGAGATTGCAAAGCTAAAGACTTTTATCTTTAAGAACATCAGTTTTGACAATGGATAATCGATTCGAGTGGGAGAGATTTGAAGCAGGAGAGCTACCAACAGACTATTGTAATAGTTCAGTCATGAGATGATGAGGACCTGTAACACCTAGTGTGGTGGGAGTGTCAGACGACAAAAGAAGGGTGTGTTTAGGAGATGATGCAAAGGTGAAATACAATTCTTGGCAACAGATTGGATATGGTGAATGAGAGACCCAAGAGTGACAACTGGATTATGAGCTTGGGTGGCAGGAAGGATAATAGTATTGGTGCCTTTGACAGTAATGAAGAAGTTAGGAAGGGGGGAAGGTTTTTTGGGGAAAGGCAGTGAGTTCAGTGTTGGGCATGTTGAGTTTTATATGCTTCTGGAACATCCATTTTGAGATGTTTAATAGGCAGTTTGCTGGAGACTCACTTATTAGGCAAGATTGTAAGTTAGGGGAGAGGTTAAAGCTAAATAAATAGGTCTGAGAATCATTTGCATACAATGATAATTGAATCCATGAAAAATGACAAGATCAAGAATCAACTAATAAGAGAGGGAGAAAAGAAGAGAGCCTTGGGAACACTTATGGTTAGGGGACGTGATTAACAAGGCATTTCAAGAATCCTCTTTTTTTAGCAGAATATATGTTTGAACAAATATTTGGATTTCTGGAGTCTCCTTGATTTTGCTAATTTTATGATCTGTCTCTAGGAACTTAACCGTTTTTTCCACCTATCCAAGTAATCTCTAGTGTATTCCTGTAATCATGTGACTTCTATTTCTCCCTCCTTTGATCATTATCCAAATTTGTTATACATTTCTATATTTCATAATGTATAAGTAATATAATGCCTTGTTATGTCTCTCCTCAGGTTTGTATATTTTTAAGAACGGTGAATGAATACCTTCTTGGCCCCTGTTAGTGCTATGCTCTCCCTTCTTTTTGATCTATTCTTCGCATGAGGCATTTGGCATTTGACTTGCGTCAAGCTGACCAAACTAAATCTGTCTCAGGTCTTAAACGAGAATGTGTGAATAATTAAAATACTAAAATTCAGCTTAACTTGAAATAAGGCAGTGTTTGAAGATATATAATATAGGTGTGAGTAGCTCCAGAGATTAATATTTTACATTTGTGAATACCATCGTTTTTATTTTGTTGCGATCCTCATGGAGTATGACTTCATTTTGAGAAATCATCACTTCATAAATATTGAAAGAATTAACAGAACGAAGGAGGGGAAAGCAGTGACTTTGCAGTTCATGTGAAATAACTAGGAAAAAGAAAAAAAATTTGAGTTTTGTTGCTTTGGGAAGTTGATGCTATTACAATGTTAGCAGTATAACCCTTCTAATTTTGAATAGTAGCTAATCTCAAGGTACCAGGCCATGATCTTATCAAGATACTATATAATAGTTGCCAAAGTTCTATTTCCTTTCTTTCTTTATCCTTTTAAAAATTTTATTGCTTGTTTTTGCTTCTCAGTCTCTCTTCCTCCTTATCCAGTGAGCTATGCTTTGTCACTGAGATTATAAAGGAAAAACAAAAAGATCCTGCCTGTATCCCTATGGCTTTTGAAACAGAAGCCTCTAAACATAACAAGATAAAGGGTTACCCTGTTTGTTCATACGTTCAGCTTTCCATTATCTAGGACTCTAGCAAGTTGCCCTTTATGCTTCATACTTTAGATCATGTGGTTATACTACATGCTTTATAAGATAATTTCTAGCTCTAAAATTTTGTCATTCATGATTATTATGAAAAGCAAGTTTTTTTTCCCCCTATAACAAGGTTCATTGGCTTTTAAAGGAGAATCAGAATTATTTTAATTGGAACAGTCCTGGATTAGATCTTATCTACATTAAACAGGGTGTCAGTCTTTTAATAGTAAGACTTTGTCCTAATGAACTTTAACCCTTTTAATAAAGGTTTTCCTTCTCTGTAATGAGTTCGTTAAAATTATTGTGTCCACCAGATGGTGCACTTGGGCAAGAAATAGTTTCAAAAGCTTTTGTTTTTATCAGCACTAAATTTAAATACTGTAGGGATCCAGGAGTTTCCAGTTTGTATATATAATCATAGGAATTCTGTTTATCACCACATAAGGAATTAGTTAGAAATGAACAACAGAGCTTGTGTACTTTCTGCATATAAGAACAAACCTGAAAATGTATATATAGAACTTAGGTGTTTTTAGACTACATTAATGGTACATTGTACAGAAGAAAAAAGGTCCTAATCTATTCTTTTATCCACATTAAAGATGTTATATTCCATTTGGGGAATCATATTTGAAGGACCATCAACAAATTGGAGTGTCCAGGATGGTCATTCATTCAATGAGGATTTATTAAGGGCTTATTACTAAGTGACAAGCATTGTGCTGAGCTGTCGTACTATGAACCTTCCTGCCTCTACTAGGATGAGGAGAGGAAGGGGACTTCCTGCAAATGTCTCTTGCACATCTCCTGCCTGATTTCCAACCTTTTAGAGTGTGGAGTGGAGAGGTGGACACCTTGTTACTGTGCCCTGGCATCTCTTGCCTGGTCTCCAGCCTCCTGTGGAAAGACAAAATATGTTATTCCTTCTCTTTGTTACTGAGGGATGAGGAGAGGGCACCATTTGATCAAGTTTCTCGCTTGATCTTGGGAAGGATATTATCACTACTCTTTTTGCTCTAAGTTCTTGCCCTCCCACCTGCCCTGCTCAAGGCTCTAAAAGGACTCCACCTTTAAGTTATAGTACTGTTGACTTTGAAAAAATCTCTGAATTTTTCATTTAATATTCTGGTCACTCATTTACACCCCAGTGATTCTGAACCCCAGTAGGTCATCATGCATTCCATATTGCCCATTTTCCACTACCCCATTTCTCATTCCTATTCCTTTCAACACTCCCTTTCCTTCTTGAAGCCCCAACTAAGTGGTATATACTCATTTCACTCTGCTCTCTGGGATGCCTGATCCATTGGCAACAAACTTGCTTTTATCTTAAATCTTTCATTGCTTACTCCTTTCCTTTTATGTGAAGACACAGTCTCTCTGGCATGTAGGGGATTGAGGGGAGGAGCAAAGTCAACCATAACCCAGGTTAGCCTCCTATTGCCAGCAGACATGGAGCAGATACAGGAATAACCTGCAAGGGACTGTGTCCCTTTATTCCTTTTGACTCAGTAGTCAAGGTGAGGCAGTTGGAATACTTCTTATTCTCTGTGGCCACATGCTGGGTCAAGAGTTTTCCCATCTGTCCCTAAGCAATCACAGCTGTCTGTACCAGCACAAACCATCTTCCACCTCTTACTATCAGCCTGATCTTTGAACTGGGAGGTGATGAAACTCTGGGGTAAAGAACAACCCTCCCATTATGATGAATATTTACCCACCTTGTTATATTCTTTATATCCCAGTGACTCTGATCTTCTATATAGATCATCATTTAAACCCCTCTCAATACCTTATGCCACTTGATTCCTCATTCATATCTCCCTGAAAACCTCCCACCCCTAAGTTTTGTCCTAACTCTACCCAGCTCTTCCAGTGTACACTCTGAAATGCCTTGCCTTCATCTTGAATCTTATCCTTTTATACTCTTTGAATCTACTAGCCCCTGTTGAAACTTGGCTTCTCCTTAATGGCACGTTTCCCTGTCCACTCTTTCTGGTATTGGTTGCACTCTACTCATTCTTGGTCAAGGCAGGGGAGTTGGAATACTTCTTGTTTCACACGGCTACTTCCAGGTTCTTTCTTCCTTTCAGATTTATACTATTCATCTCTATCACCCAATCAAAATAATGGTAGCTATTGTCAGCAGATCCACCCTTCCCCCAGCTCGATCACTTCTTTGAGTTTGATATCTGGCCTAAAATTTTTCTTTTGTCCTCAACTACTGTCTTCATACTAGGGAACTTCAACTTAAACATTGATTCTCCATCAGATATTCTAACCACTCAGTTCCTCAACATACTCTTCTTCCACGAGCCACTGTTCTGTCCCACTTCATTTAGACACAAAGCTGGTCATACTCTTGATCTTGTCATCACCCACAAATATTCTACCACCACCATTCAATAATTCTGAAATCCTCTTATCTGAATATAATCTATTGACTTTTCACCTTTCCTGCTGCCTTCCCCTACATAACTGGATTCATGACCTTTGGCCCCTCATTTCTCTCCTGGGACAAGTCAACTGCACTAGTCACTATATCCTCTTTTTGGTGAACCAATTTAACTCTGTGCTATCTTCCTTTCTTGAATTGTTAGCCCCTTTATTATATTGCCAATTTTGCCTAGCCAAGCTTCAATCTTGGATCACTCCTATCATCTACTATCTTTGTTCCTACAGACATAATTGCTGAATAAAAGTGGAGAAAATGATGCAACTGTTCTGACTGGGTCCACTACAAATTTGCTGTCTTTATATTGATTATTCTCAAATCTACTTATCTTGCCCTAGCTGGCCACTGCTACTTCATGGGGTTTCCAAGATCCTCTTTTTGGGGCTTCCTAACCAACATATGATTTTTTCTGAAGTCTTATTTCCCTTAAGAATTATATCCTCCAGACACAGACCCTTGCAGGTTATTCCTGTCCCTGTTCCATGTCATCTGGCAATGGGAGGCTAACCTGGGATATGGTTGACTTTGCTCCTCCCCTCCATTCTACATGCCCTGTTGCCCTTGGGCTTTTGGCTGACGGGTCAGAACTGAATTGATGTTTTGTGTAATTCAGGGGTGGAAGAAGTGAGTTACTTTTGATTCTTTCTCATTCTTGTCGTTGTTCATCTTTCCCTTCTGCCTAGACTTCTAGACTTTTGTTTTTTGATTCATGATTATTATATGGTCTTTGTATTTGTCATAGAAGTAGAGTTTCTAAGGTATCTACTTTAGTTTCCCTCATCCACATAATTTCTGTTACTACCTTTTAGAACTTTTCTCCCCAGACATCCTTTTTCTGTCATGCCTACCTTAGAAATACCAGTTCATGCAAGTAGTAGAGAGAATATTACCCCAATGTAGGAATTTTCTTATGTCCCTAATTATATAGTTCATTATTGATTTTTGCCCTCCCCATGGTTGTTTTTCCTCAGTTCTCCTCCTCCTGAAGCAGGATAAGTGGTCACCAAATACCTGCAGATTATATTCTTTATAAGGTCCTTGTGTCTTTTATAGACTTTGTCTCTCTATGAGAGGATGCTTTAGCAGTTGTCCCTCTTACCACTAAAACAAGATTTCCCTCTCGTTTCAATCTCTTTTTTTGCCTCCAACCATTTTTCTGTAGGTGCTCTTCTTTCTGAGAGTTTTCAGGAGTTGTTTTTCTAGATGATAGACCTTGGAATTAATTAGGTTAAATCATTTATCTCCCTCTGTTTGTCTTCTTTATGTCCTTCCACATTATTTAGTCCAATAAAAAATGTTGATTCACTTGTCTGGTTATTGTCTAAGGCTGACTTGGGTGCAGCCTTTTGACTGAGTCCAAGTTTAACAGAACAAATCCTCTTATTAAGGGGTTTGTGTAGTTTGGATTCAGTCAAAGAACCACACAGAAAGGCCCTAAAGAGCCACGTATGTGGCCTTGAGGCCTTAGGCTCCCCACCCGTGGAGGAGTTTTGTGTATAGTGTTTCAAGTCCGTTTCTCCACCCTCGTCTCCTTTTTTACTTTTAGAAAGAACTCTCTTAATCGTCTCTGCGTTCTTATTTTGTTATTGTCCTTGATTGCTCAGTTGTTTTTCCTTTTTGTGTTTTTGTAGAGTAGGGAGTTTGAAAAATCAATAATTTCTTGTGGTTTGGTTTGGTGATGAGAGGTAATGAGTTCAGTATCATAGATACTGCATTTAAGATGTCTTTTGTAGGTGTGGAGCCGAGATGGCAGAGCAGAAGCAGCAGTCCACTTGCAGTCTCCCAACATTCTCTGCCAAACAAAAAATAATGCCTCAAATCAAATTTTGTAGTGACAAAGCCAACAGAATGTCAAGGTGAGACGTTTTTCAAGCTTACAACAATTTAGGAAGTCAGCAGGAGAGGTCTGTGACACCCAGGTGAAGACTAGGCCAGAGTAGACCAAGTAGCGGCACCTTTCTTGGTATACGGGAGCTGTTGTGACAGAGGCAATGGTAGAAGCAGCTTCAGGAGCTCTCAGTCCAGAGATGGTAAGGGGGCCAAACAGCTGGTCAAAAGGAGATTTCAAGGGCCCCCTTTGCTGCCACTGGGCACAGCTGGGACATATTGGCAGCTCTATCACAATTCTCAGTTTTAGTTCCAGGGTGAAGAAGACAAGCACTTGTGGCAACAGGAGAGCAGGGTACTTGGTTACAGTTCCAGGGATGTAAGTGGCACCAGTGCTTATAGCTACATGGGAGTAGGGGGGCCCTTCCTAGGAAAAGACCAGAATGTAGACCGAGAGAGTAGTGACCACAACACCTTCCCCTTAGTCACACCTTGTAAGCACTGAAAACTGAGAACTAGTTCTGATAAGAGCACCATGAAAAAGCCAGAAGATTGGGATAGTGCCTTTAAGGTAGGCAAAGCCTAACTTTAACATAAAATTAAAAGTCAAGAAATTGTCTAGAAAAATGAGCAAACAACAACAATAGCAAAAAGAATTTGACCATAAAAAGCTACTATGTTGGCAGAGAAGACAAAGACATAAACTCAGACAAAGACAAACAGTATGAAAACTACTACAATTAAAGCTTTAAGGAAAAATGCTAATTGGACCCAAGCCTAACAAGAATTCCTGGAAGAGTTAAAGAAAGAGATAAGAGTAGTAGAAGAAAAGAAAGGAGGAATGATGCAAGAAAACTATGAAAAGAGAATTAACAGCCTGGCAAAAGAGGTACAAAAATATATTGAATAAAATAAAACCTTAAAAAACAGAGTTGGCCTAATGGTAAAAGAGGCACAAAAATTCACTGACGAACAGATCTCCTCAAAAAAGTAGAATTGACCAAGTGGAAAAAGGGGTAAAAAAATCTTATTGAATAAAATCATTCCTTAAAAATTATAATTGGTCAAGTTGAAGCTTGTCCAATGAGACTTTAATAAACAATAAAACAAAGTCAAAAGAATGAAAAAAATTTTAAAAATGTGAAATATCTCATTGGAAAAACTGCCGAGAAAAACAATAGTACAGCTGAGGTGCTGCAAACACATCCTATTAACTGGACCATGTAATTTTGTAGCTTTCTAAATTGTGATTTATATTTAGCACCAAATTTTTTTTCTCAATTAAAAGGAAAATCTCTTGGAATATTTGGTAGTTAAACCACCGAACCCTTTATTAACATAATGTTCTGCATTGATTCTGTGATGTAACAAACGTTCAATATTAGAGACAGGTTGAAGTTGTAGCAGATATTTGGTGCCTGATTCTTTGTAAGAATTTTTAAAAATTTAATTACTTTTTGTTGCATTTTAAGTTCTGAACTGTTTCCCTTCTTCTCCACCTGACATGGTAGAGGCAGCCACCATTTGACACAGATATCTGTATATCTATATGTAGAGATATAGATAGATATGGATTTAGATAGCTATATATCTACATAAATCCACACTATGCATACTTCTACTTGTCAATTGTTTCTTTGGAGATAGGATAGCATCTTCCTTCATAAGTCCTTTGTAGTTGATTTAAATGTTTATAATACTAAGAATAACTTGGTCATTCAGAGTCATCAAACAATGTTGCTGTTAATGTATGTAACCTTCTCTTAGTTCTGCTCATTTAACTTTTCATTATTTTATGCAAGTCCTTCTACGTTTTTCTAAACCCTACCAATTCATCATTTCTTTTAGCACAGTAGTATTGTATCGCAATCATATACCACAACTTATCTGGTCATTCCCCAGTTGATGGGCATGCCCTCAATTTCCAGTTCTTTGCCACCACAAAGAGAGTGAGAGATTAAAAAAAGAATGTGTAATTATTTCAAGTAAAATTTAAGTTAAAAAATTAAGTAAATTTCTCTGAAAATACCATATTTTCAATCATTTTTCTTAGTTCTTTAGAGTTTATAATACAATTTTATTGAATGATATTTGTTAGGAGGTACTCCTAAGTAAATAGGAGAAGAGTATCACATATCCCTGCTGTTTTTACATCTTGTACCTCCATTTTGCTCTCACTGACATTCCATCTTGGATCTGGATAGGTTAGAAGTTCTTTCACTAGATTTTGGGGAAAGAGTTTTGTAGGAAAATGTTTATTGAGTGACCTGTTAATAAAACTGATAGAATAGTATTATCCTTAAATATGGATGACTCTCCATAATATAGATGCCTTCTCCTTTCAGAAATGAAAAGATTGCAGCTTACTTTTCTTTGATGAAACTCTTCTAAATCAGATGTTGACACCCACAAGTTTTCATAGGTGGTCCATTCATCTTTTATTTGAGTGGACAGTTTTCCTACTTTTTTCCACAAATCATTTTCATCTTTACCACTGCCTAGTTTTAAGATGAATATGTCATCTTTTTTTTGACAGTATTTGTTAGTAGAAATTATTTTAGTTTTTAAATTTGATTTACAAGATTAGTATTTAGAATTTACAAAGGAGAGGTAATCAAGAGAGAGTGCAGCAGTAAAATTTAAGATAAAATATATCAGAATTGCTAACAAAGGAAAAAGATGGACTGTAAGTATAAGATATTTCTGTGGAAAGGATGAACAAAAAAAGCTATACTTTTATTTAACTTTGAAGTAGCAAAATGAATTTATGATGTTCCTTTGGGGTAAACAAATCATTGGTCTTTAAAAATAATCTCTATAAGATTTCTTATTTGTTGAAAATTACAGTTTTCTTTGTATCTCTGAGAAAAGCAAGACTCACTGTACCAATGTGCTACTGATTGAAGTCTTGAATGTGTTAAGGAGGTAGTACAGTTTTACTTTTCCCTTTCCATGGTCCTCAGGCCTTATGTGTGAAACTTATTAAAAGGCCAAGTAACAGCCATCTGAAGTAGTGGCATCAGTTAATGTAAACTTTGAGGCATTGACAAATTAGTGAAGACTTGCCAGATTAGTAAAGATTGAATAAATGACCTTTCATTTAACCTGCTTCACTGTAGCTCAGAAAGGAAATAACTTTGCGATGCCATGGTAAAGGCCACACATAATTAGGTGGGTAGAAATGTCTGAAAATCACGAGAAAGGAGTTTTCCTGACATTCTCATACCACAAAACCAAACTAAGAAAAGGTTAATCTAGCCTTAAAATACATTTGTTTTTAATACAGAAAAGTAATGTTCTAATGTGCACTCATGTCACGTGAAAATATTGAGTTATTTTAAAAATTGTAGTAGATTTAACATAGAAAGGATGATGTGCAGGGTTTTTTTTTTTGTTTGTCCATTTAATTTTGTGTTTTCTCCATTTTTTTTTAAGGCTTACTTTTGGGATTAAGAGTGGTAGGGGATAGAGCAAGCATTTATTAAGGGTGTGCTGTGTGCCAGGCAGGGAGTTAAGGTCTTTAAAAATCTAATTTTTTTTCATTCTCACAAAACTCCTAAAAGTAGGTGCTGTTTTACATGTGAAAGCTGAGGCAGAAGTCAAATGACTTGTCCAGGGTCTATCTAGGAAGTATCTGAGTCCAGATTTAAACTCAAGTGTTTCAGATTCTGTTCTATTCACCTAGTTATATCTCTTGGTTATCTTTTTCACATTAAGTAAATATCCATACCATCTCATCTTCCTTCTCGATTGGCTGCTACCCAGTTAAAAAAAATGCCTCCCCATTCCTCAAACCCCAACTCGATCTACAAAGTATTGAATTTCTTCTACATTGTTTTAAACACAATTATCTTTCTGTACCCCACACCCAAAAGTGTGCCTAAAATGAACGTGTCTGAATCTGAAACTCTAGAGGACCGCTAAACTTCTGAAGTTGAAACAGTAGATATAAACTTCTTACTCTGTTAAAACAAACACCCACAGTGATGTTTTAGATCACCTTTTAAGCAGGATTTAATACAATTCAACTGCTTGCATTCCTATATGGGAAGATGATACATGTAGCTCAAGAACTTTCTCATGATTAGAACAGCTAAAAGTAATTTACATAGACAAAAGCCATGGATTTGAGTCTTATGTTTAAATGATCTTCACAAAAAATGAAGAGGTGGGAAAAAGAAATACATTGTAGGAGAAAGGGGGAAGGGAGATGTGGAATCATAGAAATTTTTTTCGTATAAAAGAGGTGCTGAAGTTATAGCTTTTACAGTGGAGGATATAATGGGTGAGAATGGCAAGCAATACTTGAACTTCACTGTCACTTGAATTGGTTCAAAAAGGGAAGATGATTTTGTGTGTGTGTTTATCTAATATACACACATTTAGTTCGGTATAGAAATGTAACTTACACAATAGGGATGGGGATAAGAGAAAGGGGGCTGGTGGTGATAAAAGAGAGGGTAGATTAAGGGAGGCAGTGGTTAGAAGCAAAAGACTTTTGAGGAGAAATAGAAGAAAATGGAATAGAAGTGAAAATACCATTAGCAATCATACCTCTGAATAGGATTAGAATGAGCTTACTTATAAAGGAGAAGCAGAAAATAGAATGGATTAGAAACCAGAATCGAACAATATGTTGTTTACAAGAGACAAACCTGAAACAGAAAAACATGCACAGAATTAAAATAAGGGAATAGAGTAGATTTGAATGTGCTTCAGCTAACCTAAAAAAAGGTAGGAATAGCAATCATAATTTCAGACAAAACTAAAGCAAAAATAGACCTAATTAAAAAGGATCATCATGGAAGCTGTATTTTGCTTAAAGGTGCTGTTGAGGTTTAGGGGTGCTGGGACATTCAGGTCCTGCCCAAATGACGACCCAAGCTTTCTTTCAGCCAAAGAAAAACAAAAGTTTATTAAAAATCCTCCGTATTGGGTAGACTCTTAAGGAATCTGAGCGTTTGCAGCACTAGTTGCCAGCAGGCCGGATTGAATCTCAGCCTTTGTGATGCTTGTATTAGCAAATTGGCCAGTACCTTCTTGAAGACATGAATCTTATATACAGAAAGACTGTAGGAGGTATCTAGGGGTGGCCAAGTAGTCTGAGGTGACTGGGGGACAGATCTAGGTAGCATCTTGATGGGAATGGCCGGTAGTCTAAGGAGGATCTTGATGGGACTGGCTTTACTAGAGGTCAGATACCTGGAACCAAGAGAATGGGATTTTGATAGGCTCAAGGGTAGGAAGTAGTCAGAGGCCACTGAAATTTGGGCAAAGTGAGAAGCTTATAGCCTCAGGTGAACATCAGATCAACTAGGAAGATTCAAGGAGAGTTCAAGAGGATTTCCAGAGCCTATATTCACTGGTAAGATAGACAATGAAGTCATATAAATTTTTTTTTACAGCAAGTTATTCTGATAAAAACCTCATTTCTCAAATATAAACCAAGTATAATTGATAAATGGCCAAAGGATATAAATACGCATTTTTCAGAGCAAGAAATCTTTTGCAAAAATGGTCTAAATTGCTATTGATTAGAGGAAAGGAAATTAAAACAAGTCTGAGGTACCACCTCACACCTGTCAGAAATGATAAATCCTGGAAAAACAATTACACTTATTTATTGTATTATTATACCCGTTTGTGAATTGTGAACTAGTCTAACCATTCTGCAGAACAGTTTGGCGTCCTTTAATCTAGCAGTACTACTACAAGGTCTTTGTCAGAAAGGAGAGCTAAGAAAAAGGAAAAGGAGGAAAAGTACAAAAATATTTATTGCATCTTTTCATGGTAGCCAAGAATTGGAAATAGTGGGAATGCTCATCAACTGGAGAATGGCAAAACAAGTATTGGCATATGTTTTTGATGGAGTACTGTTGTGCTGTAGGAAATGATGAGGTACATGGTTTCAGAAAAATTTGTGAAGATCTATATGAGCTGATTCAAAGTGAAGTGAGATGAACTGGGGAACCATTGTGAACAGTTAAAGCAAGGTTATAATGATGTTCAACTGTGAAAGAATTGGCTACTTTTATAAATATTATGGTCCAAGACTATTCCATAGGATTCGTGATTAAAAAAAAAAATGCTATCCTCTTTCAGTGAGAAAACTGATGAAATCTTGAGTACAAATTGAAGTATAATTTTCTTACATTATTTTTCTTGTTTTTTTATGGCTAGCATGGAAATGTGTTTTGTATGATTTCACTTGTATAAAAAATTTAAATTAAACGAACAATCACATCTGTAAATACCAGTTAGAGCCGTGACATTAAGGTAGATACAGTTAGAATTGTGCATATATTCAATTGGAAGTCCTTGAGGTCCCCATGAAAATCTTGTGTTCTCCAAACAGAACCAGGATCTTTTGATATAGAATCATATGGTACATTCTTGGCTGGTACAAAGAATGATCATTTAGTTGACAAGCATTTATTAAGTACCTGCTTTGTACCAGGAATTGTAATAGGTGCTGGCCTAACAAATGTAAAGAACAAAAATTATTACTTGAAAGGTGGTCATATTCTGATGGGGAGACAAGTATATGTGCATGGATGTATAGATGTCTACATGTCTTCATACATGTAGATATTGACTAAATGAATATTGAATAATTGTAAATAATAAAAAAGTAGAAACAACAAGACTTGGCAGTTGGTTGTGTTTGTGAGAGTGAGGTAGAATGAGAAGTTGATGATAATGCCCAAATTATCCTGGTGATTCTTTTGCCAGAAATAGTGAAGATTGGATGAGAAGTTTGTTTTCATGGATTGATGAGAAATTCTGTTTTGGGCATGTTAAGTTTGAAATGTCTCTGGGACTAGTGAAACATGGATAGTTTATTGTGTGGGACAGAAGCTCCTGGGAGAGTGCAATTCTGGGTCAGCTTCATAGAAATGATAATTAGACCCTTGGAAGGACTTGAGGTTCTTAAGAGGGAACAGAGAAGTGAAGGTTCATAAGAGAGCACTGAGAAGTGATTTTTTTTTTGAGAGTCAAATAGATGGTATTTATTTGAGGCATGATTTGATTTTAATTTTTTTTTACTCCAAGGTCAATTTTCTATGACAATGCCATATTGCATCTTTTTATGATCATTATCTCACTTAATATGAATCTCAGTTTTGTAATTTGCTACTTTTGGAGGTTGTTGAAGTCGTTAAGTTAAGCTTTCCTTCTCTATAAAACAAAGGGCTTTGATTTGATGTTTATTAGAGATCAAAGTTATTCAATCAAATTATGTAAAAATAATTATTTTATTCTGTTTCAAATGATGCAATCTCCCAACCCCAATCCAATCAGGCCTCAAGAGTTACACATTGTAATTACAGAATTCTATTTAAAAGGCATTACTGAAATCATGATTCTACAATAATAAATGATAGTCTTATTACAGGGACCATTTTTAAACTAGATGGATTTTAAAAGATTCTTGCAACTAGTAGTCATAAGCTGTTCCCTCTAAGATTCATCAGTTTTAGAATAATTGTAGATCTATTTCTAGCTACTGGAACTTTTAGAGAATGACACTATATGACTTCCAAAATCTGTTTTTTTTGTTTCCTATGTGAAATACAAATAATAATTATGTCAAAATGGGATGTCAAGATATAGTGGCTTAGCACAGTGCTTTCATCTCTAATAAATGTTTACTTGGATCTGAGATTTATCACTAGAACAAGTACTACTTTGACCTTTTTCCAAAGTATTGGCATTTTTACTTTTTGATTTTTAAGTTACTGATTGATCAGGCAGTTAAAGGAATTCTGGAATTAAATTATCTGGTTTGACACTTTCAGATAACTTTCCTTAGGCTGGACTTCATTAACTAATTATTCCATCTATAAATGTCTTTGTAGCTGAGGCATCATTCATTCATTCATTAATTTAATTTTTTTAGAATACTTTTTTCCCAATTATATGCTAAAACCATTTTTTTTAACATTGAATAAAAAGATTTGAGTTCTTAATTTTATCTCTTCTTCCCTCCCCTTACCTTTCCCTGAGATGATAAGCAGTGGGTTATACCTGTCTCAGGCATTATTTAAAGTAGTAATCCTGTCATAAGAAAAACTTTAAAAGCTTTCGTTATGTTTCTGGAAATTTATAATTTTATACCAGCCGGTCCAACGAAATAGTTACCATTGATCTTTTCAATAACTTGAAAATTGCTATAAATTTAGTGTCTTCATCTAGTATTATGTTTATAGTGGCCAAGTCTGACCTGAAGAGATTGTCTTTCCTCTCATTTTACAGAAGTGCTCACACTCAGTCTTTCCCGTTTAGTAGAAGAAAATTGTAAATCCAGAATTGTTTTTAAAATTTTTAACCACTTGCCCTCAAATGTTTTTTCCTTTATAGATCATATAGTTACAATAAAACATCTTGTGATTGCCTCATCTCTCCACTCAACGTTCTTTCTTTTTTCTCACATGCTAGATTGGGGTTGTTAGTTCTTCTTTTACTCATTTTCATTAATTTAGGCTGAAATTTATTTAGGAATACTTTCCATTTGTAAATTTTTCAGTAGTTCTAATTAATTATTTTTGTTAGTGCCAAGGATAAGCCAGAATGTTAGTTCCATGAAGACTGTCTTCATTATCTTTGTGACCCAGTAGTAAGCATACTGTTTTAAACATTAAATTCTTATTTGATTCCTGGACATAACCGTAAGAATTGATGTTTATTGTGGTGACAGTTTAATGTCTGTAGAATTTTTTAGTCCCTGTGTATACTATGGGCAAAAATCAAATTTGGGAATTCTGGGTGAGGGAAGAGGGATGGAAGGTAAAATGAATTTCTAGATATGGCAGACTGCTGATGTCAAAAATGACTCTAAACTGGTTTTCACAAATTGTGTGCCAAACTTGGAATCATGAAAACTGTACACTAAAATTGGATTAACAGTCACAGAATCTCAGAATTGTAAGGGGTCCTATAGGTCATCTAATCCAGTTTAAATAAGAACCCCTCTGTAGTATCTCCAGCAAGTTGTCATCCAACCTGTATATGAAGTGTGGGGAAACTAACTCTTCTTAAGCGTGCTCATGTTTTTTGACAATTGTTAAAATAATTCTTTCTTTCCATTTCCAGATATTTGATTGTAACTTTTACCCACTGGTCCTCTGCTCACAGGGGTGTATCAGAACAAATTTAAAACTTTCTTTATGTACCTAAAGAAAGTCACAGCACCCTCTTCCCTCTCTTCAGTTCTCGAAAGGTCTTCTTGAGGTTAAACATTCCTAGCTCTGTGAACTGATCCTTATATTACATAGTCTTCATTCCTTTCACCATTCTAGTTTCTCCTCCTTGGACATCCTGCTATTGATCAGTGTCATTTCTCAGATGATTAAACATTTGCTTAAAAATTCTGCTTGATCTCTACTAATAATGGTCTTTTAACTTGTCTCTATCATTTTGAATCAGACAACCACCAACTAAGGAGCATCGCATAGTCACTGAGGCCCTCATATAGTAATAAACTTGGGTCGATCATGATCATTTTGTGTACGTGGATTTCAAATTATTATTCTATCAATCACTTGAATATCAGTTATAAATTTCCTAGATTTTATTTTTTTAAATTTTATGTTTATTCGTTTATTGACATGTTTCATTTCTCCTTTGTTTCTAGGGTGTGGATGAATGGAACATAGCTCACCTGAACACCATATTGGATGTTGTTGGAGAAGAGTGTGGCATTTCTATTGAGGGCGTAAATACTCCATATCTCTATTTTGGCATGTGGAAAACCACGTTTGCATGGCACACTGAAGATATGGACCTGTACAGCATTAATTATCTTCACTTTGGAGAGCCCAAATCTTGGCAAGTTACATAATTATTTATTATAATGATAAAGATCCTGATGATGATGATGATATCTTGTATTAATATAATGCTTTAAGGTTTTCAAAATGCTTTACATATGTTAACTCCTTTAATCCTTTAACAACCTCAGGCTCGGTAGGTACTGTTATTAATGCTTATTTTAGAGATGAGGAAACTAAAGACTAGGGAAGTGAAGTAAGTAACTTGTTCAGGGTCTCACAGCTGGTATGAGTCTGAGGCAGGATTCAAAGCTCAGATCTTCCCAACTCAAAGAATTAATGTGTGTGTGTGTGTGTGTGTGTGTGCGTGTGCGTGTGCGCGTGCATGTCTATTAAAATAAAAATAATGAATGTATTTTTATTTATTTTAATGAGTTTGGTAGTGTTTATTTTCACTTTGGTGTCCATTGTGAATGAGTTTTTATTATACTTGTGAACCTTCACATGTATACTTTTAGGGAAAATTGAACTCAAATCATAAAGACATAATGACTGGGAAACTGAAAACTTATGATAATATTTAAATAAATTTTTCTTTGTATTGTCAGAGTATACTGGTTTAATTGAGTGCTACACTCAGAGTCACTAGATGTGGGTTCAAATTCTAGTTTTCACTCTGATATTTATGAGTTTTGTGACGTTGAGTATGTAAATCTATGAGCTTCAGTTTTTTTATTTGTGAAATGGATATGTTTGTATTTGCATCATACACCTTGTAATGTTTTGAAGAAAGCACTTTGCATGTTTTAAGTCACAGATTATTTATGTTGTAATCACAGTGCCTGTTTTGAAGTAGGCCCAACTTTCTGTTTTACTCTGTTTTCTGGAATTTAATAGATTAAATAGAATTTCTAAAATTGGAAGGGGTCTAATATATTATCTCTCAACCTAAAAGAGTTTGGCCTAAGGTCTGTGGGAATAAGGCATCATGAGAACACATTAATGGATTTAACAGACTTGGGGGAGAGATGCTGAATGAATTTGTAGCTCTCTTACCACTGTTTAATGAGGTACGTTTGAAATAAAGCTTAACTTTTAGAAATTTTTTTGATACTCAATTCACTTTGCGTAAAGAATTACTCTCATTTTTCTTACCATTGATTCAGGAATTTCATTTAGCATCTTGCTATTTGCAAACTGCATTTTATTTTGCGTTAACTACATGAATGCCAAAAAAAAATTTACTATCTTTTTTTATCATTTATATTCAGCCAATTAAATGATAGAAAATACTTTGTTAGCATGATGATTATTATATGCTAATAAAGTTTTCAAGAATTCATTCGCATGTAGAACACACAGATAAAAAATCATATATGAAAATAACTTGATAGTCCAGAAAATGATGTTTCTGATGTTTGCAAACATAGTGAAGTTCTGTTCTTACACAGGCCAAATATCTTTTTTTTTAAAAATAAAATTTAAAATTAAACTTAGTTTTTCTATCACCCCCATTTCCCTCACATATTCCCTTTTAATGAGTCTTTACTCGTAGTAAAGAATAAAAAGAGGAAAAAAGATCAGCAAAACTAAACAACATATTAAAGAAGTCTGACTTTATATGTAGTGTTCTATACTCATAGTATCCCATTTCTGTAAAGAAGAGGGGAAATGTCTTCTCATATCTTTTGTTTGGGGCCAACCATGCTTCTCATTTTCTTTTCTTTTCTTTTCCTTTCTTTTGCTTTTGGGAGGGCAGTTGGGGTTAAGTGACTTGCCCAAGGTCACACGGCTAGTAAGTATGTCAAGTGCCCTCCTGACTGCAGGGCTAGTGCTCTGTTCACTGCACCACCCTCCTTGGTTCTAATTTTATGACATTTGGTTTTGATTGTTCTATTTTTTCCATTTACGTGGATTTATTTAAACAACAAACAACACAATTTTGGTCTTTTTTGCTACGATTGGTTGTTGGCATTTTCTGTGTTGTTTTAAAGTTGAGTTTGTTTCTCTTTGTATTAATTCATTTAATTCTTCCTTTGCTTCCACATTCATAATAGTCATAATTTTTTCTTCTATATATTTATTTTTAAAAAATTCTGAATATACCAAATACTAGATAAAATATGCATTTATGTATACATAGTAGAACAGAAAAAGGATTTTATATGAAACTTTGGATCTCATATAAAGCTTCCTTTTTAAAAAATAGATATGATGAATTCAGTATATAATATTTTAAAAACGGTCCTATCTAATTGAAATTTTTCCTGGACTTATTTTTCCTCTCTATGTTTTTTTCATTTTTTAAAAAGTAGCTTTAGTGCCTCTCCCTGCCTTTTGTCTTTCTTTTTGTCTTTTTGTCCTATTCTTATCTCCCCTCTCCCACCTTGGTTGAAATATAAAAAGAAAAACAAAGCAGATATAGCAAGTAGGTGTAAAGCAAGGAAAACTAATTTGCACCTTAACTGTATCTGAAGATACATCTTACTATGTATCCTAAGTCAAACACCTTTTTGTTAATAGATATGTATGAGTCATCATTCTTTTGGAATTGTTAGTCATTGAACTGAGCAGAATTCTAAGTCATTCAGAGTTGTTTTTCATGATAATGTCGTAATCATATAAACTGTTCTTTCTGTTTTACTACTCTCTGGATCAGTTCATACAAATTTCCTCAGGTTTCTCTGAAACCATCCCTTTTACCACTAATTGCTGTGATGCAATAATTCCGTTGGATTTATATGCCACAATTTGTGCAGCCATTGGCTATTGTTTGTTACTCCATTTGTTTGCAATTCTTTGCTATAACAGAAAGAGATGATATACATATTTTTATAGACATAAGAACTTTTCCTCTTTTTTTGATCTCTCTAGGCCTAACATGGTATTGCTGGGACAGAGAACATGTAGCTTAGTGACATTTGGGGCAAGATTCCAAATTATTTTTTGGAAGTCCTAAACCATTTCACAACTCTATCAACAATGCATTAATATGCCTTTTTTCTTGTATTGTCTCCAACAATTCCTTTTTTATCATCTCCCAATCTGATGAGTGTAAGGTGGTAGCTCGCAGTTGTTTCAGTTTGCATTTCACTAATTATTAGTGATTTGGAGCATTTTAAAATATCGTTCTTTATAGCTTGGATTTTATCCTTTGATATTTTGACACCTGTCTTCCTGCAACTTTTCTACTTTACTGCCTATGAGCTGAGATCTCAGAAATGTTTTATTTGCATTTCTCTTATTGTTAGTGACTTGGAAGAGTATTTCAAATGCTTGTTAATAGTTCACCATTTTTCTAAGTTAATAGTTCTTTGCAGCTCTTTACTGTTCTTTACTACTAATAAACTAGTAAATTAGCTAGATAGTTCTGGGCCTGGAGTCAGGAAGACTTGTATTCAAATCCCACTGACACTGGTGAGTTGTATGACCCTAGGTAAGTCACTTTACCTCTGTTTGCCTCAGTTTCTTCCCCTGTAAAATAGAGATAATAGCTTCTTTTATAGCTTGCTGTGAACATCAGAATAGAAAAAGTTGTAAAGGACTTTGCACACCGTAAGTGCTGGCTCTAAACTATTTAGATCAGTGGTTCTTAACCTTCCTAATGCCGTGACCCTTTAATACAGTTCCTCGTGTTGTGGTGACCCCCAACAATTAAATTATTTCCGTTGCTACTTCATAACTGTAATTTTGCTACTGTTATCAATCTATCTGATGTGCAGGATGTATTTTCGTTGTTACAAATTGAACATAACCCAGAGGTTGAGAACCGCTGATTGAGGTCCAAAGCTTAATTCTTATTACTGTCTTTTGTTACTTTGATACTTGTTTCATTCATATATCAAAGGCTGTTTTGTTTAAAAGATCATAAAACTAATAAATAGCAAAAGGATTAATATAATAAAAGAATTCTGATTAAAAAGCAAAAATTTTAGAAGGTAAAAGATTAATTACATTTGTATTAGTGATTGGCCAATTAGGGTCAAAATAAAATAATTAAATTTATTAACCCTTTGTTGGACCTCATAACTTGTACATCTTTAAAAAACCTTTCAGATGCAAGGCAGTATCTGTCCTTTTTTTTTTTTTTTACTACATAATTTGTTTTAAGTGATTTGGTTTCAAGATTGCATAATTTTGTTACATTCTTTAATTTATTATGAAACTACCCTTTTATCACAATGGATATTGCATGTGTCATTGACAGTACATCTTTTTAAGTTATCCCTGGCATAGCCTGTGAATTTTCAGTGGAACTTAAATCAGCTGGATTCTTGGGATTTTAAAGCACGTTGATCTGTATTCTGAATAAATTTGTTAACTATTTTTAAAGTGTGGTATAGTAGAAGTCCTGTGACACTATCCTAACTCCATTTGTCTATTTCTGTGGTTGTGGAACAACTTTATTTTTCATCATATTAATATATTTATTATCATTGATTGTGTCCTTAATGGTGAAAATTTTCAGGGCCCATTGGAAATAAGGAAAATTCCCAAAATGTCGCTTTACATTCTGCTAAAGATATTTCAGTCTTATAGGCTTATCTGGATTTCTGCCAGATGTTTTGTTATATATATAGTCTTATATCAAAATGTGAGTTTCCCAAGTGTTACTACCTTTTCCAGCGTTCAGTACTCCTGTCTTTGTATTGTCTTCTTGATGAGAAGTATTTTTCCTTCATGGCAATAATTAGTAAGTATTTGTGATTTTTTTTTTTAAACCTGGTCTTTTTGGTGTTCTTCCAAATTCAAAAACCTGTACCGTGTTGTAGAAAAATAAGTAATGGTCCCTCCAGCTGCTAGATTCCATTGAAAGTCTTTGCTACTTTTGTGAGGTTTAATGATAGTTCATCAGTTGTTGATGTTTTTTTTTAATTTTTGACTGCATATTTTTTTTTGGTAAGTAGGTCTCATCATGGTTCAGTATGGGTTTGAATAGTCCTTGACTTTCTCTTACCCATAGCCATTGCAATTTCTCTAACAATAGTTGAACTATATATATTTTTTTAAGATTTTCAACTTTTACACATTTCTTTTTTTTAAAAATTTTATTATAGTTTGCATCATTGATTTCCACAAGATTTTGAGTTACATATTTTCTCCCCGTATTTCTCCCGCCCACCGCCCCAAAACAGCCATCCCAGTGTGTCCCCCCTCCCCCAGTCTATTCTCTCTTATGTCACTTTTT